>JANBXA010000007.1:118347954-118962045 GCA_030556225.1 Cricetiscus sungorus
AATACTTTACACAATTAGCATAGTAGAGTTTTATTTTTTGCAGACTTATTTAACTTTTTATTATGGCCCAATACCTTCAACTTTTATCCATGCTCAGAATCTCTTTTTAAAGGATTGTGTTGTATTCCACTGTATACCTGTATTGACAGGGTTCTTTTTTATCTGTTTGTCTACTTTTTTACTTTTGATTACTGTGAATAATGCTGGTTAAGGATTGGTGCACAAATGGATCTTAAGAAGAATGCTTTGAAATCTTTTGAGCATTTTATTGATTTTGTAGGACTTGCAAGAACGTTGACTGGGACAATAGAGATTCATTTTCTGAACCATTAAAAAGGGTAGAAGTTCAAGTTGAAGGTGTTGGAAGGCTTGCTTTCTTCTGAGGCTTCTCTTGACTTCAGTATGACCATCTTCTCCATATATATTTGAATGATCTGCCTTCTGAGATTTGTTGCCTTATTTCCCCTTATTAAAAGGACAACAGTCAATGAGAGTAATGTGCAACCTAATGACTTCATTTACACTTAATCACAACTTTAAAGCCACTATGAATGTGGCATTAACATTTTGATGCATTGGAAATTAAAATTTCAGCACAATTAGTATTTGGTGAAACAATCAGCCTGTTACAAGCACACACCAAGGAGTAGAATTACTGTGTCTGGAAAAAAATTTTATTTATTTTCTTTGTTATACTATCTCCTAGTCACCATGAAAGCCACAAGCTTGGCTATTGTATTCTCACACATAATTTTATTTAGCATTTTGGAAAATAGTCAAATGGCTTCCATAGAAGCTATGCCACTTTTCACTTTTATCAACAATACACAGAAGCTACATTTTCTCTGCATGTTTATTATAAGATTTCCATTTGTTTATTAGACATTCTAATAGGTGTGAATTTACAGATCATCATAGGTTCTACTTAAATTTTCTTAAGAAATTTGATGGCTATTCTTGGTGCCAATTTGACTACATTTGTAATTAAGTAAAACTCAAATGGCAGGGACATCTGTGAAAGATTTTTCTTAATTAAATCATTTGAAGTAGGAAGAGCCACCTTTAATGTGGGAAAATCCATGTTCAATTTAAGTCACGTCATCTGGCAGCATCCTATATAAGGGATTATGTCCCTTATATTATGTCCCACTCTGCCTTGTAAATCATTCCTTCACTGGCATTGCATCCTACTTCTTCAGGAATCCTGCTCATCTGAAGAACTGCTGAGAAACTCAGCTTTGTGGGCTGAACGACCATTGGAATTTCCATTGGGGGACTGCCATTGTTGGACTAGCAATGCCACGGCTTGTAATCCACTATAATAAATCTCCTTTATATCTTTAAATTTTATTTATGTTCCTTTAGAGAACTCCAACTAATACAAGAATCATCAATGTTTATGTGTTTATTGGCCATCTGTGTACCATCTTTTCATAAATGTTCAATCAAGACTTTGGCCCGAATGAATCATCAGTTTGTTAGCTATTTTCCATTGTTGTGATGTAGCGAATGTTTATATATTTACATATTTTAGCTATCAATCCGTCTATAGCTATATTTGGACACCATTCCCTAATTCCTTGCTCAGCTTCCATAGAGGAAGGCGGAGGGGCTTGGTCCTGCCTCAACTTAAAGTGCCAGGCTTTGTTGACTCCTCATGGGTGGCCTTACCCTTTCTAAGGAGTGGATGGGGCAGTGGTTGGAAGGCAGTGAGGTGGGAGGAAATTTAGTTGGTATGTAATAAAATGTATTTATAAAATAAAAATAAATAAATTCTTGGCTTTCACATTTGCATTAACATTTTTGGTCTTAAACACTATATCAGGCATCTTGTGTAGAAAAATTGCAGTAAATTTAATGCAAAAAAAGAAAGAAGAAAAATGATTAAGTACCTAGGAGTATTAGTGATTTTTTACATTATATGTGAGGAATTATAAAAATAAACATTTAGACATCCAGACATCCGTACTTAAAACTGAGTGAAAAGATCAAAGTGATACAGGGAAAGATATTCTTATAGAGTTTTAATAACAAAAATTATCCACTGAATTAGGAACAAGGCTATTTTTAGCTTCAGCACACAATGAAGGACATTGTACTAAACATTCCTTCTGTTTAATTGAAGCTCATATCTACAAAGGGAAAAATTTTGTGAGCATTTCATTGAAGCTACTATTAGAAAAGTATTAATTCACATAATTTACATATGGCAAACCTAATTTATCTCTTAGGAATTACTACATTTGTGACATAGTTTAATCTTTACTTTTTTATGTGAATTGAATTGCATGAGCCATAATTTTTCAGGTTTACAAAACCTGTCTTCCCTGAAACATGGATGACACTTAAAGAACACTGCTAAAAGGAATACCACAGTTGTTTAACTTTGCCTCCTGCCTTCCTACATTCCAATCAATAGCTTGATCCTCCTTAAAAAGTTAAGAGCTTATTAACTAAGAGAACATTTGGTTGAGGTTTAGAGCTAATGAATATATGACAGGGTTGTCCAGTTATAGTTTCCTTTATTTTACTCGCATAATCCTTTATGACTGTTCTAAAATGTTTAAATGCATGACCAAAAATTAGAAATTATATGGAGCAGTGTTGCTGTTTAAATTGATTAAATGTTTAATCTTAAGAATACTTTTACTTCTTTTTTTTTTCTTTATTGGTCCGTTTTAAAATTATTTTTCCTATTTTACACATTGATCCCAGTCCCCTCTCCCACCCATCCTCCCATGTCCCCCAACACCCCTCCTGCCCCATTCCCCACCCACTCCTCAGGGAGGATGAGGCCACCAAGGAGGGATCACCAAAATCTGTTAAGTCATATGGAATAGGGCCTAGGCCCTCCCTCATGCCTCTGGGTTAAGGGAGTTTCCCTCCATAGGGAATGTGCTTCCAAAGTCCTATCTTGTACCAGGGATATAGCCTGGTTTAATGTCAGAGGTCATATAGACTGCCCAGGACTTCTACATGAGACCCACTGTCAGGGAGTCTGGGACGGTCTAATGCTGGTTTCCTAGCTATCAGTTTGGGGTCCATGAACTATTCCTTGTTCAGGTCACCTGTCTCTGTGGGTTTCTGTAGCCTTGTCCTGACCCCTTTTATCATTTTTCCTCACTTTCTGCAACTGGATTCTAGGAGTTTCACTCAGTGTTTACTTGTGGGTGTCTGCTTCTGCTTCTATCAGCCTCTATATGAGGGCTCTGGGATGGCATATAATTTAGTTATCAATACTTTTACTTCTTTGCCTGCATCACAGAATGTTCTTAAAGTTACATTTTATTTATTTTATGCTTGTATGTGAGTGTAACTCTGAGAAAGTGTCATGTGTGTGGACATGCATATGCCACACATGCATCCAGAGGCCAGATGACAATTTTCAGAAGTTGGTTCTTTCTTTTCATTATGTAGATTTTAGTGTCAAACTCAGATCCTCATATTTGGCAGCAAGCATATTTAACTCAAACTCACTGATGTATCTCATCATCCTAGAATACAAGTTTTAGAGACATTATATTGTTATTTTATCAATTCACTAAGAGAATAGTTACCCAGTTTTAAAATAAAAATACTAAACCATATTTATTAGACTAATATCTATAGTGCTGTGATTCAGTGTAACATAGACTCTTTCTTAAATGGCTAAGTTATAGACTTTTGGATAAGGAGTTCATTGGAAATGCTGACACTACTTTACTTCCTATATGGTGCTCTAAACTCACAGCTATAATAATTAAGCAATTAGGCATGACAGAGAGTGTGAGTTTCCTGAGATAATCACACCTCTGGGGCACTGCAAGTCATGATCCTAAGATAAGTGTTTTGAATCTCCCAGGGGTGTGATTATCAGATGATAACCACACCCCCAAGGGAAGACTTAAGACTCATAAAACAATCTCTACTATAAAGAAAAATGATTATGCTGCTGTATGCAGATGATGCTGGCCATAGAGACTGTTATGTGTTTGCCACAATTAATTAAGAACAGCGAAATGTACAGCATCCTAAGAGTTCCAGCATTTATTCCAGGGACTGGGTTGTATCCTTACAATTATGGGAAAATAGAGATAAGAAAATAAACACCTACTTTTCAATTTCAGAAAGCAAGAAATATTGAATCATAGGGCTTATACTGACAAAACTACTAACTAGATTTTATTCCTTGTGATAAATATGCTCTTAATTCACAAATTACTCATATGTATGCCTTGAAATCACCCCAGAATACTTATATTTATCTCAGCATCTCTTTGTCAACTCAATGAGTCATTCATCAATTTCTTTTACTGTTTAGTGAGCACAAATGAAATAAGTATCCTTGTAGATATTAAAAAAACAAAACAAAACAAAAAAACCCTCGAGATTCATGTCTAGGTAATGGATGCAAAGATATAATTATAATACAACTATGGTAATGGAATAATGTTGGTGATTATAGTATATTATCAAGATGAAATAAAAAGCTAGAAACACCAATATCCATAAGAAGACTAAATCTTCAAGCATCCTCACACTTTACAAAAAAAATCATCTGAGTCATGGAACTTTAAGAGCACAAAATAAAAACATAGGCAAGATAGTTCAAAATAGGAACAGAAAATACTGACTTATTATATCTTGTAGTTCTAGAAATAATAGGCAAATTCTGTTGCATGCTATCACATGCACAAAACTTACATCCAAATGGATCAAAACCTCAACAGAAATGCAGAAATCCAGCCAAACTGAACCTCTTAGAAGAGAAAGTGTGAGGTGCCCTTGAACAAATTGGTACAGGAGATCACTTCCTGAACATAACTTTAGTAGCACAGACACAGAGATCCACAATTAATAAATGGGACCTCCCTAAACTGAGAAATTCTGTAAGGCAAAGGACACAGTCAACAAGACAAAATGGCAGCCTACAGAATGGGAAAAGATCTACACCAACCGCACATGGTTGCTCTTCAAACTATACAAAGAACTCAAGAAGCTAGTCAATAAAACACCAAACAATCCAATTAAAAAGTGGGATACAGAACTAAATGGAGAATTCTCAATAGATGAATCTAAAATGGCTGAAAGGCACTTAAGAAAGTGTTCAACATCCTTAGACACCAGGGAAATACAAATCAAATCAACTCTGAGATACCACCATACACTGGTCTGAATGGCTAAAATAAAAAAAAAACCATGACAGTCTATACTGAAATGGATGTGGAGAAAGGAGAACACTCTTCCATTGCTGGTTAAAGTGTAAACTTGTGCAGCCAACTTGTAAATCAATATGACAGTTTCTCATGAAAATGAGAATCAGTCTACATTAAGACACAGAAATTCCACACTTGGGTATATACTCAAAGGATGCACATTCATACAGCAAGGACATGTTTATAGCAGCACTGTTTGTAATAGACAGTCCTGGAAGCAACTTAGATTCCACTCAACTGAAGAATGGATGGAGAAAATGTGGTGCATTTACACAATGGAGTGTTACTCGGTGGAAAAAAACAAAACAAAACAAACAGACAAAATAACAATGAGATCTTGAAATTTACAGGAATATGGCTGGAACTGGAAGAAACCATCCTGAGTCAGGTAACCCAATCATAGAAAGACAAGCATGGTATGTACTCATTTATTTATGGGTATTAGACATAGAACAAAGTACTACCACCCTAAAATCCCCACCACCAGAGAAACTAGGAAAAAAGGACTCTAAGAGAGAAATACATGACCCCCCCCCAAAGAAGGAGAAAGGGACAAGAACTCCTGAGTAATTTGGAAGAAGAGGGAGGATGGAGGGGAGGGAGATAGGAAAAAGAGAAAAGAGGAAGAAAGAGGAGAACAAGAAGGATCAGGAAGACTGAGTCCAAGGAGGAATAGAGGAGAGCAAGAATAGATACCTTAATAGAGGGAGCCATTATAGGTTTAAAGAGAAATCTGGCACTAGGGAAATGTACAAAGATCCACAAAGATGGCACCAACTAAGAATTTAGACACTAGTGGAGAGGCTGCCTATGATGTCCTTTCCCAATAATGACATTGATGACTGCCATAATTGTCATTCACTATCCTTCATCTAGTAGTTGATGAAAGCAGAAGCAGGCACCCACAGCTAAGCACTGATCCATACTCCTGGAGTCCAATTGTAGACAGGAACCAGGAATGAGAAAAGAAGTCAAGACAATGCAGGGTAAATCCAGAGAAACAGGTGACCTGACCTAATGAAAACACAGGGCCCCCAGTCTGATAGCTTGGGAACCAGCATTGGACTGAACCAAGCCCTCTGAATGTGTGTGCCAGTTAGAAGGCCTGAGTACCCTATGGGACCTTTAACAGTGAAACCAGTAGTTATCCCTAGTTCACAAATGGAGTTTGTGGGACCATTCCATATGAAGAAATACTATTTCAGCCCAGATAGTCAAAGAAGGGCCTAGGCCCTCCTAAAAATGGTTTGATAGACTTTGATAATCCCCCATGGAAGGCCTCATTATCCTTTGGAAGTGGGTGGGGGGGTGGGTTGGTTGAGATGGCTGAGGGACATGGAAGGATGAGAGGGATAGGGAATGGAGGGGATTGATAAGTAAAATAAAACTGCTTCTAAATAAAATTAACTCACTAAGTAATTAAATAATTAATATTTCTGTGTTATCAAACACAATCTACAGTGAAGGGAAATTTATGGATGAGGAGACAGGCTCACTAACCAATTTCTTACCAGTAGAACCCGGTACTAAGTCTCCATTTTCCATGGGGATAGGCCAGATATTGATGGCAGCTAGTTACACTTAACCACTTCGATCATATATATGGAAGTAATAGTTTGTCCTCATTGAAAAAGACATTTATTTTAGATATGAATTTGCCTTCTTTGTTCATAATGTTTCTTCACATACTATATTCATGGTATTACAAATTTACCTATGTTATCATAGTAATGTATATATTAATTTCTTGAATTAGAATCATCATTGCTCACTTCACTGGAAAAGTTCAGCAATAAGTTCATGCTTATTAAGATTTCTAATATTAACATATCATATACCATATACTGTAAGAACATAGCTTGATAACATGGTAGAATAGATTCAGAAAACACATTTTTAGCAAAGTAAATTCGGGCAATATCTTGAAGAGCTGAAAGGTTTCCCAGAAAGTCACATATGTTCTAAATCCATTTCCAAAATATAATAGTTTCCAAAACTTGAATTTTTACATCTAGAAACCAAGGAGCATAAATAAGAATAGTTCACTCCCAATGGCCCTAGTGACCCATTAAAAAATAGTTTGTTTTTCTCTTCCTACAACCTTATGCTCTGTTGACCTAGAAATTTTAGTTACTGAAAAATAATAGCTATATTAGGAGATGCAAAAGTAAATTCACCCAACTAGAAACTAAAGTATTTTGAAATTTAGACACCTTCCTGCAACTGTATTTTCCTCATCTTGCCTCTGAGTCAATATCGTTATGAATAGATGTACAGAACTGATAGGGATCATTTATTCAAACCACCCAGGAAATACTGAACTACTACACTACAATCATGCAAGGAAGAGTATTTTTGGAATAAAAAGAATTCCATAGTATATCACTCCACATCACTTTTTTATGTGATTAAGAATAATGGACAATGATAAAACTTCAACTCAGGAATGGAGATGGCTAAGATATTTCAGGAATAAAGACACACATGTGCAAATCTGCCAAGTAAAAAACTATGCTGAGGTACTTTTTGAAGACAAAGAGCATGGAGTGTGCGATAGAAGAAGCTATCTTTAAGTATCAAGCATGATCTTGTAACCTTTTCCATAGATTAACATTGCTTTCTTACATTGTTATGAACAGACTTGTTTGTGTGTGTGTGTGTGTATATATATATATATATATATATATATATATATATATGTATGTATGTATGTATGTATGTGAGTGTATGTGTGTGTTAAACAAATTAATTACTTTTCTTTCCTTTCTTTAATGTTCTTTCATCATATAACATGATTAGTTTGTTTTATAGTAATACATGAGTATCACCATATTTACAACATTGTTACAATATTATGGGATATAAGGAAAAGAGTATGCATCATTTAAAAACTTTACCTCTTTGAGATGAGCCTGTGATGTGAGTGAGATTTGTACCAAAACATAAAATTAAAAAAAGATAAAACATTTATCTTTTTTCTGGGAAAGGACTTCATACATTTTGGCTTATGTACAGGATAATTGTATCATACCAATGCAATGATGGCCTTTCTCATGTGTTTATTTCAGGAAAACTCTGCTTTTAGAAGACCTACATAGATTTAAGAAGACAACAGTGGCCTTGTGGTATTTCATTTGATGTCAACTTGACTATATGAAGGAATGCTAAGATAATTAGTAAATCACAATTGTGATCATGTCTGCAAAAGATATAAATAAAAAGCTGGGTATATGGGTGAAAATCTATAAAGGATTAGAATTTTGATGTAGAATGAGAGAGGGGCTCACTGGCTCATGCCATTCCTGTCCCAAGTGGATGCATTTTCTCCTGCTTTCCTTGTTTACACCAGACTCAGGGTTTATTAGCTCTTAAGCATAGAATGACAGCAATAGGTTTCTGAGAACTATTTAGACTTTGGCCTGAGACTGGAGATTTTATCATTTTTTGTTTGTTTGTTTCCATTTGGAAGCTTCAGACTTATTCATCTGGCTGGTTTCAGGCTTCTCAGAATGTAAGCAGCTATTGAGGAAATTATCAGAGTCTGTGAGCGTACAATTCAGTCTTACAACAACAACAGCAACAACACACACACACACACACGCACGCACACAAACCTTGTGTAAAATGAACCTATCTCTTCCAACAGTATAAACAGCACACAGTTAATATTTTACACAGATACTCACAATCTAATCACCAACTCCATTATAAATCCAGAACATAGGGGTTCTTGCTTCCAAGAGCTCATTAAAACTATTATTAACAACTCATATGTTGCACCTATCCTTTCTCATCTTGCTAACTTGGTTATTAAAGACTAGTATAATTGAAGTCTATCTATGCAGAACATTCCATCCTCCTAGCAGATGTTAGCCTAAAAAGACTAAATTTAATGTATCATTAAATTGTGATTGTTAACCAATTATTTTATGCTAAACAGGTTGTTACTATGTTGTGTTTTTTGTAATTTTCCTCAGTATTTCAGTAACTCTGTTAATTGAATGGTGTATTGGCTCAATACATAACCAAATATAGGTAGAACACAAAAGTACTATGTAGTTGTTGGTTAAGTGGATATCCCAACACCCAGTGCATACAGGAAGTACAAACTGGACTCAGTGAGTTGTTATAAAAAGAAAGGGATATGGAAAAGGAAAGGAGGTATGATAAAGCGTGTGAAGGCAGTGGAAGAGACACATATAATCACAATATGTTTTGTACAGGTAAGAAACTGTCAAAGAAAAAGAAGTTATTATTTTAAATGTTAGTTATCACCTTCATTAGTATAAGTAGCCATAGATAATATCTCTGCAAAATATTAGTATGATCATTTCAGAGCATTTATTCAAAAGTTTAGAAAACTTAATATTTGACAATAACTAATATAAAATTTTAATGTATAACTGTGATCACTTAAATATATCATTTTGCTTTAAATCATATTTTAGTCCACAGGTACAACCCAGCTTTTCTTGTAGTTGTACAGAGAAATAAAATTTAAAACTATTAATTTTTAGAAAAGCACTAACTAAATATTAATTACATACTCTGTTTATTCTTTTCTTTATATTAGTAAAATCTATGTTATCAGCACTTATTCAACATTGATAAGCCAAAGAATGCCCCATGTGTATGGACCATACACAGGTTTTGTTAGTTCTTATGACACGATCCTGGTAACAATAGGAATCCATAATTTCAGTAAGATCATTAATCATACCTGCTCCTTTAACAGTAAACTCAAAAGCATGGGCTGTCATTGTTGAGTCAGTTTTCAAATAAACATGAGGAAATTGCCAAGATATAAAGTAAGGAAAAGTCAGTGAACAGCCTATACTGTACAGGAAGTTTTTCTGATTGTTTACTCAGGAAGAATAAACTCTATGAAATCATAACTTCTGCTCCTAGCATAAATAAATAAATGAATGTTAAACCATTTCCTTTGGTGGCCTCCAAATCCTTAATCATAACTCAATATTTTCATTTTCTTGCAGAAATAAAAGACATCATGAAACACTAGATTAAACCATGAAAATCAAGCATATCTGCACTGTTGTCTTCTAACTCATCCACATACATTATAAAAAGCCACCACCTTTCCAAGGTAGAGGGAAAGGTAGAGGGAAAGTAAAATGTGGCACACATCACTGAAACTCTTGCATTAGTTAGAATTAAATAATAGACATAAAATTATGGGAATTATGAAACATGATATTCATTACCAGGAAGGTTATAAGATAACTGGACAAAATGACCAAAGACAAATACAATAACAAACATCTTTATGGAGAGGAAAATTAATCAGAATATATTCATATAAAAAATATATCTGTGAAACCAGTTCACAGGAAAAAATCCAAAATATTGAAAAAAAATATATGTTATAAATTATTTCAAAGTAAAATCTAGTTAACTGACTACCAAGTGAACATACAATAACTAATGAATATTATTTTAAAAATTAGATAAGGCATTGATGAAATTTTAAATATTAGTACTATTTACATTTGGCATTGAGAATAAATATGGAATTGTTTTTTTTGCCCTTGACATCATATGCTGATTAGTAACAATGAATAAAGTGAAAACAGGGGGATTTAGCTCCTGATACATATTCATGAATCCTTACTACAACTGAATATACTGATTGAGGTGCCATGAACTGTCTCTACCAGGGGATGCTTAAGTTCTGCCAGTGACACACTGGGCAGGGATGGATGATGGGAGCTGTCATTCTGTAAATATGTTTCTGTTATCGGTTAATGAATAAAGCACTATTTGCCAATAGGAAAGCAAGATAGGTAGGACTAGAAGACCAGTAGTAGAGAGGAAGTAGAAGTAGTAGGGAAGAGATTCAAGATGGAGGACTGAGAGAGAAGATTGCTAGGACCTCTCTCTGGTAAGATAAGACCATGTGGTAATACTTAGATTAATAGAAATAGGTTATCATTTAAGACAGAGATAGCCAATAAGTAATAACTAGCCAGCAGAATTATATCTAATATAGCCTCTCTGTGTGTTATTTGAGCACAGCAGTGGGACCAGACTGGCAGGAAAAGCCTACTCATAACAGATGGATATGGTAACCATAAGTCCTTGTCTTCTAGGAATCAGGGTCTTGCCCAATACTCTTTCTCACTAGCTACACATAAATCCTGAACGCTGCCACAGAAGATAAGCAATTAGCCCTCTACCTAGTGTCACTTTGTCCTTTGCATTACATTCTGTGGTAGCAGGGATAATTCTACCTCAAAGTTTCTCCTAAGCATGCTTCACGCTTTGGCTACCAGCAACTCCTTGAAAAATGGCTCTACTGTCAGAATGTAGAATGCATCTGAAAACAGTACCATATGCTTCTTTTCTTCCTGTAAATACATTTTCTCTCCTATGTTATCCTCTGAAACATCCAAAACAGAAAATGTAGACTATAATAGAAGATAAATACATAGTGAAAAAATTAAATTCCTCTCTAAAAACAAAACTAGAATATCAAATTATAATGAATTTGATAATAATATTATTTCAATTTGTAAGCAATGAAAATATTAATGAGATATTTTGCATGTTTTATATTAGTTCTTTAATGCACCTTTGTATTTTATGCTTGTATTATAATTCCATTCATTTGAAGCACAGTTCACAGTCCTGTCTATAGCTACTCATAGTCACTAGTTACTTTGTTGAACATGCAATTGCTAAACAACTAGAAGCCCTGCTCTACCTAAGTAGATGCTAAAATCATTTGCTCTTCCCCATCAAGGGTACGATTTATGTAAATTTGAATAGGATAACTGGATAAACATTTTCAAGAAAGCAATACTAAATCATATCACTTAATTCAACTTTCATTTTTTTCATATTCTTGTTATATCTCACTTTGTTTGATATCTACATTTAATACTAGTGCATTTAAAAAAAAAAGATGCACAACCACAGGGCCAAGAAAGCTTTAGCAGAGAAGTTACCTGATCTCTTTGTAGTTTTTTTTAACAATATAGCCTCTAAAGCTCTTACTACTCCACTTATCAGCAAATGTCTCATAGTTCCAAACATTTACTGCTTAAAAAGTTGCACTTCCTTATATCAAAATGTGAACACCTATGCATTTTCTTGTCATATCTAACTGCCTAAGCTTAATCATTCGTCTAAATTGTACTTTATATGAGTAGCTGAGAACTAACTTTTCCTAAAGTTTGAGGATGAGAAATAGGAGACAACAAACTTAAAATTGTCATCCTGTCTGGATGACTACAATTATGTCTCAAGTCAATAGGTTACAATGAAATTTAATGATTTGTTGGCTCTAAAGTAGTGACCATGTTCTTGTGCATAAGTTGCAGATGGTGGAATAAGGCAAAGATGTCAATTCAAAGATAGAGCTGTGGACTCTAAATGATTCTTAAAGTGACATATATTTGGCTTTTATTTCCCATCAAGCTTTTTTTAAGGAAGATGAAATTTCTGCCCTCAATCATTTCACATGGGATTCTATGGAATGATTTTGAAAAAAACAGAGTTGCCTCTTCAGGGACTATACAGATCTTTAAATACAATCTAGAGAAATAAGGACCTGGAGAACTCCATGTATATTCTATGTGGGTCTGAATTTTACCTGTATTGTAAAAAAAACAAGGTGGGGGCATTTCTATCATGAGTTCTTACTGCACAGTTAATTTGTTTCTTTTCCTCTTTGTAAGGTTATTTAGTGGTCACTAACCAGTGGGAAAGAGTGCACACTTCAGCAGAAAGTGGAAGTCACAAAACAAAGTAACATCATCAGATCACAGCAGGATGGTCATGACAGGAGGCAGTAATTACCAGCCAATGTAAAACAAGTTCAAGATGAAGGAGTGAAATGCCCAATGGTTTGTTGGGTAGGTTGCTAGACACAATTAACATACTGGCAGAGACAAGTATGTTTTCATTGTGTTGTTTCAGAATATACTTTCAAATCCCAGGGTCTATTCCTCTCAATTCTTTCACAGTTGTAGTATGCTGTTAGTACTAATATTGATAGTCATTGCAGTATTATTTTCCATAATATATTTCTCTTTGGAACTCTAAGCTAAAAGCTCCAGTGTTTATGAATACCATTACTGAAAAATAATTGAAAAACATCAACTTAATTGGGGGGGGTTAGAGTGTTAAATTGTTATGGGTAATAAAAGAAACATGATTATTTTAACAAAAATATGTGAAATATAAAAGCAACATTTGTCACTTAAAAGCATAACAGTAAATAAAGCAGAGAAGACAGAGTCCATAGGTAAACTCAGCTGGGAAAGCTAGCATTTCATTCTATATTAAAAGTCTATTACATAAGATTTTTTAAAACTAAAAGAAGAGGTGTAAATGACCATATTTCTTATTTAAAGCTCTGAACTGAGGCCCACAATTAAAGGTATCAAAGCCACAAGTTAAACCAGGAGATATATGGTATTAGAATGTCCCATATGACCACAAGGCAGATGTCATGAACAAGGTAAATTAGAAAGAG
Organism: Cricetiscus sungorus; assembly: GCA_030556225.1. Lineage (NCBI taxonomy): Eukaryota > Metazoa > Chordata > Mammalia > Rodentia > Cricetidae > Cricetiscus > Cricetiscus sungorus. Next base: position 118,361,647 of record JANBXA010000007.1, read on the forward strand.
GAGAGACATTCATTATTAAATCCATCCAAGCATGTTAGCTCTTGCCATTACAAATTGACTATGGAGATATTATCTGCTTTGTCTTGGTCTTAATTTTCATCTTTGTGATCTTACATTGGATACCAGACTGTTTGTTAGATACCCCGTGGCAGTATTATTACAGGCATTATTTTCAAATAGGCAAATTGAGGCACAGAAACAGACTGACTTACCCAATACCATGTGAATAGTAAATTGTAAAGCTAAAATCTTTCTAAACAATCTAAACTCAGAATTATCATGTAACTACTGTCCTATAGTAATTACAAATGATATTGTTTGGGACCTAGTGAGCATGAATGATTTACTGAGATACGTGTGTGTGTGTGTGTGTGTGTGTGTGTGTGTGTGTGTGTGTGTGTGGATAGAAGTTAGAAGTTAAAACAAAATAGCTCAACTTAAATCTATTTCAAAGTAACGAATCATTATAACACAAGAAAGGTCAAGTGACAGTGCATGTATCCACTGCCCCATTTTGTTTTGTACATCATGCTTCTTTCCTTTCTATCTTAAAAACTACCCCACAATCTGTGATGTTTGCATGCTTGTAAACCGTAGGTAGTAGGTATCACTGAATGATACTGAATTTTATCAATCACGCATGGTAGACTGAGCATTTCATAGTTTTATTAAATAAAACAATTATTTTCAAAACTATCTAGATGTCAATAGTGAAAACGTTTATAAGAAATATCTATGTTCAGAAAGTGTTCTGCTTTAGTATCACATTAAAAAAAAAAGACAACTAAGATGACCCAGCCTCTAAAGCATCTTTCAATTTATATTCACAACTCTAAATTGTCTTATTGTTGAACTAAAATAATCATCAACTAAAAGAAGAGTGGAGCCTAATAGAAATTCGGAACTCTTCAAAATCAATAGCAGTTGGCAAAAAGTTCCCCTGGGAAACAGTGAAAAATGTACCTGCCTGACTTCTAACAATAGTTCAGGTTACTGCCATGGCATTTCTGACGAATGTGTGTGCATTCAAATTGAGCATTGAAATATATGCTGTTGTTTTGGTTGGATCCTGGTTTTTGTTTCTCTGTTTTCTTGCACTTAATTTGAAAGGGATAGGAATTAAAGTGTACAGCTTGCAGCCCTTGTTTGGATTTTCTTCTAAGTAAGTCTCTATATTGAGATGGCTTAAAATGAATATATCATGTTTCTGTTAACTATGGTTTTCTGTATAGCCCAGGTACACAGAAATAGAATACAATGAATAAACGATATAAAAGTTTGGAATGGTTAAATATTCTTCCCAAGTTGCCATATGGTACCATAGAATAAAGACTAAACAGTCACATTAGGAATGTTAGAATATGCCTGCTTATTTCAAGGATATATTAAATGCAAAGCATTAGACATTAATTAATATCTCTTTCAGAAACACATGTAGGCTGAGAAAATGGGTGGCTGAAGGTAGGAGGTGTATGAAGGGGTTTTGCTTTATATTTGTTTTGTTTTAATTTCTGGGGCAATCTGTAGTCACAGAAGGGTTTTAAACAGGGACGTTTCAAGACATGTAAGAATAAATTATTTTTGGAAAATCAATTTTGGCAGAAAATAGAAGAAAGAACATTGTAGCTGAAAACACAAGAACAAGTTAAGGTACAGCTGTACTAGTTGTGTGGGGCACTCTCACTGGAAGGCCATTTTGCCCATTATGGGAAAATTATCAACAGGAATAGTTTATTTCATAGTTGAAAATCTTCCTGGCTGAAGGATAGAGATACACTGGACTACTTACCACATCTAAGAATTATCCAGCCCCAAACAGTAACCATGTTAAAAAAAAAATTCTTTGATTCAACACACTACTTTGTAAGTTAACCTTAAAATCTGTGCAATTGCTTGTCAGTCCATGGAAAAGAAAATTAATGACTGACCCCACGAGGTGTAAATAAACTAAAAATGTATGGGGAATACAACTGTGCCCATCAGGCATTAAAGGTTTTTTTAATTTCTATGAAATCAGGCTATTAGAATATCTTATAGATAATTGGCTCCTATATGCAAATGATCAGGGGTGGGAGTGCAGGAAGAAGAGGCACTTTCAGTAAAGAGTGAGAGGGTGGGAACAGGACATCACATTTGGGGTGTTTGGGAGACATCTGCTTCCCATTAAATCATACATGTCTGAAATAGAAGTCTATTTTGAAGAAACACATTAGGAAGATATCAACAGATGGCAGTTGGAGGTGTAAGAATAGATAAGATGCCAATGAGAAAAGATGTGGGGGTGGAAAGATAAATAATACCCAGTGGATGAATGGCCAGGCAAAGGAGGAGACATCAGATATAACTGGAAAAGTAGAAAGGGCCTTAGGAAAACACTTGAGTCATGACCAGCCCCAACGTGGGGAAGTCATAGCTCTCCTGTGACATTTAACATCTTAAAAATGATTAAAAATTACTCAGCAATGTATGTGAAAAGAGAGGCAAAGGATTTCAACTTTCTGGCTGGTGAGCATATTTAAATGAATTCACATTCAACAAAATGAGTAAGAACATGGTTAAATAGATCAAAATACTTATTATAGGACATTAGCAACAATTTCTAACCAGTAGCAAAAATGCTTGATTAATCATTTAACAAGTATTACAAGGTAACTGGCAATACAAAATTTAAGAGTATTTAAAATTAAATAGTGTTTTATGGTTAAATAATCATTTGAAGAAGCCCATCTTTGTTTTTAGTAATGATGTGTTATAAGAGATATCATTGTAAGTTAGAAAGTCTTAGAGTATTCAATAACTTAAATGCAAACTTACTACAAACAAAGTAAAGTCTATATGTGTGGGGATTTTGAATATGTGTGGGGATTTTGTTTGTTTGATATTTGGCTGTTTTGTTTTGTTTTTTGAGACAGCATTTCCTTGTGCAGCTTTGGAGCCTATCCTGGCACTTGCTTTGTAGACCAAGCCGACCTTGAGTTTACAGATATCTGCTTGCCTCTGCCTCCGGAGTTCTGGGATTAAAGGCATGCCCCACCACTACCTGGTTTTGAATGTGTTTATTTTGAAATAATGCCACTTACATAAAAGACTGATCAAAATCATTAATAGACAAATACAAGTTGTATTCATTTTCCATCAGTGATGTCCCTTTCTATTTCCTAGTAAAATCTAATTTAGCTAGAAATTCATTCTGGAACAAATAAAAGATGACATATACTTACCATAAATGCTGTAGGCCTTATTTTTTATTATTTAGAATGTGTGTTAGCATCAACTTTGTTATCTAGAGAATCATATTCTTTCACGGATTTTCTATGCCTACTTTTATTTCCTACAAATTCTTTGGTATTACACTAGTTAGGGTTACTATTGCTTTGCTGAAATACTATGACAAAAATTAACTTGAGGAGGAAAGGATTTATTTTACTCACATATCCTGGATTGCAGCCCAATTAAGGAAAGTAAGGGATCAGGCAAGAATCTGAAAGCAAATCTAATGCAGAGGCAATGAAAGCAATGTCTTGCTTCTCATGGCTTGATCAGTCAGTTTTCTTATTGAGTCCAGGGCCATAGCTCAGAGATGATACCACCCACAAATGATCTGGGTCTTCCCCATTATCTACTAATTAAGAAAATTTGCTATAGACAGGCCTGCCTACAGCAGACCTTATAGAGGCATTTCCTCACCTGAGGTTCCCAACACTCAGATGACAATAGCATAACAGAGATGTGAATTAGACAAAATATCTAATTTCAAAGTACATTTTTGAACATATCATAAAGTATTGAATTTGGTTACTAAGTCAAAACTTGGAATAATTGAGACTTTTGGATCAGCTGAGTTTACATGACAACAACCAACATGGCAGTTCCTAAAGTCAGAAAATAACGCTAACAGTATCTCGCCTTATCCAAAACTTTTCATAAATAATGTAAACTAGAGTTCAGAAATAGTTTAAGATACAGTTATATATTGGCTTGGATTATACTGAATTTTTTCTATCTATTGGTAAAACACAAACCAGCTGTTTTTATAACATTTCATTTTACTTGCCTCAGGTAAGTATCTCACACTACACACTGTTGATAAACTTGGCAGCGTGATGGAATAATGATTGTAAATCAATTTGAAAAGCTTGACAGACACTCTCTACACATGATCATGATTAAATAAAGGCCATTCTTGTGAATTATCAGAGAGGTGGAAAACAACTTGCAAATTCAATGTTCAGAAGTCTGTCATGAAATGTGGATAGAGAAGCTAAATTTTTAACTCTCACATGGCCAAGAGTGACTGAAGACATATTTTTACTACTTCTATTGGAAGAAGACTCTGAAAACTCTCAAAAAAATCACTGATTATTTTCTCCACCTAAGAATTATTGTTTTAATTTTTAAAAGGACCAATAACCTATACAATAGATATTCCATAAATAAGTAATTTTTAAGGAATTTAGTACCTCAGAAGGGAAAATATAATATGCTAGTTAGCATATATACACAAAGACAGTGATCAAATAATGAAATTCTCTTAAATAAAAAGTGGTTAAGTTTTAACCTGAGAAAACTAAATGCTTCCTTGGGCAGGTAAAAAACTTAACAGAGTGTTTCCTGAAAGAAAGCAAAGCAAACAGATTCTCACTGTCAAATGACTCATTCCAAGACTTCAACGTATAACCTAATTCCCCAAATTTAGGCTTTCCATCTTGTACTGAGTAGGGTAGTGACCAGCATCTTCACTCTTCATTGCCAACATCATATAGATTTTCGAAGCCAAAGCTATATAACCTTAATGTTCAGAAACTTGTACAAATTATGTTTATTTACTTCAAATTCCTCAAAATAGTGAGTCAAAGTATACAAATTTACTTATAAATGTAAATCTCAATATTTACATTGAGAATCCAGAAAACTCAGAAAAGAATAAAAGAAATGTCCTAAAATATCCAAATGTGTAGAGTTTGAAAAACTCTCTTTAATGAGCTTGAAATAAGCATTAAAATAAGTCACTGTTTTAAAAGGACTGTTTTGTGTTGTGTGGTTGTAACTGAACATTATTGTTTACTATTTCTTTCCGTCTTTCTTCCCATTATCTTTCAGATAGCTGCTAAATATTAGTGTCTTAATTTGAAACTTTAATGGCAGAACTTATTTTTAATTCATACTATAATGAACTAAAGGGTTGACATGCATGACACAGGGGGAGGGGGGTTGCCTAAAAATGGTAGATTTGGTGCCAAGAAAAGGATGAGATATTTTAACACAACAGAGCAACTGTTCATGCTGCCTTCTTCCCTCCCCTTCATTTCTCATTTTTTTCTTCTTCCATCTATCCTTTTGTGCTTCCTTCCTTCTATTCTTCATTCTTCTCTTTTGTCCTTCCTCCTTTCTTTTCTCCCTCCCTTCCTTCCTTTTGTCCTTCCTCCCTTATCTTTACCCAACTTTCCTTGTATCCCTTCCTCATTTTTGAAAGATCATAACTGAAGTAAGAAGCACAAAGTCTTTGTAGCAAGGTCACAAAGAACATGGATCAACAGTCTGAATTAGTTTACTGATCTACCAGTCAGGTATGTCCAATATTGACAAAGTTGCTTAGACTTGGTAATTTGGATTCCTTTTCTATAAGATAAAAAGTATATCAATATCTATGGCAATATAATTTTAGGGTTAAAATAACTGACACTCATCAAATGACACTGAAACCATAGATTTCTTCATGACTCTGTTTTAGCCAGTTTTCAAAAATAATATAATCCAGGATAGTAGAAAGGCATATGGAGAACCATAAACTGTATCTCTAGAAAAGAAATTGAGAAGACAAATACTTTAAAGCAAACAGTCAATGAGTTTCATATGCTGGTGAAGGTATAAAACAGATTAACCTATCCTAAACAAGAGGTAATAGATATTATTTCTTCTTTTATTTTCTTGTAAGTCTTTATCAATGTTTTTGGATAATAATAAAGTACTCTGTATTTCTCCTTCAAAATAACTATATCTAGGAATGTTTAATCTTTGTATTTTTCTGATGTAGCATTATCTATTAGGCCATTTCCTTGAATTATAACCTAGAAATATAAATGCAACATGTATTAGGCACTATTTTCATTTCATTGAGTCATTATAAAATAATATATCATATAATTATGGATAAATGCATATGTAATTTTTCTCTATGCTCGCATATAGAGTAGCTATGCCCCATGTGTACATAATGATGAAAAGTAGAAAATGTGCTTCTTGTTCAGTGCCCAAACTTTCCCTCCTTGCATAGGATTCTTCAAACGATTTACTATACGCAATCACTTTCTGCAAAGTGTTGTAAATGGGATGGATCATAATTAGGAAGACTTAACAATGAAACCAAACTCATAAGGGAGTTTTACTAATGTGTGCATACTCTGCAAAAAAAGTGAACTGTGACATTAACTGCAATGAAAATTAATGCAGCTTGAGTAAAGGGAAACTACACATGCTGCAAAGGTTTGCATGTGAACCATGTGCCGCCAGCTCTAGAGGTTTCAAGGAAACAATATTCAGAAACTGTACTAGAGGTCATTCATGTTACATTCCAGCAAGTCATTTGTCTATGTTATACTTATGCACTGAAGTTTTAATTGTGACTCTATTCAAAAGTTACACACAAAGTTGTTTAATGGAGGAAATTTCAGTACAACTTAGCATCTGAGCTCTTCCATGGCCTCATTGCTCAGGTCATATTTACAATTTATATAGATAAAAAGCAAACAGTATGGCAGAAAGATAGGAAAAATCGGTAACTTGTCAAAAAAAACCACAGACATGGTAAAGTTCAGGAAAACATTAAAGGCTCATGTAGAAAAAGGGGCAGCAAATGTTTAATAGATCATTGCAACTATGGAGAAATGGCTTAGGTTGAACTAAGACAACTGCAGTGTTGTCTGAAATGTTGTCTTGAATGCAAGATTTAAGGCTCTAAGAATTGAAATAGGAAGAGCCAGACTGATGAACATGCTGTTCTCTGATTAAAAATAATTTCAAAGGAAAGTGGTCTACATCATGCTACATTTGTAAATAGATAGCATAGAGACTTGCACCAAGGGTCCAGACTGCTGATGAAACCAGGAAATATGCAGCTGTAATGAATTCCTACCTGTATTTCCTGAGTAGCTACTGAGTTCATAGTTTAAATGAGAAATGTCTTTCTGAGGCTCTGATATTTTATCAACTAGTTCCCAGTTGCTGGTGTTGTTTGTGGAGGTTACCTGATATGTAGCCATGATGGAGGAAGTCTATCACTGGGGTAGGCTTTTACAATTCACAGCCTCACTCCACTTCTCAACTGAAGATGCAATTGAAGATGGTGATCTCTCTGTTGCCTGCTCCAGTGGCTTTCCCCCAGTGTGTCTCTCACCATTAACGACTTGTCCTCTGGAATTATAACCCTTCCATAAGTCTCTTTGGGCTATAGTGTTTTATCACAACAAAAGAGTAACTGACAAGCTCAGTGAGTTGTGAATGTGAAACCCAGGTTTCACTGGAGAACTAAGGTTGTTGAAGATGTACAGAACATGAGACATATGTCCAGTAGATCCCCAAATATCAAGTGAAGTCAGCATTACAATAAGTGGCAGAGTTGAAGATGAAGTGCTCAGTGCATAAGAGTCTAGGGAATATCACAGTGAGCTCCAGATACTGTTCATGGATTTACAGGGAATTATGTCTATCCTGTGAGTTTTGGTCTTGCTCACACTCTCTCTACTCTATTCCAGCTCATCCCTTCTGAAGTAGGGATGTTTCTGTAATTCCATTGTATATTACAAATATGTAAATGTTTAGAATTTTACAATCACTCATATTTAGGATATTCTCTTTAGTGCCCAAAAAGAATTTGGACACCTTTCAACATTGTTGGGACTGTAAGACTGTGGAGACATTTTAATTTTGACTGAACACATTTTGCATTTTGAAATGGCAGTGGAATGTAATGTAATAGCCTAAAATACTAAATTAGTTGAAAATCTATTTACTTTTTACATCTTGATATTTTCTGACAATAAGTCATTTCCTGAAATTTTATTTTCAAGGTAGACTGACTTACAGAATATTTTTTATGTTAGTTGTTACTGTCAGCCTTTTCTCCTGTATTTGATTCCGAACATATGAATACCAATATTTATTCCATCTCTGCTTTAAATTGCATATTTTAAAATGTTTTCCAAATTTCAAGTTTCTAAAGCTACTTATCATATTTACCAATTTCACAGAGATTTTAAACACAACTTTATTTTTTAGTCTGTTTTGATTCTTTAAAATGCTTTGGTTCAATGTCTCCATTGCAGGATATATTTTCTGTACAACACATCATCATAAGTTAACATATTTTCTGTATTTAGTTACTGAATTTTTTCAGTAACTAGAAGTATTTGTTTGAATACTAAGCTGTATTTTTGAAGTATTTTATTAAGAAAAAATTGTGTTTTACTTTTTCTAATTAGTAAATTGTTTATGTGCCGTGAGTATGTGTAAGTACACATGTCACAGCATATGTGTGGAGGTCAGAGGACAACCTACAGGAGTCTGTTTTTTTTCCCCTATGTGGACTCAGGAGATGGAACTCAGGTCTCAGCCTGGGCAGTAAGTGACTGTGTCTATGGAGTCATGGTTGGTTTTTTTAAATTTTTAATTAGTTATTTGATGTGTGTGTGTGTGTGTGTGTGTGTGTGTGTGTGTGTGTGTGCACATTTGTCTATATATGTGTCATATGTGGGTTTTAATTAGTTATTTGATGTGTATGTGTGTGTGTGTGTGTGTGTGTGTGTGTGTGTGCACATTTGTCTATATATGTGTCATATGTGGGAGTCTGGGAACACATGTAGAAGTCATAGGACAACTTTTAGGACTCGGTTCTCCCCTTCCACTCTTTGAGTCCTGGAAAACAAACTCAGGTCATTAGCCTTGGCTGCAAACACTCTATCTGCTCAAGCATCTCACTAATCCATTAAATTATTACATTGTTTAAATTGCACTTACATTTTTCATTTTGATATGATGTTAATTAACATGATAACATAACAGACCTTTGCTCAGAATATGATTATAATGAACAAAAGTCTACTTTCAGTCAGTTAATATTCACTAAGCATCCCTTCCAAGGAGAACTAGAAAAGTTATATTTAAAAGATTGATAGTAGGTGGCATACAACTCTGGATGGAAAGTAGGTTGAAAAGGACAGATTAGTGTTTAAGTTCTTTTTCAACACTAGGCCAAATGAAAGTTCCTAAAGTCTACGTTTTGCTCCATGGTAATAGTCCCAAGGGAGCTTCCTTTTCCACTAGATTTCTAGTGCTTCAGTTCTACAGTCTGTACTCTGCAAGGGGCCTCTGGTCATGCTTTCTGGGATTTGCTTCTTGCATAGGTCTGGGTAAACTGTGACTGTTCTTTTGTTCTAACACCCCTGGCGATGCTACTCCTGCCCTAGGGATTCTGTGCACTACTGACTACAGACTCATGTTCCGCAAGAGAATCAAGGTGACGCCCATACAATTTCTGAATCTCCTTTGCTTGTGTCTCATTCTTTGTCAATCTATACTACACATTCACCCATTTCTTCTCCGCTGGGCTGATTCTGTCTCTTCATCTCCTCGAGATATCTGCTCTGCACGAGAACATTCTCCTGGATCGCAGTTGTATAGTGTGAGTCTCAAGGAGAAAAGCAAGAAAGTCGGAGTGTACGGATGGCTCATTTCCTTTTCTTAGTCTGCAGAGCAGCAACACAGCTTCTCTTCTTTGACTTCATATGGGATTATAGCTGTCTGTGGTTGGAGGACATTTAAAACACTGAAAATCACTTATACTCAGTATAACGCTGAATTTTGTTTTTCCGGATTTACTTTTTAACAGAAATGAAACAAAAACGAGAATATTCTGGATATAGTGTAAAGCAGTGGAAACTGGAAAAACAATAGCTAAAATTTAATGAATGGCATTATGATAGTAAAATATATAATAGCATTCTCAAGTTTACCTGTCTTAACCACAAGTGGTAAAAGAGGGAATATTGCACTTTTGTGGTCTAGGAGAAATATAGAAAATTTAAATTTTACTTTAAAGAGTTCTCCATGGCATCAACTTGTTTTATCTCTGTCTCTATTACATTCTTGATAGTTTCAAAACTACATAAACTATTATCACCTTTTCTTTCACATGTATGTGAGAGGAGGGTGAGGAAGAAAAGCCCACAAGAAAAGGAAACCTTTGACAATTACATCTAAATCGGTAAAGAGAAATAAGTCAAACAGCAGGGCTGAGGATAACAACTTAAGTCTTTCTGAAGCACCGAGCCTCAAATAGTGTAGTTACATAATGTAACACTCACTTTCCACTTCCTAGACAGCAGCCTATCACTCACTTCCAATGGTTTTCCTGAAAGGAAGCACAATAAAAATAATTGTTCAAAGTCTATAATTTTCCACTTAAAATTTTTAAAACTCAGACACCATGGATATTATAATCTTGGGAAACAATATAATAACATACTAAAAGGTCAGATTAGAACTTAGACTTCTAATTAAGAAGTTGTGTACTTTGCCATACAAGTTGTGTGCTTGTATTAAATGAATTTCTCAATCTTTACTTCAACACATGTTTTGTAAGTCAGTCAGTCTGTTAAACACACACAGGAGGTGAAGCATTCAATTTGCATAAAAACATTTAGGTAGGGATAAGCCTGAGATGAATGCCTGGTCCAGCAAGAGTAGCAATCGAGAGTAATATAAGTGTTCCTTACATATCATCCCTTTAGACTGGGGTATATATTATACACAACATAAACAAATAATTGGATAGTAGTGTGGCATTAGGTTAGCTTCTTTGGGGAGAAACACCTCAGCCAGGAGCACTTGAATTCTCAGTTCTAAAGAGCAAGATCTGTCAGTCATGAAAACTGGTTCTGAAAAACTGATCATAGATGGAAGCAAGAAATAAAAACTGCAAATTTAAAAAAAATAATGTTGGTATATTTGATGATTGAAAAGTACAGTGAATCAGAAATATAACTGATGAAAAGAATTGTGTGAGCTGAGGAAGTAAAATTAAAACAGACACAAATACAAAAAACTTCCCTTGATGACTACATGTAGTTGCTTATTTTTTATCTGAAAGTATCTGGAAACAAAAGAAGGGTTTTAAGCCTGAGATTATCATCAATGTTTATAATGAAAATTAAAGTTCCATATATGGATAGTGAATTCAATTCATTGTAGGATATCTATAAAAACATGCTATATCTATAAAGAAATGAGAATATCTCCACGCCTATTGTAGAGTGATGGAAAACAATAAAAGAAGAGGATATATACAATTTCAGCTTTTATCATGGATACAGCAAGTTCACACATAGATGCATAAACATGTGTTTAAAAGGAAAAAAGGGGATTAAGAAAAAGTTTTTAATTTAGAAAACAAGTTTCCTAGAAGAAGAAATAGACTTGGTTGAAAATGATTGTGTTGGAGGTGAGTTTTCTCATCACCTGATTTTGTAGCTTTGATAAGAATGTTGTAGGCTAACTTATACCTATACAGCAAATAAGTGAAATCAAATGGAGATATGAGTCAGTGCCAGAATCTCTGACTACAATGCATAAAGCTCTCATTTTGTATCAGAGCTGAAAACAAAAACTACACAAAATGTAAATATCTCTATGCTAAAAGAAATGTTTAAGAATTTGAGGACAATAAAACCAAGATCAGTTGCATTTAAGAGACAAAGGTGTGCAATCACTCAAAAGATCTCATTAGAGATGATGGCCCTGCTCCAAATGATAGGGCAGACTTTGAAGATCTCCCGTGGAAGGCCTCACCTTCCCTGGGGAGCAGAAAAGGGATGAGATAGGGGGTTCTGGGGGTCTGGGGAGAACAGGATGAAGAGGGAACTGGCATTCATACAGAAAATAAACTTGTTATAAATTTAAATTTTAAAAAAAGGGGGAAAAATCTCATTAGTCCAGAGCCACATTAATACATGCACGTGCACACTTGTTCACACACATACACACTTGTGTATTAGGATGAGCAAAGGAAATTATGTTGGAATGTATAGTATCCAATGTTTTAACATAAGAGAAAACACATGTGTGTTTAAGGTTTTGAATTCAAATTAATACAAGAAAATGTAAATTGGTCAAGAATTCCTGCATTCTTTTAACCTTATTACTGTCCAAAGTTTTGTCCATTGTAAGAGCCATGAAGAGTAGCCGTTAACATATTGGTACATGAGGGGCTGAAAAATTATTTCCTACTGTGAATTTGCTAGAGATGCTACAAAAAAATTGTCTCTTCAAGGTTGTGAACAAATGATTATAGAAGATACTAATAGAAATAATAGAAGAGTTGGCTCATAACAAGAACCATCAGGAACAAGCTTGAAATTATTCAACAGAACAAAAGTTGGGAATAATAATGAAATCTGCAATAAATTTATATTTAAAATATATTAAATTATATAATTCCATAATTTTGTCCAATAACAGATAAATATACATTATAACATTTCTATAATGTTAACTGACATTAAAATGCTAAGAAAATTATTTGTTTTTATAAAATTTAAAACTAAGAAGACATTAAGCCTACATTTCCTGTGTAAACCCACTTTAACATTAACAATAAGATGTTGAGTGATATACTCTGTATACTCTAGTAAATAAATGAAAAATTAATGTGGAATTTTAATGTTACCAGCTTTGTAATGTTGTTAATATAATTAATCCAGACTACATAATCCAGCAACACCTAATCTAGTGGAAGCATTATTATGACCACAGCATCATAACCTGTGGATTGATTTTAAAACCCGCCCAGGATGATAATGGGGTAAGAAAGGAAAACAAAAGCTACAAAGAGGTAAGGACCAGGTAAATGGACAAGAGAAGTGAAGAATACCCAAATATTGAGATGATGCTCTAGTATTTTATACAGGATTCACTACAGGAATAGGACTAATAGAAGGAATACTTAATAGAAAGAGGATTTAATAGATTGTCTTGTGAGATATGTGCTGGAAAGTTCAACAATGGCTATGTTCACCACAGAAGGCTGAGAGCCTGATAGCTTCTGTTCAGTCCACCAAGAAAGAGTCCTTGGTATCCCAATCTGGAGCAGAGGGCTGAGAGGATTTTTGAGATCTATTGGTCATCAGTCCTCTTTGGAAGGCTAAAGAAGATGAGTATGAATACCAGTGAACAATGTCAGCCAAAGCAGCAGCAGCCACAGAGTAGACATACTCACTAGCAGCTGGGAGAAGGCAGGCATGCATGACAGAGTTCCCCTGGAGAATCACATTGAGATTCTTCAAGTATCCAGAAACAGAGCTGTGATGTGACAGCAACCCCAGCACTGGGCATATGTCCAAAGTATATGAAGTCAATGTTGAGCAGACATCTCAATCCTTTTGTTATTACAGCACAAGTCACACTAGCCAAAAGAAGAAAAAGTAAGAAAACTATTACCAATATGGAGAATATAAATGTGTTGCATACTGGAATAATGTTTAGCCATGACACTTGAAACATAACACAACTGAGGTTTAAGTATTTTGAGCAAAATAAGGTAGGAAGGAGGTTCTTGTACAGTCTGACAAGAAACCTAAAGTATTTAATTTAGTAAAGCAGTGAGCACCAGAGGATGGAGAGTGATGAATTAGATGAGCAGATGGAGTGATGGTTAAAGGTTGATGATAGCCAGTGAAGTTTAGTCAGCAGCAAGTTGATCAGTACTGTGGTTATGCTAATGTGCCCAATGTTTCAAAAACAGGAAGAATCTTTAATGTCTTCACCATAAGAAAATGAAAAATTTTATAGAAACATGTTTAAATGCATTTAGTCATTACCTAGTATCCATATATATATGAACGATTTTTGTTATTTTGTATGTTAGTGTGTAAAGAGAAACTTTGGGAGAGCTGGGAGATAGTGGTTTTTGTGAATTTGAAAAGACTTCATAAAAGAAGCCAGTCCAGGGATGGACATTAAGGACCCAGTAGTGTGTGAAAATGGAGTCTGTTGGCAGAGGGCTGAATGAGAACCCATCAAGAAAGGGTGGGAACAAAGAAGAGCAACAGCTTCAGCACAATGGAAGCAATGAACAAACAGCAGGTATGCAAAGTGACAGGCAGAGATGAGTGTCTGTTTTCCTTCTTCAAAAGCATCATGTCAATAACTCTGCAGTCAGATGTCGCAGAAGGTATCTTAATAACTGGGTTTACTAATAAGTAAAATAGCCCTGGTCCCTTCCAAGCCAACCTGAAAGTGCAGCATTCAGCTCCAGATGTCTGTTTAAGGATGCAAATGCCGGATTACAAATGTAAAGCAACAAAGCAAAAAGCAATAAAACTTTGGGAACATGATCATTAGTGCTCGTACTTCCATAGGTTGACAAGAAAGCATAATTTAATAGAACTAGTTCCCATTGGGGTACATATGAATTTTCAGTCAACTAACAGTCTACATCAGTCAACTAAGAGGCACTGCACACTGAGCTTCCCTACGTTTTCTTGAATTCAGTGAGAACTGATTAACCCATTTAGATGAAGCTAAACCTAACTTTACATAGATCTAATTATGTACTAATGCATACATTCAGTAATGCCATGAGGCTGTCCATCTGCAAACTGCCAGAAATAAGCTGCCCAAATTCAGAGAAGAACTTATTTTAAGGCTGAAAAATGACACGGATTTAAAGCTTGCTTTTGCTGATTTGATAAACTGTAAGTTGAAACAATTACATTAATGTAGCCCATCTTAAAACCAATGACTTTTTTTTCTAAAAAGAAAGTAAAGGAAAAAGTAATTGCTTTTAACTTCACATGTTAGCACAATAAAGAAGAATTTATATGCTGTTTCTCTCAGACTGCTTTAAAAATGGTACCTTAGAAAATTATGCGTATAAAGGAATAGGATTCCAGTCTTATCTCAGTAAGTGCAAGATTCTAGAGAGACTAAAGGTTGGGGAAGCAAAGCCTGTTTGTTGTAAGTGGTTTTCTGAGGTCACGCTTTATCAAAGGAGAAAGGATATAGTTCAAAAGTTAGAGAGGCAAAAGATCCATTAAAATGATTTAAATAAGAGGAAGAACTACATTGAAGGAAACAAAAAAAATGAACCCTAAGGAATCCAAGGAATCAGGGTTGGGCAATGAAGCATAACAGAAGAGTTAATTGGAGAACCTGAACCCTTTCCCAAGGGAATTCTGTGACAGAAAGCCTTACTGGGACCCTCAAGAGACAAAGGAAGATCAGATGGTAAAGCAAAACCCATAGTCTTTGATAGCAACTAGAATGGGTCAACTTGTTTGCTTCCCTCTATTACATTCCCACAGACCAGATCTCCTAGTGTTTCCCAATGGAGGAAATAGAATTTTACTCTTGAATTAATTATGGGTCCTCCACTTCATACTACCACAGCTACTAAGAATTGGAAAAATCATGTATCATATGCTTACAATTCATACATTAATGAATCCTAGCTTAATGAACTTTTGAAGGCTTGATTTAAAATATAAAAAATCACTGTAGGTATATCTAAACTGGATCTAGTTTTGTTTTCTTTTTAAAAGATTTGATAGTATATTATGTAACCCAAGCTAGCCTCAAATTTTCTATAGTTCTGGGGAATCACAACCTGAACCCATTACTTCCACTTAATGTTATTTCACAGAGATAAAAATCTAGCTTGAGCCTTTGTGCATGCTCGGCAAAACCTCTATCAACTGATCTACAACACCAATACTAAACAGTTTTCATACGCTAAAATTTTTTCTCCATTTCTTTTCATTGCACTTGACAAGTGCCTTAAATAGAGGACTGGGCAGTCATTAGTGTTTTAAGTTTTAAAAATAATATAGTTACTCTTGAGTAAGACTAACATAAAATAAAAAATGTTTTCATTGTTTTTAGGTATCATTCATGGGAAATCAGGTTTTAAGAAGATATACAAATCAAAATAGGACACCTTCTACATGATACAATTAAAGAAACAAAAATTACAATCATAAAGTAACTCAACCTCACTTCAACCAAACAAACCTGAATAGTAATGTTCAAAATACACGCAAGACAATACACAAGCTTTAATAGTCTGTAGTATAAACATCCCAAAGTACAAAATGCTATCTGGTGCAAATCCAAACAGTTTGAACAATTATGTATTGGGATACATAACATACTTTCAGAACATTTAACTATACTTAAATCATTTCAACTTAGATTATTTTTATCTGGTAGAATGCATGACAATGCAAGACCCTGAGTGAAAGGTGGCAAGATGTGTCTAATATGTGTAACCAGAGTCATGTTTCTTTAAAAATGAAAGTAGTGCCAAGAGGCTGCTGCTGCCTCCCAGTCCATCTGTTTTGATGGGTGAGGCTAGGATGGTTGCCAAGGGGTGGTGAATTTCTGGGACATTCAATGCCTCACAGAAGAACTATGGGTTATGGGGACTGACAGATCAATGCTAAAACAATTCTTTTAAAAACTCCATCATGAACCTCACATGGAAGTAAAAATGCCTCAGAGTGCAGCTCCCAGAGAAGACTAGTGATGTTAAATTGCAGATAATCTGGGTGAGGATTTTAGTGCTCTAATGTTCTTTCTGCACACAGCAAGTGTGCAGACAGAGAAGGTTCGGGATGCATTAGAGACCTTTCTCTCCTAACTGAATGGCAGCTCATTTTGCTTCATCTCCTGTTCCAGGTTTGCTTACAGGACAATGTTTTCTTTTTCTTTTTTTCTTTTTTCTATTTTTTTCAGATGTATCCCTGAGATAGTCTGTATATATGAACACTTCTGAGCAAATACAGTCTCCATCAGGTTCCCCATTTCTATAGGAGATAATGCTGTTACATCAGCCACCAACTTGAACTTTGGGGTTCTCTTCATAATTCAAGAGATCCTTCCCACACATCATAAATAAGGGAAATTCCTGCAAGAACAAAGGCTACACTGATGATTTTTTTTTCGTTTTGCTTTGTGTAGTAAAATATAAAACTAAGTTTCATAGGCAAACTTATACTGGCTGAAAGTTTCCTTGCTTTCAAAGTCTGTTGTTCTTTTTTCAACTTACAATTATTCATACCTCAAAACTTAGATAAATTTAAACTTCACTGAGAAGTACTACAGTCTATAGTTTTTTTCAGTTCAATCACACACAATGAAAAAAAGAAAGAAGTGGAAAACTAGAGCCACTTTAAAGCTCATTCTATAGGGAATGAGTAAATAGAACCTAATAAAATTAAAATCCCCTGTCAAGTGATGTCTTCCTAATGAATGGTTTTCAAGATATGCTGATCAAAATAAATCAAAGATAGAAAATATATTATACAGAATGGTAGATATTTTCAAAATGCATTTACATGGGTGATTTAGTGGAATCTATGAAACCATTATGGAACAATTTAATGACAAAGGTTTGCCATTGTGTAAGGGCATATAAGACAACATGATCATAGTCAAATTGATGTTTTATAATTTTAATTCTTTCTGTATACTCTCTGTAATTTTGAGGACTTTTCTTTAAACAGTTGTTGCTACAAAACATTAGATCAGAAACACATATTAGTAATGAAAATAAATGGAAGTGGGAAAATGAAAATTGAAGATATGAATAACTGATAAAATTACAGAAGTGAATAGAGAAACATGTAAACTATCCATGTTGGGTCATGTAAATCTGTCAAGTCATTTAAAGTAGGGACTAGGACTTCTGTCCTGTCTCTAGTTTAAGGGGGTATCCCACCATGGGGGATATGTCCGCAAGGTTAGGGGAAGAATATTTAAGGTAGCCCCTCCATTAGTATTTAGACTCACAATTGGGGTCATCCTTGTGTATGCCTGGACATTTCCCTAGGGCCAGATTTCTCTTTAAATCTATAATGGCTTCCTATTCTGAGCAAATGGAGGCTCATGACCCCAGCCTGACAGGTGTGGAACCAGCAGAGGGCCAAACCAAGTCCCATGAATGTGGGTGTCAGTTAGGAGGCCTGGGAAGTCAGTCTTTGGGACCTCTGGTAGTGCAACCAGTATTTGTCCCTAGTGCTCAAATGGACTTTGGGAGCCCTTTACCCATGGAGAGATAGTCTCTCAGCCTAGATACATGGGGGAGGGGCTAGGCCCTGCCCAAATGATATAATGGATTTTGATGATCACCCATAAAAAGCCCCACCTTCCCAGGGATTGGGAGAGGGATGGTGAGAGTTAACTGGGGGGTGTGGTA
This sequence comes from Cricetiscus sungorus, assembly GCA_030556225.1. Classification (NCBI taxonomy): domain Eukaryota; kingdom Metazoa; phylum Chordata; class Mammalia; order Rodentia; family Cricetidae; genus Cricetiscus; species Cricetiscus sungorus. The sequence goes on from JANBXA010000007.1 coordinate 118,379,891, forward strand.
GAATGGGAGGGATAGGGATCTAAGATTGATATTTAAACCTTGATAGTTTCTAATTTACATTTTAAAAAAGAAATAAGATTTTCACAATTGGAAATAAGGCTATGAACTAACAACACTGGGCACACAAAATAGAACAGAATAAGTAAGAAGTCATGATGTTTTATTTGTTTGTGTGTATTGTCAACAAAGAATATAAATAGCTTAAATTCTGTGAGACGGGTTAGTTAATAGAGAGTGAGACTGAGGGATTCCATGAGTTATATGACCATAAGTAGCATCACAGCTTGAAACTATGAAGTTCATCAACACTGAACATAAACATTGCTTTTTGTCAGTATTCCCTGAACAATACAGAATGGCACTGATTTCTATAGTGCATACACTATGATTCATTTTACACTTGTGTGGAAATGAATTAAAGTCGTAGAAGATAGACTAAAACATCTTATATAGGGGAAAAACATCTAAAGGTTTTGAATTCATCGAGGATACTCTGGAACCAATTCCCTACCAATACTGAGAGATTTGAAAATTTATTTTATTTTTAAATGTTTATTTTTTATTTTATAATCTGCCTTTCACTCATTTAATGGCAAATAAAACCATATTTTCAGCCCACTGGCCATTCAGAATAACCCTTGAACAAATCCCATATTGAAAGTTGAATATACTAACAATTAGTAAACTCTCTGTGTAGACCAGTCTGGCCTCAAACTCACAGGACTCTGTATACCTCTGCCTTCTGAGTGCTGGGAGTAAAGTCATGTGCCACCGCTGCCTGGAAACTTTGAACATTTATTCTATTTATCACATTAAATATTTAAAAGCCTGGGGAAATTTGCAAAGTTGTAGCAGATAAATCCTTAGTTTTGCCTGTGTTTAGCGAGTATCCACATTAAATTTAAAAAAAAAATGGAATAGTTCTAGATAATAGTTTTAATATGTTGTTTCCTGGCTTCCTTCCCTTCTCCCTTTGTTACAGAATCCAGGGTAACCTGCAAAGAGATGCACTGCCCACTGTAGGCTGGACACTTTTAGCAACTGAAAATATGCCCCACACACATGCCAACAGGCCAATCAGATGGCAGCAATTCCTCCCCTGAGGTTTCCTCCTATCCAGGTGTGTCAATATGAGCAAATATTAGCCATCAATGAGAACAAAGTGTTTTTAAAATTAAGTGCCTAGTTATTATTGTTTGTAATTAGGAAACATAAGCCCAAATGCCTAGTTATATCATGGTCAATCACACAGTTAATGTCAAAGATGAAAGTGGTTTAAAACAGTATTAGAAAAGTTGCCAGAGGGTAAAATATTTGGAAAAACTGAAAATCACTTTATTTTGTCCTTTCTAAAAGTAATTTTTCTCCCTGGGGAAAATCTTTTGTTGTTGTTTTCTATGCTGTCACAAAGTAGTTTCTGTTCACTCTGCAATCCCCAATAATGCCAGCAGTGTGACCGCCAAGGGAGATGACTTTGATTCCATCTCTGTTTCTAATTTCCTCACCAGCCATTTCGTGATAAGTAGAGGGTCTGAGCTTTAATAACACAGGGTAAGGAGGCAGAAACCTTACACAGAATTTCACGGAGAATCTAGAATAGGTTAAAAAAAATCCTAAAACAGAACTATATGGTTTTTTCTGTTTGGGTTCATCATACACTCTTATGTTCTGTCACATTTAAGTGGCATTTTAAATGACTAAAAGGATATTGTTATACACAGCATCCCCTTTCTTCTACAACCCCTTTTGTTTTGATTTAGAATATGTCCTCAGAATCTTAACAATGAAGAATGAAATACTTTCTTCAGGTTAAAAGCTACACACACACACACACACACACACACACACACACACACACACACAAACACACACACACACACAATACCAAGAGCTATTTGAGTAGGAGACAGAGTCTTGAGTGAACTTTTGCTACTTACATTTTTTTCATGCAGTAAGATCAACAGAACTAAGAAGATAAAATCAGGGAATCTCTATAACATGATGATGTAGGTAAAAATAGTTTCCATGGTCACCGAACTACACTCAATTGCTATCCCAGTCGAAGATATTCTGCCTTTAAAAAATGGTTTTAACTTTTCTTTATTTAGTGTGTGTGTGTGTGTGTGTGTGTGTGTGTGTGTGTGTGTGTGTGTGCGGTGTGTGTGTGCTTATGCAGGTAGGAACACAGGCTATGGCATACTTATGGAGGTCAGAGGACAACATTCTAGAGTTGGTTAACTTTTTCCATTATAGGAGTCTGCAGATTAGAATTCAGATCATTAAACTTGGAAAGTACATTGACTTGCTGATAAACCTTGCCAGCCCCCTCACAAATACTTATCTTTTATCATTCACACTTCTAAGAACATCATATACATTATTCATTCTGCTTGGATTACAAAATATCTACAGTCCTACAGCCCTACCCATAATTCACACCCTTGGGAATGTAATATATATTATTATATGCAATATGTTATACATATTATAAATATATATATGCTTCTATTGATTATTTACATTATGGGAATATAGAACACATATACTACTATGTAATCTGTCAAATGAAAACCATTCCTGTGTTTTAGATAAGCATTTAAAGGTGTAAATTTTAAAATTAAGAATTTTTTCATCCTCTGAACTCACATTGTCTTGAAATATTAATGCTTTTATGAACTTGTACATTGTATGTTGAAATTTTGGTTTTGTCTTCATCAATTGCTATCAAACTCCCTTAGATAACTAGCATTATTTACAATCCATCTTGCCCCAGGTACTCTGCAGGAATCTTTGCACATACTAAATATTCAATGAGTATGTACTGAATAAATTATTTTAGAAAACACAAATGACAAATGTTTGCAATTTTTTCCAAAAGTAGAGAATTATATATTGTATTTTAAATGTGTCCAAAGACATTATTTTAAAAAGTGCAAAGCAGTTTTTTTATCTTTTTGTTCCTATTCTTTATGGAGTTTGTACAGTATAATGTTTTAGTTATATTTAGCTGCAGTTCTCGTAATGGTCTGAAAAATGGCTTGTGCTCTACTGTTCAATGAATTTGTATTGCTCAAAATGTATATGCTGAAGTCTACATATCCAGTGAAAAGGCATTTGGATGTGAGGCCTTAGAAAGTAATTAAAGAAAGTTATTAATCTCCTTACAAGAAGAGACAAACGATTATAGGATTAATGTTGTAAATGGTCTAAATCCTCCAGCCAAAAGACATAGAAGGATTTAAATAGAGACAGGAATATTATTGACTGCCTTCAAGCAAGTCACTTCAGGTTTAAGTACACACATAGACTGAAAGTGAAGGAATGAAAGAGAAGATATGTTGCTGAAATGTTTATAGAAATTAGCAAGGATAACTGGGCAATGTTTATTTCTATTAGGCATAACAGGTTTTAAGTGAAAACTTAGAAACTGAAGGTATCAATATGCCAAATGGGCTGATTCATCAAGATGATTTAACAAATGTAAATAGCTTTGGAGATAAGAGAAGTTAACATGGTAATTATATTGAATTTATCCCATGCCAACACTGGGTAGATCATCTCTACAAAATATCCAGAAGGAAATATTACATTTGATAAATGCAAAAGGAGTCCACTTCTCACACATCAGACCTGCAAAATAGCCTAGAACATGTTGGATCTACTTCTATCATTGGCCACTGCGGTTTGTGCTCTGTTACAAAAAAAATACATAATTTTAATAAGTAAGCTAATACAATTTAAAAAAGAAAAAAAATCTCCTAAAGTTTGTTGACTCAAGGAACTTCAAATACTAAGTCTCTTCTTCTGTGTGTGCTATAATGACTAGTTAAAAGGCTGATAAACCCTGTTAGTCAGTTGCTGTCACTGTGATAATACAAATAAGAAAATAAATGTAATGGAGGAAATTCGTATTTTGCCTCCAGGCATCATGGGTTTAGGAACACAGTTGATGGGATCTTCCATTTTGGGACCTATTCTTCAGCATTACTTACCCCCCCCCCCGGCAAGGAATGGGAATTGCAGTAAAGCTGTTCACATGATGGAGGCTGGAGAAAAAAGGTGTAAAATAATTAGTAAACCAAAAAACAAAGGAGAGGGTAGAGAAGGAGAGGGGTCATGGTACTAATCTCCATTGGATCATGCCCCTAACAGACTAACTTCCTTATACTAGGTTCCATCTCCTTAATGCTCTATGATTTCCTGGAGCACCATGGGATGGTGGCCAGATTTTTTATCCCAGGACCTTTCTGTGATATTTGGAATTGCTATCATCACAAAAAAAAAGATAGTATAGTGTACTTTCCTCTCAGAAAGTACATTTGTCAAGACCTTTTTTTGTAAATTGACATGAAAATCATAGATTGTATATAAGGCTTCATTAGGGGAATCAAAAAAGCATGTTGTTGTCTATTCAGTGGTCCATGTTCAAATCCCCCTTACATGTACTGAATCCAAGAAATAGTAAAAGTATGACAAAGCCATAAAACAAGTATAATAAAAACAAGTTGTAAGAAACATTCTGGCTTAGTCAGTGACTTTCAGCCTCCCTTTTTATTCATTAAATTTGCTGGCAATTCAGAGTCTGATTTTCTTTCTTTCTTTCAGAATTTCATCCCTCCTCTGAAACAAGATCAAGTAGAAGGTTTTTACTATGTCTAATCACTGAACTCATGCAGCTGTTCATGACTTTAGGAAACCTGGAAATGCCAATTAAAGTATAAGACAAGTCTAACACTGTAAAATATAGCACCCATGCCTTTCAAAATACTGAAAAAAATGGTTACAATATATTAGACTATGACTTTAGTGTCCATATTTTGCTAACTGTGCCATTTTTTGAATGGTATTTTTCTATGACATTTTTAATTTCTCAAACATTTGAGAGACAGTCTAGGTCTTCCTGAAGCAGACGACTCTGTTCATGGACAAGAGCAAAGTACAATGACATGGTTACACAGGATGACTTCTCAATGGAGTTTGAGTGCATGTGCTTGTAAGGGTGTGTGCTTAAAGCCATGTAGCTTGAAATTCCCTCCACTTATGCAGAATAAAGCCTTTCCATATACCTTCGGAGGCATAGAAAATCTTCCACCCTTTCAAACTCCTGGAAGATTCAGAATTTTCTGCTCCTGGCTTCTATTTAAAGTCTTTTCTCTATTATGCTTCTGCAGGGTTTTCAAGGGCTACTTCTAGATCTCTTTCTACTTCTGGTTTTTGTTTTTTTTTTAATCTTACTGGGGTTTCTATTTTTGTGTTACTTCACCAGATGTCCAAACTATTTAAGACTTGGCCTCTCAATCCTTGATAGCTATTTGAGGGTGTCAGTATGTTCTCAATTCGCTTCAGTTTTAACCTGGTCCTGTCTTCTTTTTTCCCATGGAAAGGATAAACAAATACACCCATCCACTGGGTGAAAATCATTGTTCTAATTACTGTGTGATGATGTAGGACTTGCTTCCAACTTTTGAGGAATTCACATAAATTAGAAAAGGGTCTAATTGATTTAACTTTTTGTTTTAGTGTGTGTGTGTGTGTGTGTGTGTGTGTTGTTGTTGTTGTTGTTGTTGTTGTTTCTGTTTTTTCTTCTAAGCCTCACATACACTAGGCTGTCTTCAAAGTCACTGTGGAGGTAAGTATAACCTTGAACTTCTTATCCTTCTGCCCCTACCTCTCAAGATCTGGGTATTTAAGTCCTTATCAACATATATGGGTTTGTACAGTGCTGTGGTTTTGTTCTGGGCAAGCAAAGATTCTACTAATTGAGAACGCCTTTATCCCATGGGAAAAGTATGATTTACCAGAATTGCTTGTGTACTGAGCAATACACCTGTATGTTTTGAAGGAATTTTCATCCCCCTTTTCCAAAAGTTTGAGCATCTATACATTCCCAGTTGCTTTATTCTAAAGTTAGGAATTACTGTTCTGGGAAGAAGATGCTAGAGACCCCAATAACCCCAATCTTTCACTGAGCCTACTAGAAATTTCAAAGAAATATATTATACTACTTAGTCAAGGTGCCAATGAGCACTCTGCTATCATTTTCATACCAAGCTTATTATCACCAATAACTTTGTCAAAACCTTGATGTATTTGAGTGTTTGTAGCTGTACTTAAAAGTATGTGATATTTCATTTTTTGCCACAGCAAACCATGTTTTATTTTAGGTGTTTGGATTAGTCTCATAAAGAAACACAGTTGTTTTTTAACTTAATCTAATAATGTTCAATAATATGCAGAGGGAAGTTGGGCATTGAGTTAATTGTCATGAAAATAGTTATACCTCATAAATATCTATAGACATTTGTTACACATAAGGTGTTATAACTATTATGGCACTATCGTTCATAACAATTGCTATTGAGTTTATTAAATGTTAGATCAGTGGCATGTGATTTATCTAGTGAAAAGTTTTTAGTCTTCCAATAGCAGAGCTTTAAGCAACAGAATTTTAAAAGGCAAAGAAAGTAAAACAGAGTCAGTGTCAGGCACCTTTACAGGAAGGATATCTGGAAAGCCAGGAACACAGTAAAAATCCTTAGTCATTATTTTAATTTGTGTTTAATCAGTGAAGTCCAATTTTAAAAGGGAAGTGTATGAGCAGATACATTCAGTCATTATTTTTTTCCTTATTTTTATAAAATCTTCATGACTGTTGATGGAATCCATGAAGCTAGGAAAATTTAAGTTTGTTTTCTATAAGTTATCTCAGTGGGCTACTAGCAGTCTAAGAGAGGGCATACTTTTGGTACAACCAAGGGCTTTCTTCATATAGAGATGAAAAAATCCAGTGCCTTCTAAGAGATGCAAATTATAGAAACCTTGATAAAAACTGCTGTTGGCTACCCATAAGCCCATTCCTACTGCAGGTAAGATGACACAAGAGAAGCAAAGATAAAGATGCCCAGAGTTCCTTGACCCAAAGTTAGTAAAGTTGATTGATTGGTTTACTTATTTATTTTAAGAAAAAAAAAGAAAAAGGTATGACACACAAGGTGGTGAATTTTACACTTATGCAAATAAGTTGAAATCTCATACATTTTTACTGGGATGGACATTTTAAATTAAAGAACACTAATTCATATTAATAGTAAATCATACTTATATTTAAATTGAATGACAATGCATAGTAAAATAAAAGTGTCATGGCAGAAGTTGGAGAGAGGGCTCAGTAGTTCAGAGAACATATAGCTTTTGTAAGAAATCTGAGTTTGATTTCCCATACTCATATGGTAACTCACAACCCTCTGTAACTCCTGATCCAAGGATACCTATGCGCTCTAGGAACACAAGCCATGAACTGTGTAAAGACATATATGAAGGCAAAGTACTTATACACATAAAAAAAGTAATTAAATCATAAAATAAAATTAAAAACAAAAGTGCCAAGAGATACTAATTATAAAGATGAAAGGAATGCATTATATTTTATTGCATTTTAGGAAGTTTTTAAGGAGTTCCTACATATTTATTTTTCTCTGTCCTCCAGAAACTACTAAATAGATCTGTAAAGATGAATCCAATGCTTCTATATATTGACAACCTAGGATCCTTCTATCCTGCTGCTGCATCCTTGTGGCCACAAGATTGAAGCACACAAAATCTCATCTGGTTTACTGGAAATGTGAAGTAAATGTAGATAAAAACCCTGAGTACACTGTGACTTCCTCTTTGGAAGTCTGAAAAATTATATCCTGTTTCTTCTCTCTGCCTTTATTAAACAGAAGCTGTTTGGACACCATATTAGTGTTGTTAAGAGGATCTAAGAAACAGATGCTGCTGACTTATTTATGAAGCTAAAATGTGGAGGATGTTTTATGTAAAAAAAAAAAAAAAAGAAAAGGATTGGATATTGGAGAAGAATTTAGCTGCCTTCCCCACACAGCCAAAATTAAGAAGACCTGAAACAGATCAATGAGTAGAGGTGCTGTCCAGGGAAAATAATGACAAAGAGAAGGGGTGGGGAGGGCAGTGGTGGAAAGACATAAGAATACTTTTTAATTAAAAACAATTACTTTAATTCTATGAAGAAACTTAGAAAGAATCTAAACTAGAATATCAAATTTAGAGAGTTGAATTCTATCACTAAGTGTTACATGAGCAAATCTCTTGTTAAAAGCATTTCTTACATACATTATATGCAGTCTGAGCTGTATAATGTAGTATGTGATGCATAATATGACATTAAATCAATTATCTTCTATTATTTTTTAAGAACAAAGTATCACTTGTTAGTTTATTAATTCTATTGTTATGTTCATTTACATACTTTATATCTGAAACATCACATTTTCACAATAAAGAGTTAAAATCTTAAATCATAAATTATTCTATGATATGATAATATTAAAAAAATTATGTCTTATAAATTATAAACCTTCAGGCAATTTTTAAATTCTCAATGACTCTTAAACTAGATATCAAGAACATAATAGTCTTTAAGATTTTTCATTTTCAAACAATGATATCCAGCAACTTTAGATTATTCTTCTATTATGATAATAACCTCTCTTATTAGCCTACCACTAAGGTTCAGACTCTTTGAATTCATTTATCACCCATGCTTATTATTCCAGGTATAATTGGTAGGTCAGACCTCACAAGATCAAATAAACACATTAAATAGTGGACAGAACTTGCAGTTGCTTTTATATAATTAACTTGAATAAAACATCTCAGCATCCTGGATAGCTAAATAATTAAACAGTTCCATGTTATTATCCCCATTTTATAGATGGAATAACAGTAACAGGGATATTAAATAATTTGCTAGAGCACATAGATTTAGTCAATAGCAGGGATAAATCCAGGATATTACTCAAAATTTGCATTATGAGAAAAACTTCAGCAGAAATTTCTGCTACATCTGTATTCTACATAGAATGCTAAACTGAAATTATCAGAGCTCTCATTATTAATATTCATTTAGTATCAAAAATGTGCTAGGTATTATAATACACAGAGAATGAGATAACCCTCCTGGCCCCAGCCCAACAATACATCTAATTCTCTCAACTTATTACTAGTACATCCAAATGGTTGTTTTATCACCTTAATTATTTTCAGGAAATGGCACCAATGGCAAAGAATCCACAGAGTCTTACTGATGAAGAAAATGTATCTCATATTTACTCATGTACTGTTAAGCTCTCATGTCAGGAAAATGTACATAGTATTTGAAGATGCAAGCTCTGTTCAAATACTGGGGACACCATCCGGCAACAGGCAGTCTTTGATTGAGTTGTCAAATGAGACTGTTCATGTTCCCACACAAACTTTACTTCAGCTCTAGGAAAAACTTTTCTCTCATCCCATATGGATGAGACCTTTCCATAAATAACCATCCCAAATGACTATCACAGATTATTCCTGCTGAATGTGGGAAGGTAAGTTCAAAAACACTGTTAGGTGTTAAATGCTTAAATGTGTACCTGGTTCTTAACTCAATTAATTCTAGGATTTTCCACTAAACTAATCACACTTGAGTAATATTGAGATATGTAAAAAAAAATCTTTCAAATTCTAAAATATTGGGCATCACTCATTTGTACTTCAATAGTTAGCGTTTATAGAAATTATCGTATGTGTATATATATTTTAACATACTCATTTATTATTTAATTTTTAACTCACCTTCTGTTTTTCCTGGCTTTCATGGAATTAGTTAAGTCTTTTCCCCTTTCTACTGTCTTGAAATTCTTTTGTTTTCTCAGCATCTCAAAACCTTTACAGACATATCTATAAACTATAACTTGAAATCTTGTATACTATATTAAAGATTAACTATATGTATATAATATAACTTAGTCATTAGTCATACGGATTCACTTGTTATGATTTGTTACAGGTATTTAGAATAAAAATTAATTCAAAATCTCTATGAGAGGCACCTATGTATACAACATCTACTTAAAGACATAAAGAAAGACTAAAGAGGATAAAAATTAAATTTATGATTCCATTAACTTAATTTAATTAATTAATTTATGGATCCATTAAAATCTTTAATTATGAGTGTGTTTGTGTATATGTGAATCTGTATGTGGTTTCAGGCTCATGAATGTGGTGACAACAGAGACCATCAGAGGGCATCAGATCTTATGCAGCAGGGTTTACAGGCAGTTGTGAGCCCCAGATGACATCTAGAAATCCAGCTGTGTTCTTAGTCATTGAGCTATTTCTCCAGCTTTGAAGCAAACACTTTCTTTGAAAGCCCAGATTCTGAAGTTTATATCAGTGTGTCACCATCTTAAGCCCGGAATTAATGCCACAACTGTTCTTATTTTCCTTGCATACTTACAATTTAATTTGTTCCATGACTAATCTTTAGTTAACTCTGGACCCTCATAGAAGATTAGAGAGAAGAATTCATCCCCAATAGTTAATTTTTGCCTGTTTATTTCCTCTGTTGTTAACAGAACCATTCATCATAATGGTATTAACTGAATGATTTGTTTCCTTGAATGCGGATTATGGTAAATCCATGAATGTGTTTGAATTTCTGACCATTTTCTTCTGTTCTGACAATTTTGATACTCACTAAGATCATATTTTTTTTGAATTCCTGTGACATGAAAAATGTTAACTATCTAGTTAATGCTCACATGCATAGACTTTTTCATAATTTTCCCTGCATTCCTCTACATTGACCATCATGTCATTTTATTCCAGGTCCTCAGTTAAAAATATATAAGCATAAAATAAAGTGAAAAAAGAATAAGAATAAGTATACATATTCTTTCTTTCTCATTAGTATTGTAATATTTATCAAAACCTTACAAGCATTGTTTTTATCTTCTGGATGGGAAAATTTCCTAAGTTGCCTGCTATATTAAGAAATAGTAATTAATGGAGTTTGAGGCATAGCACAGCAGTAACCTCTTTCAGAGATCCTGACTTCACTTCCCAGCACCCACATTAAGTAGCCCACAATCTCCTTAACTCCAGGAGCAAAATATTAGATGCATCTGAACTTATGGGCACCTGCAGTCACATGTATATACTCATGACACACACACACACACACACACACACACACACACACACACACACACACACACCAATTAAAAAATAAAAGTTAATTTCTAATTTTAAATAAAAGCTTGAAAGAAGTCACAGATCCATGTGAAGCCATTTTTCACTGTGAAAACACTGCTTATTATATCTTAATATACAAACTTCTTAATTTTAAGCACTGAATGTTTTATCCTTATATACACTGAGTCTGTATCTGTGAGGGCAACAAACTTGAACCAAAACTTTTCATACACTCCAGAGAGTGAATCTACCTCCTAACATAAACAGTGCTGTTATAATTAACTGTTCAGAAGACCCATACATTGAAGATTTTTTTCTAACCCATGGTACTACAGGAAAATAGTAGATACTTGAAAGTTGAAAGTAAACTAGATGGCTAGAAGCATGAGTTTCATGAGCTATTAGGGCTTTGGCCCATTTTATTTCTCTTCTGGCCTCCATAAAGTAGTGTAATTCTTCATCACAAATTATGTAATTCTTCATCACAAATACAAATGCAACAGGATCAACCAACCAAGAACTGAATCTCCAAAACTATGAGTCTGAGTCAATCTTATTCCCTCTTAAATTTTTTAACTCAGATGTCTCGTTACATAAAATTGAAAGTGTTTAACAGAGATTGCACGCCTCTCAAACTTCCTTTTCTTGATACTTTTTCTTTTCTACATACACACTGATCTAATTATCGAATGCGATTTAGGTTCTAGAAAGCTCATGATTGATATGACAGATGAAAGTATGATATATTCCACTCTAACGGGAAGATCAGTGTGGAATTGCTCATACACTGGTTGAATTATATATAAAATACATATATTGTGGTATTTAGAAGAGCACTTAAAATTTTTATAAACAACCACTATGATATCTTTACTTTCTATATATTGAATAAAGTTGAAAGATAATTGTGTTTGCAAGTCAAATATAATCATGTCAAAATAAAAACTGTAATTTGTGATCTATTGACTTTCTAATAATAAAGTTAACCACTTAATTACTACTGTTCATACATTTTTGGTCAAGTATGTATTTTAGTTGAAAGATCTTTTTATTTAATTTTTAATACAGCTGCTTATTGTGATTCTGTTAATAATCTATATCTTGTAAAAAGTCACTTTAAGGGCTGCAGAGATAATAGCTCAATGGGAATGTTCTTGACTAGCATGCATGAAACCCAAAATTTGATCTCAAATACCAGAAATGAAAGATAGTTCTTTAACACTTCAGACTTCAGATTACTCATTTAACACATCTTTTTCTTTTCTTTTTTTTTTTTTGGTTATGAAACATTTGTCCTATACACATTATATTAAGAATAAATTCTTCCATAGAGGCAGACAATCTTTTCTGTGATATCAAAGTACCTTTGTAAGTTCAAGGTGAGCATCTGTGGTGAAAGTTAACTATTCAAACATAGTGACCACAATAGTCATTAAGGGCAATCATATATGCCTAAGTTTTAAAGAAAATCAGTGTTCTTAATTCAAGTAAATGGTGACCTAGAAGACTGATGACCTCTTAGACACCAGACTGAATCCAACCTACATAGAATTTGAGTGACATTTCTACCACAGGACATCTACATGCTCACCTGCCTTTCTATATGTTACATGGAATGTTAAAGAAGAACAACCAACATCCTAAGAGTTACAACTGCTGTGACAATCTGTGAATTCATCTGTATGTCTGGAGCAGCATTAACAGACTATTACATGACAATGGTGTCCTTATGTTCCCTAACATATATATCTGGAGAAAATGGAAAGCATACAAAATGCAATTTTCTGTTCAGAGCAAAAGTAAAAAGCCAAAATGAAAAACAAGCAAAAATAACAGTGGAACAAAGAAACAGTCTCACTGAGCCTATATTTATCCATTAATTCATTAAATATTGGCTCATGGCATAAGAACTGGCAGAAAAAAAAGAATTACCCATAAATAGTGGTGTTTTTAATCATTATTGTCTACTACAGATGATAAAACAAGCACACATGTGACAATGGAATAGGGAAGGACCCACAGAAATTGAAGGGATAATTATTCAAATGGATAGTTACAGTGCTTCTTACAGTTTCAGAGGAAACAGGGAAGACACGTTTGCATGCTGTAGAGTATATGTGAAGACATTAAAATGAAATATAAAAGGATGCCAAAAATTTATTTATAGTCACTCATTTCATGAACTTTTAACTCATTTACTCCATTTATTTATTTATTTGTATAATTAAATTAAGCATGTGACTGATCTGAGGTAATAATTGAGCATATGTGTTATTCATTGCAAACTTTCTCATAATAAAACTATGAGTGCTGTTCAGTCACATTTCATTTTCTATAATCTTTAAAACAGAAGCATATCATATTAAAGCCCAAATGTAACAAAATGGGAATATGATAACAAAAATACATACTTTGTATTTATATGGATTTTGACCTATTGATACAAATTTAAGGTAAATTTTATTATATTTATATTTCTCCTCTTGTTTTGATATTGTTTTTTTAAAAAAAACATTTATTTATTTCATGCTGGACATAATTATACATGCCTTTTTTTAAAAATGAAAACAAACATTTATAAACAACATTTGGGAATTTGGGCATCATTCTTTCCAAGCTTTGATATTGTTTTTATATAGCTCCTTTAAAAATGTAATACATAATTAAACACAGATTGTAGTCACCTATAATAGTCAAAAGTTATAGTTATATAAGTTAGGTTTTCTAGATATACAGAGATATATTTGAGATGGATAGTCTTCAAACCTTTAAAAGACTTTTAGAATGTGGAATTTAAAATGGTATATGGTTTTTCATAATTATGAGATACAACTGCTCCTGGCAACACCAATTACTTCAGAAGGAGGGAGGGCAAGAAACTTCTTTTGCGTGGATTGTTTGACTATATGCTGTCCAAACTGGACATACAGGACCCACAGGAAAGTGAGTGCTTCATAGAAGAGTCTGTCAGACATTCTGCAAGACACAGAGAAAAATGACTGACAAACTCAAACTGCCAATATAAGTATGACAGTTTTAAATGTCCTGCTTCAATGAGAAGTCTGCCAGACACACTATAGTCTGTGAGCTGAAATTGGAAGCTCCAATGTTACAGAGGAACTTTGGATGACTATCCAGACAGCGAGTTGTCTCTGTCAGTTCTAGAGTTTATATATTATCATTCTGTGGTCTCTGATAGAGTTGAAGACACATAGTTATACTTACGGTTTTCCTTAGATAAGATAAAAAATAAGCTACATATAAAACTCTAAACTCACAAAGATAGGGTAGATGATGAAATATTTTCTTTAAATTTTGCCAAATGTTATTGGATTAAATATTGTAACTATAGCTTTTTCTCAATAACTGTTTTGTTATACCAAATTTTACTATGTTAAACTTAAAACTAATCTTTTTATTAAGATAGAAAAGAGGAGATGATGGAGGAAGTCCTATTATATATATATATATATATATATATATATATATATATATATATGTTTCTCTTATTGGTTGATGAATAGAAAACTGTGTGGCTACAGGTGGGCAGGAAAGATAGAATGAGCTACCAGAGGAGGAGAATTCTGGGAAATGTAGGCAGACAGCAGATGTTGTGTGTGACCAGGAAGATAGAGTGCACATGACCTGTCTCCAGTAAGACCATGTGGAAATACTTAGATTAATAGAAATGAATTAGTAATTAAGAAAGAACTGGCCAATAAGAAGCTGTAGCCATCAGCCAACAGATTCATAATTAGTATAACATCTATACTAATAGATGAGCCTTGAGCCTTGGGGCTCAAGGGCCATGGAGCCTGCAAGCCAGATAACTCATGCTTACATGACCAGGTTAAAAATAATGTTTTCTTCATCTGTTTCCATGATGTTCCACTGCAATCTCATATCTAATGAGGACAATTCCAACCTAAGGATGATTTTATTTAAAACAAAGAATGTCTTTCTGATAGATCAGCTGGTCAATACCTTAAAAACCATTCCAATCATAATCAAACATTAATTATTTCTTTCAAAGTGGAACCATGTCTAAGACCAAGAGAGAAAATTAGTATACCCTATAGAAATATAGAATAAAAACTAGCATGCCCAAAATTAATATTTTCTTTTCTCCTACAATTGACTAAACTTCCATAGGAATTTTTCTTGAGAGTATGAACTCATGGGATATTCCTGTATGTAAAGAAGAAACATCATTTCAGTAGTAAATAAAAGTAAATGTTCACATTTAAGTCATTAAGCATATGATCAAAGTTCATGCTATATATTCATAGCATAGGATACTGGTGTGTGATGGCAAACATGTGTTTAAACATGTATTTTTGTGAGTTTTAAATTTAAGAGTTAGTGAATTTTGATGACAATGTCATTTATCTAATTATTGGTCACGGATGCATTCTGAGCTATATCCAGTGATAAAGTTATGTGTTCCATACATAAGACTTAAAAATAAAAACCAAAAACAAAGTAAGCTCTCTGATAGTAAATATGAGCTTTATGTGCAAAACCATGTAAATAGTAGATAGTTCTCAAACCCCCCAAATTGGGGGACAACATCTGGAAGAGAAATTCATGGGTGTAGAAATAATGCTCACCAGTTCATTGCCTTTCATAACATAGCTGGAGTAAAAATCTGAAATGAAGGACATGGCAGCAGATGGTTTCCAATTCAGATAGAAAATTATATCTAAAACCAGGGGTCATAAATCCTTTAAAAATGACAATGACAAAGGCAGGAGAAAGTGTCATTTGCCTTTTCATCTTATAATATTGTTCTATTCATTTCCTCTGCTGAAGAAAATGTGATGAAATCTGAATAATATAATATCCAGCATGCCAGATATATTCTTCCAACATGATTCCCTTGATCTTCATTATTGAAATGATAGCAAGCACCACAGAAATAATACAGAGAAAAATTGCTTCCATGCCTAATGGTGGATAAATCTTCTGTCTGGATACAAAGTTTATTGGATGTACAGAAATATGAAATGTGTTTACTTCGGTGTAATCATGAATATTGATGGTGCTCTATGATGCTCACCTGTCATGATTAAAGCAAGATCTCCTTCTGAAACATCAGGTTGTAACTTCATGCTGTAATCCATAAAATGGCAATCCCTTCTCCCTGCCAGCATCCATAGGTCAGTCAAACAAGGCACACGTTGGCCAGTCTGTTCAGAATGCTCCCTCTGTGAACCCGAATGAACTGTGCAGTGTGCCTCAATCAAACTTAAACCATCAGCATGTACTCCATTAATTTTCAAATTATACATTTCACCTTTTCACAAGAAATTAAATTCTCATATTCTCTATCAAGACTAAGGCCAACTAGCCTAGGCTCATTCTTCTGCTCAATGTGATAAACAAAATATAGGAAGTTTATACCAAGTCTGTTTTCTTTCCCTCCCTTTCTTTGACTGTGGGAGGTCTGAAAAGTCCCTTACTCATGTACTTGAACACTTGGTCCCACTGGTGGTATAGAACCTTTATGAGGAGCAGATTTTCCAGAGAAAATACATCACTGTGAGGAGGCTTCAGACTTTTACAACCTAACTTCACTTTGTGTTCTTTCTCTCCTTCCAGATTGCAGATGAATTTTGACAGGCCATTCCTATCATGCTGGGCTGTTACCACTCTAGAAGTGTAATGCAAAGTAACCCTTTATCACTTCAATTGCTTTTGTCAGGGTATTTAATCATAGCATTAGAAAACAAACTCAAGGGAGAGTGCTGCCTTCCACTAGGGATCAACAAAATCTCTCAAGTCATTTGGAAAAGGGACTAAGCCCTCCTTCTTGCCTCTAGGTTAGGGGAGTATCATATGGAGTGGGTGTGGGGGGATGGGATGGGAGCGGGTTCATGGGGCATGAGAGGGAGGGAGAAAGAGAGGGAGAGGGAACTTAGATCAATATGTAAAATAAGAAAAAAAAAAAAACATTCTCTATTCAGCTCCAAAAGAAAAAACAACAACAACAACAAAAAAAAAGAAGTTCAGTCATCCTCAGCTATAGTGAGTTTGAGACCAGCCTGAGATACATGACATCCCATCTGAAATGTAAAATAAAATGATGGTTTTGTTATTAATAAAAATAAAAGCAATGCCATTTTAAGAAAAGCAAATAAACTCATATTCCTATAGGGGGAAAAAAAAACCAACCTAAAACAAGTGCTTTGTCTTAAAAGTATTAATGCTGACTTTTCTTCAGCAATTTTCTTGACAATAGTTCAGGTCTTTGATTGCTTATCACTAATGACCACTGACACTGTAGGTTGTATCCTACAGTTCAACAGTAGCAATTCTGATTAACATTCTCTTGATGTATGAATGGTGAAAGAGGTACTTAAGGTTAGTTTAAGCTGCAATTTGTTATTGTTTATCAATCTTGGTGTGACTGAAAATCATGTTTGTTTATTCCTCTAAATTTCTTCATTAAATGATCTGATAATTTTGAAAGATAAACTGTTAAAAAATCATCTGTAAAACAAATCTTAAAGATAGATATTGCAGAATCAGTTAAAATTAATAGAGAAGGAAGTCATCATCATACAAGTAAACTGGAAACACTTTGAAACTGGTAAAGAAAATGTCATGTAATAATAAATATGGTGGTGAAAGTGATGTAGGTAGTAACTAAAATAGACACTAAATAAGCAGCAAGCTTGATATAATGATGAGAATAAATAGAAAATTAGTAATAATGTGACCTTAGAACGTCTGAAGAGTGATCACAAAAGAAACAGAGAATCTATAGAATTAAAGTCTCTTAAATAGCTTTACATTTCTGGTTATTAATGGTAATAAAATCAATTCTACTCTGTGAGTTCAAGGCCAGCCTGTACCGTTATAGCTGTTACACACAGAAATCCTATCTCAAAAGAAAACAAAAAAAAAAATAAAAAACAAAAATAAACAAACAAACAAAAAAGCAAAATCACTTTTATTTTCACTGTAAACAAATATCATTGAAGCAAAGAAAGCTACCTGATCCTGAAATATTTTATTTCTGAAGATTTTTATGCTTATACTGAGTTCATATGATTTCAAATTTTTTTAAACATTAAGGTGCTAAAATGGAGATCACTTTTACATCCAAAGGAAAAGAACATTGCCATTCTGCATATGTATGAAATAAGTCAATGTAATTAAGCTTTGTACTTTCCACTCTTTAGTAATATTACTGCTTCAAAACTAGAAAAACAAATGTCTCATTGAAAAAGTAAAGTACATATCCTGCTTCTAGAACTCTATGGCTCCATGAAGTTTAAACATGAAATTAAAATCTTAATGTTTAAAGGCCTTCTAACAAAAATTTAATAGATTACTTGTACGCGCCTACCCTGACCAGCAAGGAAGATGCGACTCGGGGAAGATCTTCTTCATGCAGTTTT
Source organism: Cricetiscus sungorus (assembly GCA_030556225.1). NCBI lineage: Eukaryota > Metazoa > Chordata > Mammalia > Rodentia > Cricetidae > Cricetiscus > Cricetiscus sungorus. The sequence goes on from JANBXA010000007.1 coordinate 118,398,331, forward strand.
AATCAGGATCCTTGAAACATGTTCTGACCCACGAGAGCCCTGAGGACCTTTACACAGGCTTAAATACCAGCCCCAGTGAGACACGTGGACCCTGCAGATAGGCTACTCTAACACAGAAGCAGACAGGTGGAACAGATTTAACCAAATAAGGGCTTATTTATGCCAGAGAGCCCTCACTCTCAGGGAGGTGAAAGTCGGAAGCCAGCGTTTAAGGCGTGGCACTTCGTGGCTCTCTACAGTTCCCCCTTTTTGTTTTAATAATGCAACAGGCAAGGGTAGTGGTCTGGTTTCCAGTAAAGCAGCAGACATTGTAATGACCCTGAATCCTGGTAGTCAGCCAAGTCAGTGCCACACCTGTCCGGTAACTTTTTCCTGGAGTGGGGCCTTGGACACCAGTCCACATGCAACCAAACTTGCCCTTCTCGGAGTTGCTCACTTCCAGAGCTAACTCGGAGTGCAGTGTTAAGCCATACAACCTGAGCGTGAAGGATCAATACTTGTTCATGACTGCGAGCCATGCTTGGGGAGACTGTCCTGCCCCAATGGCTGTATATGCCTGGATAACCATATCTGCATACCACTTCTGAGCAAACCTCATCTTGCAAAGGCACCACAGGCCCATGAAGGAGATAAGCAACAAGAGTACAGCCATGGCTCCCGTTCCCGCCCACTCTTTCAGATGATCCATGGCAACGGGAACCATGATGACAATCCGGCAGCCAGTCCCATATCCACACTTGTTAAATTCACTGCAATGATGGTTACTCGAAGCTGTACCATTAAGTCATCAAAGTCAGCAGACCAATTTCCTAAAAGATAGCTAGACAACTGTTGTGACAAATTAGCAGCACATATAAAGTTCTCATACTGAATGCTGGTAACACACAAACCTGGATATTTCATTTCACATTTCAATTGGGCCAGCTGCCTTAAGGTATCTATTTGCTCCTGCACCAGATTAATTCTTTGGTTTACAATCATTAACCCTCCTTTTAGTTGAGCACCAATTGTGAACTGAGCATCCAAGGCAGTAGCCACATTCTTGGATAGCTCATTTAGCTTAGAGGCTGTCTGCACCGATGTGCTCATAGCCACGGCAGCCGTGACTGAATCCACAACTGCAAAAGAGATAGCTGCAACTATGGCTGCTGTAATGTCAAAATCTCTCCCTGCAGCCTCTACCAAACAGGCCATAAAATCTGAAAATGGTTTTATGGGGCCTTGTAGTATCTTAGTGAGGTTACCATTCACTTCTCCCTTATTGGGTAATGACTACCATGCTTTTATGGCAATCTGATTTACCTGTTCAAGACTTAAGTCATTTCATACAGCTTTCCAGACCTCAGGGCAAAAGGAAAGCCGTGTACCTCTGCCTTGCCCTTCCTCACTGTGATCAGGAGAAGGCGCCAAAGGCATTGTTCCAGGAGGGTCCCTCCCCTCCCCACATCGCCATTTCTCCTCTCCCTTCCCCCTCTGCCCCTTAAGGGATTGTTTCTGAACCTTTTTTAGGAGGGCTTGCAATTCTTCCTCAGAATCTGTTTTGTCTGTACCTGACTCTCTTGTGCTCTCAACCTCTTCTGATCTTTCTTCTTGTAACATTTCTAATGCAGCTTTCCCTTTTTCCATTGCCTCTTTACAGTACCTCTGGTCTTCAATACATCTACACACTAACTTCCAAACAGGTCAGACTATGGACTTTAGCATCCCTTGTTCCCCAGCAAAGTCAAGATCCCTGCCTAATTTGTCCCAGCACGCTAGCGTGAGGTTTCCCAAAACTGCAAACCAAGGTGCAATGGCATCACATTCGCTCAGGAATCTTTCTAGTGTGCTTTTCTTTATCTTAAGTTTCTTTGACAAAAGTAGCTCCTGAAGAGCCAGAAAAATTGGATGAGACTGAGAAGTCCCCATCTTAAAATTTTTACGTTTGGTTTGTTACAACCACTTGCTCAATGCCTGAGACTTTATTGCCGCTTATTTCCGCGGTCTTAAACTTGGTCCCAACTTACCTGGGACTTTATAGCACCTTACTGGAGACCTTATCACCTCTTTACCGTGGGCCTTAAATTTGGTCCCAACTTACCTTGGGAACTTGCCAGCGCTGCCCTGACTGCAAGAAGTTCTGATCTGAAAAATTTCCTATACAGGCCATCATCTGTACGCGCCTACCCCTGCCAGGAAGGAAGATGCGGCTCCGCTGGGATGATCTTCTTCATGCTGTTTTAATCAGGATCCTTGAAACATGTTCTTCTGGCCCGTGAGAGCCCTGGGGACCCCTGCACAGGCTTAAATACCCTTGCACTAACCAATCCCAGTGTGCCATGTGGACCCTGCAGAAGCAAGGAAGCAGAAGCAGACAGGAAACAGACAGGCTGAACAGATTTAACCAAATAAGGGCTTATTTACGCCAGAGAGCGCTCACCCTCAGGGAGGTGGAAGGCGGAAGCCAGCGCCATCTTTAAGGCATGGCACTTCGTGGCTCTCTAAAATTACTAATAATTTCCATTAAATCATTGTGTTCCAATTGTATTTTAAATAAAATACAAAAGCTAGACAACCTGAATTTTTGATGGACAACATGGCAGACAGCTGATGTTTCATGTCCACTGAGGAGCTAACTATCTTCTCTACATTACATCCATCTTTCATGAGGCCAAAACCAGGACCTCATCTACAAATGAGCATGGTCATTACAACCTTTACATGTGTGGAATCATTCAAGCTTGACTAATCCAATAGTCCATACTAAACATTCTGAGCACTGTTTCTCCTTTTTAAGTTGATGTTATTTAAATAACTTTTTGCTAAATGGGGAAAAATATCAGGTGGTAAAATAGTTTTTAAAATATAAAGCCTACTACCAAACTTACGTGGCCCTTGTTTCTGACGTATTCATATCTCTGCCTCTAGTAACGTGGTAACATATGCTTGATATTATATATTTTATCATTAATGAGTTCCTGTATTTATTTTGTTGGAATGAATTTAGGTCAAGCATTTTTGCTGTAGTTCATTTACAAATTAATGAAAGAAAGATATAATTCTAGAAGTCTTCTATATTGGAAGTAAAGATAATGTAAAAAAAAAAATGTAAGTTTATTGCTTAGCACAATGAAAATTAATCATGTCATGTCAAGCTAGACATTTCCCCAAGGCAGTTGTCTAGCACAGGCTACTTTGGATTACAGGTGCCTTCACTCATGAGAAATCTCTCTTTTAGCAAATGCTTCTACAATTCCTGGGGAAGAAGAATAGTATCAGACACAACTGATGTGTATCACATTATATAATGTATCTCATCTCAAAATCAGGAAACCACTAATCTCAAGGGATATATTCCAGAATATGATTTAACACAGAATCATTAGCAAGTTATTGCAATGCTTACCACATCATCTAACACAATAGGTTTGTTATAGCTCACCAAGGTGAGAAGACTACTTTTTTAAAAAACATCAGTGTGTGTGTGTGTGTGTATGTGTGTGTGTGTGAGTGTGTAGGTGTGTGTGTGTGAGTGTGTGTGTTTTGATAAATAAATGCCTTGTTGTGGTATTTGAAGACAATTTATAAGATTCTCTTTCTTCCTTTCACTGTGTGGGCCCAAAGAATGGAATTTAGATTGTGGGCTGGAGAGATGGCTTAACCTTTTAAAGCTAGGCTCACAAACTAAAATATAAGAATTAAGGTTGTCTGGATTAGAGACAATCATTGTTATTCACTGAGCCATCTTACAGGCCCCAGTTTTATGGTTTTTGAATGTTTTAAAGCAAAAAATCCCAAGTAATTTTTTGAAATCAACATTATTTAAGACTGTGATAACTTCTAGGTCATCCTATAGTAGTAATTTCAACCTCAAGTAATGGTAAATAAATGGTTGCAATTTAATGAATTTATAGTTATTTACATAAACATAATGATTTTTTTTCAAAAAATTTTTGTAGTTATATTTACGATTATGTGTATTTTGTCTGTATGTATGTATACGTGCGTGCCACACATATATATTGTACCCAAAGAAAAGACAGTATCTTCCTGTTTCTATTACAAAAGCCCTCTTTATGTCACAGAGGTAAGAATTCAATTTGAAGCAGCCCAACATTCTTTTTTTTTCCCCAACATTCTTTATATTTACCATAGAGAGTACTGAAAAATGTAGATAATCATGCTAATTATACACACGGTGCTTACTTTTAAGTGTTATAAGTATAGAGATATCTTGTTCACTCTGAACTTAAAATGGTACAATTCTAGAAACCATGGAATTCTTTACAGAACTATTTAAACTTAGAACATTTGGAATTCATTGTCTAGCTGGACCTGGCTGCTTGTATCTTTTAGACAATGAAACAGTGCCATGGGGGCCAGACATAAAACTGTAACCTTTGGCTTTATTCCATGGGATAAAAAGTCAAGTTCTCATTAAGATGCCAAGGAGAGTGCTTAGATGAACCTCTGTCAACCCACAGAAATAAGACAAGTATACAAATGTTGCTCATTCATTTGAACTTGCTTGGTAAAATTGACCCATGATATTAACTATTACTAAGAAACTTTAAAAAGTCAAAACAAAATCCATAGAGGGGACTCCAATCAGATGCACATTCCTCAAGAATTATCTGGAGAAAAAAAATTATAATTCTATGTAACAATAGTGTATGTACGACAGCAAGCCTGCAATGTCTTCAGCTGTGGAGGCATCTGGAAAGCTGAGGTATTAAATGGGCACATTGGGAAGGGGCTTGGCAAAATACCCTCAACCTACTATAATCTCATACCTTACAATTCCACAAAAGTGTGAAGGAAATGGGATATTTTCTTGTTTTGAAGTGTTTGCATAGCATTGTTTTTGAGATCCAAGCCTGAGATGTTTAATTTTGATTGATAACTTGATGGGATCTGTAGCTTCTAAGAGGTGTGCTACAGGACAGATAGATCAGGGTACTTCCCAGAGAGTTGTGTAAAAGAAGATGACCCACCCAAGAGTGGGTGTTTCATTCTCACCAATAGCATCTAAAAATAGAATCCAAAGTTATAAGGGCATATTTTATAGTCTTTTGAAGGTTCCTTTAACTTGTGTTTTTAAGAAAGCCCTATTTAGTATCTACCTTGCAATTCCCTACCCCTGCATTTTCTTGTTTGGGAAAGTTTAGGCTTTATTTATACTCAGTATTTTAGTTCTTTGCTTAGAGAGAAAAAAATCAATATGATGTGTAAAAGAAATATGCATTGAACCAATTAAAGAGGCAAGAAATGCTTCAACACAACTAGCACAAGAGAAAAATAGATTGAACTCAGTTGTACTAAAACAAAGAACAGTGGAGGTTTTATGTTAAGGTGAGCTACTGGTAACCCTTGGAAGATATTAGGATAAAGCTGTTAAGAGTGAACCTTAACATTTTCAGATTGTCATTTCTCAAAGATGTTTAAATACATTCTTCTCCTTAGAATCTTCACTAATAAAATTCCAAAAGAATGGCTTCAGGTCCTTGTAAGATGAAAAATAAAGACCCAGAAACAGACATTAGGGTTCAAGCTTCAAGATGAAGATCAGAGAAGCAAAACAGACAAGCCAGTAATCTTACCTCTTCTTGCCTGAAATATCAATCCTGTCTCTATGAATCCTCAGAGGCAAAAGTGCTCACCAAGCCTCAGCATGCTGTCTTTCCTCAGTGCAGCTGGAGAATCTTAATCCTTCATATCCTCAATGTGGCTGGAGAATGACTGCCACATCCAAGATGCTGTTCCTCTTTTAAATATCTCTCATGAGTACTGAGATTAAAGGCATGAGCTATGCTACTCTTTCAGACTGATTCAATCTCATGTAGTCTTGGGTGGCCTTGAACTCAGAGATATCTATCTGCTTTTATCTGCTGAGTCTTAAAGTTAAAGGTATATACCATCACTGCCTAGTATTTATGGCTAAATAGTATAACTGCTTTGCTATTTTGATCTACATTGTTCTCAATAAATCATAAACAATATATCACAACAAGTCCTTGAAGATTTCTGGATTATAGAAATGTATATATCTTTCTTCCTGTGGGTACCATTTACCTAAAGTACTTCAGATAGTAGTAAGACTCCATGCTAACCTCTACTCTCCCTGTTGGGATTTTATCTGACTTGGACTTGTACAGGTCTTGTGTATGCTGTCACAGTGCTTATGAGTTCATATGTGTAACCACCCTATTGTGTACAGAAACTAATTTTTCAATGCAATTATCTATCAGCTCTGACTCTTAACCATATTCCCCACACCTTTCTCAATGATAATGATCCCTGGAAGGATGGGGTGTGATATAAAGGTTCCTTCTGGGGCTGAAAACTCCACTGTCACTTATTCTCTATACCTTGGCCACTTGTAGGTGTCTGGGTTAATAATCATCTACAAAAAGAAGCTTCTCCAAAGAGGATTGAGAGCCATACAAATGAAAGATTATAAAAAGTTATGAAGAGTCAGATTAATACTATGTCCCATTACCAGAAAAATTGTAGACTCTCCCCCTAAGGCTTGTGACCTACTAGCCATAGGTTATTGGCTTTAATAATTATTTAATATATAGTTCCATCTTGTAGACTGATCCCTTAATCCAATCATAAGGCATTTGGTTACTCCCACAACACTGGTGCCACTATTTCTGTTGTTTAAAATACTAAATATTCAGACAAAGCCAATTTGTTCAGACAACTCAAGAAGGCATATCTTGTTAAGCAAATATTTATTAGTACTAGCATTAGTATTAGTATTAGTATTACTTATACACATAGAGCTTATAAAGATATTTTTAAGGAAATATAATATACTACATGTATTCTTTTCATATGACATTTTCATAATTTCTTTCTACAGGACTAACAGAGGAAAATGGTCGAGGCATACAAGTGCCTAGGTTTATTTATTTTAACCTGGTGTAGAAATACTAAATTCTTCCAATATTGGTACAGTGAACTATTGAAAGATAACAAACAAATGTTTTTCTGTTATTCATTATTATAAATTAACACCTTACTATAAATGTTATTGAGATGTTTTCAGTGCCCATTATATGTTATTCCCTTCACTTTCCTCATTCCTTCCTTCTATCCTTTCAATCCTTGATTTTTTTCATTCCTTCTTTTTTCCCTTCCCTTTCTTAGTTTATTCACCATAGTCCAGTAAGACTGAAAGACCCCCACTCAAGGCTAATAGCTTAAGGCCTGGCTTAGCAATGGTAATGCCATTTTGCAAGGCTTCCACATAAACAAGTAAAAGTACAGGACAAGGTCAGTACTCACAGGCTGCCACATCTGGCCTTGGGAAGGGAGCAGAGAGTTCGGAGAAAAACCCAAACATGAGCTAAGTCAGCTATTATCAGATCCCCAAACATGTAAGAGGCTTGTCCTCGGATGACTCAATGCCTTATTTGAGCTGATCAATGGGACCCCTGTAACTATGCATCTCGCTTCTGTACCCATGCTTTTGCTACCCAGCCCTATAAAAGTCCCTCTCCCCAGCCTGTGGGCGCGCAAGTCCTCCGAGAGACTTTGTCGCCCACAGGTACCTGTGTATCTCAAATAAACCTCTTGCAGTTTGCATCCACATCCGTGGTCTCGGCTTGGTCTTTGGGTCCAGGGGTCTCTTCCTGGAGGGAAGTCCTCTTCTGGGGTCTTTCAAGACAACATGACTTAAATGTATTGACAGCTGACTAAAAGCTTTATAGTTCAGACAAATACAGCTCTTGATAGAAACAGTTAAGAAACACAGATGGTGGAAGAGACTATTAAGTCACATAGTCTTGATATAATAATACTTTTAAAGTAAAGAAAGACTTAACTGAAGGGGCTAGAATATAGTAATGTAATTGGTATGTATCTCCAAAACATACCATAGGGTACATCTTTAATAGATACATCTTTTAAAACCTAAGATAGAGAAGGCTGTGCTGTATAAAGTCAAAAAAGACAATAATCTCGATACTTATCATTTTTAACAAAATTTGAAACTTCAAGAATTTACTGTCAGGGTGGAAAAGATTCCTGTATTTCAGAGATTGTATTGAATGCCAGTCGATAACAGAAACATATTATTTCAAACAGTTAACTTTCTTTAAAATATTGAAACTATGGATTAAATTAAAAGAATGTCACCACCACCTAGAATTGACAGAATTGGACACAAGCCCCCATCCCCAAGCCAGAAGCTATCTCCAATTGATCACTACTTGCAAATGAAAATATAGTTTTCTCCAAGAGTATTTCACTGGAGATACAAAGTGCTCTTAAAGTTAGGATGCATGTCCTAACCTTAAGGTGGCCAAAAGAAAACAAACTCAATGGCATTTTTGGATATGTATTGACTCATATGAAGTGTTATTTTCTTTATTATACCATTTTAATTTTTATTTACATATTTTCTCTCTTGGCCAATTACTATTATTGCTTATGGGCTAGCTCTGTCTTAATGATTAACCCATTTCTACTTATCTAAGTATTTCCACGTGGTCATCTTATCCAAGTGCGGCAGCCGGCATCTTGCTTCCTCTAGACTCTACATGCTGACTCCTCCTCACTACTTCCTCTTTTTTTCTTGTCTCCTAGTCCCTCCTGTCTTGCTTTGGCCAAACAGTGCTTTATTTATTAACCAGTATGAGAAACATATTTAAAGAATAACATCTCCCATCATAAAAGTCCTTTGAATACACATTATGCTTCCAGATTAGTATTTTTGTGGGATTCCTGGGTATGCAAATAAGTGGTCTTTGTGTCCATGCCTATTTCTTAGGCCTATTCTCGGGCTCTTTCCTTCTATTTGTTTTGCCCTATTCCAACGTGTTAGTCTTTACGTTATCTTATTACACTTATTTTATTTTAATTTATTTTGTTATTAATTCTTGGAAGCTTGTTTATTTTCTTACTAGAGACAAAAGAGATGATACAGATGGAAGGATAGATGGGGAGAAACTGGTAGGAGTAGAGGGAGGGAAAACTGTAATCCAGATATATTATGTGAAGGAAAAAAAACTATTTCCATTAAAAGAAAAGAAATTTTGCAAGAAGGCAACAAAAATTCTTAAGCATTTCTACAAAACCAAGTAAGTCTAACAGAGATGCCAATCTTCCCATCAACAAACAAGAAAAGCTACCATGTACACAGATATGGTTGTTAAACTGACAATTTTAAAAGTGTGAATAGTCCATAGCCAGGAATATTTAGAAGAAAGAATGCTTTCAAAGGTACCAGAGATCCAGTACATGAGCATCTGCTCCATTGCAATTCACAGGTGAGTCTTGATCAATACTGACCAGATACTAAATAAAGAATGTCATTTTCATTCAAGTTTTTTGTCAGTTTAATTTGATGTGGAAGAATATCAGAACACATAACCTCAAAATAATCTGTAGGTGGCAAAAGAACAAAATGACCTGGGCCAATATCCCAGGTTAAAGTATTTCTCCATTCAATATCCATTCTTCAACTCTTAAGTGCCTATCACTGCAAAAACAGGTACAATAATTCTGTGTTGCCACAAAATCTGCATGTGGTCTGACTAAATTTAAGCTGACCTCCTGTGGTGTTTATGCATACTTATGCCTTCTGTTTCTTAAAATGAAAAATGCTTAATATTTTAATATTCAGACAAAGCCAATTTAGCCAGACAAAAGTTATAACTGGTCAAGTAATGTTAAAAAAAATATGGTAAATGAATCTGAGTGTGATGGTGACAGTTGCTTGTTTGTAGATTTATCAACAGCATACAACACAATAAACCACCTAAGACCATGTGACAAATTTCACAATATGATAAATGGCAATCATTTACTAGAGTTCACCTGAAGATTTTTTTTAACCAAGAATAGAGCAATAGCTTGAGCCATCAGGAAAAATAAAAGCAATTTATTGTCTTTCCTTCTTTTCTCATTATTCTTGTTTCCACTAATTTTTTACCTATTCTCCCTCTCCTAGTTCCTTTGTCTTTTATATCTTCCTTTGTAATAATGGTATGTTCAGAGAAGGATTTTAATATTTCTTTGGGTGATTTGCATTGCCAGGGGACAATTATGTTTCTAAATCGATAAAGAAACATAATACTTTTTATATAAGAATCTTGACTGAAATATTAAAGAAAGAAAATACATAAGTGGGGTCATTGACACATTATATAGAAACTCGAACCATGTCAAGTTCCAATGGCAACCCTGTAATGTTCTTTTTTTCTAAGGTATCAGAGGCTTCCTGTTGACAGGTTTCAATTTAGTATAAACTCTGTTACATTTTGTTTTTTAATGGAATTTTCCAGATAAAGAAAAGTTCCACACTTAAGGGGCTCTTTGGCATTCTTTTGTGTATTGTGATTACAGGAGATACCTTCAGAGTGTGGAATTAGTGAGAAGAAACTAGAAACTGTGCTATGTGAATATGTGTGCTGACACTGGGAGGTCTGTCCAATCTCTCTCTCTCTCTCTCTCTCTCTCTCTCTCTCTCTCTCTCTCTCTCTCTCTCTCTCTCTCTCTGTGGGGGTGATGTGTGGGTGGGTGGGTGTGTGTGGGTGTGGGGGTGTGGGTGTAGTTAATCTGAAGTGCCCCCTTGGTGACGTGACAGAGCTACACTGTAAAGACACTTTCATATAACACTAACAGCTCATAACAATTCCAGAAAGGGAAGGGAAGAGACTGAGGTATTTGATGTAATTCATTTTAATGAATTATTTCATCCAAATAAAAAATTAAAAGCACCATGTCATCAAATTAACAGGAAAAAATAATAAGTATTACTGGATTTAAATTTTGATGCCAAATTGAAAATGCAATTGAAGCTTTCCTTTATTTTTTTCAATTAGCCCTCTCTCAACAGCTTTATAAGTTAGAAGTTGACAGAATGGGAAAGGAGATTGGACCTAAAACATCATCTTTTTATTTAAATTAGAAACAACCTTATTGTACATATCAATTCCAGTTCCCTCCCCCACCCATCTGCCCATACTCCCCACCTACCCCAGATCACACCCCTCATCCACTCCCCAGAGTGAGTGAGGCCTTCCATGGTGGATTATCAAAGTCTGTCACATCATTTGGGGCAGGCCAAGGCCCTCTCCCATGTATCTAGGCTGAGAGTATCCCTGCATGGAAGAATGGATTTCCAAAGTCCATTCTTGAACTAGGATTAAATACTGGTTCATCTTAAACATAGACAGAGAACACTCTTTTTATCCATGGAGTTAGAGCAACAATCTTGGAAGGCCCTGGTGGACACCGGAGAGGACTATCAGACACTAAACCAGGGGAAATATGCTCATTGTATTTTTTCTTGCCACTCATTAGTCAGGCTAATGAGTCATAGCCTAATGGAAACAGAAAGATGGCTCAGCAGTTAAGAGCCTTAGCTGTTTTTTTTTTCCAGCACATAAGTCAAGGGATCACAAATACCTACAACTAATTCAAATGGCTCTCAAACTCTCTTTGAGCTTAGAAGTTACTCACATGCACACCTGGCATGCACATATGCACATATACACACACACACAAACACACACTCACAGACATTAAATAGAAACATAATCATAAAATAGTAAGTAAATAAACAAAACAAACAAAGAATTATATCCTGAATAATTTGAAACAGGGCTAAATCAGCTATTAAGCTATGGTGATTATGAAGTATGACCTTATTTCCTACCACTTGATTTTCACTAACTTTCTGCTCAAGCCCCATTTCATCAATATGAGACATCTATGAGCTTGGAGAAAGTTTACAGCTAGCCTTCATCACACCTCCAGTAAACCTCTTTGGCTGTGATACTGGTATACATCTTTACCCTGCTCCCTCAAGCACTCCTATTCTATTCCTTTCCTGAGCCTCTGTCAAAGCTATGGGATAGACAGGGGAAAAGGCAAATTGTCCTCTAATTGCCCATCACCCTTTACTATGTCACAAAGTTTAAGCTCTGAGCCAGTATAGTCTTCAAGGCAAAAGTCCACGTTCTGTCATTTACTTTCTAGACTTTATTTGTTTCATCCTCATAGGTTGTACATGGACCTGCTACCCAAATTCATTCTAGTAGCTTTAGGGCTTTCTCTCTAGAGTCATGGCTGTTCGAAGTTTAACTGCGAACCTGTGTTGCTTGTCAATCACAGGAATAAGTCAGTGATTAAAGCGCAAACTCTGGAACAATGAAGTTTATTCAGAAAGCTAGCTACCATACAGGATTGTAGCTACTACAAATTTATCCAGAGACTGAAGGCATAGGGGTTATAGAAAGAGTAAGAGGAGATGCATAAAATACATCTGGCACCATGGTGTACTTATTTTGGTTGGTCCTACTGTTATTTGTAGCTTCTAAGATTCTAGAAATGTAAAGAAATTTACTGATTAGAGAGTACAATGAGGCATTTTCTCATCTCTTTTCCCTATAGCAGGTAAATTTGTAGTTAGTAGGTTACTAGTTGCAATTTAAGAAATGCAACACATGAGGGAAAGATGCAATGTGACAGGGTTCGAACACAGGTTTTTGTTTTGTGTTGTTTTTATTTTTGTTTTTTTTCAAGGGAAAGGGATCATAACAGGGGAAAGGAAAGGGGAGAGAGACCAGCCTCTGGAGACAGGAGCAGCAGGAGAGAGGAGAAAGAAAAGAAGAGAGAAAGGAAAGGGGAGAGAGAGACAGAAAGGGAAACAGACAGAGAGGAGAGAAAGAGAAAGAAGGATAGGAGGTGGGCAGGGCCTTTTTAAAAGGAAAGATAGTGAATGTACACAGGTGGTGCCTCAGTGGCTGCAGCTGTAGGTGTGTCCTATCAGAACCCAAGGACAGGCCAGTACAGCTGCCTGAATACTGACAACTAAGGCTATATTTCTTTCTACATCCACCTGTTACAGTATACAGACTCTCTGTGTGCATTCCATCTTCATGTGGCTTTTTTATTAGTCTATTTCTTTTACTTTTTTAAAAAATCTATTGAGACAGGGTTTCTCTGTGTAACTTTGGCTGCCCTGGTATTTACTCTGTAGACCAGGTTGACTCGGGTATCTCCTTTAGACAGGTATAGGGTATAGCATACTCCAGACCCATCTCAGTCATGGGCTTCACTCATGTACAATCTAACTAAAATAAGTATCTCATTACTTCATATAAAAGCCTACTGCCCATTTTGCCACACCTACAAATTCCAAAAGTGCTTTATTCTAAGAGTCAACTAACAAGCATGGTCTTGATCCCTTTGCTCATCACTCCTCCCTCTCTACAACTAGATACCAGGAGTTCTGCTCAGGGCTTAGCTGTGAATCTCTGTTTCTGCTTCCCTCAGCTACTAGATGAAGGCTCTATGATGGCATTTAAGTTAGTCATTAATCTCATTATAGGGGAAGGACATTTAATGTAGCTTCTCCACTATTGCTTAGATCCTTAATTGGGGTCATATTTGTGGGTTCCTTGGAATTTCCCTAGTGCCAGATTTCTCCTTAAGTCCTTAATGGCTCTTTCTATTAAAGTATGTCTTTACTTGCTATCTTTCTCTGTTCTTCCTGACCTTCTTGATCCCTCATTTATGGTCTCCCCCTTCCCTCTTCCCTCCTTTGCCTCCTCCCTCCCTCCCTGATCCCCCATGCCTACAATTTACTCAGGAGATCATGGTATGTACTCACTCATAAGTGGATAGTATACATAGAGCAAAGGATAACCAGTCTATAACCCAGATACCAGAGAAGCTAAGAAACAAGAAGGACCCTAAGGAACAAGATCTCCTGTGTTTATTTTTAAACAAAAGCTCTCCCATGATTTCTACCATTAACTCCATTTTTTAAATGGCTTGTTTGTTCTATGTGTGTTGATGTTTTGGATGCATATATGTCTGTTTGAAGGTGTTGGATCCTCTGGAACAGGAGTTACAGACAGTTGTGAGCTTCCATGTAGGTGCTGAGAATTGAACCCAGGTCCTCTGGAAGAGTAATCAGTACATTTAAATGCTGAGCTATCATTCCAACCCCTCAACCATTAACTCTTACCTAAAATATTAAAGAAATTTCATCCTGACATCTCTGATTCCTCCTGTTTGGCACTCAGTTCACTCCCAGGGACACCAGGATGGTTTTCCAAGTATAAATCAAACCTTTCACTCATCAACACGCAGTCAAGTGAAAATTTACATTTCAATTCAAATAAAGTCCAAACAAGTCCCCTTCTTCCCTGCTATGCATAAGCCCCCTCATGCCTATCTGAATTGTTATCTTTTTGCTAGCATAAAGCTTGTTTCCTGCTCTTCAATATTCATGTTCATTTCACTTCTCTGTACAAAATTTTCTTCATCCAGCTCTCAGTTCAAAAGTTACCACTTCAGTAAGGTCCTCGGGGCCTCCCACTTCCTTGTCCCACTCTTGCTTTCCTCGAATTTTCTTCCTTGTATTGAAGGTGTCACTTCTCATATTCAATTACATGTTTACCTCTTTGTGTCCTGTCTCCCCACCTACAGCACCAGCAAGAATCAGTCTACAAGCTAATTTTTGTTCCTCCTACATGTAAGAGGATGTGTTGTATATTCAAATCGTTGTGAACCATTGGAATACCAAATGGTTTTCAAATACCCAAAACTGATTATTTTAATGGCAATAAAAGAAAGGTATGCCCTGAAGGAACAGTACCAAATACAAAAGGAAAGACACAGGGTAAGAAAGAAAAGAAAGTAGAAAGGAATGGAGAAAGGGAGGGGGGGGAGAGAGGTTATATAAACACCCAGGGTAGAACTTGTACTTAGCAAATAGAATAACAGAAGCTTGAATTTACAAATGTTAATATTTGAAGACAGACCACAAGTAGAGTGTTTTGAAGTAGAACTACCATTCCATAGGCATGTGAAGATCACAGCACAGATATGCTAAACAAGGAGCATGGTGCTTTACCTTTCCTGGAGCCCTTCCAATCATTTAACCTAAGCACAGAATGTACACTCAGTGCAACAAGAGAAGCTAGTGCCTGCTTATGTGCACCCTCCCCTCTACTTTTGATCACCTTCCCTTATAGAGACAACTAAGAATAACATGGGGAATCTGGTCAGATTTACCCACAGCCGTGCACCCAACAACAGACACAAAGGAAGTACCTCAATAAACTGCCTGAGACAAATGCACAATTACACAGTCTCGAAGTGTGTGAGTAGTTTATAAATTTAACATGAGTATCTTGAATAAGGACAATGTATTTCCTACCCTCTCTTACCACCTTAGCAACTGAATGCAAGATTCTGCTAAATTTCCAGAACTTTGGCATTTCTCCACCCCTCCTCATATTATGTCAGACTCACTTTTAAAAAATTCCAGACATCACAAATATGCAAAAATCTTTTTAAAGATTTTTTAAAGATTGTGTTCTCTAAAAGTATCTCTACCTTTTTCTGCCCACACTTGCTCAAGAGACCCAGCAGCCACTTTGAATCAATGCGGAGTGTTACATATAAGTTATATAAACACCCTATATGTTATTTAAATAAATCAGAATAAATGAAATGCTATTTATAAGTCAGCCCATCAGAAATATACTCTGTGTGTCCCCTAATTGGTAAAAGCTTGGTTCTTTTTCCTCAAAATGAACCCCCTTACAGTGGCAGATCAGAACTGAAGCCTCACCTGCTGACGCATTCACTGTCTGGTTTTGTGGCAGCCAGCATCAAGGTGCACTCAAAAGAAAGCCTTTCCCAGCCATTACCTACAGTAAAACTCTCCAGAAATCTTGGAAGAAAAACAAGATTAACCTAGTTGCATAAAGAGCAGTGCTGGGATGCAGTGCTGGGCTGCAGCTGGCTGGTGCAGGTTCCCATCACAGGAGCAGGATGTTGCCTAGAAGACTCCCCCAGGAATGCTCTCCTCTTGTCCCCATGCTGAGAGTCCATGGCACTGTTTCTCAGGCTATATTTGGCTGAGTGGTTATTTTACTTTCCTTTTTCCTCTACTCATCTTATTCTGTATCCCCATGCGAGGAGAAAGCAACCCAGAAAGAGCTAGCCAGTTGTTCAGGGCTCATTACTTAATTTCCTCTTTCTAAATAATTCATAAAGAGGCTCTTAGCAGCTTGCTTTCCCTGCAAGGTGGCCTCACATCGTCGTGCACTGCAATGGTGTTTGCTTCTTTTTGCGAAGTAGGCAGTTCTGAGTTCTGATCCTTCTCTTTCCTACATCAGGAAATACGACAGGTTTCAGTGTTTGTTACCATACTCCAGCTGGTTCAGGACTGGCCATCAGCTACCATTTTTATCTGCCTCACTCTGTTGATTAGGCAGGGTCTGAACCATACTCTCTGTCCTATGAGCTCATATTATCTCCCAAGAAAACCATCTCTCCTCCTGGTTAGTCACGGCCCCCTTACCATTTAACAGTAATTGTTAAATCACACACTTTTGTCTCAATTGTATATTGTATTGATTTTTTTCCCATTCATTATATTTAAAATCTGCATAAAATATCTAGTTATATGTGTAATCATGGGAATAACCTAGTATATTACTTAAATTTCTTTAGAGAAACAAGAAGTAAAATAACAATTTTCTTATTGTTCTTCTTCCTACCCCCATCCCAGCTCTATCTCTATCTTTCTCTGTCTCCTATGTCTACTCTGTGCCCATCTACCCGTCTGCCATCTCCTCTCTATTATCTGTTATCTGCCTGGTATTTCCTTCCATACCCATGAGTTCCACACCTCAAGATTCACAGATTAAAATATTCTTAAGTTATATCTATACTTGCCTTGTCTTTATCCTAAGCATTGCATCGGTTTGCAGCATTAACATTGTATAAGCATTACAAGTAAGCCAGAGGGAACTTAAAATGTTATCAATGATATTCCTACACCACAGCCATACATAACATTGTATAAAAAGACTTTGCTATCTGCATTGAGTCCTGGGGACTAACATAGAGACTGTGCCAGGTGGTAGTTATGTTAAGGAATTGTCTTAGGTGTCCATTATGGCAGTCACAATGCAAAATTTGCTGGGAGGACCAGCAGACTGGAGATGAGAGCAGAGTTGCTGCTCCAGGCCAGGGCCAGTATGCTACCAAATTCCTTTTTGGGGGAAAGACACAGTAAGAGCTGTCACTTTTTTGTGCTATTGAGGCTTCCCACTGTTTGACCAAGGCTCAGCCATGTTCTGGAAGACAACTGTCTGTAATGATTATCCATCATTTTATAAGATGATCTCAGCTAAAACTCAGAAACATTCACAATTACCTTTTCAAAACATTTGGGTTCTATGACCACCAAAATTGATGCTTAAAATTAATCAGCAAACATACCAAAGTCATCTGCTTGTACTAACTCAACAAGACCCACAATGGTCCTTTCCTCTGGGTCTAGTCAACCTGGTATACTGGTCTCCTGAAAGTGCACTTAAAAGTTCTACAATGCCCATGCCCATCCCTTTTCCCCAACTCCTCCTCAGCCTCCACTCATCTGTAAATTTCCAGAAAAACTTTTTGAGATCTGCCAGACTATTGTTTCTGATCTTGAGCTCCTCTTGCATAAAATAAAGTTCTTTTCTTTTCTAGTTCCTAGAAAAGTAGCAAATTTCATATTTATTTCAATGTAATTTTATGACTTTCTAATTTTGACAGTAAAATTCAGAATCTGTGTCTAGTTTTGCTCAGATTGTACTGTGTGATTCTATCAGAATGTCTAATAAATGATACTTTTTGTATTTTACTAGGTACATTAATTTATGATTAAATAATTCATATTGTTTCCTTTGTTGAGTGTTTCAAGAAAAAAAAAAAAGCATGTAACAGCTAAAATAACCAGACTTAAATGTGAAGAGAGTCAAGATACAATATATTAAGCGTAGTTAGACTCTGCCTGGTCAACTGACTTATACTTTTACAGGCAAGTCTCAGGATGATAGGAATTTCAAATAACAAAACTAATTCTTTCAGACAACCAACCATAAAATAAGTAATATCTTTTTGGTAGTTCCAGTACTGGGAAGAGAGGAAAGAGGAGAAAATGGAGAGATAATGGAGGAGAAGAGAGAACAGAAGGAAGAGAGTGGGAAGAATGGTGAAGCAGATTATACTTGAAGTAGGTAACAGCAGATAGCAATGGCTCTGCATAATTAACTAGAAGGAAATATAATAAAAAATAACTTGAAATAAGCATGTTTTTCAGTTTTTAAGACTGAAAAATACTCTTGTATTTTTTCCTCTCTAGATCTAGCAAGTTTTACAGTTGAGAACATATGGAAATGTCTGTTTTAAAAGGTACTATGTAACTAAAACATTTCAATATTACACTGTAGTATTTTTTTTATAATCTGTCCCATCTTGCTCTCTTAGATTTCGCTGTAGGCATCTATTTCGCAGCTATAGCTACTCTGACCATTTAAATTATGTGTGTCTTTATTTTTCTCTTGCTAAAATAGTAAAGTAAAAATACACAAGCCACAAGATTATTCTGAGAAATGAGTAAAATGCTATACTTAAGTCCCTTTACTAAAAATACTGAGTAGCTATGCTATTATTATACATTAGTTATTTTAAATGGCCAATTTGATATGTAATTGTCTAATCAAATAACTGAACAAGCTTACATAAAATAATAGTACGGTTTTTATGCTTAGATTACCAGGATAATTATCATCTCATAATCCCTGTATTTTAAATGATTTGTCATCTTAAATAAAGACTTCTATGGCTCTGCTCCAATGAGTATTTGTTTAAAATAAATTAATATATAATTGATGAATAATAGAGAAGTTAAAGTCAGTACAATGTTCAAGTTGACCCAATCCCTAGCACATTATCTTGCTTCAGTTACTTACTGAAGCTAAAGACAAAATGCCCCGATGCACCAGAAAACCGAAGCTAGGTTGCAGGCATAGAGTACAGCATAGCTATCCTATGGCTTCTCAGTGAAGGTTTGGTGGGTTTTTATCATGGCAAAGATGTCTTTAAGTAGAAAAATCTCTTTATATATTCTTGAACTTTAACTTATCTAGGTTCATCTAGATTCAAGAATTTATTTTAACTTTTACTCTATTCAACCAACCTCTCCAATAAACTCTGCTACCACTTTTACAATCTTTTTGATAATAGCCATGCACTTATTACTAGGGGTGTATTGTTTAAAAAGCAGACCAGCTGGAATGTGGACTTCAATCAACAACCCAATAATGTTGAGTATCTAACCCGTACATGCTCCCATGCCTTTGTCCATAAGATGGTAAAGCTAATAACATTTCTGCTTCTCATACATTGTGAGGATCAAATATCATTGTTTGTGTAACACAGCACAAACCAAAAACACTGTCTTTAAGTGATTGTTGAGACTAAATACATGTGGATGTGCTCTATGTGTTGCTACTCTGCTGTTAGTTGACTTTTAGTTTCCAATAATTTGACATTTTTTTAACAGAACCTGAAATATGATTGCATTTACCTCCACCAACCAAAAAGAAACATTCCATATCTAAGTGAATAAATTCAGAAGATGAATTTTGATTCTATTTAGCTGTATGTTAAAGTTTTCCCTCCATTATCTGCATATCATCTGCATATTTCTAATGAAAGCATTGCTGGGTGCGGATTGCCATCCTAGATAATTATCTTAGCTCATTGCTTCACAATTGTGTTTAGCTTTAACATCACAACCTTCCTTGCCATACGTTCTTAATTGTGATTACGTTCAACCTTTTATTACTGATATTAAAAGCACCAAAAAGCAGATAGCATTATCTTCAAGGAGATCCCAAAGCATCTCCAAAACCTGATGCTTAGTTCTAAACTGCTCAGCATGTTTGGCAAAATACTCACAACACAGCTATCTGTTTTTGGAATAAGTGCCCCTCTCCATTCTAGTTAATTGAAAACAACTCTCAATTGCCCTCCTGAGCATAAAGAACCAGGGATTAAGACATAGTAGCAGGGAAGTATCAGGGTTTTAAAGACTTATATAAACAACACAGTTGTTTGAGCAGTGACAAATAAATTCAAGCTCCCCAGGACACACTTGTTTAGGACTTTCCCAATTAGGCATTTTATTTGATCTTCGGGTCTGGGTGAGCCACAATTCTCTTGAATTGAAGAGGAGATTAATGGACCAGAGACAATGGCTAATTCATCTCCAGGGCTTTGTTCATTGCTCGTCTTTGCTAATTTAATACTGTTATTTCTAAGCTTAAATAAATCAAAATGAGAATTGGGCTAGAGCAGTGCATCTCAAAGAAATTGAGGAATTTGTGGACACTTTAACCTTTGTGTTAGGAATCTTGACTGGAAAATAAAGCTTCCCCTTTAGAGAGTTATGAACAGCAGAGGGGAGGTACTTTGCATATTATCTCAATTAGCTTTCCTTGTTGGTAACATGCAAGATGGAGAATAACATAGCCTGTGTACAAAGCCATTGATGATGGCCCTTTCAATAAGGTGTTGGTATAGTGTTTGGATTGCTTACAAGGGCTTGGGCTTGGGGGATAGTGAGTACATTATGAACCAAAGATTTCTCTTATGCATTTTCTTTTCTTAATGGTAGTTCTATTATCTACAATGAAACATACAGCAAGCTTGAATGCTACTGTGATTTTTCCCTCCTCCTCCTCCTCTTCATCTTTGCATTCTTTTTCTAGAGCTATCTCAAGTGTATAGACTAACAATCTTGCTTTATACCTTATATGCCCTCATTTTTGAATTCAGGGTGTCCCTTCATAGAAATATTTTCAGTAGAAAATAAATAGTTTGTTAGATTGAAAAAATTAAAATGATGTTTAATGCTAGTCTGAAACCAAAGGTTTTTGATAATACTCTGGGTACTGACAATTCAATTAAGCAATAAAAAAAGGGCCATGTGAATGCTTAAACTAGTAGTTTTTCAACTTTTTCAATCAGAGAGTAAATTATAGGCTAACATATTGCAAGCTGAGCAGCTGAACTCAGGGTATCACACTTTTACATATATTTGCATTATATGCATATATATCCACACATATATATTTAATCTCACAAATTTTGAAATTTCCTTATCTGCATAGTGGTGTTCAGATCTATATGGAAATATCCTGCATTGTCCTTTAATTCAACCTTATAATCACTATCTTTTTGTTAAATAAAAGACATGAATTAGAGCCAGAATTAGAGGTAATGTTAAGTAAATTTCTTAGGTGTTTCATTCATAGCTTCATTGCTATGCAAAAACTGAAAATAATACAAGTAGTCTATCTAGGGCTGAAGAAAGCATAACAATGAAAACGAAACTTTGCTAGACTTGTAAGGCATCTAACAAATATCTTGTCAGAAGCCACTTTTAAATTTTTTAAATTCCTAACATATGGAGAAGGGAGAAGCTCAGTAAGTCTTTAGCAAGCCAGCTCTTTTATTACTTCTAGCAGATTCTCATACAATCTTAGCTGTGTGAGCTGTCCTTTTGTGTTTTGTTTTTTCATTTTGCTTTTACTTCACAGAAGGAGAGAACAGGAAGACTGAAGTTCTCTTTGCTTGCTCTTCCTTGACTGCTAATCTATAACAGGCATCCAAGCTCTGCAGGACAATTTCAGATGCGGTATTTGAATATGAGTCTCTTTGTCTTGTTTATCTTTTATAATACCTATTGTCTCTTAAGTTATTTTTTTTAAAAATCCATTCTCAGGCAACATCCACTGGTCACCAAAATGGCTGGGGCTCACATCATCACTTTGTAAAACAATAAGATTATTTTTTTTCAGAAGGAAGTGGTAGAAAATTTCATAGCTATCATTTATCCTGCTAAGTAAGGCTTACATATACTTACTGAAATATATGCAGTTTTATATATGCATAAATATTTATTGCACTCCTGGCAAAATACTAGTTATTCTATACAAATTGTGTAGTAGGTGAAAATTACATATGAAATTCTCTGAGCAATTAAATAAACACAATTTTAACTTTCTATAAGTAACTTAAACAATAATATAAATGTCTTGTGAAACATATAGAAAAGCTTAATGGATTTCAAAACAAAAACACTTGCATATTTTAATACTCATTAAATGTCAAACAATATTCCTATATGTTTATTTACTTTAAATCCTAGATTAAAAATTTTCAGCAAACATTATTGTTATCTTTCCTTAATAGAAAGCCAAGATGAAGGTGTAATAGAACTTAATTTTATTTGAAGTATGAAGATACACAAGGCATTTCTTGCTATATTGTCTACATTGCTATAGTAAAACGTTTTAGTAGTTATAAATAAAAAAAAAAACAAGCGAAGCTGTGTGTATGCAATCTGCAGTCCTGTGAGCATAAAGCTTCCAAATGAAGCACAAAATCACAAGAATTGTTCTTATCATAGAACTCCTTGGAAAAAGAATGAAGTTACTGTGGCTATCATGTATCCATCACTGCCTGTTGTTAATACAGCTTTTGGGTGTTCATAAGACGCTGTAGAAAGTGCTGTAATTAGAAGGAAAATTAAGGAAGAAGCTTGTTGTAGTTTGTCAGACTTTCAGAGCAACCTGATGGCTGTTGTACCCCCAAATGGGTTTAATGGAGAAGAGTCAATAGCCACGTGGTAAGTTTTAATACAAAATGAAAACAGGCTAAAACTGTATTGATAGTAGGGACATGTGAACAGCAAAAAAAGTCAGGGCATTTGAAACGCTGCTCCTAAAAGTTAGCTTTCTCTGAGCAAAAATTTCATTTATTAGCAAACAAATAGGGCTCATAGATGAAAGAATCAAACAAAGCACTATGACTAAGACTGAACATCACACCACCTCATAGAAGGCTATAAGTTAAAGCTCAAATTGACCATTTTATTACCTCCATTTAAGATGAAAATTCCAACTCTTTATCCTGTCACTAGTACTGATGGAGATCTATATGATTCAGTATGTTCTACTTTTCAAAGAAAAACTGAAGACAGTTTGGCTCAGAAACATTGTGTGTTTTCTCTCAGGACACATGGTCAGGAAATGGTAAAAGAACTACCATGCATTCAAATTTAAAAGTGCATGTGCCTAGAATAAGGATTCTCACAGAACATATTATAATTAATGGAGTCATTAGAGATTGTTAATCCATTTCCGATTTTGTAATCTCAGGAATTTCTGACATTTAGTTATTTATCAGAAATCTTGGTAATGGGACGGAATTTTTGATTTTGTGCTTTTATTCATTCAAAAAAATTCCATGGCTTGTGAAAATAAACATGAATAATAGCACATCCAAATTGGAAAGAGAAGAGCTGGATTAAGGCACCAAGGAGAACATAGCATTCCTATATTCAGCAGCTGTGAATGTGAGGGCCCTCTTATCCAGTTCTAGAACTAAGACAGGAGCAAGAAGAAGGGAAGCTACCTGAACATATTCAACAGAAAATTGAGCTGAGGTTTCTTTTCCAAGGCAAGAGACAATGCTAGAAAACTGTCTCAAGCAACCGCATGAACCACCCTGCCTTGCTTTTGAATACAAGGAAACCCTTCTGTATCAATGAGCAGAAGAGAAAAGTAAGGATTATAGAGGGCGAAGTAAGGATAGTTATACAGCAGAAGCAATACAAGCCATACCTCAAACTAACTTGATAAATGATAGAAAGACAAATAGACACTTCATTGTAATAGCACTGAACCGTATGCTTTATGAAATGTGGTGCCCTCAGTCCCACACTGCTGCCTCTATCAAGCTGTTTAATGCATATGCATTGAACAAGATAAAAAGGGGTGTGGGAAGTCTCCTATGTGAGGAATGGAGGTGAACCTTAAAGGAGAAAAAGTTAAAAACATAGGAAGACATAATATTTTATTTCTAATAGAGACCTGTGAGACAGTCTAAGTTTGAGCTTCAGAACCCACAATATCAAAGGAGGGACTGAGTCTCCAGCCAGCTGCGTGTTAGCCTCCAACTTGTCCACACACATGCACAAACTTAATATAAAAATAATCAAATCTTAAAAATTATCTAAAACTGATATTTGATTATTGATACATCAACCTAGGAATGAATAATCATACTTATCTGGGAAGATGACCATGCATTGGAAGAGGCATCACTACGCAGAAAGCTGAGAGTAAGACTTAGGGAAAATTATTCCATTAGGCCTTAGCTTGCTTCTTTTCCTCTCACATAGTCTTAGACATTTGCTATCTACTGCACGGTCTACACATAAATGTCCAACAAGATATCATTCTCACTGTCATCTTAAAGTTGCTATCTACTGAATACATTTCCTGACACCAAAACAAAGAAAATTTACAAAATGGCAGATTCCACAAAGGGTAAATAGGCAGCAGCCTGAGCAAGTAAAACAAATAACCACCCTCCAGCTAAGGGTGGTTACTTTAAGACAGAAGGCTTAAGATGGATGTTTGCTAGGTTAAATCAAGAAAGAAGAAAGTCAAATCAATATTTCCATAAAAAAGGTTTCGAAATCTGAAATGTCTGTGAAATAATGAAGAATGATGGCAATAGAAAGACATTTAGGGCAATTATAGATAAATACGTGCATACATATATACTTATATATAACATGGGTTACATGAATTTACCTTTATATTTAAGTTTTACATAGGGAATGTAAAACAAATTAAAATTCTTAATTTATAGGACTAGAGAGTCCACAATAAAATGATAAGACATAAAGAGAGACTTCGAGAATATTTGTAACATATTCTAGTGTGTGCTATCCTACAATACTAAAGCAACTAGATTTTCATTTCAGACAGAAATTGAAGCAATTAGTAAAAGTGTGAAATCCATAATCATTTGTTGAGCTGCTTTTAAAAGTGTTTATCATCACATTTAGTAAATTTCGCTGTTGTAATTGACCATATTTTTCTCTCACACATGGTAGGAAGAAGCACACATGTGCCTTATTGATGCCACTAGAAGGCACCAAACCTCAGGAACAAGAATTAACTCTCTTCCATACAGAAAAACCATTTTCTCATAACCATGTATTACCACCCAGGGATGAAAATATATATGCAGTTTTTATGTTATGTTCATTGAGCAGCCCAGGCACAATCATGGGACAAACATGGGCAAGGGATACAGATGTCATCCAAGAGCATGGTTCTTTTCTCTTGTGGTGTTGAATTCTCAGAGAGGGCTAGAAGTGGGTCATTGTAGATTTAGGTACAAAACTACTTCTCTCCTCCACAATCTTATGACAATTCCTTTCAGGTTTCATCTGGATTCCCTTGATTATTAAATACTACTTTATCTAACTAACATGTTGCTTTCATCCTTAAAATGATATGAAAACAATTTACAGAAATACAGATTGCATTTATTCCAGTTTCTGAAATAGTCAGAGTACTAGGAAGTTAGTTCTTGATTCATACTTTATAAATCCTTTTGGCATTGTGATAGAGGATGTCATTGTCATCCATTAAGTTCACACCCAAGAATATTACAATTAGTTCACAAAAAAGGAAAAGAAAAGGAAAGCCACACACACACACACACACACACACACACACACACACACACACACACACACTTACTTGTGTTATGAGCAGTTTTCCCACCAGCCTGGCCCCTACTGCTGTGTCAGCCTCAAATAACACACAGAGATGTTGTATTAGATATAATTCTGTTGGCCAGTTACTAGTGTTTCTTACTGACTAGCTCTGTCTTAAATATTAACCCATATCTATTAATCTAAGTGTTTCCACGTGGTCTTATCTTACTGTAGAGAGGGTCTGAACCTTTTCTCTCTCAAGTCTCTACATCTTGAATCTCCTCCACTACATCTCACAAAATCCTCCCTTTTTCCTAGTCCTGCCTATCTTGCTTTCCTATTGGCCAACAGGGCTTTATTAAATAATCAATAAGAGAAACATATTTACAGAATGACATCTTCCATCATACTTGTACACACAGGATTTCATAACATTCTAAGTACATTTATGGTTTTGTGTAGGGCACATTCATAGTTCTATTAGTGCCTATGTGATTTCTAAACTATAGGTTAGATACTTTTGGTAGAACCACTGAAACCTCAGAAATTGACACATCAATGTTATGTGTGACTTAAGGACTTGACATAAGAACAAGAATCACACGCCTCAGGTCTCCTAAGAAAATCTTAATCTCTTCTGCATAATGCTGGTTTTTTTATTGCTAGGACTCCATTTCATCCCTCAAACTGTCTGGACTTGGATGACAAATTGTATGGTTACGTACAACATATGTGCTGCACACTGCGAAAGCATGCTCTTGGACATGGTAAATGCTTCCAACACACTAGCATCACATTCTAATCGATTGCCCAATTCTCCACACACTGACAGCAAATGTGAATAGCGGGATGCTGAAAAGCAACAGATGAAAATTTGCATGACCCCTTATGCCTCATGTTAGAAATAAAATTCTATCTTTCCTTTGCTACAACAACAATGTTTTGCCCATTACTGTAATGACTGAAACTTGCACAAAGATTGTATGCAGGTCCTTCATAAACACATGCTCATATTGTTTTTTATAAAATATGACTTATTTTCTCACAGAAGTAAAAAATCTTCTCATACCATATTAGTACCTAGAAAGGGAAGCCTGCATTCTCCCTTGCTTCTGTGAGGGACAATATGGTATACTCTCACCTTCTATATCCTGTAGGTGTCTGGAATACAGTGACTAATGAAACAATTCACTTTGGGAGGAGGAAACAGCCCATCTCACTAGTGCTTTTCTAGACTGCATTTGATTTCTATCTTTAAAACATTCTGATACTTCATTATAGTATTTGTGAAGATATGTTTCTCATACAACATTTTTCTTTCAGAACAAATCCACAATGGCATAATTCTTTGTATGAAATTGAAACAGTGCACAGGTTGAAGTAATCGCTTCTGGATTCCTATGTATCTCTTCTCTGGCATGAAAACTAGCAGGTCTGCTTTTCTTTACCAAGAGCTAGTAAAGAAGTCTCAGGAACCTAAAACCTTAAAAGAGGATATCCAAAGTGTCTGAATTAATTTACTTTACTTACAATATAAGAAGTAGTATTGATCCTATTCATGTTATCAGGACAACAACTCAACTCTGAGAGCTAAGGAAAAGAAAAAGGTGTGACTTATTTAATTAGTAAACTGTAAAGCTTATGTTTTATCTTACCCAGAAAATGAAAGTATCAAATGTAAATGGAAGAGTGAGTTAAGTTTCTGTTAACATATAAGCCAAGAAAATAAGCCAAGCAAATAAAATTGTAGCTAAATCCCCTCCTCGTGGGGGGTAACATTTATTTCTAGATAAACATGCCATGCTCTTTGGATTTGGTTCCAATATCTACTAATGTGGATGGAAATAGAGAACCAACCAAACATCCCCCTCCACCACTTGAAGGAATAACTGCTGAGAAGAAGCAATTACAGTAAAATTGCTTACACCTTAAACCCCAGGTGCTCTGGATGGATGGACAATCCCCAACAGTGTAAGTCTGTGCCTCAGAAACTCGGGGGCAGAGAGCGGGGCTTGATTCGAAGTCCCTGAGATGTGCTTTGTAGTGGAGAAAGCAGAAAGTCCTGCAAAGTTGTAAGACAAAAGGCATAGGTGAATGGATGAGAGCCCTGTTACAACAACAAAAGCATATAAAATCCAACATGCATTTGTCTGAGTAAAATTAAGACACAAAGGGACAGGAAGATGTAGGAGGGAAGGAGAATTACATAAATGAAGGATGCGTCATTGTGTGTGCAGTTTTCCCAGTTGCACTGAGGGTTACATATTCAGAAAGTATTTGTAGTATAACTGTTACATGCCATGTTCTTTGAGGAACTGGAGATGACTAGGCATAGAAAGTTAGTCTGTAGAAGAAAAGGTGGCAGCTACCTTGGAAAGAAACAATCTTAAGAATACAGATGCTATGACGGGTGACCAGGGAAAAACAGACTTGCGTATTCAATTGGGTACTTAGATAATGCATAGTTCCCAATATTAGTGGTTTGTATTGGAAATAATCTTTTCTTCAGCAAGATCAAGCCCATCCTTCGACAAGAGGTTTTAGTTGTTGCAGAGGTTTTTATGCAAATCTGCACTACAGAAATCCCAAATCAGCCATGAGCTGATGTACCTTGCCCTTTAATTGATTTCCAGATAGAGAGAACTGCCCAGGGAGTCAGGCAACACACACTCCTGTTGAGCCATTCTCCTTTATCTCCATTACCCTTGATGTGTTACAGAAAACCTGTGGAGCTCTTGCTCTTAGGGGGACCATTTTTTCCTTTGGGTGGAGATGGTAGGGGTTTTACAGACAACTCAGCTGGGGGGTTTCATAGCCAGGGCACTTGCTAGCAGTCAAAAACTCAAAAACAAAACCTTCCAGTGCTGCTATAATCTCGCCTCTTAAACTCTGCTGATCTCTTGTTTAACCTGAGTCTATTCAACAATGCACTCTTTTAAGTAAAATACTCTCTTTTCCTCCCCACTCCATTTTGTTTGTCAATTGAGTGTTTGATATTCTGGGCGATTTACCCAGAATGTACCTAGAGCAAACACTATCAGATACCTGCTGTTTCTCTCTGCTACCTCAGGGGGTTCAACACCCTCCACCCCTCAGATCTCAAGACTTCAAAGGCTTCCCTGGAGCTGCCTTCCTTTACAACCTAAGCAGGAAAAAAAAAAAAAAAAGGGGGGTCTTCTTGTTTTCCCTTCCACACCTTTTCTCTACATTAAAATCTGAGCCAGACTAAAAAAAACAACCTTTTTATATCAGTTGGTGGTGGGTTAGGGGGGTCAGCTGCCATGCATTTTAACTTTTTCAAAGTGCAAAACACAAGGCAAGCAAAGAATGTATTTAAGTGGTCTTTTGGCAGATCTTATATCAGATACATTTTTGTGGATAGGATACAGCTCCACCTTATGGCAGGAAGTTATTTAAAGTGGAGACAGGCCATGGAAGACATAATGGTAGCATGTATTTTTTTTCCCCCTCCAGAATCTTGCTTTTTTTTTTTCTTCCATACAGTTGCAACCACAGTTCTACATGCAAAAGACGAAAAGATATAGGGAGACATTCTTCCATATGTCTACGTTGGGAGCTTATAAAAAGTTTTGCTTTCAAGCTAGTTAAAGACTGCTTGGAACACCGGGTTTCTTGAAGAGTTTACAGGACTGCTAAAGATAAAAAAAGAAAAAAAAAAAAAGCAGTCATGTACTCTGCTCTGCACTTTGTTGTGCTGTATCAAGTACCCCTCTGATTTTTACGAATCTGTTCTCTCCACTCATGTATTTTCTGTGCCTTGTCCAGCTTCCTTTGAAGTTGCCGGGAATATTTACATGCCTTTCAAGGTTGGTTGTATACTCCCCAAACCCTACCATGGGAAATATCTATCATTAGATCCTGCCCATATACAGCTATATTCTAAGTTGGATAACTGCTGACTAATATGGAGTTTTCTAGTTTATGTCACTGAACATACTGGAGAGTCTAGAAAATTGTTAAAATCTCCCCCCAAAACTGTGGAACATCTTCATATTTATTCTGAGCGCTCTCGTGACATTTTGGAAAATAAAAGGGATTCCCTTCTTTTGCCTCCTTTGCCATCTTTACTATGTATCAGTACTTTTTCTAGACATGGGAGCATATTTTATCTGAGTTAAACCCACAGCTGTCTTCTAAATTGTTCACAGCTAAATCTGCCAATATCGTTCAAGAGGCTTTCCCAGGCTTAGCAGCTAATGAGTATTCCATCTTGTTACAGCATTCCACATTTTCTTTAATTACATAGATTGCCCCAGCCTTTGTGAAAATCATAGTTTGTTAGTGAACACTTAGCATCGTTCCTATCCCACTAAATAAAGTTAACTGCTCTGCCAGAAGAATAAATTTAGATATAACTTTTTCAACCCATACATACCTTACCATAGCTAAAGAACATAAGCGTTTATGGAGACCCTGCTAAATAGAAGACACTGTGCTGAAAGTTAGAAAATACATAAGAAAAAAAAAAGTACCCATTCTCTCTGTGATGCTGGGGAGTAATTCGTCCTGCACACACGTCAAGATAACATTCATAGGCTTCACTTTTATCTTAGGGCAAAGCAGATGTGAAATTTTCTTCTTTGTGAGAAGGTAAATGGGAGTTCTGAGAATATTCATGTAAATGTGATATTGAAGCTGAATATTAATATGTCAGTTGTCTTATTTCACAATATATGGAATTGAATTTGCTGGCTCCACTCCAAAGATAAATTTACATGAGACTATACACACACACACACACACACACACACACACACACACATATATATATATATATTTCCCCCCTTTTGTTACTTCCCTAAGTTAGCCATAACAATATAGTACATGATTTCATCTAACAAATTATTATAAAAATGCCCAAGAGTTCTTTACTTGCTCCAAATTTCCAGAGTACTTATCATCTCCTACCCTACTTCAAATCTAGCCTTCTTGCTCTTGGCATCTTATTCTTTGTATCTACTCTAAGATATGGCAGTCATCTTGTTCCCTACTTATGTGTCAACTTTATGACCTAATAAAGACCAGGATAGTGAAAGACAACAATGGTAGACAGACAGCTAATAGGCAGAAGATAGAGAGAAACATAGATAGAGAAGCAGACAAATAGATTATAGAGTCATGGAATTCACAAAATTTATTAATTAAGTCAATTACCAGATATATTTAATTAATATTTTTTTGGCCATTTCAAAAATTTACCTTCTTTTTTTTTTAGCATTGGGTTCTATAATTTATTACCATTTATTTGAATTTCAGGCTTGAAAAAAATCTTATTTAAACTTATTAAACATGTCTTTAGTCAGATAATTTTTATTTAGACATTTCTTTTTATTATTATTTTTAATACTGAAGATATTTGTTTATTTATTTATTTTAACACAATTTTTAATTAACTCTTTGGGAATTTCACAATATGCACTCCATTCCTGCTCACTTCTCAGCCCCTCCATATATACCTGTCACCACTTCAAAGTGTATGACATCATGGCCCAATATGGCAGCACAGGCCAACCAGGTTGTCATTGCCTCGGTTGGGGCATTGTCCTCAGACACCATATGGCCACAGGTTGTAGCCTAGACCTGGAACATCTGTGTAGACTTTGATGGTACTGTGGGCCATGGACATCAACAGAGGACCCGGCTGTGGTAGGACCATGAACCCAGACATGGTCCTTGATAGCAGCCCATGCTTGGATGTCACCCTGACCCCAGGTGTTAGCATAGGCCATTCAGACTGGCAAGGCCCCCATAACAGTTGGGACCTCAGATGCCAACATGGCCCCAGGGGGTAGTTCAGACCTCTGTTATTGGCATTGCCTTTGTTGGTATCAAGAGACTCTACTATGAACACAGACCCAAGCTGTGGTAGGACCACAGACCCAGACATGGCCCTTGGCAGCAACACTGGCCCCGATAACACCATGACACCATAGCCCCAGGTGGCAATGCAGGTCACTCAGATTGGATGGTCCCTGGGGAGGTACAGCTCTTGGGATTAAAAAAAAGGTTATATATATATATATATATATATATATATATATATATATATATATATATATATTCATTACTAAGATAGTACTGGCCAACTTCCTAATGCTTAAATTGTACACATCATTTGTAGTCAAATGCCTTGGTTTTTTGTTAAATATTGCCAAGTGTTTATTACATTGCCAAGTCTTGTATTCTTTGTAAGGCCTTTTTTACCCCAAAATTTAGAAATCAGAAAATCCCTGGATTAGACTAAAAAAAAGACACAGTCACTGAAACTACAGGGATATCTGAGGCCCTTCCAAGTCAGAGGTTACACTACAGAAATATGTAGATACTCTTCAGATGAACTCCATCATGTTAGTTAGGCAGGATCCCTCCATCCCCAAACAGAAACAGTAACTTACAGGATCTTTTCTATCAGCTTAAAGTATGGAGCTTAGATACATGACACTGTATAGTGCTAGGTACACCTCATCAGCTGAGAAATTCTAAAAGGGATGCATTCAATTACATCTTACTAAAATCATGCGGCTTGGTTTCCAAAATAATTACTTAGTACTCATATAATTTCCAAGGAGATGAAACCTATATATCTAACATAAAACTGGAGAGTAGTGTGATTTGGATATCAACACACATTCAGACTCATTAAGCTTGAATCACTTGGTCTCATCTACTAAGCTGTATTCTCCCTGAGATGATGGAAGAACAAACTGTTTATATTGGTTATGATGGACTGTACTGGTTTTTATCCACCGTAATACGTGCGTAGAGAAGCTTGCTGTTGCCAAGCCACTGGACCTGCCTGAGTTTATGGTTATGAATAGCCCATGGTTGGCCTAATCATTTGGAATTTTAAAATCCTCCCGTAAAATGTCCACCTTTTTTCTAAATCCCAATGGGTGCGTTTGGCATATGTTTATTTCATCATTCCACCAAAACCACTGATTCCAGGCAATCAGAAATGTTCAGCAAACCACTTCTAGATTTGCACTGTAGTATTTCTGATGGATAGTTTTACATGAATTTTTTTTCTTATTATTTGGGGGAAAAAGTACATTTCCTCAAATTGAGCTGCATGTCAGAAACATCATGGTTTTGAGTGTGAAAGAAATAAGGAAAGCAACCATTCATTCACATGTTTAGCATGACATAATATGAAAAGGAATTTTAAGAGCAACCATGATCGTTATATTTTTTATTTACTAGTTTTTGTTTCAAAAATATATCCTGACTACCTATCAGGTCATTTCTGTTAGTTATTGACTGTGGAGAAAAGGAAAGAGGCAAAGTCAGGAATGCTAACACTCTGTTTTCTCACCTATCTTGGTGTAACTTGATCTACTCTACTAGAGTTACCACATGATGAGCTGAAACCTCTAAAACAAACCCCTTTTAACTGTGCCTATATTGGTTATTGCCACCACAAAACCATGAAAATAACTAACATACTGTTCAGATAAAGCTTTCCAAAGGACTTCAGGTTAAGATGCACATTGTAGAGCTTGTCTGGGTGGCTCTCAACCACTAAATTAGATACTCACTTTAAATATTTGACAAACACAACACTTTGCTGGTTATTGCTGACTGATGATAGCTCCTTCTAACAGGTATTCATATCCAAAATCTTTGGTCCTTGGTTATATTCTACTTCTACTTATCTTTAAATTTTTCTGTCTAGCTTTTCAATGGGCTCTCACAAGCTTGGTCCAGGCTTCATCACTTCCCATCCATCTCTTTGGATACTTTTTTTTTTTTTTTGATATTTATACCTTAACCTGCCACTGTTAGATAATTTACCTAAAACAGTACTTTTGTTGTTGTTGTTTCTTATTGCCTCAGTGATGTAAAATGAAAACTGAATGTAAATTTCTTGAGCCTGGAGAATGATCATATTTCTATGAGTTTAAACACTATTTAACTATTTAATAACATCTTTTTGGCAAAAGAAGTACATGTAAATAGTTAAGATAATTTTAGTTTCAGAAATGTCAACAGTTAGGGGCAAACACACACCTCATACTCAAGGAAATCTGGTACATCTTTTATCTCTACCATTTTAGAAACTACCACAAAACTTTTAGTAGCAAATACCATTATTTATTTCATTATTTTTATCATTAACGCTATCCTACCAAGTTCATATGCAAAGTGTTTGCTTAAGTTCACTTTTGAATCTTTAAAACCACGTGCTCTTTAATTTTTTTTTCAGAAATTGCTTTTAAAAGTTTCATATGTTTATGGTATACAACACGATCCTTGATGTAAGTGAAATGATTAGTCACAGCATATTAACATGTTAATGCCCCAACACCTGTGTAGTATATGTGTCTGTGGTGAAGCCATATTCTATTTAGTCTCATTACTTTACTTTCCACACTATGCTAATACATCCCAGAGCCTTTTTGATTCACTGTTTTGAGGTGATACTGGCCTTATATATATCATATACCTTCCGATCCTTTCACTTCTCACTTCAAAACTGCTACCTTGATATTTTGTACCATGTACTAAAGTGCAGATAAATAAAAACCAATAATTACCTCAACAGCTGCTCCCAGAATTTCACTTTCTTAAGGCATCTGTTCATGTTTAAGAAACCACCTCATATATGTGAGTGAGGGCTCTTGAGCAGGGTATGGAAGAGGGAGCAGAGTACAAAGAAAGCAACCATATTATTCACAATATGAAAATGACAAAAGTTCAAGAAACCAACTAAATCTACCCTCCTATTTTTTTAACTTTGAGAAAAGGGTAATGAGAGGGAAGTCTTAAAGGAACAGTAACTTGGACAGAAACCTCAGGGAATGTGAAAGTCTGAAAGTTGAAAAACACTAATGGATAAAAGACTCTTTAAATATGTGGATCTTACAATTTTTATGATTCTTATATGTATATATATATTATTAATAATATAATTTAAAAATTTTTACATGTCAATCCCAGTTTCCTCTCCTTCCCTCGCTCCCTCCATCCCTCTCTCACGCCCTCCCTCTTACCCTCTTTCCCCCCTCACATGCACACTGACCACCCTCCCTTCACATTCCCCCCCACCCTTCCACATGTAGGGCTATGCTATCTAGGTGGGGTCATGTAAATCTGCCAAGCCATTTGAAGTAGTGACTAGGACTTCTCTCCTGTCTCTAGATTAAGGGAGTGTCCCTCCATGGGGGATGTGTCCCCAAGGTCCTTTTGTGCACCAGGAATACATACTGGTTCCACTGTCTGAGGTCCCTTAAACTGCTCAGTTGTTCTGGCTGAGACCCATATTCAGGGGGTCTGAGTCAGTCCCATGCTGGATTCCCAGCTATCAGTCTGCAGGGGCCCATTAGCTCCTCCTTGTTCAGGTCAGCTGTCTTTATGTATTTCTGCAACCTGGTCTTATACACTCTCTGCATCTGGATTCTAGTTCAACTCAGTGTTTAGTTATGGGTGTTTGCTTCTGTTTCCAACAGGCATTAGCTGAGGGCTCTAAATGGTGGATAAGTTAGTTTTTGATCTTACTATCAGGGAAGAGCATTTATGGTAGCCTTTCCACGGTTGCTCAAATTGTTACTTGGAGTCAGTCTTGTAGTTCTCTAGACCTTTTTTTAGGTTCAGTTTTCTCTTCAAACCAATAATGGCTCCCCCTTTTATGTTCTCTCTCTCTCTCTCTCTCTCTCTCTCTCTCTCTCTCTCTCTCTCTCTCTCTCTCTCTCTCTCTCTCTCTCTCTCTCTCTCTCTCTCTCTCTCTCTCTCTCTCTCTCTCTCTCTCTCTCTCTCTCTCTCTCTCTCATCTTGTATTCCTGCCCTGACTCAATCTTCCTAGTTGCATGTGCTTTCCTCTCCTCCCCTTCTCTTTCTCCTAGATCTCTTTCCATTCACTGCCCTCCCACTTCCCATGTGCTCTGAGGGACTTGTCCCTTCCCCCTTTTGTGAGGAACCATATATGAATCTCTTAGAATACACTTTGTATCCTAGCTCCTTTGGTAGTGTGAATTATAGGCTGGTGATCCTTTGCTCTAGGTCTAAAATCCATATATGAGCGAATACAAACCTTGATCTTCTTTTTGTGTCTGGGTTAATTCATTCAGGATGGTTTCCTCAAGTTCCATACACTTGCCTGTGAATTTCAAGATTCCATTATTTTTTCTCTGCAGAGTAGTATTCCACTGTGTAGATGTGCCATATCACCTTTATCCATTCCTCAGTTGAGGGGCATCTAGTTTGCTTCCATGTTCTTGCTATTAAAAATAATGCTGCTATGAACATAGTTGAGCACATGTCTTTGTTACATAGATGTGGATCATTTGGGTATAAAGCTAAGAGGGGAAATGCTGGTTCCTGTGGTAAAATAATTCCCATTTTCCTGAGGAACCACCATACCGATTTCCACAATGGCTGTACAAGTCTGCACTCCCACCAGAAGTGGGAGGAGTCATCCCCTTTCTCCACATCCTCTGCAGCAAAAGTTGTCATTGATGTTTCTAATTTTAGCAGGACTTCTGGCAGGAGTAAGATGATATCTCAAAGTTGTTTTCATTTGCATTTCCCAGATAGCTAAGGATGTTGAGCACTTTAAGTGTCTTTCAGCCTTTTTGATTTCCTCTATTGAGAATTCTTTCTTCAATTCTGTACCCCATTTTTTAAATAGGGTTTTTTGGTGTTTTGTTGACTAGTTTCTTGAGTTCTGTGTGTATTTTGGAGCTCAGCCCCCTGTCAGATGTAGGATTGGTAAAAAATCTTTTCCCATTCTGTGGGCTGTCGTTTGGTCTTGTCCACTGTGTCCTTTGTGTTACAGAAGCTTCTAGGTTTGAGGAGGTCCCATTTATTAATCGTTGATCTCAGTGTCTGTGCTACTGGAGTTATTTTCAGGAAGCAGTATCCTATACCAATTTGTTCAAGGATACCTCCTACTTTCTCTTCTAAGAGGTTCAGTGTGGCTGGATTTATGTTGAGGTCTTTGATCCATTTGGACTTGAGTTTTGTGCATGGCGATAGACATGGGTCTATCTGCAGTCTATCATACCAGCACCATTAGTTGAAGATGCTTGCCTCCCCCTATTGTATTTTTTTTAACTGTTTGTTGAAAATCAGGTGTTCATAGGTGTGTGGGTTAATATCAGGATTTTCAATTCGATTCCATTGGTCTACCTGTCTATTTTTGTGCCAATACCAGGATGTTTTCAGAACTATAGCTCTGTAGTAGAGCTTAAAGTCAGAGAGGGATGTTGATGCCTCCTGAATTTCTTTTATTGTACAGGGTTGTTTTGGCTATCCTGGGTCTTCTGTTTTTCCATATAAAGTTGATTATTATCCTTTCAAGGTCAGTAAATAATTGTGGTGGGACTTTAATGGGAATTGCATTGAATCGGTAGATTGCTTTTGGCAAGATTGCCATTTTTACTATATTTATTCTACCTACCCAAGAACATGAAAGATCTTTCCATTTTCTGGTATCTTCTTTAATATCCTTCTTTAAAGACACAAAATTCTTATTATATCGGTCTTTCACATGTTTGGTAAGCGTTACCCCAAAGTACTTCATGTTTGTGGCCACTGTAAGAGTGATGTTTCTATGATATCTTTTTATCCTCTTTGTCATCTGAATAAGGTAGGGCTACTGATTTTTTTTTTAGTTTGTCTTGTATCCTGCAAGTTAGCTGTAGGAGTTCCATGGTAGTGTTTATTGGGTCGCTAATGTAAACTATCATATCATCTGCAACTAGAGATAGTTTGACTTCTTTTCCAATTTGATCCCCTTGATCTCCTTTTCTTATAGCTTTAGCTAGAAATTCCAGTACAATATTGAAGAGATATGGAGACAGAGGACAGCCTTGTCTTGTTCCTGATTTTAGAGGAATCGCCTTAAGCTTCTCGCCATTCAGTTTGATGTTGGCTGTTGGATTACTGTATATTGCTCTTATTATGTTTAGGTATGTTCCTGTTATCCCTGATCTCTCCAAGACCTTTATCATGAAAGGGTGTTGAATTTTGTCAAGGCATTTTCAGCATCTAAGGAGACTATCATATGGTTTTCTTTTCTGTTTGTTTATATGGTTTATATAGTGGATCACGTTGATAGATTTCTGGATGGTAAACCATCCCTGCAACCAAGGGATGAAGCCTACTTGGTCATGGTGGATGATTTCTCTGATGTACTCTTGGATTCAGTTTGCCAGTATTTTATTGAGTATTTTTACATTGATGTTCATCAGGGATATTGGTCTGTAGTTTTCTTTCTTAGTTGTGACTTTGTGAGTCTTGTATACCATGGTGATTGTGGCCTTGTAGAAAGAGTTTAGAAATGAACCTTCTGTTTCTATTGTGTGGACAATTTGAGGAGTACTGGTATTAGCTCTTCCTTGAATTTCTGGTAGATTTCTGCACTGAAGCCATTTGGCCATGGGATTTTTGTGGTTGGAAAGCTTTCAATGACTGCTTCTATTTCATTGGTGTTATAGGTCTATTTAAGTTGTTTGTCTGTTCTTGATTTAATTGAGCTGATAGTTATCCAGAAATTTTTCTATTTCCTTTGAATTTTAATATGTTGCAGAGTACAGGTTTTCAAAGTATGACCTGAAAGCTGTCTGGATTTCCTCTGTGTCCATTGTTATGTCCCCCTTTTCATTTCTGATTTTGTTAATTTGCATGTTCTCTCTCTGCTTTTTCATTAGTTTGGATAAGGGTTTGTCTATTTTGTTGATTTTTCTCAAAAAACCAACTCTTTGTTGCAATGATTGTTTGTGTTGTTTTCCTGGTTTCTTTTTTATTGATTTCAGCCCTCAAATTGATCATTTCCTGGCATATACTCTTTCAGAGTGAGTTTCAGTTGTGTTGTCAATTCTCTAATGTGACTATCCTCTTTTTCTTCACATGGGCACTTAGTGCAATAAACTTCACTTGTAACACTGCTTTCAAGGTGTCACATAAGTTCAGGTATGTCGTGTCCTCATTCTCGTTGAATTTTAGGAAGTCCTTAATTTCTTTCTTTATTTCTTCTTTGACCGAGGTGTGGTGCAATTGCACATTGTTCAGTTTCCATGAGTTTGTAGGGTTTCTGTGATTTGTGTTATTGTTGAGTTCCAATTTTAAAGCATGGTGATCTGATGAGATACAGGGAACTATTCCAATTCTTTGGTATCTGTTGAGATTTGTTATGCCACCTAATATGTGGTCGATTTTAGAGAAGGTTCCACATGGAGCAGAGAAAAGGCATATTCTTTTGTGTTTAGATGGAATGTTCTATAGATGTCTGTTAAACCCAGTTGAGACATCACTTCTGTTAGTTCTTTTGTTTCTTTGTTGAGTTTCTGATTGGTAGTCCTGTCTAGTGGTATGAGTATTGAAGTCTCCCACTATAAGTGTGTGAGGTTTTATGTGAGGTTTGAGTTTTAGTAATTTCTTTTACAAATATGGGTGTCGTTGTATTTGGGACATGGATGTTCAGAATCAAGACTTTTTGTTGATGGATTTCTCCTGCGATGAATATGAAATTACCATCTTCATCTCTTTGATTAATTTTGGTTTGTAGTCTAACTTGTTAGATATTAGGATAGCCACACCTGCTTGCTTCTTGGGTCCATTTGATTAGAAGATCTTTTCCTAGCCCTTTACCCTGAGGTAATGTCTATCTTTGTAGCTTAGGTGTATTTCTTGTATGCAGCAGAAGGATGGATTCTGTCTTCATATCCATTCTGTTAGCCTGTGTCTTTTTATAGGTGAGTTTAGACCATTAATGTTGAGAGAGAGTAAGGACCCTGGATTGTTAATGTTTGTTTGTTTTAGATTTGCTTTTGGCAGTGGTATTGTGAATTTATTTGTTCTTCTTTACTTGGTTTCTGTTGAAGTGGGATTATCTGTTGCCTAAGTCTTGTGAGTGTAGTAAACTTTCTTGGTTTGGGGTTTTCCTTCCAAAGCTTTCTTAGGGCCGAATTTGTAGATACATATTGTGAAAATCTGGCTTTGTCATTAAATATTTTGTTTTCTCCATCTATAGTGATTGAGAGTTTTGTTGGGTATTGTAGCCTGGGCTGGCATCCATGGACTCTTAATACTTGTAGAACATCTATTCAGGACCTCCTGGCCATGAGGGTTTCCATGGAGAAGTCAGGCGTAATTTTGATAGGTCTGCCTTGGTATGTTACCTGTCCTTTTTCCTTTGCTACTCTCCAGCTGAAGCCTTTTAAGCAGAGACCCTTCAATGGAGCCCATAGGAACTCAGAGTGGTCCAACAGAGATAGGTGATTCTCTGGGAGGGGCCTGAAACTCCAGTAGAGGACCAGCAGTGGGGGTCACAGACCAGGCAGGTGGAAATTATGGGTGGTCCAGCATGAACTTGCAGGCCTAGTGTGCTCAGAGCAGCTCCAGGAAGTTCCCAAAGGTGGCTGAATTGTTGGATCCACCCTCTGTCCCACTGCTCAATCAGAGCCAAGGGACAGTGGGCAGGGTAGGCTCCAGGGTAGGAGGAGGACAGGCTCTTGGGGGTGGTTGGTGGGGGTGTTTCAGAGCTTCAAGAGTGCTCTCGATGAGGACAGGACACAGGGGCAGCAGGATTCGGGCCAAACCTAGGGAATTTCTGGGGAAGGGTTTATAAGAGAGACCACTTGAATTGGTCCCAGACTCACCTCTAGCCAAGGCCTGACAATGGGGGACAAAGGCTGGACTGATATGCAGGATGTTTCCTTACTGAATGGCAGATCTAGCTGGGACCTGGCTCTCTCCACCTGAGGCCTCTTTAGCAGAGCAAAAAATTTACCCTCTAATTTCCTCCCAAATCACTTTCAACAACTTGCCTCATCACCCCTGTTACTGTTTAGGCTGAAATGTCCCATATAATATAATTTTCCTGCATATGCGTACCAAGAATCACACTGTATTTTCTGATGTCTTTCTCTTAGCCAACATCTATTTAAGCATCTAGCTTTATAAAAAGGCATGGCTTAAAAAAAAAGCAATTCTTATTTTTATCAACTACACAGAAAATATTTGTACCTAGTATCATAAACATTAAAACATTGATAATAAAATAGAAATTGAATGTAATTATTTCAATTGTTAAGTAAATAACAATGAACATGAATATAATCAAATAGCATCTGCCTGTGATGTAGTTGGTAGATCCCTTAGAAAGTAGAAAGAAGTTAGGCCCTTAGGGCATGCCCCTGAGTGGGAAAACTGGATCTCACACATCACCTTCCCTTCTCTTTTATATTCAATATCTATTTCTCTCTGTGTCCCCAGGCCAACAAGAGCTAATTAGTTTTGTATTGCCACATACACCTTCCTATGATGTTTTGCCTCAAGGACTAAAAGCAACAGAGACAAGCAAGCATGGACTGACTTCTGATACTATGAGCTGAAACCAGCCCTTGTTCCTTTTAAGTTGTTTATGGTATTTTACATAGCAGTAAAATCACACTATTAAAATCATTATCATTTCCTTTCAAGAGATGATTCTATTCTGTCACTAGTCCTTAAATTCCTTTGGTCCAATTCCACTTGAAAGTAGTGAATATGCTATCTTCAATATCTTAGAAAAGGTAACATTTCCCTCGTAAAAACATAGTGGCTATCCATTGTGGCTGTCCAAGTTTACATCCCCAATAGCAGAGCAAGAGTGTTCCCCTTACTCTGAATCCTCTCCAGTACAACCTATCATTGGTATTTTCTTCGCAATTCTGACAGGTTCAAGATGGAATCCCAGAGTCCTTTTGATTTTTTCATTTTTTCTGAAGGCTAAGGATGTTGAACATTTCTTTAAGTGCTTCTCAGACATTTGAGATTCCTCTGTTGAGAATTCTCTGTTTATATGTGAAACATATTTTTAATTGGATTATTTTGTTTATAGATACCTAGTTTCTTGAGTTCTTTATATGTATTGGATTGGAAATCAACCCTCAGTCATATGTGTGGTTGTTGAATTATTTTTCCACTGTAGGCTGTTATTTTGACCTATTGATGGTGTCCTTTGCCTTACAGAGCTTTTCAGTTTCATGAGGTCCCATTTATTAATTGTCTATCTTAATGCCTATGTTCTTAGTGTTCTGCTCAGGAAGTTGTCTCCTATGTCAGTGTGTTCATGGCTATTTCCCACTTTCTCTTCTATCAGGTTCAGTGTATCTATATTTATGTTCTGCTCTTTGATTTATTTAGACTTGAGTTTTGGGCAGCATAAAAGATGTGAATCTATTAATTCTCTAATGTGACTATCCTTCATTTTCTTCATATGGACACTTAGTGCAATGAACTTCCCTCGTAACACTACTCCGAGGGTGTCCCATAAGTTCAGGTATGTTGTGTTCTCATTCTCGCTGAATTCTAGAAAGTCTTTTATTTCTTTCTTTATTTCTTCTTTGATTCAGGCATGCTGCAATTGTGCATTATTCAGTTTCAATGATTTGTAGGGTTTCTGTGATTTGTGTTGTTGTTGAATTTCAACTTTAAGGCATGGTGGTCTGAGAAGATGCAGGAGACTATTCCAATTTTTTGTATCAGTGGAGGTTTGTTATGTTGCCTAGAATGTGGTTGATTTAAGGAAAGGTTCCATGTGGAGCTGAGAGGAAAGTATATTCTTTTGTGTTTGGATGGAATGTTCTATAGATGTCTGTAAACCCAATTGAGACATAACTTCTATCAGTTCTTTTGTTTCTTTGTTAAATTTCAGTCTGATGGTTCTATCTAGTGGTGAGAGTGGGATGTTGAAGTCTCCCTCTATGAGTGTGTGAGGTTTTATGTGAGGTTTGAGTTTTAGTAGTGTTTCTTTTATGAATGTGGGTGCCTTTGTATTTGGGGCATAAAAGTTCAGAATTGAGACTTTCAGCTGATGGATTTCTCCTGTGATGAATATGAAATGACAATCTTCATCTCTTGTTAGATGTTAGGATAGCTACACATGCTTGCTCCTTGGGTCCATTTGATTGGAAGATCTTTCCCAATACATTACCCTGAAGTAATGTCTGTCTTTGAAGCTTAGGTGTGTTTCTTGTATGGAGCAGAATGATGAGTTCTGTATTCATAGCCATTCTATTAGCCTCTGTCTCCAGCCTATAATTCACAGCACCAGAGAAACTAGAATACAAGGAGTCTAAGAGATCCATACAAGGTTCCTCACAGAAGGGGAAAGGAACAAGATCTCCTGAGTATATTGGGAGTGGGGGGCAGTGAATATAGAGGTAGCTAGGAGAAAGAGAAGGGGAGGATAGGAAAGCATGTGGGACTGGGAAGACTGAGTCAGGGGAGGAATAGATATGAGAGAGAGAGAGAGAGAGAGAGAGAGAGAGAGAGAGAGAGAGAGAGAGAGAGAGAAATGACATAAAAGAGGGAGCCATTATAGGATTGAAGAGAAAACTGAATCTAGAGAAATGTCCAGAGACCTACAAGACTGACCCCAACTAACAATTTGAGGAACAGTGGAAAGGCTACCTTCCCTGATAATGAGATTGATGACTAACTTTTCCACCATCATACAACCCTCATCTAGTAGCTGATGGAAACAGAAGCACACACCCACAGCTAAACTCTGAGCCAAACTGGAATCTAGATGCAGAGAGAGAGAGAGAGAGAGAGAGAGAGAGAGAGAGAGAGAGAGGAGTGATAAGAAAATGGAGACAAAATCAGGTTACAGAAATTCACAGAGACAGCTGACCTGAACAAAGGGAAGCTAATGAACCCCCAGACTGATAGCTAGGAAACCAGCATTGAACTAACTCAGACTCCCTGAACATGGGTCTCAGTTAAAAGGCCTGGGCAGTCTAAGGGAACTCTGACAGTGGAAACAGGATGTATCTC
This sequence comes from Cricetiscus sungorus, assembly GCA_030556225.1. Taxonomy (NCBI): domain Eukaryota; kingdom Metazoa; phylum Chordata; class Mammalia; order Rodentia; family Cricetidae; genus Cricetiscus; species Cricetiscus sungorus. The sequence continues at coordinate 118,441,490 of JANBXA010000007.1, forward strand.
TGGTGCACAAAAGGACTTTAGGATCACATTCCCCATAGAGTGTGCCTCCCTTAGCCTAGAGGCAGGAGGGAGGGCCTAGTCCCTACTCCAAATGACTTGACAGATTTTCTTGACCCCTCCTTGAAGGTACCACCCTCCCTGTGGAGTACAGGGAATAGGAATATGATGGGAGGGTGGTCGGGGGGCACAAGAGGGAGGGAGAGTAACAGAAAGGGAGGGAGAGGAAACTGGGATCGATAAATAAAATAAGAAAATAAATAAATAAATAAATAAATCATTTTTAAAAAGAAAGATGTGAATCTATTTGCACTCTTCTATATGCTGATATCCAATTAGTTCATATCCATTTGTCGAAGATTTTTTTCCCACTGTATATTTCTAGCTTCTTTATAAAAAATCTGGTGTCCAAGGTATGTGGATTTATGTCTGGGTTTTCAATTCTGTTCCATTGATAATCCTGTCTGTTTTTTGTAGAGAGCTGTGAAGTGCCATACCTTAAAGATGGCTCTGGCTTCCACCTTCCACCTCCCCAAGGGTGAGCACTCTCTGGTGTAAACAAGCCCTTATTTGGTTAAGTCTGTTCAGCCTGTCTGCTTCTGCGTAAGAGTAGCCTATCTGTAGGGTCCATGTAGCTCACTGGGGTTGGTTAGCACAAGGGTATTTAAGCCTGTGCAGGGGTTCCCCTGCTCTCCCGTGGGTCAGAAGAACATGTTTCAAGGATCCTGAATAAAACTTCATGAAGAAGATCTTCCCGGAGTCGCATCTTCCTTGCTGGCGAGGGGCAGGTGCATACAGTTTTTAAGCTAATACCATGTGGTTTTTATTACTATTGCTCTGTAGTATAGCTTGAAATCAGGGATAGTGATAACTAAAAAAGTTATTTTATTGTACAGTATTGTTTTAACTATCCTGGATTTTTTCTTTGTCCATATAAAGTTGAGTATTGATATTTCAAGTTCTGTAAAAAAAAAAAAAAAAACTGTGTTAAAAATTTTTGATAGGAATTATATTGTATCTGTAGATTAAATGCAAATCTGTAGATTAAATTAATCTTTGATAGAATGGTAATTTTTAGTATGTTAATCCTACCAATCCATGAGAATGAAAAACCTTTCCATTTTCTGATATCTTCTTCAATTATTTTTCTTCAAAGACTTGAATATTTTGCCATACATATCTTTCACTTGCTTGGATAGAGGTACACCGAGATATTTTATGTGGTTTGTGGCCATTGTTAAGGGTGTTGTTTTCTTGATTTCTTTCTCATCCCATTTATCATTTTTGTTTGTCTTGTACCCAACCACTTCTTTGAAGATATTTTTCAGCTGTAAGAGTTTCATGGTAGAATTCTTTTATTATTTTTTAAATTGTAAAATGACTGTAACTTTTTAAATTATTATTTAGAAACAACCATTTTACATATCAATCCCCCATTCCCTCTCCCTCCCCTATCCTCCCATGCTTTCAACCAACCCACAAACCAAGCCCCACCTCACCCCTCACTTGCTCCCCAAGAATAGTAATGCCTTCCATGGCGAATCATCAAAGTCTGTCACATCATTTGAGGGAGAGTCTAGGCTATCATCTGTGTATCTGAGCTGAAATACTATCCCTCCACAGGGAATGGGCTCCTGAAGTTCATTTGTTCACTAGGAGTATGTATCAGTGCTTACTTGTGAATCTCTGCTTCTACTTCCATCAACTACAAGATGGTGCTAGGATGACAATTAAGGCAGTCATCAATTTCATTATAGGGAAAGGGCATCAAAGGTGTCCTCTCCACGACTGCCTAGATTCTTAGTTGGGGTCATCTTTGTGGATCTCTGGATATTTCCCCAGTGCCGGATTTCTCTTTAAACCTATAATGACTCCCTCTATTAAGGTATCTCTTTTCTTGCTCTTCTCTATTCCTCCCTGACTCAGTCTTCCTGATCCCTCTTTTTCTCCTCCCCATCCTTTTCTCCCATTCTCTTTCTCCTACCTCCCTCCCTCCCCTCTCCCAGGGTACTCCCAATTTGCTCAGGAGTTCTTGTACCTTTACCCTTCTTTGGGGGACTTTTAGGGTCCTCCTTGTTTCCTAGTGTCTCAGGTGGTATGGATTTCAGGGTGATAGTCCTTTGCTCTATGTCTAATATTCATATATGAGTTAGTTCATATAATGCTTGTCTTTCTGTGACTGGGATACCTCACTCAGGATGGTGTATTCCAGTCCTATCCATTTGCCTATGAATTTCAGGATTCCATTGTTTATTTTTTTTCCTCTGAATAGTACTCCATTGTGTAAATCTGCCACATTTTCTCCATCCACTCTTTGGCTGAGGGATGTCTAGGTTGATTTCAGGTTCTGGCTATTACAAACAATGCTGCTATGAACATAGTTGAACATACATCCTTGTTATATGAGTGTGCATTCTTTGGGTATACGCCCAAGAGTAGAATTGCTGGATCATGAGGTAGACTGACTCCCATTTTCCTGAGAAACCACCATACTGATTTCCAAAGTAGCACTACCATCAGCAATGGAGGAATGTTTCCCTTTATCCACATCTTCTTCAACACAGTCATTGGTGTTTTTGATTTTAGCCATTCTTACCTGTGTAAGATGGTTTCTCAGAGTTATTTTGATTTGCATTTCCCTGATGGCTAAAGATGTTGAACACTTTCCTAAGTGGTTTTTTTTTTTTTTTTTTTTTGCCATTTTATAATCCTCTATTGAGAATTTTCTATTTAGTTCTGGACCCCATTTTTAATTGAATTGTTTGGTGTTTTTGTGACTAGCTTCTTGAGTTCTTTGTATATTTTGGAAATCAGCCCTCTGTCAGATATAGAACTAGTAAAGATCTGTTTCCTTTCCGTGGGCTGCCATTTTGTCTTGTTGACTGTGTCCTTTGCCTTACAGAATCTTCTCAGTTTCAGGAGGTTCCATTTATTAATTGTTGATCTCAGTATCTGTGCTAGTGAAGTTATGTTCATGAATTAATCTCTTGAAATTTTTGGGTCACTTATATATACTATCATATCATATACAAATAATGATACTTTGACTTCTTCCTTTCTGATTTATATTCCCTCTTTAGTTGTTTTATTGTTCTAGCTAAAATTTTAAGTACTCTATTGAACTAGATATGGAGATAGTGATAGTCCTTTTCTTGACCTTCACTGTAACATGATAAATAAGTGACCTAACAAGAGATATTGGGATTCAAGTTAAAGATCAAGGAAGCAAAACAGCCAAGCTACCAGAGAGCTCTTACCTTTAAAAGGGCTGAGCATTCCTATTCTCAACATGACTGGAGAATGAATTCCTCTTATCTTCAGTGTGGCTGGAGAATAAATCCCGATAACAAGACCTTGCTCCTATCGTATATACCTTCCTAAAGCTGGGATTAAAGGCATGTGATTCCAGGTGCTGAGATCATTTTTGTGATGATCTGGATTAATCTTGTGTAGATCTGGGCAACCTTAGATTCACAGGGATCCCTCTACCTGTTAATCCTGAATCCTAGAATTTAAGATGTCTACCTCCTAGCTCTGGCTGCTGGGAATAAAGGTGTGTGCCTGGATTCTATGATTTGTAGCTAACTTTTCTTTCTGAATCCTCAGGTAAGGTTTAATAAATCATAAAATATATCACTACACCACTTTAGTGGAGTAGATTTTAGTTTCCTCCATTTAATTTATTGTTGGCTATTGACTTTCTGTATATTGCTTTTATTATGTTTATGTACAGCCACTTTGGAAACCAATATGGAGGTTTCTTTGAATATTGAAAATTGATGTACCTTAATCCCCAGCTATACTACTTCTGCGCATATACCCAAATGATGCTCTATAGTACCAGAAGAACTTTTGATCAAGTGTGTTTATAGAAGCTTTATTCATATTAGGCAGAAACTAGAAACAACCCAGACATACTTCAATGAAAGAATGGATAAACAAAATTTGGTACATCTCCACAAAGGAGTGTTACTTGCCTATTAAAAACAAAGACATGAAATTTCCTGACAAATGGATAGAACTAGAAAAGAATATCCTGCATAAAGTTAACCTAGACACTGAAAGACAAACATGGTATAGTGGTGCCCAATCTACAGCCCAAATTTCCACATAGGACCTGAAAAAAACAGATACCACTCAATTAAGAGGCAAGGGATACTGCAGCCCTCCAGCAGACAGCAGCACAGTAAGTAAAAGTAAAGTTAATTAAAAATTACTGCCTCACTGTGGACACCAACTTCCAGAATCTGAGGCAGTTAATACAGCAGCTCTCAGTTAAATGCAATTCTTGGCCAGGCCTGTAGGCTTAAGACTCAGCTCTCACAACCCCCAGAGCCTACTGCCACTTAACAGTTTAATGTTTGGCTCATCTACAAGTACACAGCAAGGCTGATACAGGCTGGAAAAAAAATATGTTTAAACAGGTTACCATGTTCATAGGTATATAAGAAAAAAAATTAAATGGGTACAGAAAGTCATAACATAAAATAGTTTAAAATTAATGAAGTAGAGTCTTTAAACAAAGACAAAGTAATAAAAAAAAAGCCACATAGAGATTGTAAATACACAGGGAATGTGGATCTTTTATAATTTATTGTTGACTTTGAATCTTTTGCATGCTAATGAGAAAATTACAGCTGCTGAGGGACATGAAATTGTAAAAGAAATTGCTGAATTCAACCAACCTATATACTTTAGATATATCTTAACTTTAAAATAAAAAAATTGAGAAAATATATTGCATTTGAGGAGAGGTTATGCTTTCCTTTTCACGAATATATTTAAAATTAAGAGGTCATTTTTAATTAGTGAAAATCCTCTGGAATATTGGCCACAGGTGTAAACAAAATAAACCTAAATCAACTACAAGATAGGTGACATTTATGGTTTCCCTTGACATAGCTCTGAGACTGGATGAGACAAGATAAATCTTGTTTATTATAGAATCCTCATATAGCTAGTTTTCTTAGTACATGATCATTATCTCAATTTTCTCAGGGTCCCCTAAAGATGTCATCACCCCTAGACAACAAGAAGCAGTCTACAGAACAAAATATTCACATTCCCAAGAGGTGTGGTGGATGGGTTTTGGTCATTCAGTAGGTTATAGATGTCTGTCTTCAGCTAGTAGGGATATTTAGAAACCATACATTGAGGGGCCATTTGTCACACCACACATCCAGGACACAACAGCTGGTTTCTGCCTAGTTTATTTATCCATGCTTGGAGGGTAGCACATAGATTAAGAAATAGCAAGTGGAAAAATTAAAGATACTAAAGAAAAGACAGAGACACAGGATAGAGTCTGGAGGGCACCTGGTGAATACCAGGATTTACCCCAACATTATTATTAAAAGCTATTTTATACTCCAATCAAAAGAAGTGGGAGGAAAAAGACTTACTCACCAAGATACAAGGAACAAGCAACTGTAATGTAATTACCTTCTCAATACCCAAAACATCAAGTAACCATACCCTAAACAAAATATCCTGTTGTCAAGGCAAGACATTCATTAGTTACTCCTTAGGCCAAACATTCTGTTATTCTGCTTTGAAAGAGTAATAGTGGGTTTGCACTCTCTGAACTTAAGTCAAGATGAAGTAGAACCAACTATATGGGCCCCGACAAGGATATAGGAATATAGGCATAAAAATTAAAAAATAAACTATTTATCTTAAATACTTTATGTTGGTATGAATTTTTGTATATTGATACAAAAATTTAAATTTATTTTTGTTATACCATATATATGGTTCCACTCTTGTTTAAGGTATTGAACCTAGGCATCTCATTTAAAATGTAATATAAAGTTCTAGTCCTTTAAAGCTATTATTACAAACTGTTTAGGATAATTAAAAAGTACAGGTTAGTAATTATTCATCTACCACAAACTTGTAATCATGTTAGGTATATTTTCAAGTTTAAACAAATATATTTTAGATAGATATACTTCAAATACTTCAGAGACTTACAGAATGTAACATTTAATATGATTAACATGTTTAATAACCTAAGGCTTTTCATGATAATAAGACACGTCTGTTCCTGACAGTATCAATCTACTTCATAAAAGGATGATGGCATTGAAAAATTTCCATATGGAATTTGCCTTATTATTACAGAGCTAACCATTTGGGAAAGAAACTGCTCCCAGCCTTGACTTACTACAGTATACTGTACATACTGGATGAGCAGGACACTAATAAAAAATAGCTTATATAAAAGATGTAAAGTTTGTAAAGTTAAAAAACATAAAAGCTTAAATTGTTTATCTCAGGAAATATTTTGGGCCCTAAAAATATAAATTGGGGTTAATAATACAAGTTAAGATAAAAAGTAAATTAGTCATATAATTTTGGACTCACCAAGTTGGGATATATAATAGAGTGTTTTCTCAAGTTTACTAAATGTAATTAGACTAAATACTGTAAATGTAACTCTTACTTGATAATTGATTTTATTGTATATAGTCTTACCATATTGAAGCTAAAATCTTTCTTTTTATTTAGACAAAAATGGAGAAATGGTGCAAAATATTTTTTATACAAAGGTAAGTTGCATTTTAACTATTAAAAATGTGTTGTATTTATTTATGTAAAAATGTGTTGCACTTATTCATGTTACAAAATATTTGTTTAACTATGTTTAAAAAAATATGTTCGTGTTTCAACTTGCCTGCCACCTGATTTGTCTAATAAAATGTTGAACAGCTAATAGAGAGGGAAGATGTATATGCAGAACTTCTGGGCAGGGAAAGTACATAGGATGAAGGATTGAGATTGAAGAAAGAAAGAAAAGGAGATGCCGGAGAATTACTAGAGGCCAGGAAGACAGACACAGAGAAAGCAAGAATTAGGACAAACAAACAAACAAACAAAACATAGATAAAAAGAAACAGGTTACATTAAATTAAAAGAGCTAGTGGGACAAGCCTAAGTTAAGGTCAAGCATTCAGAATTAATAATAAGTCCCAGAGTCTTTATTTGGGAGCTCATTATGGGGGATATTAGCAATAGAGTAAAGAAAAACCATGCTATAATCCACAGCCACAATGAAAGTAAATAATAAGGAGGGACACATGAATCTCACTGTAATAGGGAAATAGAATAGACATCAGATGTATACTGTATGAGGGGTCTGGATGGGGGTGTAGACATAGGAACACGAGATATCAGGTGGGAGAGGATGAAGGATGAAACTGGGAATGATAACAGGAGGAAAGGGCATCTCTGAGATTAGCTAGAAACCTAGTGCAACAGGAATCTACGAGGGTGACTCTAGCTATGACTCCTAGCATCTAGCTATGACTCCTAGCATCTAGCTATGACTCCTAGCAATGGAAGATAAGGAGCCAGAACCAGACATCTGTAACCAGGCAAGACTTCCAGTGGAGGGACTAGGGCACCAATTAAGCTACATAATCTTTGACCTATAATTTTCTCTGCCTACAAGATATACTGGGATGAAGTAAAGGTATTGAAGCAATTGTGGGAGTGGCCAACCAATGACTGGTCCTGCTTGAAACAAATACCATGAGAGGGAGCCCATCCCAGACATTACGTCAAGGGCCAAGACCAAGAGGCTGGAATGCCCAGACACCAAGGATAGAACCAAATATGACTGTCAAGTATAAGAGAAGGAAGGAAAGAAGGAAGAAAGGAAGGAAGGAAGGAAACCAAAATAATCAATTAACCTGGGATCATAGCTACTCAGAGAGACTGAACCACCAACCAGGGGCTTGCATTGAACTGACTTAGACCTTCTGAACATAAGTTACAGCTTTTTAACTTGGTCTTTTTGTGAGACTCCTAACAGTGGAAGCAGGAACTGTCTCTGACTCTGCTACCTGCTTTGAGACCTTTTTTCCCCCACTGAATTGCCTTGTCCAGCCTTAATAGGAGAGAAGGTGTTTAGTGTTATTCCAACTTGATATGCCAAGGTTGGTTAATGTACAAGGGAGGCCTGTTCTTTTTTGAAGAGGAAGGGATAGGAGTACATTGTGGGGTAAGGGAGAAGTTTTGGGACTGAGAAAAATTAATTAAAAGTAAATAAATAAAGCCACAGTGGCTTACAATTTCCTTTGGTTCCTTCCAGTTCCTGGGAATCCGATGCCATCTTCTAGCCTCTGGGGTCACCAGACATACACATGGTGCACATACATACATGAAAGTTGAAAACTCATACATGATGGGAGATGTTATTCTGTATATATGTTTCTCATACTAATTAATAAAGCCCTGTTGGCCAATAGAAAACTAGATAGGTGGGGCTAGGAGACTAGAAGGAGGAAGGAGAAAGTAGTAGGGAGGAGTCGAGATGTAGCCCAGGGAAGAAGCAGGACGCCTGCAGCGGCTCCCTGATAAGATGACCACGTGGAAATACTTAGATAAGTAGAAATGGGTTAATAATTAAGACAGAGCTAGCCCATTAACAATAATGCTAACTGGCCAACAGGATTGTATCAAATACAGAGTCTCTGAGTGTTATTTGTGGCTCACATGGTGGCGGGACCATGGCGGCAGGACCCGCTGCAGCCGGTGGGAAGAACCTGCTGTAACAATACACATGAAATAAAAGTAAATAAATCAGTAAAAAGCAGCCCAACTGTTCACTTGTGTTCCTTGTGAGCTTTAAGATTGTTCTACTTGAATGAGTTAAAATTTGAGATTGAAATATAATTCTGTATATGAGGAGCCAACAGTTTTCAGATATCATTCTTGAGGTATGACTTATTATTGAACTATTTTAAATTGCATTGAAAAAAAATCTGCTGAAAGTAGCAGGTCTGTTAGAGCTCTTATTAACTTTACATCTGCAATTGTTTCAGTGGATATGTATTTTAAGCTCTATGAGTTTAAAATAAGGCTTCATTTATTAATATGCATATAAAGTCCATATCCATGGTATCATTGCTAGAACCAAGCATGACAGCAATTCAAATATGTAAGAGGAAAATTAGTGCTGGACCATTTTTACTTTCTTATAGATATATTTGTATTTCTCCTAAAGGTATTAAACAATTGTCCACTTAAGGAAGTAAAGAAGAAAATAATTATCATTCTGTATAAAGAGGTCATAGTTGTATTATCATAGACCACAACAGACCTTAAAATATTAAAACTGATATTTTTCAATCAATCAATATTTTTCAAGAAGAGGTAATTACTGTTAATTATAATGACCTGGGTATTTATTATTTCAACAGGTTATGATACAAACATTCAAGTAGTTAATATTAACTAGTGTCACACACTAGAGGAGTTTGTTCTTTTTTTCCAATATTATTTGGAGTTTTGTCAATGGAATATGTATAAACATACCAAAACTCCACGATTGTTACAATTATATGATGTGGGACACTACTGTGTAGTGATATCTTGTTTGTACCCTAATAAATAAAGCTTGCCTGATGTTCTGAGGACAGAGCTATCCACTAGCTAACCATAGAGGTCTGGTATTACGATTTAATAAGGATCAGGATAAACAATTAGGCCGAATAGATGTTTATTAAGGGAGAAATAACTCACAACATAGGCAGATGAACAAGGTGGGTTCCACCAGATCCTAAACCTTCCAGCGTCCACCACCAAAGAGAGCTGCCCAACCCTTTCCCAGCCTTTTCCCCTTTTCTCCCAGGTCATGCCGGCCCTGTCTCCGCCCCAATGGGCGTGGCCTAAGCCACAGGTGCAGACAAGGTGAATATCTCCCTACAGTATGGAGGTTTGTACAGAGAGGAAGTGATATGGCTGGGTAGAGAGAGGAAGTATTAAAACTGAAGGAGTCAGAAGCTTAGTCTCTTTTTGGCTAGGAAGTTGAGGAGGTAAGGTTTGGCTGTGGTTTGCTTATTATTACTTGGATATTTGAGCATTTAACCCCACATCTGACTGCAGGCTTTTAGTATTAAGACCTATGAGAATTTGTGCTACACTACTTGGAACTTTAATTATTCATTTTTTAGTGTGTGTGAGTGTGGGGGGGATTGGGTGTGTCCGCAAACATGTGCACACATGTACATTTACTTGTTATGGCATTCATATGATGGTCAGAGGACAACTTGAGTGAGTCAGTTCTCTGTTTCCCATGTGGGTTCTGGGGATGTAACTCAGGTATCAAGTTTTGAAATGAAGCACCCCTAGGCACTAAAACTTTATGTATGACTTTTGTGGAAATTTTGTGTCAGATGATGATATTTTCACTATATTCTTTATTTTCACTTCATGGTTGTGGTATCAAAGTGCTTGCTGCATGCACTGAAAGGTAACCTTAAATATTGTTTCCTTTTCTTAGCTGTACATGATGGAAGAGCTAAGTCATTCAGATTGTTTTGTTTTGAATCACTGCAAGAAATAAATTACATTTACATATTTAGGGGGTACTGAAACCAAACACTAGCCTATCATCCTACTATTCAGTAAAGATACATGAGCAGAAGTTAGCCTTTTGTGATCTATTAATGCACTTAAATACATTTTTATTAAAGAGTTTGACTATAGAAAGCATTCTTGATTTTAAGTAAATTGGTTTGTGATAACATTTGTGGCTATTGTGCCTTTAAAAATTAATCTATGACCTGTGACTATCTTGCTGCTGTATATAATTAATGTAAGTAAAAAATACTAAAGATGGGCCTAGAGACATGGCTCAACAGTTAAGAGTAAAAATAATGTATTACAGAGAAACTGAGTTTTATTCCCAGAAACCATGTCAGACAATCTCACCCTTGCCTGCCACCATTGATAAAGAAGCCAGTAATACATACTGGAAAAAAGACAGCAACTTCAATACATGGTGCTGGTCAAACTGGCTGTCTGAAACTAGAAGAATGCAAATAGATCCATACTTGTCACCCTGTAAGAAACTCAACTCCAAGTGGATCAAAGACCTCAACATAAAATCAGATATACTGAACCCGATAGAAGAGAAAATAGTCTTGAACATATTTACATACACAAAAAAAATAGGCTTTCTTAAAATAACACTGGTAACAAAAGCACTATGATCAACAATTAATAAATGTGACCTTATGAAATTTAAAAGCTTTAGTGAGGCAAAAGACACAGTCATTCTAATAAAAGTAACAGCCTACATAATGGGAAAAAACTTTTTTTTTGGTTGTTGTTGTTGTTTAACAACTCTTACATCTGATAGAAGACAGTACCCAAAATATATAAAGAACCTAAGAAAGTACAAATCATAAAACCAAATAATCCAACTGAAAATGGGGTACAGATCTAAACTAAATATTCACAATAGAGAAGTTGCAAATGGTTGAGAAATAAACAAAATGTTCAACATCTTTATCCATCACGGAAATGCAAGTCAACCTTGAAAATCCATCTTCCATCTGTCATAATGTCTAACATCTATATATAATACATGTGACAGCTCACACTCGTGAGGATGTGGAATAAGAACTCTCATCCATTTATGGAGGGAGTGCAAACTTGTAGAGCAGCTGTGGAAATTAGTACGGAATTTCCTTAGAAAAATGGGACTAGAACTACTCCAAAATCCAGTATAGACATAAACCTAAAGAACACTTCATTCTAGCATAAGAACACTTGCTAAAATATGTTCATTTTGGCTTTATTCATAATATCCAGAAACTGGAAACAACCTTGATGTCCCTCAATGGAAGAATGGATGAAGAAAATGTGGCATTTACACAACAAAAATATATTTGTTTTAAAAGCTGCAATGTGTTTTGACACATTATAAAGGTATGTTGAAACAGGAAATATTTAGTTCAAAATGTTACCTTTATACGAGTTCAATTAGGTATTATATAGTAATATTGTTATTGGAAAATTTTCACTGGTAGTGGGCAGTGAGGGTATGTAATGTTTCTGCAATAAAGTGGTGGTTCCTTTTAGCATAATAACATCCCAACACTGAGATTTGATGATTTCTCTTCTCCTCTCTTGCTGGAGTCCATGCTTCAGTAGAAAGGAACATGATTCTTCTATATGACCATGAATAGCTGTGAGGGTCTCACTTTAAATTTTTTAATTATATCGATATTCTAGAAATTAATCTATTTCCTCTAGAATATATGTAGTAGCTTCACAAAGAAACCTAAGGAAAATGAAATGGACACCTGAAAGAAAAAGACAAAAGGAGAGAGTGGGAAATAACAGTGAATACAAAAATATAGGAAACACTGAAACAGGTCCCAGGAGCGAATAATCACAAAAGTTCTGAGTAAATGATTGTCTTCTTGAGAGTGATGCTGCAATATTATGCCAAAGGATCACCAAGAGATAACAAAAAAAGTTCAAGTCCAAGAAACATTAGATCAAATTCCAATTCTGAAAATTAAATGTTCTTGTTGAGTTAGTTAAACTTTTCAAATCCTCTGTTTCAACTTGCTAAAAGGAAGTAAATGACAATAACTGTGTCTCACATGGATACTAAGAATATCCAGTGATAACAATCGCATCACATACAGATTCTATGAACAACATTTATTTAATAGCATTAAATTTCACAGAAAATAAAGTTATTTAAATTCACAATTAAACAATACTTTTTAAAAATACATTTTAATTTATTTTAGTTTTTTTCTTGCTTTTAGCTGAATGTTTCCCAGTAAAAAGTAAGCTTTCATCAGAATAGCCAAACAAACCATATAGTTGGAGAAAGTTGCTACTAGCCACATTTCAGACAAGGAGCTAATATCCGGAATTTATAATGAATTGAAGAATTTAAAACTAACAATCAGTAGATGGACAAATGAGCTGAATAAACAGGTCTCAAAAAACAAAAATCCCAAATGGTCAAAACTATTTCATAAAATAATCAGTTTTCCTTAACATCAGAAAGATGAAAATTAAAAACACTTTCATTGAAAGGGTGGAGCCAACAATCCAGCCACCTTCAGGGAAATTCCTGGAGCCTATCTGAGCACAATAGACCAGCCTATCCACGTTGGACCACCCATAATTTCCACCTGCCTGGTCTCTGACCCCTACCACCAGTCTTCTACTGGAGTTCTGGGTACCTCCCAGAGATCCACCTATCTAGCAGTCCACTGTGAGTTCCTGAAGGGGGCTGGATCATTAACCCATTAACTCTGCTAAAGAGGCCCTACTTAGCTGGAGAGTGCCAGCTAGACCTGCCTATCAGTGCAGAAACATCCTGAGTATCAGCCCAGCCTTTGTCCCTATCACCAGGCCTGGGCTACAGGTGAGTTTGAGGCTAATCCCACTGGGGAGGCAGATTCTCCCCTATACCCTCCCCCGGGAAGTCCCCGGGTAGGTCCTGTATCTCCCTGCCCCTGCCTCCTGTCCCCACCAAGAGTGCTCTTGGAGCTCCCAAATACCTCTACCCACCCCCACCTAGAGCCTGCCCTCCCCCTGTGCTCTTTCCTACCCTGCACATTCTCCCACCACTCTGGTTGAGCAGAGGGTGGAGCCAACAATCCAGCCTCCTTTAGGGAAATTCCTGGAGCCTATCTGAGAACAATAGACCAGCCTATCCAAGTGGGGCCACGCCCCCTGGTCTCGAACTCCCACAACCAGTCTTCTACTGGAGTTCTGGCTACCTCCCAAAGATCTGCCTATCTCTGCTGTCCACCCTGAGTTCTTGCTGGCTGGATCCTTGACCCCCATTCCCATCGCAGGACCTCTGCTAAGGAGGCACTACTCAGTTGGACAGTGCCAGCTAGACCAGCCTATCACTGCTGAAACATCCTGAGAATCAGCCCAGCCTTTGTCCCCCAACACCAGACCTTGGTTAGAGGCCTTGGCTAGAGCTAGACCTGACTATCCCTGAGGAAACAGCCTGTTGGCTAGCCTCTGCCAAAGAGGCCTCAGCTCTACTCTGCTGGAGCCTGAACTTTGACCCCCATTGTCGGGCACCTGCCTATGGAGAGACCTCCTAGAGAGCTTGGACCACCCAGAACTACAGACATCGAACCTTTGACACACCTAAATACATAGAGAGAGGGAGAAACCCCACCAACACCTACTGGAAGAAGGTATGGGAAGACAGCAATACAAAAAAAACACCTAACATCAGAAAGACAAGCATAACACCACCAGAATCTAGGGAAGCTACACCAACTAGACCAGAACCAACAAAGCAAAAGAATTAGAAGAGAACGACTTAAAATTATCATCATAAAAATGATAGAGGCCCTGAAAGAACATCTGAGAAAATTTCTTCAAGAAATGGAAGATAAAACAAACAAAAATTGGAAGAAATGAACAAAATTCTTAAAGAATATAGAGAAAGCAAAGAAAAAACAATTAAACAGATTCAAGACTTAAAAACGAAAATGGAGACAATAAAGAAAACACAAACCAAAGGAATGTTGGAAATAGAAAAACTGGGCAAACAATCAGGAACTGCAGACACAAGCATAACCAACAGAATTCAAGAGATGGAAGAGAGAATCTCAGGTGCTGAAGATAGACTAGAGGATATAGATTCATTGACCAAAGAAAATCGTAACTCCAACAAATTCTTAACACAAAACATCCAGGAAATGTGGGAAACTTAAAAGGCCAACCCTAAGAATAATAGGCATAGAGGAAGCTGAGGAAGCCCAGCTCAAAGGGGCCAAAAACATATTCAACAAAATCATGGAGGAAAACTTTCCCAATCTGAAGAAGGACATGCCCATGAAAGTACAAGAAGCATACCGAACACCAAATAGATTAGACCAAAGAAAAAAGACCTCTCAACATATAATAATCAAAACATCTAACACAGAGAATAAAGAAAGAATATTAAGAGTAGCAAAGGAAAAAGGACAGGTAACATACAAAGGCAGACCTATCAAAATTATGCCTGACTTCTACATGGAAACTCTCAAGGCAAGAAGGTCCTGGATAGATGTTCTACAAGTATTAAGAGTCCAGCCCAGGTTACTATACCCAGCAAAACTCTCAATCACTATATACAGAGAAAACAAGATATTTAATGACAAAGCCAGATTTTCACAATATGTATCTACAAATGCAGCCCTACAGAAAGCTTTGGAAGGAAAACTCCAACCCAAGGAAGTTTAATATGCTCACAAAGACTTAGGCAACATATAATCCCACTTCAACAGAAACCAAGTAAAGAAGGACAAATAAATTCACAATACCACTGCCAAAAGCAAATCTAAAACAAACAAACATTAACAATCCAGGGTCCTTACACTCTCTCAACATTAATGGTCTAAACTCACCTATAAAAAGACACAGGCTAACAGAATGGATACGAAGACAGAATCCATCCTTCTGCTGCATACAAGAAACACATCTAAGCTATAAAGATAGATATTAACTCAAGGTAAAGGGCTGGGAAAAGATCTTCCAATCAAATGGACCCAAGTAGCAAGCAGGTGTGGCTATCCTAATATCTAACAAGTTAGACTTCAAACAAAAAATTAATCAAAGAGATGAAAATGGTCATTTCATATTAATAGCAGGAGAAATCCATCAACAAAAAGTCTTGATTCTGAACATCTATGTCTCAAATACAATGGCACCCACATTCGTAAAAGAAATGCTGCTAAAACTGAAAGCTCACATAAAACCTTACACACTTATAGTGGGAGACTTCCACACACCACTCTCATCACTAGAAAGGACCACCATCAAAAACTCAACAAAAAACAAAAGAACTAACAGAATTAATGTCTCTACTGGGTTTAACAGACATATATAGAACATTCCATCCAAACACAGAAGAATATAACTTCTTCTCTGCTCCACATGGAACCTTTTCTATAAATGAACACATACTAGGTGGCATAACAAACCTCAACAGATACAAAAGAATTGGAATAGTCCCCTGTATCTTATCAGACCACCATGCTTTAAAATTGGAATTCAACAACAACACAAATCACAGAAACCCTACAAACTATTGGAAACTGAACCATGGGCAATTGTTCCACACCTGGGTCAAAGAAGAAATAAAGAAAGAAATTAAGGACTTCCTAAAATTCAAAAAGAATGAGGACACGACATATCTGAACTTATGGGACACCTTGAAAGAAGTGTTATAAGGGAAGTTCATTGCACTAAGTGCCCATATGAAGAAAACAAAGGATAGTCACATTAGAGAATTAACTGTGCAACTGAAAGCCTTAGAACAAAAAGAAGCAAATTCACCCCGAAAGAGTAGATGCCAGGAAATAATCAATTTGAGGGCTGAAATCAATAAAATATAAACCAGGAAAACAATACAAAAAATCAATGCAACAAAGAGTTGGTTTTTATCGAGAAAATCAACAAGATAGACACACCCTTATCCAAACTAACAAAAAAGCAGAGAGAGAGAGAGATCATGAAAATTAACAAAATCAGAAATGAAAAGGGGGGCATAACAACAGACACAGAGGAAATCCAGACAACATTCAGGTCAAACTTTGAAAACCTGTACTCTACAAAATTTGAAAATTCAAAGAAAATGGACACATTTCTGGACAACTATCACTTACCAAAATTAAACCAACAACAGACAAACAACTTAAATAGATCTATAAACCCCAATGAATTAGAAACAGTGATTGAAAGCCTTCCAACCTCAAAATGCCCAGGGCCAGAAGGCTTCAGTGCAGAATTCTACCAGAAATTCAAGGAGGACCTAATTCCAAACAGTTCATATTGTTTCACACAATAGAGACAGAAGGCACATTGCCAAACTCTTCCTGTGAGGCCACAATCACCTTGGTACCCAAGCCTCACAAAGATACAACTAAGAAAGAAAATTACAGACCATTATCCCTGATGAACCTCAACACAAAAATACTCAATAAAATACTGGCAACCCGAATCCAAGAATAAATCAGAGAAATCATCCACCATGACCAAGTAGGCTTCATCCATGAGTTGCAAGGATGGTTTAACATATGGAAATCTATCAACGTGATCCACCATATAAACAAACTGAAAAAGAAAAATCATATGATCATCTCCCTAGGTGCTGAAAAAGCCTTTGACAAAATTCAATACCATTTCATGATAAAGGTCTTTGAGAGATCAGGGATAACAGGAACATACCTAAACATAATAAAAGCAATATACAGTAATCCAACAGCCAACATCAAACTGAATGGAGAGAAGCTTAAGGCAATTCCTCTAAAATTAGGACCAAGACAAGGCTGTCCTCTCTCTCCATATCTCTTCAATATTGTACTTGAAGTTCTAGCTAAAGCTATAAGACAACAAAAGGAGATAAAGGGTGTCCAAATTGGATAAGAAGAAGTCAAACTGTCTCTATTTGCAGATGATATGACAGTTTACCTAAGCGACCCAATAAACTCTACCAGGGAACACCTACAACTGATAAACACCTTCAGCAAACTAGCAGGATACAGTATAAACTCAAAATAATCAATGGCCCTACTTTATTCAGACGACAAAGAGGATGAGAAAGAAATCAGAGAAAGATCATCCATTACAATAGCCACAAACAACATAATATATCTCGGGGTAACGCTTACCAAACATATGAAAGAACTATACAATAAGAAATTTGTGTCTTTAAAGAAAGAAATTAAAGAAGGTACCAGAAAATGGAAAGATCTCCCATGCTCTTGGATTGGAAGGATAAATATAGTAAAAATGGCAATCTCGCCAAAAGCAATCTATAGATTCAATGCAATCCCCCATTAAAATCCCAGAACAATTCTTCCCTGACCTTGAAAGGATAATAGTCAACTTTGTATGGAAAAACAAAAGACCCAGGATAGCCAAAACAACCCTGTACAATAAAAGAAATTCAGGAGGCATCAACATCCCTGACTTTAAGCTCTACTACAGAGCTATAGTCCTGAAAACAACCTGGTGTTGGCACAAAAATAGACAGGTAGTCCAATGGAATTGAATCAAAAATCCCGATATTAATCCACACACCTACGAACACCTGATTTTCAACAAAACAGCTATATATATACAATGGGGAAAGAAAGCATCTTCAACAAATGGTGCTGGCACAATTGGATGATGGTGTGTAGAAGACAGCAGATAGACCCATGTCTATCACGATGCACAAAACTCAAGTCCAAATGGATCAAAGACCTCAACATAAATCCAGCCACACTGAACCTCTTAGAAGAGAAAGTAGGAGGTATCCTTGAACAAATTGGTATAGGAGACTGCTTCCTGAAAATAACTCCAGTAGCACAGACACTGTGATCAACAATTAATAAATTGGACTTCCTAAAACTTAGAAGCTTCTGTATGGCAAAGGACACAGTTGACAAGACCAAACGGAAGCCCACAGACTGGAAAAAAATTTTACCAGTCCTACATCTGACAAAGGGCTGATCTCCAAAACATACAAAGAACTCAAGAAACTAGTCAACAAAACACCAAATAACTCTATTAAAAATGGGGTACAGAATTGAAGAAAGAATTCTCAATAGAGGAAATCAAAGAGGCTGAAAGACACTTAAGAAAATGTTCAACATCCTTAGTTATCAGGGAAATGCAAATGAAAACAACTTTGAGAAAACAACTCTTGCTCCTGCCAGAATGGCTAAAATTAGAAACACAAATGACAACTTATGCTGGAGTGGGTGTAGAGTAGGGGAACACTACTTCACTGCTGGTGGGAGTGTAAACTCGTACAGCCATTTTGAGATCAGTATGGTGGTTCCTCAGGATATGGGAATTAGCTAACCACAGGACCCAGCAATTCCACTCTTAGGTATATACCCAAATGATTCACATCAATGCAGCAAAGACACGTGCTCAACTATGCTCATAGCAGCATTATTTGTAATAGCAAGAACCTGGAAGCAACTTAGACGCCCCTCAACTGAGAAATGGATAAAGGTGATATGGCACATCTACACAATAGAATACTACTCTGCAAAAAAAAATAACGGAATCTTGAAATTCGCAAGCAAGTGGATGAACTTGAAGAAACCATCCCGAATGAGGTAACCCTGTCACAAAAATAGGAACAGGGTATGTACTGGCTCATATATGGATTTTAGACCTAGAGCAAAGGATCACCAGCCTATAATACACACCACCAGACGAACTGGGATACAAGGTGTATTCTAAGAGATTCATACATAGTCCCTCACAAAAGGGGGAAGGGACAAGTCCCCCAGAGCACATGTGAAATGGAGGGGGGGCAGTGAATGGAGAGAAAACTAGGAGAAAGAGAAGGGGAGGAGAGGAAAATACATGTGACTAGATAGTTTGAGTCAGGGTGAGAGAGGGGCATAAAATCAGGAGCCATTATTGGTTTGAAGAGAAAACTGAACCTAAAGAAAGATCTAGAGAACTACAAGACCGACTCCAACTAATAATTAGAGTAACCATGGAAACGCTACCATAAATGCCCTTCCTTGATAGTGAGATCATCAACTAAATTATCCACCATCATGGAGTCCTTATCTAGTACCTGTTGGAAACAGAAGCAAACACCCATAACCAAACACTGAGTCGAACTAGAATCCAAATGCAGAGAGAGGGAACAAGACCTGGTTGCAAAACTCACAAAGACAGCTGACCTGAACAAGCAGGAGTTTGGGCCTCCCAGACTGATGGCTAAGAACCCTGCAAGGGACTGACTCAGACCCCCTGAATATGGGTCTCAGCTAGAAGGACTGAGCAGTCTAAAGGACCTCAGACAGTAGAAACAGGATCTATTTCTGGTACACAAAAGGACCTTGTGGACACATCCCCCATGGAGGGATACCCCCTTAACCTAGAGACAGGAGAGAAGTCCTAGTCCCTACTTCAAATGACTTGACAGATTTACATGACCCAACCTGGATAGCATAGCCCTACAAGTGGAATGGTGGGGTGATGGAAGGGGAGGGTGGCCAGGGTGCATGTCACAGGGGAAAGAGGGTAAGAGGGAGGGAGGAAAGGAGGGATGGAAGGAAGGAGTGTTGGAGGGAGGAAGGGAGAGGAAACTGGGATCCACATGTAAAATTTTTAAATTATATTATTATTAAAAAAAAGAAGGAAAAAATGCTGCTGGATTTTTTTATATATATATATATAGAAAATGTTTTGACTTCAAAATTTAAGCCTAAGGACAAGTTACTTGGGAAAAGGATTTCTAATTTTGTTTCCACAGAAAATGAAAAGCTGTGGAACCCTGCCTGACTAATGTGGGTTTGATCGATTAAGACCCCTAAAGCAATGTAAACAATGCATCCTTGCAGACCACTATAGCCAGGATTTCTGCATCTTCTTAGGATTCCCCATGACAGCGCCCCCAACCAACAGGAAGCAGCTTGGAAAGAATGACGCCCAAGTTCCCAAATATTGTTTATAAATGTTAGTTTTCCTTTTTTAAAAAGGCATGCATAATTATGTTCAGCATAAAATAAATAAATGTTTAAAAAAATAGAAAAATTAAAAAAAAGATTCTTAAAAGTTTTGTCAGCCTTAGAAATATATATACGTTGGTAATACTGAATGCACCCAGTAGATTTTATTCACATGGAAATTCATGTGTGTGTATGTGTGTATGTGTGTATATACATGTACATATACATGTACATGTACATATATACTTATATATCACAGCAATGATTAAAGAAGAGGAGGCTGGAATGGGAGGGGAGAAATGATGAAATTATATTTTAATTAAATAAATAACATTTAAAATGAAAAAAAAAACCACTTTGACTTACCACCTCATCTCAATTTGAATGGTTATCATGAATATATCTAACAAATCTTGGAAATGATATGGACAGAAAGAAGTCCTTGTTGGGTGAAAATTAATACAGCTATTATGCAAATCAGTTTGAATATGTCTCAAAAAACCAAAAATAAAACTTTCATATAATCTTACTATTTTATTCCTGGTATATCTCCAGGAAATTCCATAACCTACCATAGATATGTTTGTCTTCCCATGTTACTTCTGCTTTATTCATTACAGCAAAGTATTGGAATAAACTTAGTTGTCCAGCTGAAGATAAATAGATAATGAAATTCTGGTACATATTTACAAATAAAATACTATTCATCTCTACAGAAAAAAATGCAATCACAAAATTTTCAGGAAACTGGATTTACTCAGATATATAGTGTTAAGGAGGTTACACAATCTCAGAAAGAAACTAACTACATGTTTTCCTCACATGCATAATCTAGCCTGTAATATATGTGTGCACGTGTGTAAGCAAATGTATATGTGGTTGCAGTAAAGTATGTAGCTATTTTTCCAGTTCTACTTTGTTTTGTTGTTGTTGTTTGTTTAGTTTTGATGGTGGGTAAGTGCATAAAAATGCTCTCAATAGTGAAAGTATAAAATCTTATGTGAAGCTCCACAACTTCCATTTAAAATGACTACTTTAACTGAATAGTTCATTGAAGTGTATAGTATTTAAGTTGTTTAGTTTCAGTGTGTGACATAGTTTTTTGTTTACAATGTTTCAAAAAGAAAAGAGCAATAAAAACTTAAACAAAAGGTCTGCTTGACATGATCAAGTTCAGGCACTCATTGGAGTTTAGTATATCTTTCTGTATCCTTCCCTACGTATCCTCCAGTTAGTCGTCTTTACAATATTAATTTATGAGAGCACTATTGAAAGCAGTGTGATAAGGAGGTTCTTTGAATTCTAATTTGAAGAACTGAAAAGGTGATTGTTAAATTGCTACTCTTGCAAGCATAAGAACCTGGGTGTGATACTCAGATCACATATTGTTAAAGCTATGTGCTCACCATCTTGAATGGGTAAGGTAGAAACAGACAGAGACTTTGGGCCCACTAGCCAGTCATTTGCCTTACTTGAGTTTCAGGAACGCCAGTGAGATACCCTGTCTCAAGAAAGAAAACATGGGTGGAGCCTGAGGAACATCCAAGATTTCCTATGGCTTACAGAAACATGTACACACGGATACATATGCACTTAAACATACATGAACATACATTAAAATGGTAAGCATAATTTGAAGTTAAAAAGTGTTTTGCGTGCCAGGTTCATGAGTTTTCTTATAAACTTTAGGTTAACATTTGATGTCAAGACTTGGTCATTGGAATAGTTTTTCTCTCCCTACCCCATACTACTCCTTTACTCTAGGTCTACCCACTGACTTTCTCTAGAATACATCCAGTTTAGTACGTTACTGACTGTAATTTCAGAAAATGTGATGCCCTAGTTATCTAGGGAAACAAATACTCTTGTCTCCTGGGAGTCACTGGGCAGAAAGTATCATATTTACAAACAGCATCACAGAGATAGTTGATATGATTGTTTACTTATAGTTTCATACAAACAAAGACCTTGGTCAGGGCTATACCTCTAGGCTTCACTCTAGCAAGTTCACATAATTTTAGCTTCTCATGCAGGCAAGAGTCCCCTTACCCACATCCCTTCTCCACAATGCAGCTAATGTCTGATGACATGGAATGACTTTTTACCAATCTCAATAACACCAGGTAAGAGCCTCCTGTTGACAGTAGCAGTGTGTTTTAATGAACAAATAAATGGCTTATCTACCCTTCTTGGCAAGAAACTCCAGCTATTGAAGCAAAGCACCAGCTCTCCCTGTTACTTGGACTAATTGACTCTTCCAATGAAGTTAAATCACATATATCCCCAGTGGGATGTATGTTTGCCAGTAATCAATAGCTCAACAAGATCCACATGGCAGGTAATTAAGCAGAAAGTAATTAATACCCATCAAAGGTTTTATTAGCTGTTTGCCAATTCCTTCACTCAAATTTCACTGTACTGTAAATAAGGGACAAAGAAGTAAGAGGTGAGGACAGGTGGGAGCCAGCTTCGTTTTATAGAAAACCAGTCCACTATATTTTCTCCCCTGGGTTAATCTCAATTCAGAGAATAATTACTACACTTCGAGCTTGTCCTTGCCTCTTTCTTTTCTGTTTCTATTTTATTTTTGCAAGTATTTGGGGCAAATTTAGAATCTCAATAAATATACTATTCCAGAAAATCAGTTTTATCCTGATGTTGAGAAGAAAAAGAACAACTTAGAAGTTTATTGGATGCTTGTGTTTTGATGGTTAATACTAGTCATCAGCTGATTAATTTGAAAGATGTTTAGGGAGTTTGTAGAGCACACTTCTAGGTATTCCGGTGAAGGCACTTTCAGAGAGGATTGACGTAGAGCTGAGCAACTGAGGAAGGAAGACCTTCCCTGCAAGTGGATAGCTAGTGACTCAGGAGACCAGGATTCTTCAGATACCACACAGAACAAAAAGATGCAATGATGTGGGTCTGTAATCCCAGAACATGGGACAGTAAAGCAGAAGAATCTTGTCTATCCACCTGTCTCTGCTGCTAAAGGATATACTCTCAGAACAATATGAAGTTTTTATGTTCCCAATATGCAAGTTCAGCTTTCTCTAGCTGTGGATTTTGCTAAACTTCTTGAATATTAGACTCTAAAGTCTTTAGACTGAATGAGTACCTGTACCTATGGCCTTCCACAGAGCTTCCAAGCTATTAAAATTAGATTAGGTCCAGGTAAATAGTTTTCTTGGTTTGAGGCTTTTGGTTTATGGGATTGAGCAATTCCTAATTTTCTGGGCTCACTAGCCCACCACTGATCATTGTGTATCTATTTATCCTCTAATAGTTTATGCCAGTAATAATCCCTTCTAATAACTACATACCCAAGAATCCTAAATTTGTTGGGAAAACTGAGTACTAAATGTTTCAATAGTCATTCCACTTAAAAGCCAAATGGTGGGCTCTGTGAATGAAATGATCTAGGTGATTTGATCATTTGATATTACCTTAGCCCCATTGTTTTACCATCATTAGTTAAACATATTTGAATTGTTTAAAGTGTGGAATAATTTTTGTGTCTGAAACCTTGGCTACTTAACAAAGAATTTTCCCTTGTCCTCTCCAGGTCTGGCTGCCTATGTCATTCAGAGGGCATATTCAGAGGACAGGCTTCTGTCCTCATGTCTGTGTTTATTCTTTAAGTTGATGAATAAGATAATGCAGAAAAGCATCACCATGTGTGGAACTCTTGAATGATGTGAAAACAGATTTAGCATTAGTTACAAGAAGCTGTGAAATGGACAAAACACAGTAGTGCATTTTAATGGTAGATACCAACCCTATGGCCTAGTAAGAGCTAGGCTTGCAACTTTAGCCCCTTACATTCTCAACCACTTGCTCTGAGCTGAGAAATTTTGAAAGTATATGCTGGTGACATGAAAAAGAGATAGTTCCTAAGGTTAGGTCTCTTACCAAAACACTTGAGCCCTCACACAATCTTTATAAGAAAATATCCATGTTTGGAATTACAATGGCTATTAAATCTAACATTTTGTATAAAGTATTGCATGAATATTTGCTTGGTAGCTGATAACAGTTCTATGCTTGCAGAATTTTTGTGGTGGGAAGCTTAAAACCTATCCCTTCAAATATAGCATGGTTGTATTCTTGAAAATAAATGGATTAACTATGAGTCTGCAACAGATAACTAAAACTAAGCATGAGACTGGAAAGACAGCTTAGCCGTTAATGGCAGTGCTCTATCAGAGGAACGGAGATCAGTTCCCAGCACCCATTTAGGTGGCTCACAAACGCCTCTGACTCAAGCTCCCAGGGCTCTTATGCCCTTTTATGACATCTGTAACACCTTCTCACACAAATTCAAATAAACATGCTAACATTCAGAAATATACACATATGAGCAAAACGTTTTCATTGGAAAAATAAAAATAAGTACGTGTATGTAAATCTTGGGAGGAAGTTAATTATACAGAAGCTTTGCATATTGCCCACTTATAGTATGCATTATTTTTAGTTTTCAGAAAAATATGTATCATTTAATATATTTCATATATTTATTTACATTATCAATTTCCTTTATATACATTCATAAATTGATTATATCAACTTATGAAATCATTATACATAACATATTCAACATTGTATTTTATAATAACTTCATATAAGTGATTGTTTATTTACTTTTAAAGTAGGGTTCTGTTTCCTTTTGCTCTTTTATTCTTCCACTCAGTCTCAATACTTTTTACCTTGTTTCATAAATTGTCATACACTACATCACAGACATATCTACTAGAGACATATACATAAAAATGGTAATTCCATAAGGTCATAAAGCCTAATATGATGGTGATCATCTGAATTTATACAAGTATGCTCTATGTCATGCTTAGTAAGGCACTTAGTGAGGCTGGTCAACTAGCAAGGCACTCTCTGCCTACATTCTCGTTTTACATAATAGATTATTGTGTATGCATACAGTTACAAATGTAAGCACATGTATAGATTCATGTGCAACCCCTGGTCATGTTGAACTCCTGAATTATCCTTCCTGAATGTAGTGCAAAAACATATATTGTACCATGTCTGCATTCATAATCTCAGAGACCTACCTCAGACCTTCTCTGAGTTCTCTTTATTATATTCTTGATCATAAGACTATGACCCAGATGCAGAGAGGGAGGAGTGATAAGAAAATAGGGATAAGACCAGGCTACAGAAACCCACAGAGACAGCTAACCTGGACAAGGGGAGCTAATGGACACCCAGAGTGATAGCTAGGAAACCAGCATTGGACTAACTCAGACCCCTGAACATGGGTCTCAGTTAGAAGGCCTGAGCAGTCTAAGGGAACTCTGACAGTGGAAACAGGATGTATCCCTGGTGCACTATAGGAATTTGGGAGCACATTCCCCATGGAGGGATACTCCTTTAGCCTAGAGGCAGGAGGGAGGGCATAGACCTTACTCCAAATGACTTGAGAGATTTTGTTGATCCCTCCTGAAAAGCATCACCCTCCTTGTTGAGTGGGGGGGGGGGATGAGATGGGAGGATGGTCGGGAGACATGGAAGGGAGCCAAGAAAGAAGGGTCAGAGAATGAAAGTGAGGAATGGAGGGAGGGAGGGAGGGAGGGAGGGAGGGAGGGAGGGAGGGAGAGAGGGAGGGAGGGAAGGAGGGGGAGGGAACTGGAATTGATATGTAAAATAAGAAAAAGAAAATACTATGATTCCATTCTGTCCTCCCTGTCCCCACTCTGCATGAGTGGGGTGTTGTGTGGGTATTGTGTTGGGGACATTTTTGTATAATGTCCCTCATGAATGAGCAGCCTTACTCCAGCGGCCTGAAAAAATAAAATTATTTCCTTAATTGTATACACATTTTTCTTCAATAATATATTCACACAGTTTTCTTTATATTCTAATAAATAGTCCTGAATCTTATTTATTTATGTCAACATTAGCACTTGCAATATCTCCCAGTAAAATCACAATAGATGTCATCCTTAAGTTTTAGAAGCTATATGAAATTCTATGGTTTCTATGTAACATAATATATTTCTGTTTCAGTGGATGTTCACTTTGCTTTCAATATTTGCTACTGTGGAATATGTTTTTGAATGTCTAAAAAAATATTGTATCACTTTAAACTCTATGCCTTAAGCACACAAAATATTTTCATATGTTCTTTCCTATTTTAAATAAAATATAATATTTCACATTCTAGTATTGAAAGATTCTCCTCATTGCATCCCCAATAACTAAACATGTTGTTTTCACATGATTCATATTCATATTAACATGATGTTACTCTTTCATTGTATGGTTTAACTTCATGGGCCTAGGAGATCCATAGTTGGGAAGATAAAAGCCTTAAATGACTTTACCTCTTAGTCCATAAACTTTCTAAGAGTCCTCAACTCTTCAACAGAATATGTCAAATGCAAATTTTACATTTGGAACATTTAAGTTAAAACACCCTACTCTGCCCAATAATCCAAAACTTTTGTCCTGTGACTTTGTTCCAATCCTGACCAAAACCCTAATTTGATAATCAGACCTCAAATGTTAACCTGATCCTGACAGCCATCTCCTCTCTGAACCCTGAACAGACTCTCAGGAATTGTTGAGCCCCCTTGCTGCAGTACAAATTTGTCTCAATCATGTCATGTCCACAAGCAGGTCTTCCAGTCTTCAAGACAAAGTCCTCAACATGAGCTCCGAATATCCACCTGTGGGAAATTAAAATGAATCACTTATT
Source organism: Cricetiscus sungorus (assembly GCA_030556225.1). Lineage (NCBI taxonomy): Eukaryota > Metazoa > Chordata > Mammalia > Rodentia > Cricetidae > Cricetiscus > Cricetiscus sungorus. The sequence continues at coordinate 118,468,442 of JANBXA010000007.1, forward strand.
TTTTTTTATTTTACATATCGATCCCAGTTCCCTCTCCCTCCCTCCCTTTTATCCTGCCCCCCTCCCTCTTTCCTTCTCTCCCCCTCTCACATGAACTCCAACCACCCTCCCCTCCCACCCACCCCTGCTCCAAATGTAGGGTGATGCCATCCAGGAGGGGTCATCTAAATCTGTCAAGTCATTTGAAGTAGGGACTAGGACTTCTCTCCTGTCTCTAGGTTAAGGGGGTATCCCCCCATGGAGGATATGCTCACAAGGTCCTTTTGTGCACCAGGAATACATCCTGGTTCCACTATCTGAGGGCCCTTATACTGTTCAGTCCTTCTAGCTGAGACCTATGTTCAGCAGGTCTGAGTCAGTCCCAGCTATCAGTCTGGGGACCCGTTAGCTCCTCCTTGTTCAGGTCATGTGTTTCTGCAACATGGTCAAGGGAGTGATGATTCTTTTCTAGGAATTGAATGACTCACCACTTGAGCTATTGTGGAGTATGTGTAGATAGAAAGGTCTTTATACATTGTCTTTTGGCATTAATATATTCCCAAGATCTTGTCAATATTAAAAAAAGCATCACATTAAAGTGAAAAACATGCATGCATATGAACATATATTTATGTACATACACCTATGTGTGCTTATACTTGTATAGTATGTGTGTATGGGAGAGAGAGAGAGAGAGAGAGAGAGAGCTGGAGTGAGAAGAGAGAAAAGTGAAGTGTTTTAATCACACACACACACACACACACACACACACACACACTTCCAAGATTCTCAGGCATAATCCTTATTTTGTTTGCAGGAAGCGACTGTTAAGGAGATTTCCTTTTGATGGAAATACAAAAATCCTATCGAAGAATCAGAAATATAATCTTCACTTTTCTTATAATATTTTTCTCATTCATTTCTCTTCCCCAAGTATCTTAAAAGTATCTGCAATCAAAGTCATTCCATAACTGAAAAGTACCAAATCTCTAAGAATCTAACTGGTTGTAGCATATATACATCTTCAGTCTTCAGGGTTGACACTTGGCCCTGGACTTAGGGCATCTCAAAGCAGAACCCAGGCACCTATCTTAGTCCTAAGAGTGCTAAGTCTAGACTCTAAGAAGGAATTATTAATATTCCCCATAAATATCCCACCTTAGTTCCACACCCACACTTTTTATGAGTTTGTAGGAGAGAAAATATTCAGGAGACTGAGTCCAGAGGTGTTTCAGTCTGAGACAAGCCATGTCCACATTTCCATAGAAAAAGGCTGCAAGCAAGGCTGAGAATAAAGTTGTGTTGCATCTGCATCCAAATGTGTTCTTCTCATAGGAAAACGGGCAATTTTAGAAAAGAATAAAAGTCCAACCAAAGGGCAGTTCAGCTGATACAGTTTCAAGAACATGTACAAGGGAACCCAGACAACAGGGATTTAAAGCTACAGCTGTGAGCTTCCTTACACGTGTCTGTTAGAAATGAAGAGGTTGAGCGGCCAGCAATGAAAATGCCATCACCATGATGAAAAATGACTTTGATTGAAATGGATTGATTCCCAGACCATAATCACCATATCTAGTCCAGTTATGACATTTTTAACACATTGGTTGCTCTGTATCTAGGATTAATTTCTCAAAATATTCCAAAAGACATAGCATTGGCACTATTTTTCAGGTTAAAAAAAAAAGGTTTGAGAGGTGATATTTTTTATGTGTTCATAAGTTAGTGTGTAACAAGTTTTTGATTCAAATTGAATCCTTTAACTACAAAACCCAACTATAAAATAAGCATATACCATAAGACACAATATTTACACAATTAGCTAATTTAAGCCTTGAAAATGAATGCAGTCAGTGCACATATACCAACATCAGCATTTGGACAAGTAAAAAGGATGCCTGCTGCCCTCACTTGCTAATTGTGACCAATTACAGTACAAAGAGTGGACTCCATTGGGTGACTAGTATGCCATGCTGCACTGTGTTAAAGAGAACTCTGATTCCTAATACACCTCAGTACGGGTGCCATTTGATAATTACACTGCCAGCAGTCTATAATGAGCACTTGCTTTTCCCCCTTCAATCAATACAAATGCCTATCAATGCAAAACAGTCATGTAGCTTTACAATCTAGAAAGTAAAATGTATTCCCAAGCTGGCAGAGTACCTGGAATATGGTTAAGCATATTTTCAAAATGTATTACTGATGTTACTTAACATGCATAGAGGGTGGCTTTCACGTAAGGATAATTAGAGTATTGGACACCTCAAATGGAACACATAGGTGCCCTGCTGTACTGATAATGAAAGGTACTATCAGAGGCAAATCACAGCCAATTAAGACATGAAAGAAGACATTATTAATGCTTAATTCTGACTGTGTTAAGAATCTCTGTTTGCCTTCTTGTATTACTGATAACACCATTGCCTTGACCTTACTGCAAAATTAATGTTATCCATTATATTGTAATATCTTTAACATTGCCTAATAGAAGTTAGAAGTGTGTGTGTGTGTGTGTGTATGTATGTATGTATGTATGTATGTATGCACACATGTTCATGCCTGCATGTGGCCATAGTATTTGTAATTTGTCTCTTTCTATTAATATACCTTAGTTTCACTGGGTTCACAGCAATTTTAGAAATATAAAGCCTCATGACAAAAAGAGAAAAGAAATCTGCACTACATGAGATGTTTAAGACCAACCTAATTGTGGTTTGTATAAAGTGTATAGAACTTGGTCTTCATTTGATTTATTTTTACTATGTATATATTTTAATGACAATGCGTATGTTTAAGTTGATTAAAAACATCATAGTGTTACATTTTAGTAGGACTCTGCAGTATAGCTAAAGTAGTGTGACTACCTGGCCATTGTCCATTTCTCTGACAGGTATTCTGGAACCTTTATTCTGACCCCAAGATCTCTTCACCTAGATATTTGGGTTCAGCTGTAGGACCTTCCTTAATAACTTCTTGAAAAGACAAAGTCTGAATTTTTAAACATCTTTTGTTAATTCCAGTAATTGTGGTATATCTTTGGGACCTTGTGGGATTTGTTTTTCTGTCAGTACATTGGTTAGTTTGTTTGGTTTGACTTTGATATAGAAAAGAGAGATTGATGAACAATGGAGACAACAAAAGTCTTCTTGATTAGAATCCAAAATAAAAATAGACCTGTCATTATGATTCACCAGTACAGTTTATTGCCAGGAACTTAGAGGCTTGTTACACAGCACAATGTGACATGAGGAATAGATGTGTGAAAGTATAAAGAACATATTCAATTCAAGATTACATTCCACATACTTAGTAGACAGCAAGCTAGTTTTTTTAATAACAAAATAATTCATTTACCATGGTGACTCATGATGACTCATGAGACAGAGAAATCTTGAAAAAGGCACTGCAGAATCACCAAGGATCCCCCAAGACATGTTGAAAGAGAAGAGAGAGAGAGAGATGTTTTTCCAGTAATAATTTTACCTCAGCTGTGACGCTTTTTACTTCCAAGGTAGAGAAGACAGAAAAACCTAAAAACCTGTTGTTTGCTTTTGCTATGTCATTTTGTGTGTCTATTATCCTGCTATTTCTTTACTCTATGACCAAAAGTAATGTGTAAGATGGTCAATCAATGATGAAATAAAGAAGACTTTAGTGTGGGCTTAACGTCCTATTAGGCATGTTTCTCTTTGAGGACAGTGTGAAATAGTTTTCTATTTGGCCTTGGTATTTACTCTCTTAAACACTCATCGCCAACAAAATAAAATATGAGTGTAGAGGGAGACAAAGAAACTTAGATGTACTGTCTACACCTCTGAAGGCCGGTCACATCTTTGAGGGCCTAAAAATATAGTGCTCTTTCATCTGGATTGTTCACTATTTCCCTCTCTATCTAATAACAGCTGTTATTTGTTCTTAGCACACATGAAAATAAGAACAGAATACAGTTCAGAATGTTCAGAACAATGACAATTTTATAAATTATTAGAAATGAGCGCAGTGATACATTTTGGTATAATGTTCACATTTAACATTGCCAGTCAATTCTTTTGTGGTCCCAGTAAATAATCCACCTATGTCTTTGATCCTGTTCTGTGATGATAGGTCATGATTGTCTACTTAACTAGACCAAGATTATCTTCACTGCTAAGACAGGTGCCTGCAAAGATGTTTCCAGAGAGCACTGACATATGAAACAGTAACATGGTAAGGAGATAGACATGTCTGGAATGCCACGAGTGTTTTCCAAAATTGCACCAGAATAGAAGGCAGTATGAAGAGTGTTGCATGGGCATACATGTGCAATTCCACTTTTTCCAAAGGGAATGTGTGACTTTTGCCATCACTCTGTTTCAGAGTTCATGGAGCTTCCCAGGGAACTACATGTCCTCCAGCCATGGATTGTGACCCTTCAAGCTTTCTTCTTCTTAGACTAAAAATCTATTAAATTGTATCTCCCATTCATACAGATAACAATTGTTAAACTACCAAGTTACCTTTGTGGAAACCAATCCAATAAATTCCCCCTTTAAAAAGTATTTAAGTAGCCATTAGCATGCATCAGGATGTTGGTGCTAGACTTTTCCCTAATAATCACTAGCTTAAAATACCAAAGACAGTAAGTATAGAACTCTAAATAATGTCCATGGAATATAACCTGAAATTACTGCTGCTGACCCTTAGAGGAAATGTGATATAAAGAATTGACTGGAGATCATTCACTTATAAACCTTTTAGTATCTAGTGTCCTAAGAGGATGTGTGAGTACGTGTGAGTGAGCCTGTCAACATCCTGGACAAGAAAGCATCTATCTGGAAAGCTGTCTACTGCAGAAATTTTAAAACTTGTAATGCAATCTACAGTGAAAATAGACTTCTTTAACAATTGGCTACTTTTCCCTCCTGGAGAAGATCCCACTAACATTTTAACAGGCTTATCTTTTATACTATACATATCACATTTGATTTTTTGAATTGTTTGACAATTTCATGCATGTGTACATGAGTTATGATCGATCGCTCCCTGCCAATTCCCCCTTTATCTAACTTACTTGTCCCTCCCAACTTCATGAGATTTTCTTTAAATCCCACTGAATCCACTAACTGCTACCTATATGTATGTGCTCATATGCACTAGCATGGTCACTCTTCAGGGGCTGCATCCCTACATAAAATGGACTGTCCTTCCTCTAGCAGTATCAGTTGCCAAGAGTTCCTCAGCTACAAGTGGGACTTCCTGAGCCTCTCCCCTATCCATGATAGGATTGTCATTGTCATGATCTTCTACAGGTCATATGCATAAAGTCATAGCCACTGTGGATTCATGTATGCCACAACACTGGCTTTCATGTCCATCAAATACTGTTTCATTGTAAATAACAACTGACTTTGGATCTTTTGATCTTCCCACCCCTTTTCCATAATAATGCCTGGGCCTAGGTGAAAAGTGGTGTTTATATATGACCAATTTAGAACTAAGCAATCTAAAGGGTCTTAATCACTACACATTAACAATTTGTGAGTCTCAGTGGGTCTACTACAAGAAGAATTGTTTGAAAATTTCATGCATGTGAAGAAGCTTCATTGATGAGCATGGAAAGACATACAAACCTGAAGGTATAAAGATAAAAAATTAGGGGGTAGTTTAATATTTTATGCCTGTAGCAGAATGATTGTATTAGATTATTTGTTAAGGCCTTTGGCCTTTGACATAGGCAGCCATATTTTTTTTACCCCAGTTAATGGTACTAGATATGAGATATGAGATCTGTTTTATGGTTGGGCTTTTAATTCAATCAGAAAGTGGTTGGCTACTTGCTCTAGTTTGCTTTTTATTGCTTAAATAAATACTATGACTGTCTCAGTTAAGATTTCTATTGCTGTGATAAAACACTATGATTAAAAGCAACTTTAGAATAAATTATTCATTTCTATTATATCACAGACCATCATTGAATGAAGCCAAGGCAAGAACTCAAAGTAAAAACTCAAGCAGAGGCCATGGCAGAATGCTATATTTTCTGACCCTACATGGCTTATTTAGATTGCTTTCTTATACAATTCAGGACCACATTTCCTGGTCTTTTGATGTGAGCTGTGCCCACTAACATCAGCAATTAATCAGGAAAGTGCCATTCAGACATTCCCAGAAGTTTATCTCATAGATTGAGTTCTTAAATTGAGCTCCTTCTTCTAAGGTTAAGCTAGTATGTATGAGTGAGTGTCATAAAAGCTAATGATCTTACCCTTAGAACCTTTGCACCAGTGAATCTATAATGCCAGGCCAATCATTATTATAGCTTACGGGGTACACGGATAGGTAGGACTACTATTTACTCTCATTCATCGGTAGCATATACAGAACCTTGCAGCATTATGAAAGCTTTCGAGTAGAGATGAAGCTTCCAGCTCAGTGCAAGCTTCATTTCTCCATGTCTATGGGCCAAAGTCTTCACTTCAGGTAGTTTAGGGTAACCAGTAGACTGTAATGTTTGAAAGGGTATGGAAGTCAATACGAACTTAACAACTAAAAGCTCAAGACAAGTAGCTCATTACAAGCACTAAAGTTTTATTTAATAGTCTATATTGTTTTGTGCAGGCATTGCCAAAGTGTTATATGGCAAGCCGCATTAGGCTTCATATATTGAGAGTAGATTTATATACTTATAAAACCCTTATGTAGAGCACTTTCAAAGGTCTTTAGTGTTAGTTATTACTGCCCATATATATTCCTCTGCCTTGTCCCCCATTGCCCCTCATCAGTTAATCATTCCTGTTCTGTTATGCCCATTTCACCCTCCATACCAACTCCATTTTATTCCCTTTCCTCCTTGAATTTGCCTCCCAGTGGCTTCTTCATAGCTTTGTGACTCCTACGGACACTCTAATTTAAACACAAATGTATATTCAAAAAGAGCATTCACAAATTAGAGAGAACATTTGGCATTTGTCTTTCTGGCTCTGGCTTACCTTACAGGAAATGACTATTTCTAGCTTCACACAGCTACCTATTTGCTAGATAGTTTTCATGTAAACTTAAAACTGGCTGGGGTCATCTGGAAAGCAGGACCCTCAATTGAAAAAAAAAAAAAAAAGCCTTTATCTGACGGTCTATAGGAAAGTCTGTATGCCATGCCTTGATTAATAATTGATGTGGGAACATCCAGCCCACTAGAAGAGGCACCACCTCCAGGAAGTGATCTTGAGTTATATAACAGGCTAAACAAGCCATAGGAGCAATCTGTTGTGATATTTTATTTATGATTTGTTAAACCTTGCCTGAGGCTTCAGAAAGCAAAGTCAGCCACAAGCCATAGAAGGCATGCACAAACCTTTAATTTTAGTAGTGAGAAGCTAGGAGATGGTGGTGCATACCTTTACTCCTAGGACTCAGGATTATGAGGTAGGTGGATCACTATGATTCCAAGGCCACCCAGATACACAAGGTTGATTCAGTCCTAAAGAGAAACAGTTCACACAAACATGATCTCAGCACTTGGGGACACATGCCTTTAATCCAAGCATTAGGGAGGTATATAAGACAGAAACAAGGTCTCATTCTCCAGCAATATTGACAATAGGAATGCCCCAATCCTTTTAGTGGTAAGAGCTCTGTTAGTTAGGCTGCTTTGTTCCCCTGATCTTCAGGTTGATTCCCAATATCTGTCTCTGGACCTTTTAATTTTCATGCAACAAGTGAATCCCACATGACCAACACCAAGCTTTTAAAGCTTTTAGGCATTGTTTAGGCATTTGGTTTCATTGAGACTGTGCCCTCATTCTTCTCTCTTGGAGTAATAAGACGTTTAACTTGTTTTTGTTATGTTGGTGGTGTTTGTTTGTTTGTTTGTTTGTTTGTTTTATTTTACAGGAGCCCAAGTTGAGAGACTTTGAAATTGAAAAGAGAATTTGGAATTGTAATGAGGCTGAATTTTTAAGTGTTTGAAATTCTAAAAACTGTATAACATTGTGGGATGTTGTATATTATAGTTCTGATACTGAAAATGAGATCTTGGGAATAAGCAATGAGAAAAGGCTATAATTGGGTAATAATATATGTGTATATCAAACTGTGTATATTAAATTGACAAGGGATCTATCACGCTGGCTAGTTTTTATGTCAGGGTGAACAAGCTAGGGTCATCAGGAAAGTGGAAACCCCAGGTGAGACAATGTCAGCATCAAAATGACTATAGGCAAGTCTGTAGGACATTTTCTTGATTTATAACTGAGGTGGGTATGTCCAACCTACTTGTTGTTATATGGGGGGAAAGCTAAAAAAATCTCTTCTCTCTGGATTCTGCTTCAGTTTCTACCTCCAGACTGCTGCATTGCGCTCCTGCCCTCTCTTTGATGGGCTATTATCAGTACATGTAATCTGAAATAAATCCTTACTTTCTTGTGTTGCTTCCAATCATGGTGTTCTATTACAATAGAAATCCTAAGTAAGAAACCTGTGGAATTCATAATTTTGTTTTTCTTAACAGATGAATAGCCATGAAAAGGAAACAGTTTATATGTCCATCAGCTAGTAATGTATTATAAAAGTGTGGCATATGTCATTTTAATTTTTTGATGGAGAATATAAAGATCAGGGAACAAAGGAGAGTCCAGAGTGAGATTCCAATGCAATATATAGGTATATTCTATTGGTTCTATTCCTCTAGAGACCTCTAATACGCTAATTACTTTGCCCCAGGGTACAGCACAGGAATTATCAAATTTTGGAATATCTCTAGACCCATGCAAGTACCAAACACAGCTGAAAATCGATTATGTATTAGAAACCAATTCTAATATTCACATTTCTTCAAGATTATATTCTGTGAGTTAAGAGTAGAGTTCATTTGAATCTTTTCCCCAAGTTTAAATAAACTTTAGTATCAATGAATATTCTTTACAAAAGAAAAGAAAGTGAGGCAGTCTAGTTAGGAAATGATGTGAGGTGAGACTTTGGGTACTAAATACAAACATATCACATGAACCAGAAGACCCGAAGCACTCAGTCTGTGTGGAGGTGTGGATGGAAGTCTCCAGACCCTGAGTAGAGGAGGGGAGGTGGAGGGAGGCGGCTCCCAGAGGCCTGGGATTCCAAAACCCCATGGAGGAGGAGCTCAAGTACATTATTGCCATGAACCCAACATGGAAGGGCCTCTGTGTGTGTGTGTGTGTGTGTGTGTGTGTGTGTGTGTGTGTGTGTGTGTGTGTGTGTGTGTTTTCTTATGCCCCTTCTTCCATTACATAGAAGGGCAATAAAACCCAGAGTGCTAATATAACTATAAAAATAAACATTACTACACTATATTCTAAGAGTTTTAATTTATTGATTCACTAAAGAATGAATTAAGTGCACAAAAAAACAAAAAGAAAGTACACTATAAAATCGAACAAAAGGCTGAATCAGAACCTTCCCAAAAATAATAAAGGTATAAAACAAATTATTGTGACTCTGGTTTCTTTATTAGTTGATAAAATAATTAAAGACTGTTCCTTTTCTGTCTTTATTCTTAAAGCAAATATATTTTATGTACACAATTCATGTACACTGGACCAATTACTAGTTACTAGTACTCTGGTGTGGCATAATTTGAGAATTGCATATATTTATATTTATATTTATAAAAGCACTAAATTCTTTTATATAATTGTTACAAATTATAATTGTAATATATAATGAATATGTGTGTGTGTGTGTGTACACACACTACACAGTTTGTGCTCATATTTGGTAAAGGTCAAAATGCTGAACTATGGATCTGGAGAGATGGCTTATTAGATTAATTGCTTATCTTGCAAACATGAGGACTTGAGTTTAGCACCCATGTAAAAGTTGGGTGGGGCAGTATTTCCATAACCCCTGCACTATAATATGGAAATGGGAAGATCCCCGAGGTTTCCTATACAGCCATCTACACTAGAAGTAAACTCCAACTTCCAAGTGGAAGAAGTTCTCTGTCACTGATTTATGATCTTTATACATGACATATGAACATGCAAGGCTCCTCACCATACTCATACACTAAAGAGACACTCAGAACATAAAGTCTGCTATACATTTTTAAAGAATAAGTAAACAAGTTGATACCAACTTATTCTGTTACAAAATCAAGCAATACATTATAACTTTTCTTTGGTGAAATGGAAGAGAAGACACCAGAAAGACAACAAAAAAGATAAAACTACAAGGCAGTAACAATAACAACATTGTACCTTCCAAATCCAGAGTGTTTCAAGGGACTTTGTTTCAGACATAGACAAGAAGAAAACAGTTGGAAAATTTGGTTTTACCTTGGCTACTGGCCAAGTGTTGACAGCCTTGTACAACATGAGTAAAAAGTAATTTGCATAATGCCAATAAAGGGATGTTCCACTTTGGAAATGCTGTGAATAGTGACCTTTCTACTAGTACAAATGACAAAGCACTTCACAAATAAAACCCTGCAGTCAGAATAATCAATATGAAGTGATGATGTGGGAAAGAAGGGGGACAGACCAGAGCAGTAGGGAGTGGCTGGCAGTGATAAAGAGAGCCACTTCAATCTAACAAAGCAAAAATGCAGCTCTTGGATTAGCTACTGTCCACAACTAGTGGTTTCTTTTCCAGCCCCACAGCCTACATACTCTTTCTCAAATGTGTCAATTCTTGGACAATACTGATTTTGACATTTTCCATAATATGGAATGGCTCAAAAATCATTACAATCAACAATCGTTACAATCAACCGTGAAATGGCTAGATGTTTAAACGCCTTTAGTGCCAGCTTCTCACTCACTCTGAAGCAAGCTTCAGACCATCTCTAGCCTCTGATTAAGTCATCACTTGATGCATTGCAGCTGGGACTCTGATTTACCAGAAACATGAGCAAAAGGAAAAAGGAAAAAGTGAAATGTTTTAGTAAGAACTGAAATGGTTTCCTTCCATGTTTGTATATTGTATACCTTCACTTCAGCAATAATGCCCTGTGTTGACAAGATAGTGTCTTGGTTCAATACCTCTGTAAGAGTATATGTGCACTGTGGTTGGTTTTTCCATGGGTAGGACTGGATCTGAAAATGTTCCACACATGTGAATAAATTAAGAATTGTTATAGAGCTGAGTTATATACTACTGTCCAGGGAGGTCTGAAGAGTAGATTCTCTGTAACAAAAGGAGTCCTAACTTTTTATTCACTATTTCTGGATACTTAGTGTATAAACAGCTAAATCACAACATGGCTGTTCTGGCTTGAATATATTTCACCTTGAAGAACTAATTTTGTAATTTTGTTCTTCTTCTGGAGCTGTTTAGAAGTGATTGTACCTCCAAGATGTGACATCATTTGGGACATTGTTTTCTGGTTGCCCTCAGTACAGACAACCCTTGGATTTCCAAACCTATATTCCAAAATAAATCTAACCTCTCTTCTTGTTTTTCTGATTATTCCCAGAGTTTGAACCAAAAACAGATATGTCACCTCTAGCCTAAGATATTTCAAACAAGTTTTCTATATGCATAAGTTACTTTTCACTGGTATAAAAGATTTCCTCAGTAAACAATTCTACAGTTATATTTTGACTTACAGTTGCAAAAGCTTCAGTCCATAGTTACATTGTCTATAACCATTGGCTGTGATGAAGCAGAACAGCATGAAAGTAAGATCAGGTGTATGAGAAGGATGTTCACATTATGGCACACACAATTAAGTGATCTGGGACAAGATATGTCTAACAATCCAGTGCTTCACTTCCTCCAACCAGGACTTCTTCCTTTAGTAAAAGGTGAAACATTTATACTATCTGAAGATAAACCAGAGTATCAGGACCCTCTTCCTAATGGCCATTTTATCCAGGAACTTGTCATTGGATTAAACATTTACAGTAAGAACTTTTATAAGGCGTCAAGTCCTTAACATTTGAACCTCTGAGGACATTTCACATCCAAGCCACAACAGTTTAGGACTGCCAAATTTAGCATATAAAAACAGAAGACATCAGCAAATGTTTTTTTTTCTTATTTTACATATCGATTCCAGTTCCCTCTCCCTTCCTCCCATGACCCCCAACCACCCTCCCATCCTACCCCACCCTCATTCCACAGGGAGGGTGATGCCTTCCAAGAGGGATCATCAAAATCTGTCAAGTCATTTGGAGTAGGGTCTAGGCCTTCCCTCCTGCCTCTCGATTAAGGGAGTATCCCTCCATGGGGGATGTGCCCGCAAGGTCCTTTTGTGCTCCAGAGATACATCCTGGTTCCACTGTCAGAGGTCCCTTAGACTGCCCAGGCCTTCTAACTGAGACTCATTTTCAGGGGATCGGAGTTAGTCCAATGTTGATTTCCCAGCTATCAGTCTGGGGGGTCAATTAGCTCCCCCTTGTTGAGGTCAGCTGTCTCTGTGGGTTTCTGTAGCCTGGTGTTGTCCCCATTTTCTTATCACTCCTCCCTCTCTGCATCTGGATTCCAATTCGGGTCAGTTTAGCTGTGGGTGTTTGCTTCTGTTTCCCTCAGCTACTAGATGAGAGCTCTATGATGGTAGATAAGTTAGTCATCAATCTTATTATCAGGGAAGGGCATTTAAGGTAGCCAAATTTGAACTTCAGATAAAAACCATGCTTTTATTATAGTATCTTCTATAAAACATTTGAAATATTTCTGTTACACATGCTTCCTAATCACTCTGAAATTCAAAGTAGGCATAATACCATGTTGACAATAATTCTGGCTTGAATTTTCAAAATCTCTCTCATACTGACAAAGCTATTATAGACAATACTTGCTGTGCAGGTGCATCAATAGTTTTAAGGAACATTCCTGAAGTTCAGGTCTTGGAGAGCTTTACAAACAGAATTGGAAATCTGAAAGAGAAAAATGCAAGCTTTCAAAGTAAGCCTTGGCAATTGTAAGACTTTTTTTTCCTGCAAAGTCACCCCAAATACCTTGACTATGAGTGTCTGTCCTCTTTGCTCTTTGATGCAATATCATTTGTCCTAAGAAGCAGAAGTTGCATGGCCTCAAAAGGCCTATATAAATAGAAGTGTCCATACTCCCATATATTTCACTTGGTCATCATGCATAAATCATTTTTGTCAGACAGACCAAGAAAGAAAGGGCATTACTCTTCAACTGCTTAAACTGAGCTAGATGGTGTCAGTGGGCAATAAACTAGATGCAGATTTTTCTGGTTCCTACAGAACAGAAGGTGATTTTGCCAAGGTATTATTTTTTTCTCCTTAGTAAAGTAGTCTGCTATCCCAAACAATTTAAGTTTACACTTTTTGTTAGCCCAGGACTGCTTGAACCCTGTTGCATAGCATCTTTCATTTGAGCACCGCTTTTCTTAAAATACAACATAGTCCATTGCCTGTTCTTTGGGCCCATTCGTTAACCATAAAAATACCTAAGAACAACAGTTAAAAATGTCTATATTTGATTCCTTTTCCCTTTGTAGAGGATAGTTAAGTTTCAACCATGTGTGATGGGAGATGTTATTCTGTAAATATGTTTCTCATACTGGTTAATGAATAAAGTACTGTTGGCCAATAAGAAAGCAAGATAGGCGGGGCTAGGAGACAAGGAGGAAAGAGGGAGTAGGAAGGAGGAGTCAACATGAAGAGACCAGAGAGGTAGAATGCCAGCCACTCTGGCCAGTAAGATGCGACCACATGGAAATACTTAGATTAATAGAAATGGGTTAATATTTAAGACAGAGCTAGCCGATAAGAAATGATAGTAACTGGCCAACAGTATTGTATCAAATACAGGGTCTCTGTGTGTTACTTGGGGGCTGGCATGGCGGCAGGACCAGGCAGGCTGGCAGAAAACAACTAGCTACACATATGACCAAACTTTGATCCCTATACTTTGTATATGACTCTACAATTTGTGCTAGTTAGTAAATTCTGTGGTGTGGTTTTTGTCATATTAATCTACCTGTTGTCCTTGTGTCAGACCTCTATGACAAATACTCTACACAAACAACATGAAGATAAATGGATTTACTTTGTGTCATAGTTTAAGAGGGTCCAGTCCCTCACTGAGTAGATGGTATAATGGAACAGAGCAACAACTCACACCATGGGCCCAGGAAGCAGAGAGAAAATTGCATGACCTGACTTTCTTTTTTCCTCCTTTTATTACATCTGGGGACCAAGCCACATTAAGAACCAGTCTTCTACCATTTTTAAACCTCCTGGAGAACTCTTTCCCATGCAAACCCAGAACCTTTGACTATATATAGCAGCCAGCCTACATGTTGAACTTTCACACATACTTTCTGATCTATGGTATTTTAAAGAACATGTTAAAAGAGTACTGTTTTTAAATTCAACATGCTGATACCAACTTCTCACTTGTTTTTAAATAAAATTATTTTCCACCTCTTCAAATAACAAAAAAGTAAGGCTATACACAGTTCTTTGGGACAAAGCAAGCTTAGCAAATGTTGTTTGCTACAAGCATTGTGAAACAGTTTGGTTATAGCATCCTTGTCTAATAATACCCACCACAGGGAAACTGTGACAGGTGTTCAAATTGGCAGGGCTTCACTCAGTAAGAATGAGTAACTTTTGGTAACAAAAAACAAAGTTTCTTGTGTGTGTATGTGTGTGTGTGTGTGTGTGTGTGTGTGTGTGTGTGTGTGTGTGGTAATTTGTATAACCTAATCTCAGACCCCATTTCATTTCTTTCTCCCCTTCCTCCCTCTTTCATGTCTTCTGTTTCTTTCCCCTTTACAAATGAGTATGCTATAGATGAGTATGCTAAAGCTTTGGCCTGTAAAGATAACTGACACCTATGAATTAGAGAACATTCTGATTTCTGAAATAGTAACAATGAAGGGAAAGACATACTTTAAACTGTATCAAACACACATTCAATATTTGACCCTTGGTTGATGTTAGTTGAAAAATGAAAATTCCTTGGCATACCATTTTAGCTGATCAGTTTAATCAACCATTATAGCTATTACACAGGTTTTTTTGTTATTGACCCACTGAAATGGGCAATACTTATCAGGGCCAGTCTGCTAAAGTAGCCATAGTTGAATGTAGTGGTATATTACTTATGATTTGTTAAAGCTTGCCCAAGGATTCAGAAAGCAAAGGCAGCCACAAGCTATGGAAGCTAGGCACACACCTTAAATCCCAGCAGCCAGAAGCTAATAGCTAGTGGTACACAACTTTAATCCTTTGACTCAGAATTAAGAGGTAGAAAGATTTCTGTGAGTCCAAGGCCACCCATATCTACACAATATTGATCCAGTTTAAATGGAGTTCTTAATTGGTCTAAGTAATAAAAACCCAGTCAGATATAGAGGAAAATGCTGAAAGATCAGAGAGAAGGAGCAAACTACAACCACACCTTACCTTCTTAGTGTCTCAGTAGGCAAGAGAAAGATTGAATGTCTCTCCCTGATTATATCCTATTTCTGCCCAGCTATTCACTTCCTATAGGCTGTACAGACCTCTAGACCTCTATGGTTAGCTAGTAGCAAGCTTCATTCTCTGACCCTCAGACAGGCTTTATTTGAACCAGCAAGATATCACCACAATCCAATCCTAAAATGAAGCACCTCACACAAAGATGATCTCAGCACCTGGAATCACATACCTTTAATCCCAGCAATAGGGAGGTATATAAATAAAACAGGAGCAAGGTCTCAGTATCAGGCATTCATTCTACAGCCACATTATGGTTTCTCTAAGCACATTGATGGGAACCAGTAGAATAAGTCCATACAGCCTGAGTAGTGGTAAGAGCTAGTGGCCAGCTATTTCACTTTATCTATTTCTGGGCCTTTCATTTTTTTGTGTTACAGTTGAATTCATTGGTGTTAGAGTCACACTACTACAGTATTGATCAATTCAGCCTCCAGATACAATTCTCTTTGACACATGGCTTTTATTTTAAGCTTCAGATTTGTAACCAGTGATAAAGGTGCATATAAATATTAAATGATGAATAAAACATGGAAGAGCAACAGATGCATCCAAGATTTAAGTCATTGTTACTATGTTGTCCTGTATGCTCACCGCAGTCAAGGTCACTGTGAAAAATTGAACCTATAGTTAAAATTTAGAAATTTCAGATTTTTCTACATATCTACTTTTATTAATTCATTCCCCAAGTTTCCACATTTTCTTGCTGTACTGTGTTTCTCTTTCTATACACTTTCTTAAAACTCTGTAGTTGTTTTTGTTGTTGTTGTTGTTGTTGTTGTTGTTGTTGTTGTTGATTTGCACTGTGGAGGATGCTGGAAGCCTAGGTTTTTGTTGTACTTCATTTTGAAAGATGTATTCTTAGACTCTCAGACATAGAACTCATCTGGCTTTAGTATTGTAAACTAGTATTTTAAAAAGCTTGATTCATTTCATTGACCAGGAATATTGTTAGAATGTATTAGAATGAGGCTCTGACATTCCTGGAGAACAACTAAAATTTTTCATGTTCTGTGTCTTCACACTAATTGGTAAGCTGCTTATTTGAAACTTGACTTACTTAGAGGACCTCAGCATCTGAAATCAGGATTGGAGCCCACAGGAATTACAGTGGCATTCATAACTTTCACAGAGATATTTTGAGTTCATAAACCAATTTGAATGTTTTCTTAATCATTTTCACCTGCTGAAGAAAAAATATCATTCTAAATTGCCTCACAAAACATGAATACTGCTATTTTCGTTCAGTTTTTTTGTTTTGCTTTTGTTAATTTTTATATTTAAATTAAAGACAATATCATTTTACAAACCATTCCCAGTTCCCTCTTCCTCCTGTCCTCGCATTCCCCCCCACCATCTCCCCATCCCACCACCCATCCACTCCCCAGGGAGGATGAAGCCTTCCATAGGGGATCATCAAAGTCTGTCACATCATTTGGGGCAGAGCCTAGGCCATCCCTCATGTGTCTCGGCTGAGAGAGTATCCATCCATAGGGAATGGGCTCCCAAAGTTCATTCTTACCCTAGGGATACATACTGGTGTCACTGCCAGAGGTCCTATAGACTACTCTGTCCTCCTAACAAACACCCATGTTTAAAGAGCCTGATTTAGTCCTATGCTGGGACCCCTATGCTCCCACTTGCTCAGGTCAGCTATTTCTGTAGGTTTCCTCAGCATGGTCTTCATCCCTTTGTTCATCATTCTTTCCTGTCTACAACTAGATTCCAGGAGTTCAGCTCAGTGTTTAGCTGTTATGTCTGCTTCTGCTTCCATCAGCTAGTGGATGAAGTCTCTAGGATAGTATTTAAATAGTCATCAATCTTTTTATAGGGCATTTAAGGTAGCCTTTCCACTATTGCTTAGATTCTATGTTGGGGGTCAACCTTGTGGATTCCTGAGAATTTCCCTAGTGCATATTTCTCTTTAAACCTATAATATCCTCCCATTAAGGTAACTCTTTCCTTGCTTTCTTTCTCCTTTCTTCCCCCAGCTCAATCTTCTTGATCCCTCAAGTTCTCCTCTCCCTTCCTTCTCCCCTCCTTTTTCTCCTACATCCCTTCCCCTCCCCCCATGTTCCCAATTTACTCAGGAGAACTTGTTGTAGATGATACTGGGGAACTCCTACACTGATAAACATCTTCAGTAAAAAGGCAGGATACAAGACTAAATCAAAAAAAAAAAAATTCAGTAACCCTCAATATATAAATAACAAATTTGCAGGGAAAGAAATCAGAGAAACATCACCCTTCACAATAGCAACAAGCAACATAAAGTATCTTGGGGTAACGCTAACCAGACAAGTGAAAAACCTGTATGAAAAAGAACTTTAAGTCTTTAAAGAAATAAATTAAAGAAGATATCAGAAAATGTAAATCCTCTTGGATAGGTAGGATCAACACAGTAAAAATGGCAATCTTACCAAAATCAATCGTTTGGTAAGACAATTCTCACAGAGCAAATCTTCATGGACCTTGAAAGAATAATTCTCAACTTTATATGGAAAAACAAAGCAAAAACAAAAACAAAAACAAACAAAATGGATAACCAAAACAGTCCTGTGCAGTAACGGAACTTCTGGAGGCATCACCATCCCTGACTTCAATCTCTATTAGAATAGGGAAAAAAGAACTTCAACAAATAGTGCTGGCATACCTGGATGCTGACATGTAGATGACTGCAGATAGATCCATATCTATCACCATAAACAAAACTCAAGTCTAAATGAATCAAAGACTTCAACATAAATCTAGCCACACTGAACCTCTTAGAAGAGAATGCAGGAGGTACCCTTGAATGAATTGGCATAGGAGACCACTTCCTGAACATAACACCAGTAGCACAGACACTGAGATTGACAATTAATAAATGGGACATCCTGAAACTGAGAAGCTTCTGTAAGGTGAAGGACATAGTCAATAAGACAAAAGGGCAGCACACAGAATGGGATTACATCTTCACCAACTCCATATTTGACAAAGGGTTGATCTCCAAAATGTGCAAAGAACTCAAGAAGCTAGTCACCAAAACACCAAATAATCCTATCAAAAAATGGGGTATAGATCTAAGTAGAGAATTCTCCAACAGAGAATGGCTGAATGACACTTAAGGAATTGTTCTACATGCCTAGCCATCAGGGAAATGCAGATCAAAACAATTCTGAGAAACCATCATTCTCCTGTAAGAATGGCTAAAATAAAAAACATCAATGACAGCTTATGTTGGAGAGGATGTGGACAAAGAGGAACAATCCGTCATTGCTGGTGGGAATGCAAACTTGATCAGCCATTTTGGAAATCATTATGGCAGTTTCTCATGAAAGTGGCAATCAATCTACCTCAAGACCCAGCAATTCCACTCTTAGGCATATACCCAAAGGATGCACATTCATACAACAAGGACATCTGTTCATCTACGTTTATAGCAGCAGTATTTTTAATAACCAGAACCTAGAGTCAACCTAGATGCCTCTCAACTGAATAATGGATCAAGAAAATGTGGTATATTTAACTAATGGAGTACTACTCAAAAGTAAAAAACAGTGCATCTTGAAATTTGCAGGCAAATGGTGTAACTGGAAGAAACCATCCTGAGTGAGGTGATCCAGACACAGAAAGACAAACATGGTATATACTCACTCATAAGTGGATATTAGACATAGAACAAAGGATTACCAGCATACAATCCACAACCCCAGAGAAGGTAGGAAACAAGGAAGACTCAAGAAAGACATACATGGACCCCTGAGAAAGGGAAAGAGACAAGATCTCTTTTGTTCAGTTTTAAGTCAATAAGTTCTCATCTTTATCCCAACCCTGTTCCTGAATGCTATTTTTAAGAGACTATAAAATCATGGATTCTTCACTTTTACTTTCAACTTTAAAAAAGCTCTACACATTGCTCTTTAGATTAAAAAAGATAAATGACCCAAGTAACAGTATTATTTTTATTTCCTAAGGATAAATAAAATGTACCATAAACTTTGTAGCTGAAACAAACAGATAAGTTTTGTGCTACAATCCTAATGAAGATGTCTCTGTTGAATACACTCATAGAGGATCTCATTGCCGGGCCTCTGCTAGAGGTGAGTCTATGACCAGTTCAGGTCAAATCCTCTCCCACACCCTTTCCTGAAAACTCCCTGGGTTAGCCCTGAATCTCGCTCCCCCCTATGTCCTGTCCCAAAAGAGAACAGTCCTAGTATTCTGATCCACAAATCACCCCACCCAGAATCTGCCCCCTCCCTGTGACCTACAGAACACACTGCTCTGGTTGAAAACTGGGCGAGTGCAGGTCCAACAACCCTTCCTGGAACTTCCCTTCCAGGGAACTTCCTGGATCTTCTCTGAGCACACTAGACAGGCCTATCCATGTGGGAACACCCTTAGTCCCCACCTGCATGATCTTTGACCTGCTTCACCTGATGTCTGCCAGAGGAGAGACCTCTTAAGAGAGCTTAGACCATTCAGAGTATTGAACTCGTGACATACCTGTGCCCACTGGGAGATCAGTGTAGAGAGAAAGAGATGCCACCTGCACCCACTGGAAGAAGTGATGGGAATGGGAAGACAGCAATAAATGAAAACACCTAACAATAGAAAGGCAAGCATAACACCACCAGAATCTAGGTATTCTCCACCACCTTGACCTGAACACACAAAAGCAGATGAAGCAGAAGAGAACAACTTAAAAAATAACTTCATAAAAATGATAGTGGACCTCAAAGATGATATGAGAAAATCCCTTAAAGAAATGTAAGATAAAACAAACAAAAAATTAGAAGAAATAGAGAAAATCCAAGCATAGAAAGAACAAATCTCTTAAGGAAAGTAAGGAAAGCCAAGAAAAAACAATCAAACAGATGAAAGAAACAACTCAAACAGTTCAAGACTTGAAAACTGAAATGGAGACAATAAAGAAAACACAAACTGAAAGAATGCTGGAATAGAAAATCTGGGCAAATGATCAGGAAATACAGGTGCAAGCATAACCAACAGATTACAAGAGGTGAAGAGAGAATCTCGGGTGATGAAGATAAACTAGAGGAAATAGATTCATTGACCAAAGATAATCTTAAATCTAACAAATCCTTAACAGAAAAAATCCAGGAAATGTGTGACACCATGAAAAGGCCAAACCTAAGAATAATAGGCATAGAAGAAGGTGAAGAAGCTCAGCTCAAAGGTACAGAAAACATTCAACAAAATCATTGAAGAAAACTCCCCAATTGGAAGAATAAGAAGCACCCCTCAACTGAAGAATGGATAAAGAAAATGTGGCACATCTACACAATGAAATACTACTCTGGGGCGGGGGAATATTGAAATTCACAGGAAAGTGGATGGAACTTGAAGAAACCATCCTGAATGAGGTAACCCAGTCACAAAAAGAGGAACATGGTAAGTACTCAAACATATCTGGATTTTTACACCAAGAGAAAAGGATCACCAGCCTATAATTCCCACCGCCAGAGGAACTAGGATACAAGGTGGATTCTAAGAGATTCATACAAGGTCCCTCACAGAAGAGGGAAGGGACAAGTTCTACAGAGCACATGGGGAGTGGTGGGAGTGCAATGAGTAGAGAGGGAACTAGGAGAACGAGAAGTGGAGAAGAGGAAAGCACATGAGACTAGGAAGATTGAGTCAGGGGAGGAATAGAAGCCAGAAAAGAGACGGGGGGTGGGGGGTGGGGAGAGAGAAGAGAGAGAGATAGAACATAAAATTGAAGAGAAAACTGAACCTAAAGAAATGTCCAGAGACCTACAAAACTGACCCCAACTAACAATTGCCCTTCCCTGATAATAAGATCAATAACTAACTTATCCACCATCTTGGCATCCTCATCTAGTACCTCTTGGAAAGAGAAGCAAACACCCACAACTAAACACTGAGCGAAACTAGAATCGAAATGCAGAGAGGGAGGACAAGATCAGGCTTCAGAAACACATAGAGACAGCTGACCTGAACAAGGAGGAGCTAATGGGCCCACAGACTCACAGCTGGGAATCCAGCATGGGACTGACTCAGACCCCCTGAACATGGGTCTCAGCTAGAAGGCCTGAGCAGTATAAGGGACCTCAGACAGTGGAACCAGGATGTATTCCTGGTGCACAAAAGGACCTTGCGGGCACATCCCCCATGAAGGGATACTCTCTTAACCTAGAGACAGGAGAGAAGACCTAGCCCCTACTCCAAATGACTTGACAGGCCCCTCCTGGATGGCATCACCCTACATGTGGAGTGGGGAGGAAGGGTCCTTGAGATGCATGTGAGGGGGGAGAGAGGGAAATAGAAAGGGAGGGAGGGAGGAAGGGAGGGATAGAGAAGGAACTGGGAGCAATAGGTAAAATTAAAAGAATAAATAATAAAACAACAGGAAAAAAATAAAGGAAGGAAGGAAGGAAGGAAGGAAGGAAGGAAGGAAGGAAGGAAGGAAGGGAGGAAGGGAGGGAGGGAGGGAGGGAGGGAGGAAGGAAGGGAGGAAGGGAGGGAGGGAGGGAGGGAGGGAGGGAGGGAGGGAGGAAGGAAGGAAGGAAGGAAGGAAGGAAGGAAGGAAGGAAGGAAAGATAGGGCAAGAAGCATACCGAACACCAAATATACTGGACCAAAGAAAAAAGACCCCTTGATACATAATAATCAAAACACCTAACATACAGTATAAAGAAAGAGTATTAAGAGCAGCAAAAGGTCAGGTAACATATAAATGCAGACCTATCAAAATTATACCTGACTTCTCCATGGAAGCTCTCAAGGCCAGAAGGTCCTAGATAGATGTTCTACAAGTATTAAGAGTACATGGATACCATCCCAGGCTACTATACCCAGCAAAACTTTCAATCATTATAGACAGAAGAAACAAGATATTCAATGACAAAGCCAGATTTTCACAATACATATGTACAAACCCTGCCCTACAGAAAGTTCTGGAAGGAAAACTCCAACCCAAGGAAGTTAACTATGCTCGCAAAGACATAGGAAATAGAAATTCCCACTTACCCAGAACCCAAAGTATAAAGCAGGGCAAATATGTTCACAATAACACCACCAATAATAAATCTAAAAAAAACCCAAAAATTAATAATCAATGGTCCTTACTTTCCCTCAACATTAACGATCTTAACTCACCTATAAAAAGTCAAAGGCTAACAGAATGGATACAAAGACAGAATCCATCCTTCTGCTGCATACAAAAAACACATGTACACTTCAAAGACAGACAGTACCTAAGGTTAAAGGTTGGGAAAAGATTTTCCAATCAAATGGACCCAAGAAGCAAGCAGGTGTAGCTATTCTAATATCTAACAAGTTAGACTTCAAACCAAAATCAATCAAAAAGAGATAAAAATAGTCATTTCATCACATGAGAAATCCATCAGCACAAAGTCTCAATTCTGAACAGTTATGCCCCTAATGCAAAGGCACCCACATTGGTAAAAGAAACGCTACTAAAACTCAAATGGCCCGTAAAACCTCACTCACTCATAGTGGGAGACTTCAACACCCCACTCTCACCACTAGACAGGACCAGAAGAGAGGAACTTAACAAAGAAACAAAAGAACTAATAGAAGTTATGTCTCAACTGGGTTTAACAGACACCTATAGAACATTCCATCTAAACACAAAAGATTATACCTTCTTCTCAGCTTCACATAGAATCTTCTCTAAAATCGACCACATACTAGGCAACATAACAAACTTCAACAGATACAAACAAATTAGGATAGTCCCCTGTATCTTACCAGACCCCCAATGTTTTAAAGTTGGAATTCAACCACAATACAAATCACAGAAACCATACAAACTCATGGAAACTGAACAATGTGAAATTGCACCATACCTGGGTCAAAGAAGAAGTAAATAACAAATTAAAGACTTCCTAGAATTCAATGAGAATGAAGACACAACATACCCGAACTTATGGAACACTTTGCAAGCAGTACTATGAGGGAAGTTCATTGCACTAAGTGCCCATATGAAGAAAACAGAGGATAGTCGCATTAGAGAATTAACGGCACAACTGAAAGCCTTAGAACAAAAAGAAGCAAACTAACCCTGGAGGAGTAGACACCAGGAAATAATCAGTTTGGGGCTGAAATCAATAAAGTAGAAACAAGAAAACAATACAAAAAAAATCAATGCAAAAAATAGTTTTTTTTTTTTTTTTTTTTTTTGAGAAAATCAACAAGATGTCTACCCTCATAGAGCTGCAGGTGCCCAATTAGAAGCTGTTTTGGGCCTCACTTCTAGTACGACCCCAGCTATAGAAGGGTGGCAAAATTGGCACCAGACTTTCTCCTATTACAAGTATGTCTCTATGTTCAGGGATATCATCATATTGAATTAGGGACCAAACCTATTCATATTTCATCTAATTATAATTTTAAAGACTTTTTTTTAAGTAAGGACATATTTTGAGGACTAATGGTCAGTATAGGAATTAGGAGAAAATACCCAATCCAAGTGAGTGTCTAATTTTACTATATTCCAACAGACTAGTTTTCTTATGGGCGTCTAGTGGATACATTTATTGGATAAGAAACCTAAAATTTTCCAAGGGCCCCAAGTGATACAAAAAGGAACAAAAGAAAGACACACATCAGCTCTAATCTGCTTATAAAAGTAGAAATAGAAATTATGGTTTCATCAGAGAGGCTGAGAATTACACTGTATCCAAGCAGCTCCAAAACACTACAAGCAATGGAATTGATTCTTGCATACAAACTGATCACAAATCAAGAACACCTCTCAGTCTGCATAAAAGTTTACACTGATTCCTGAAGGTCTTAACTGAGTTTTAAAATATAAGTGCATGAGCACTGATTCAGATATATTAAATTGTTAAATAAATAATAAATAAATTGTTAAATCTTCTTTTTCATAAAGGTAAGAGTTTACTGTAAATTTCAACTTCATTTTCCAGACATTGCACATTCTGTAAATTTTGACGTATTTATGGGTTGAAAAGATGGTTCTGTGGTAAAGAGCACTGGTTGCTCTTCCATATATTGCAGATTTAATTCCCAGCACCCATAGAGCAGCAGACCACCATCTGTACCCCAGCTTCAAAAGGTCTGGTTACCCCTTCTAACTTCTATAAGCATTAAGAATGCAAATTGGGCACAGACATAAATGCAGGCAACCCCTCATACACATAAAAAAGTAAATTGAAATTTTGATTGTTTACTCTTTTCATTAATACATGAAATTTAGTAAACAATGTTAGGCAGGGAGTTTTGTTTGC
This sequence comes from Cricetiscus sungorus, assembly GCA_030556225.1. Classification (NCBI taxonomy): domain Eukaryota; kingdom Metazoa; phylum Chordata; class Mammalia; order Rodentia; family Cricetidae; genus Cricetiscus; species Cricetiscus sungorus. Next base: position 118,493,076 of record JANBXA010000007.1, read on the forward strand.
ATTTTGCTTAAAATAACAAAGCTGTATTTGAGAAATAGTCGTATAATTTGCAGGCATGTTTTTTTATAGGACCACATTTCAATATGGACATTTGTTGACTGAAAACCATGTGTGCACAAAAAGATGTTAGGACATAACTGCATCTCTATGTTTGGTGAATGATTAAAAAATTATTTACCAAGAAATCAATATCTGTTTATCTTATTATTTTTACAAGCATTCATTCACTGTGCATAAAACATAAAACCTGAACTGAAAACTAAAGAAGGGAGAGCAAGTGAAAAGAGAAACATTGAAAACAGAAAAGAGAATAAATCAGAACAGGGAGGGTAGAAAAGAGGGAGCAGAAGGGATTAGGATGGCAGTCAGGCCTCCATTCTTTTCGTTATATGAGGCAGCTACTAGAGAGATGATTCTTAATAAAACACTCTTCAGACACACTATGGACTTTCAAATGGTTAAAAAAAAATACAGCACATTCGTTTAATTTGAAATAAATGATTTGCTAAAGGTGAGAAAAAGCCAAGAGTCTGAGTCATGACAAGGAGTCTTAAATCCTATTGGCTTATTTTGATTGCATTTGCAAGTACCTGATGAAAATGCACAGAGCATCTCATCTCAAGATCTGAGGCTTCCTGTTGATTGTGTGGCAGAGTTGCCAGGCACATAACACATTTGTTTTACAGCAGTGCGTGATGAACTCACAGTGTTTTACCTCCAGGACTGAGAGTCCTTAATTTGCTCTTTGAGGAACAGTCTGTTTTCATCAAGAGACACACTTTCCTTGATCGGGCAATTCTAACATGAGTGCATTAAAGAGAAAGAATCAGAGGACGAGTGTAAGCAAGGAAGAAGCTGTCCAGTGTCCATGAAAACACAGCAGCGTTTATTTTCCAGTTAAGCACGTGCATTAATTTTTACATGAAGTTTCTTGATATGCCTCAGCATCCAGCATAATAATAATCTCCAGGACAAACAGACAGGAAAACAAAAACAATGGGAAAAGATCAATGAACTTGCAGTGAGCACTTCATTTAAAGAAAGAAATATGTGTGCTCTGAGAGATCTAATACAATTTTAAAAAAATGGTTTTTAGTAAGATAAAGATGTCTGCTTCAAATTCTGTCCTAAATATAGTTTAATATGTGGGAGAAGGATAATATGTGGTTGAAAAATAAGGCTTTTCTACTTGGTTTTCAATTTCCCTTAGGGAATAGACCATGATGTACTCATTCAACACATATTTAGTGTAAGTCTACTACCCCTCAGCCAGCACCCCCACACACACACACAATTGTGAATGGTAGATATACGGGCTGAAAATGATAGGTGTTTTTTCTCCCCCTGTAGACTCTACTCAAGTCAGGGGCCTCAGGGTGAAAAGACATGAGGGAAGAGGGGCCAAAAGAGGTTTTCAAAATCCTCCACACAAGAAAGGGGAAGAAGGCATTTAGGGCTGGAAATGGTAATAAAAGCAGGCAAGAGTTCAAGGTTTTAAAAGGAAAACCGAAGACTAAACCAACATACAAACCACAAGTTGACATACCATCATGGTTAGGGAAAAAAAAAAACTTCTCACTGGGCTCTATACCTAGATGAAGACTTGCAGGCAACTAATACCATGAAGAGGGAGAATTACTTTGGGAATGAGTCTCCTAAATTGTTATCTAATACCAAGGAGTCAGTCCTAAAAATACACATGCAAGCAACACTAAGTAGACTCAACAAGTTATATTTCCCTTTTTATTAATTTATTTTTTATTTTTATTTTACATGTCGATCCCAGTTCCCCCTTCCTTCCTCCCCCTTTCACTCTCTTCCTCTCTCCCACCCTGTCATGCACACCACCACCATCCTCCCCTCCCACCCTCCCACCCACAATCCACATGTAGGGCCAGTCTTCCAGGAGGGGTCATCTAAATCTGTCAAGTCATTTGGAGTAGGGACTAGGACTTCTCTCTGGTCTCTAGATTAAGGGAGTATCCCTCCATGGGGGATATGCCCCAAAGTCTTTTTCTGCACCAGGAATACATCATGGTTCCACTGTCTGAGGTTGCTTATACTGCTCAGGCTTTCTATCTGAGACCCATGTTCAGGGGGTCTGAGTCAGTTGCATGCTGGACTCCCAGCTATCAGTCTGGGGGCTCATTAGCTCCTCCTTGTTCAGGTCAGCTGTCTCTGTGTGTTTCTGTAGCCTGGTCTTGTCCTCCCTCTCTGCGTCTGGATTCCAGTTAGGCTCAGTGTTTAGTTGTGGGTGTTTGCTTCTGTTTCCATTAGATACTAGATGAGGGCTCCATGATGATGATGGATAAGTTAGTTGTCAATCTCATTATTAGGGAAGGGCATTTATGGTAGCCTTTCCACTGTTGCTCAAATTGTTAGTTGGGGTCAGTCTTGTAGGTCTCTGGACATTTCTCTAGGTTCAGTTTTCCCTTTAAACCTATGACTCCATTTTTTATGGTCTCTCTCTCTCTCTTCCTCTCTCTCTCTCTCTCTCTCTCTCTCTCTCTCTCTCTCTCTCTCTCTCTCTCTCCTTTCATCTATTCCTCCCCTGACTCATCTTCCTCATCCCACATGCTCTCATCTACTTCCCTTCTCTTTCTCCTAGTTCCCTCTCCACTCACTGCACCCCCACTCCACTCCCCAAGTGCTCTGGAGATCTTGTCCCTTTTCCCTTCTGTAAGGGACCTTATATGAATCTCTTACAATCCACCTTGTATCCTAGTTTCTCTGGTGGTGTGAATTATAGGCTGGTGATGTTTTGCTCTATGTCTATAATCCATATATTAGCGAGTACATACCATGTTCCTCTTTTTGTGACTGGGTTACTTCATTCAGGATGGTTTCTTCAAGTTCCATCCACTTGCCTGCAAATTTCAAGATTCCATTGTTTTTTGTTTTTTGTCATCCCTCCCCCCACCCCCGGCAGAGTAGTATTTTATTGTGTAAATGTGCAACTTTGAGATACCATCTTACTCCTGACAGAATGGCTAAAATTAGAAAACCAATGACAACTTATGCTGGAGAGGATGTGAAGAAAGGGGAACACTCCTCCACTAATGGAGTGCAAACTTGTACAGCCATTTTGGAGATCAGCATGGCGGTTCCTTGGGAAAATGGGAATCAGTCTACCACAGGCTCCAGCAATTCCCATCTTTGGCATATACCCAAATGATCCACATCCATTCCACAAAGACATGTGCTTAGCTATGTTTATAACAGCAGTATTTGTAATAACCTGAACCTGGAAGCAACCTAGTTCCCCTCAACTGAAGAATGGATAAACAAGTTATATTTCTATGTTTATTCATATATATGTAACAATATTACATATTCATATATATATATATATATATATATATATATATATATATGTGTATATATATATATATATGTGACAATATGGAATAAAGGACAATGAATTTGAAAGGAGGTAACCAAAGGTAGCATAGCAGGGATGAGAGGTAGGGAGAGAAATTATGCAATCACATTTAAATAAAAATAAAATAAATTCTAGAAATTGAAGTAAAAATAAATTTTGAAGACCAGAAGAGTAAGCAATTACTGAAAGTCTGGGTTTAGTCTGTCTATTGAACAGCACTGCCTATAAGGACCATTGTAGACCCACAGTCTACTGCACACAGGAGCAACAGACAGACACAGAGAAGATAACTAATGCTCCACAGAGGCTGGAAGGTGAAGCAGGGATGTTAGAATAAAAAGCAGCAACAGAGGAGTCACAGGACTCTTAGTACCTCAGGCCTGGAGATGGAAATACATGATGACATAAAAGAATGCAGGGCTGCCAGTGAGAATCACTGATCACTCCTATCTATCTCTCTGTCTCTCTTAATAAATAGATAGAGATAAAGCTATCTTCTACCCTCTCACCCATGTGCATCCACATGGCTGTGAATATTTATTATATAAAATAATTTAATGTAACTAAATGTGAACTCAAATTTGAATCCCCAATCCAGGTGCCAGGCATTGTTGTTAAGTATTAAAACCCATTGCATCAGCCCCACTAGATCTGGAAATACCCAGTGTGTTCATTTACAACATATGGATCTCCTGGTTTAGCTCCACAGAGCAGTTCTGACAAGCACAAGCAAAGACTAGCCATTAAAGCAATTTATAGATTACCAGCTATGAAGTAAGCGAGGAGGGTAATACTTTGTACTTTACAGCTCTGTTGCTTTTCACCTACAAAAAATTAAATTATATATAATAGATTGGATTTCTCCTATTCCATTTTTTCTTCTAATCAAAATAAGCCAATTCTATAAAATCATACAGTGTCAGAGATATTGATGTATCTAATATTTATGTTGCATTAGAAAGTGAGTAGTTGGCTGGTGTTGTGCTGCATGCCTTTAAATCCAGCACTTAGGAGGCAGAGGCAGGCAGATCTCTGCAAGTTCAAGGCCAGCCTGGTCTACAGAGCTAGCTCCAGGACAGGCTCCAAAGCAATGCAGAGAAACCCTGTCTCAAATAAAAAAAAAAAGTGAGTAGTTGATTCACTGGGAACAAAATAGCCTAGCAGAACAAGTAAACAGCCTCCAACTTTAGCAAATACCCCAAGATAACACATAGGCCACACCTGCCAGAAAACCAGATAGGTGGATAGGCTGCCTGCAGATCTTTTCTTCTGTGTTCCCTCTATCCAGTCCCCCAGTCTCATCCCTAGCTCTGGAACAGAATACCCACTGCAGCCATCCTGCTGTGTCTACTCCTACCCCAAACCCTCCCATCCCCCATCGAGCCCATAGCTCCCTTTCTAACTTCCCTCCCCTCATTTGTTGCTTTTCCCCTTCTCCAGCTCCTAAAGGGTCTTTTTCTGTCCTACCAGGCAGCTCCCAAATAATGGCACAGAGACTTCTTACTATTTATGAAATATCACCATAGGCTCATTACAAATATTCCACAACAAGGAACCCCCTTCTAACTAACCTACAGGTCACACCTGCCAGAAAACCAGGTAGACTGCCCATAGATCATCTATTCTCTTTCTGTTCCCCAGTTTCAATCCACCAGTCTCATCCTCAGCCCCCTTCCCTGAACCCTTGATCCCATCACTTTTGGATCCCACAGTTCTTCCCCTTCTAACCTTCCACCCCACATTTGTTGCTTTGGTCCAGATCCCAACCCCAGTGGGTACCCCCTGCTAACAGGGCAACAAATAGGCTGAAAGCAGACCCACACATGTTCTATAGCTAGCCAATGCCTCCAATTTCATATCTAGCTCTTTAGCAGGAAATCTGCTGCAGTCTTCCTCTCCTAAATGACACCATCCCCAAGGTATCACAAAGAACTTCTCCTCCAACCTTCCTTCCCCCAGCTCACTCCAGTATCCCAGTCTCCAAACCAGCAGGCATTCCCTGTGAACACACAAGCTTAGCAGGCCAGGAAAACAGCCATGGCAATATCTCAACCAGAACCCATCTAGCCTACCACAGCAGGCTGAACATTCCAACATAGCTGAAGCACAAGAAAAAAGAACTTAAAAGCAATTGCATGAAGATGATAGAGCTCCTTAAAGGGTAAATCAATAAATACCTTAAAGGAACCTAGGATAAAACACACACATACCCAGGGAGGAAATGAATAACTCTCTTATAGAAAGGCAGGAAAACACAAACAAAAGCGAAAACTGGAGGAAATCAATGAATTCCTTAAATAAATCCAAGAAAACAGAGAATCAGTTGAACAAAATAAATAAAACCATTCAAGACATAAAAATGGAAATAAAATCAATAAGGAAAACAAAAATGTAGGGGATTCTAGAAATGAAAAATTTAGAAATTTGAACAGGAACTACAGGGGAAAGTTTCACCTACTGAATACAATATATTGAAGAAAATCTCAGGCATTGATGATATGACAGAAGAAATGGATACATTCATCAAATAAAATATAAAATCTAAAGCATGATACAAAATATTCAGGAAATCTGTGACACTATAAAAAAGACTCAACTTAAGAACAGGTATAATGAAATGTCCTTCCCCTATAATGAGAATGATGACCACCATATATGTCATCCTAGAGCCTTCATCTAGTAGCTGATAAAAGCAGAAGCAGAGATCCACAACTAAGCACTGAGCTCAACTCCTGGAATCTAGTTGTAGAGAAGGAGGAGTGATGAGCAAAGGAGTCAAGACCATGCTAGAGAAATCAACATAAAAAGCTGACCTAAGTAAATGTGAACTCATGGGCCCCAGTCTGACTGTGGGGGACCAAAATAAGATCAAACCAAGCCTGCTGAACCTGAATGTGCATGTCAACTAGGAGAACTGGGCAGTCTATGGAGCCTCTGGCAGTGGAACTGGATGCATGCCTAGTACATGAATGGACTTCAGGAGCCCATTCCATAAAGGGATATTCCCTTAGCCTAGAGATGTGGGGTAGGACCTAGTCCCTCCCCAAATGACTTGATAGATTTTGATGATCCCTCATGGAAGGCCTCATCCTCCCTGGGGAGTGAATGGTGGATGGGATGGGGGGAGATCACTGGGAAGCATGAGAGGATGGGAGGGAGAGGGAACTGGGATTGATATGTTAAATAAGATCATTTCTAACTTGAATAAAATGTATTAATAAAGAAAGAAGAAGCAGTATGGAGTTAGGATAAGAATCCCAGATCAAAGGCACAGAAAATATGTTTAATAAAATCAAAGAAGAAATATTTCCTAACCTAAAGAAGATGTCTATAAAGGTATAAGAAACACACAGAACAACAAATAAATTGTATCAGAAAAGTAAGTTCCCTTGCCACAAAATCAAAACACTAAACATATAGAACAAAGAAAAAATATTAAACCTGTATGGGGAGAAGACCAAGTTGCATATAAAGGCAGACCAATTAGAATCACACCCAATTTCTCAATGGTGACTCTCAAAAACAGAAGGGCCTGGACAGATGTGCTGTAGACCCTAAGAAACCATCAATGCCAGTCCAGATTACTATATCCTGAAAAACTTCTAATCAACATAGTAGATAAAATAAGATATTCCATAATAAAGTCAAATTTAAGCAGTATCTATCAACAAATCCAGCCCTACAGAAGGTGCTAGAAGAAAATCTACAACTTCAGGAGGTTAACTACACCCATGAAAACATAGGAAACAAATAATCTCGCATCAGAAAAATCAAAAGAAAGGGCATACACACACACACACACACACACACACACACACATACACACCACTAACAATATGAACAACAAAAACATAATAACAGAAATAAAACTATTGGTAATTGATATCACTTGATATCATTAGCATTAATTCACCAATAAAAAAAACAAAGGCTAACAGAATGGATTATAAACAGGATCTATCTTTCTGCGGCATCCAAGAAATATACCTCAATATCAAAGATAAACATTACCTCCAGGTAAAGGCTTAGAAAAGATATTCTAAGTAAATGGACCTAAAACGTAAGCTGGTATGGCCATTTTAATATCCATCAAAAGACTTCAAACAACAAAACAAAAGGGACAAGGAAGGAAGGAAGGAAGGAAGGAAGGAAGGAAGGAAGGAAGGAAGGAAGGAAGGAAGAAGGAAAATATATGCTAATCAAAGGAAAACTCTACCAAGACATTTCAGTTCTTCCCATGTGTGCCCCAAATATGTTTGTGAAAGAAACATTGCTACAGCTTAAATCACATATCAACCCTCACACACTGATAATGGAAGACTTTAATACTCCACTCTCTGCAATAGACAGCTCATCCCAGCATAAACTAAACAGAGAAATACTGGAGCTAGGAGACATTACAAAACAAATGGACCTAACAGATATTTACATTTCACCAAAACATAAAAAAATATACATTGTTCTCTGTACCTTATGGGACTTTCTCCAAAACTGACCACATAATCAGACACAAAATACATTTCAACAGATACAAGAAATTTTAAATAAACCCTGAATCCTATCAGACCACAATGGATTGAAGCTGGATGTCAACAACAGAAAGTGTATAAACCCATGGAAATTGAACAACTCCCTACTAAATAAAAAATAATAATAATAGGTCAAGAAAGAAATAAAAAATTAAGGGCTCTCTAGAATTTAATGAAAATGAATACATTGCATGCCCAAACTTATGGGAGACATAGTGAAAGCAGTGCTAACAGAAAAGTTCATAGAACTTAAAAAATTGAGAGATAACAACCAACAACTTAACATCATACCTGAAAAGACTAGAACAAAATAAGTAAGCATGAACAAAAGAGTAGACATCAAGAAATAATCACACTGAGGGCTAAAATTAGTAAAATTGAAACAAATATAACACTATAAAGAATCAATGAAAGAAAGAGCTGGCTGGTTCTTTTAAATAAAATCAACAGGATAGACAAACCTTATCTAAACTAACTATGACACAGAGAGAGAATATCTAAAATAAAAAAAAGTATTACAGCAAAACCGTTCACAACCAAACTAGAAAATCTAAAAAAAATTGATAGTTTACTCAATATGTACCACTTACTGAAGTTAAATGAATAATTTAAATAACCTCTATAACCCATAGTGAAATAGAAGTAGTCATTTTAAAACTCCCAACTGATCCAACCAGGATAGCATAGCCCTACAAGTGCAATGGGAGTGGGGGGATGGGAGGGGAGGGTGGCCAGGGTGCATGTCATGGGGGAAAGGGGGTAAGAGGGAGGGAGGGTGAGAGGGAGAGAGGTTGCAAGGGAGAGAGGGAGGGAGAGGAGACTGAGATCAACATGTAAAATTTATAAATTATATTAATAATAATAATTAAAAAAGAATAAAAAAAAGACACCAATGGTAAAGGTACCACAAAAAGCCATTCATTCTAGATAGGAGCTCCCACTTTTCCCCATCCAACACAAAGATAATATCCACCTGCCTGCTGGCTATCATGACTAGTCTTGTTCATGTGCCCCACAATGCTGTGTTTCCTTGTCAAAATTTGTTTGGGTAGCGCTAGCGCTTTAGGCCTTGAAAAAGAAAAAAAAAAAACCCAGGGCCAGGTGGTTTCAGAGTAGAATTCTACCAGATTCTCAAAGAAGAGTTAATGCAATATTCCTCTGTAGTGATATATTTACTCTGTCCAAACCTTGTGAATGTCTCACTAGATTCCACAAATTATTTTACAAAATAGAAATAAAAAGAACATTGCTCAATTTATTTTATATGACAACAGATACACTAATACCCAAATAAAAATTATTACAGACCAACTTCCCTTGTGAACATAGATATACACAAAAATATTCAAATGTTACTTACAAAACAAATACAATATTACATCAAAAAGGTCATCTACCACAATCAATAGGCTTCGTCCCAGAGATGCAGGGATGGTTTACCATACAAAAATCAGGTAATGTAATCCTCAACACTCAACATTAACAAACTTTAAAACACACACACACACACACACACACACTTCTCGTTAGATGTAGATGTTAAATATCCTTTTACAAAACCCAGCACCCCATCATGATAAAAGTCATGTATATGTTAGGATAACAAGGGACATGTACATAAGCATTGTAAAGGCAATTTACAGCAAGCCTATAGCCAACATCAAATTATATGGAAATTAAAATAAATTCCACTAAAATCAGGAACAGAAAAAAATTGTCTACTCTTTCCATATCTTCAATATAGTACTTGAAATCTTAGCTATAGCAATAACACAAATTGAAGATTAAGGGGACACAAAATGGAAAGGAAGTCAAAATAAGGTCATTTGCAGATGAAATGACAGTATAAATAAGCAACCCTGAAAGTTCTACCAGGGAGCTCCTACAGCTGGGAAATACTTTCAGGAAAGTATCTGGATACATGATTAACTCGAAAAACCACTAGCCCTCCTATATACAAATGACAAACGGACTGAGGAAGAAATTAGAGAGACACCTTTCACAATAACCTCAAATAGTATAAAATATCTTGGGAGTAACTCTAATCAAGCAAGTGAAAGACCAGTATAGCAAGAACTTCAAGTCTTTGGAGAAAGAAATTGAAAAGAAGATGCCAGAAAATGGAATGATCTCCCATGATCATATATAAGTAGGATTAGCATAGTAAAGATGGCCATCCTACCAAAAACAATATACATATTTATTACAATACTGATTAAAATTCCAAAATAATTCTTTGAAGACCTTGAAAGAGCAATTCTCAACTTCATATGGAAAAACAAACAACCCAGGGTAGCTAAAACAATTTTGAAAAATAAAACAACTGCTCGAAGTCTTATATTTCACAATTTAAAGTTGTACTACAGAGCAAAAGTAATAGAAAAAATACATTTTATTGGCATAAAAACAAACATGTTGATCAATAAAATGGAAGTGAAGAGCCAACATAAAAACATAAATCCACATTCATATAACACCTTATATATATATGTATATATATATATATATATATATATATATATATATATATATCACTTGAAAGAAGACAGCTTCTTAAACAAATGGAGATAGCCAAACCAGTTGTCTTAAAGTAGAATAATGCAAATAGATCCATTTTATCACCCTCCATAAAACTCAGGTCTGAGTGGATCAAAGACTTCAACAAAAAACAGACACACTGGACCTAATGAGAATAAAGTAAGAAACAGCCTTGGATGCATTGGCATAGGAGACAACTTTCTGAACAGAAAACTGATAGCAACAATTAATAAATAGAACCTCGTGAAACTGAAAGCTTGTGTAAGGCAAAGGACAACATCAATTTGACAAAGTGGAGGCATATAGAATAGGAAATGATTTTTATCAATGGATGGAAAGCTGAAATTCAAAATATATGAAGAACTCAAGAAACTATATTTCATAACAATACAATCTAATTTTTAAAATGGGGACAGATCTAAACAAAGAATTCTCAATAGAGGAATCTCAAAGGGCTGAGAAACACTTAAGACAATGATCAACATCCTTGGTCATCAAGAAAATGAATATCAAAACTACCTTGAACCTCCATCTTACACTTTTCAGAATGGCTAAGATTAGTAGCTCTAGTGATAGCTCATTCTGGTGAGGATGTGGAGCAAGGAAACATGCTTCCATTTTTGGTGGGAGTGAAAACTTGTAAAGCCACTTTTGAAATCAATATGGCAGTGTCTCAGAAAATTTTGAATTGATTTAGCTCAAGACCCAGCTATACTACTCCTGGGCACATAATTAATAAATGCCCCATCCTATCAGAAAGAGATTTGCTCAACTGTGTTCTTAGCTGCTTTTTTCACAAGCTCCAGAAACTAGAAACAACCTAGTTGTCCCACAAAGAATGGGTAAAGAAAATGTGGTACAATTTCAAAATGGAGTATTATTTATCTAGAAAAATAAAGACAACATGAAATTTGCAGGCAAATGGATCGAGCTAGAAAAAATCATCCAGAGTGGGGTAACCCAGACCCAGAAAGATAAATATGAAACATCAATTCATTCACTTATAAGTGGATATTACCCATTAAGTAAATGACAAGCTACAGTTCATAGACTCAAAGAGGATAGATAAAGAAGGTAGCATTGTAAATGTAGTTGGATTTCCCTGGGGGAGGGTAATAGACTAGATTTTAAGGGGCAAACTGGAAACAGGTGGGGAAGAGAGCAGTATCAGATGAGAAGGAAGTGAGATGGACAGAGAAAGTGCAGGAAGAGATGGTTGGTATTAGTCGGCTCTGTGTGTGTATGTGTGTGCGCGTGCGTGCGTGCGTGCGTGCGTGCGTGCGTGCGTGTGTGTGTGTGTTGGGAGAGGTGAAACCTGGTGCGTGAGAAACTGCCTAGAATCCAGAAATGTGTTCCTAATAAGGACTCCTGGTAATGGGGACAGGGAGTCTCAGCTGTCCATTTCTTGTTACCAGGTGAGGCTTCCAATGGCAGGAATGGGTTGTATTCAGCTGAGTTGTTGGCCAAGAGGGTCTTATGGAAATTCCTAAACAACCCAGGCTGTTGCGAAGGCAAATGGTTGCTCTCTGAAAACTGACACAAGGACCCCAATGCTGAAGACAATAAACACACACACACACACACACACACACACACACACACACACACACACGCCACTGAATATGGAAAAGTCAAGCTGGTGCCTACATGGAGTCCTCACCCCTAGATAGGAGCTCCCACTTGTCCCCATCCAACACAAAGATAATATCCAACTGCCTGCTGGCTATCATGACTAGTCTTGTTCATAAGCCCCACAGTGCTCCTATCTTCCTTTCCTATTGGCCATCAGTGCTTTATTCATTAACCAATACGAGAAACATATTTACAGAATGACATCTCCCATCAGCTATAGTCCATAAATCAGTGCCTTATATAATCATCAGATAGGCTTCCTCAAGCAGCAGATGGAAACAGATGCGTAAACTCATACCAGACATTATGTGGAGAAAGAGTTTAAACACCAAATCACTCCATTCAGTGATTAGAGAATCCAGTGTAGGTTGTTAAGAGCCAGAGGAAATGGAGGACACCAACGGAACAAGGCCCTCTGAATCATGTAAATAAAGAGCATATGATCTTACAGTGACTGAAGCAACAAACACATCATCTACATGGGACTTCACCAGGTCCTCTGTATGCACTACAGCTGTTAGCTTAGTATGTTTATGGAAGTCCTGACTATAAAAGAGTGGGTCTCTGACTCTTTTAACTGCTCTTTGGATTCTTTTCCTCCTGTACAGTTTCCATGTCCAACTTTAATATGATAGTTTTTGTTTCTTATTATTATTATATTTTATTTTAACATGTTCAGTTGTTATCTCTTAGAAACCTGTTCTTTTCTCATAAGAGTCAGAAAGGGAATGGATCTAGATAGGAATGGGAGGAAAGTTAGGGAGAAGCTGAGGAGGGGGAAGAGAATGGGGAAACTATAATCAGGATATATTGTATAAAAAGGAATATATTTTCAATAAAAAGGAAAAGTCAACCATTTTTAAGTGGATAGTTGGGCTTGGGAGATAGCTCACTGGGTAAAGTCCTTGGCTTGCAAGTAAGAAAATTTAAGTTTGATCCTTGGTACCTATGTAAAAAACTGAGTGTGGCAGCATATTCTTCCAAATCCATTGCCTGGGGAGTGGAGACAGGCAGAACTCTGTTCAGAACTCCTTGTCCAGACAGCACAGTTTACTTGGTGAGCTCCAGATAAGAAAAAGAAAAAAGAAAATTAAAACTGTATCCAAACAGAAAATAATGACTGTGAGTGAAGAATAATGTGAGACTAGCATCATATATGGTGTTCACATCTTCAAGAACATTAACAGGCAATAATACCAATGTTACATAAACACACACATACACACTTAAAGATACATACATGCAGAGAAGAGCAACTGAGAGAAAGTAAGCTAGAGAGGGTGTTGGAATTACAGCAGGGATTCTGCCATCCTGGGTAACTGCTTCACTTGGCTTTTTCAAAAAGCAGAAATTATAGTTCAATAATATGCTAATGAACATTCACACTCACAGCACGCTTGTTGATGACTCTCATGAAGAAGCACAGAGCTTCCATTCAGACCTGAGCAGTTTGCCAAATAAGATCATACCTAGCTTCAATCTACCATGGATTAAATAATGCTTTATCATTAACTTACTTTAAAATACATACACACACACACCATACCACTGTCATAAAATACTAATTTCAATTATAACAAAATAAAAGTGCAATCAGAGAAGAAAGCTGATTCTGAAATACACTCCCCCCAAAATGTTTTAAAGGTTAAACAAATCAAAATAAATCAGAGAAGTCATACTTTCATTGAAATTGGCTTTCAATCACAGTTTATGAGAATGCTGGTGCCTGGGAGACCTGCCATAAATAAGATACAGTATTGACATGAGCATAGGCATGATTCTCCATACTCTTAACACAGTGGCTGATCTCCACCTCTGTATACATGGGCTACAATGTATACATTGATCAGGTTCATTTTCACCAACTAAAGAATTGAAATATAGGAAAAATAAGTGCAACAAGTAGCAACAAAGAAAAATCTTAGATGGAACAGACAGCAGTAGACAGCATCATCCTGTAAAACGTGGTTTCTCTTACGAGTGAGAAAATATACACATAACAAGGTACGCAGAGAAAAAGACCCATTGATTATCACATGAGAAACTGAAGCAGCACCTCTCTTCCATGGTTAGAGGTCTAACGGTTCTTTGAGAAGATCTTCCTCCTCAAGTTTAGCATTACTCAGTGTGAATGGACAGAAAGGCTGGTAGGCTAGCAGGTGCACAACTTTGGTGCAAACACATTCTGGTCTGACCTTGAACTTGTTAGGCTGCTCCAATGGCAGGATGCTTACTAGCAGAGAAAAAATAAGAAAAGAAAGACGGAAGGAAGGAAGGAAGGAAGGAAGGAAGGAAGGAAGGAAGGAAGGAAAGAAGGAAGAAGACTTCTGAGCCTTTGGTTTAATCCATAGGGCTTATGTATCAGGTCAGGAAGGTGAGGAAGAAACTAGCCATCTTGGAATTTCACCATATTTATGTATTCATGGCCAATCACTCCATTTGTCTGCCTATCAGAGAATTTGTCTAACTCTTAGTCCCTCAAGTGCACCTGTATTTTACAAATATGTAAATGTTCTACACAGCTCACATCCTGACACAATAATACAGCTTTTCAAGTCTGAGTACTTCAAACATTTATTAGTTTCCTTGTCTCTCCACAACAATTTCCCAGAGAAAATCCAGAATCAGAAAATATCTGAATGACACCATTGCCCTTCCTTTGGGTGTGAACACACAACATTATTGTGACTTTGTGCATGACACTCATTTTTCCTTCTTCTGGTTTTTCTACTCAGGATTTAACTAGATTTGATGACTTGTCCTAACCAAAGCTGTACAGTGAGATCCTGTCTTGAGATGGAGTCCATTTTCCTTTCTTCTTCTTCATCTTCTTCTTCATCTTCTTCTTCTTCTTCTTCTTCTTCTTCTTCTTCTTCTTCTTCTTCTTCTTCTTCTTCTTCCTTCTTCCTTCATCTTCTCCCTCTCCCTCTCCCTTCCTCCCTCCCTGCCTCTCTCTCTTTCTCTCTCTCTCTCTCTCTCTCTCTCTCTCTCTCTCTCTCTCTCTCTCTCTCTCTCTAGCTATCTTTTTCAGGGTTTTTGGAGGCTTTCCTGGAAATAGCTCTTGTAGACCAGAGTGGTCTCAAACTCAGAGAGATCCGCCTGCCTCTGCCTCCCAAGTGCCGGGATTAAAGGTGTGTGCCAGCACCACCTGACTTCCATTCTTCTTTTTTTATGTCCCATTCTGAGAAAATCCCCTTACAAGATTGAAACAGTACTTTCTCAACTCTAGATATCAGTTCTGATCTGACACCAGACAATTTTACATTCATGGTGTATTCATAGCCGTACATGATGGGAGATGTTATTCTTTAAATATATTTCTCCTACTGGTTAATTAATAAAGCACCATTGGGCCAATGAGAAGGCAAGATAGGCGGGGCTAGGAAACAAGGAGGAAAGAGGAAGTGGTAAGGAGGAGTCAAGATGTAGACCAGGGAGAAAGGAAGATGCTGGCCACGGCTCCCTGATAAGATGAGCCACGTGGAAATACTTAGATAAGTAGAAATGGGTTAATAATTAAGACAGAGCTAGCCCATAAACAATAATGGTAACTGGCCAACAGGATTGTATCAAATACAGAGTCTCTGAGTGTTATTTGGGGGCAGCACGCCAGACTAGCAGCAGGCAGGCTGGCGGAAAACATGCACACTACAGACGCCGCCCAACGTGGCTATAAGAACTTTCACTTAAAACTTGATAAAAGCTTAAAAAGGGATTTTAGAAACAAAGGAACAGAGGCTAGCAAGACTTCTTGGTAGCAACATTTTCTCAGTTGGATTTGTTTTGCTGTAGACAGAGATTTGTGCTGTTCCTTTAAGGGAGGTTTCCAAAATTAGCATAAGCAACAAAAAAACAGCCTTGCTTTTAAAGAGCTTTGCTAACAATTCATTGGTGTGTACGAGAGCTGCAATGAAGGTTTACATGGTGTTTTAAAAAATACTCTGGCTTGGGAGACAAAAATAAATAAATAAATAAATAAATAAATAAATAAATAAATAAATAAATAAAAAACAAAACCAGGATACAATGGTTTAAAAAAGAAAAAAAGAAAGTAGAATGGATGGATGTGGGTGCACACCATTAATCCCAGCACTTGGGAGGCAGAGGCAAACAGATCTCTGTGATTTCAAAGTAAACCTGGTATACAGAGGGAATTCCAGGACAGATAAAAGTTACACAGAGAAACCCTGTCTCAAAATATATAAAAATAGAAGTAAAAGAAATAGAGTAATAAAAAAGCCACGTAAAGATGAAAAGCACAGAGAAATTTTGGATACTATACGCGATTCTGTTGTCTTTAAATTATTTGATTGCTGAGAAAATAACAACTATTGATAAAAAAAATGCTGCTGAATTAATTCAATTTATATATTTTTTAAAATGCTTTAACTCAAAAATTTAAGCATAAGGACAAGTTACTAGGGAAAAGAATTTCTATTTTTGTTTCCACAGAAAATGAAAAACTATGGATTTCTTCCAGATTAATGTGGTTTGATCAAGCAAGACCCCCTGAAGCAATGTCTACAGCCAAGATTTGTGTGTCTTCTTAGGATCCCCCATGACAGCGCCCCCTTCCAGCAGGAAGTAGTTTGGAAAGAATGACGCCCAAATTCCCAAATATTGTTTATAAATGTTTGTTCTCATTTATATGGGGCTTGTTATAAATGGTTAATGACCACAAGTAATCTTTTTAAAGGTAAAAATGGAATTATGGTATAGATATAAATGCTTTGTTTTGGAATGGATTTTCATTTATTGATACAAATTTAAGGTCAATTTTATGACATTTTTGTCCTCCTGCTTAGGTATTGTGTTTATATAGCTCATTGGAAAATGTAATGTACAATTTAGTACAGATTAGATAATTACCAATGATAGTCAAAACTTAGAGTTAAGTTAGTTAGGATTTCTAGATATACAGAGATGTATTTGAGATGGATAGGCATTCTTCAAAACTTTCAAAGACCTACAGAATATGGCATTTAAAATGGTTTAGGGTTTTTCTTGACAATGAGGCACAACTGCTCCTGGTAACACCACCAAAAAAAAAAAAAAAAAAATGTTATGAAGTTTGCTTCTAATATGGCAAGACTAGCCATTTGGGCAAGGTACTGCTCTTCTGGACTGTTTGACTTTATGTTGTAGAAACTGGACATGCAGGACCCACAAAAAGGTGACTGCTGATGCAAGATGGACATTGCTACAGGATTCCTGCTTCATGGAAGGGGCTGCCTGCCAGACATTCTGCAGGACACAGATAAAAGTAACTGACAAACTGCCAATACAGGTGGACAGTTAAAGTTTCCTGTTTTGTTGAGGAGTCTGGAAACACACTATGGCCTATTGGCTGAAGATGGAACATTACAGAAGAACTTCGGGTGACTGACCAGGCAATGAGTTGTCTCTGTCATTTCTAGAGTTTTTATATTATCCTTCTATTGTCTTTGAAGGAGTTGAAGACAGATAGTTTTAGTTATAGTTTTCCTTAGTTGGGATAAAAGGTAAATTACATATAAGACTTTAGACTCACAAAGACAGGATAGATGATACTTTCTTTAAGTCTTACAAAATGTTCATGAACTAAATATTGTTAACTGTGATTCTTATTTGATAACTGTTGTATGATATATTTTTTCTATGTCAAGGTTAAAACCCTTCTTTTTATTTTAGACAGAAAAGAGGAGATGATGGGAGATGTTATTCTGTAAATATGTTTCTCATAATAGTTAATTAAAAAAGCACCATTGGGCCAATGAGAAAGCAAGATAGGTGTGGCTAGGAGGCAAGGAAGAAAGAGGAAGTGGTAAGGAGGAGTCAAGATGTAGACCAGGGAGAAAGGAAGACGCCAGCCGCGGCTCCCTGATAAGATGACCACGTGGAAATACTTAGATAAGTAGAAATGGGTTAATAATTAAGACAGAGCTAGCCCATAAACAATAATGGTAACTGGCCAACAGGATTGTATCAAATACGGAATCTCTGTGTGTTATTTGGGGGCAGCGCGCCAGACTAGCAGCGGGCAGGCTGGCAGAAAATATGACAGCGTCCCCTACCAGCAGGTAGTAGTTTGGAAAGAACGATGCCCAAATTCCCAATTATTGTTTATAAATGTTTGTTTTCATTTAAATGGGCTTGGTTATAAATGGCAATAACCACAAGCAGTCTTTTTAAAGGTAAAAAGGGAATCATGGTATAGATATGAATGCTTTGGAATGGATTTTCTTTTATTGATATAATTTAAGGTCAATTTTTGATATGTATATTTCTCCTCTTGTTTAGATATTGTGTTTATATAGCTCACTGGAAAATGTAATGTATAATTTAGTACAGATTATAGAGAGTTACCTATGATAGTTAAAACTTGGAGTTAAGTTTGTTAGGATTTCTAGATATGCAGAGATGTATTTGAGATGAATAGGCATTCTTCAAACCTTTCAAAGACCTACAGAATATGGCATTTAAAATGGTTTAGGGTTTTTTTTTGGTTTTTTTTTTTTTTTTTTTTTTGACAATGAGACACAACTGCTCCTGGTAACACCACCTGCATCAGAAAGAAAGATGGACATCGAAGAAACGCGTAATGAAGTTTGCTTCTAATATGGCAAGACTAGCCATTTGGACAGGATACTGCTCTTGTCTAGACTGACTATATGCTAAATAAACTGGATGTGCAGGACCCACAGAGAAGTGACTGCTGATACAAGATGGACATTGCTACAGTATTCCTGCTTCATGGAAAAGGCAGCCAGACATTCTGCAGGACACAGAGAAAAATGACTGACAAACTGCCAATACAGGTGGACAGTTTAAAGTTTCCTGCTTTGCTGAAAGTCTGCCAGACACATTATGGCACCATTTAAGCCAGAAGACTTCATGTTTAATCCAAGCATTAAAGGACAGAGGAGCAATGGCGAATTTGTTCTGGATCTACAAATGACCATCTAAACCATTTGAGGACCAAAGATAATCTGGAGACACTTTTGCCCATAATTTCCATAAAACTCTATCCTATTACCAGAAATAAAATTTACAGTGACATAAGGTTATGTGGTTAGATACAGGGCCACATGATCTTTTTCCTGTTTATTGTATTTTAAATAAGTAATATCTGAAGAAGTTTCTGTCTTTTCCTACAGACTTGCACAACAATGGACTTTACCCATGAACAGGGCACTTGTAAGAATTCATATAGCTTTTAAAAGAAATAAGACTTCCTCAAATTTTCTTAATTTCTAGAACCTTTAATGTTTATTGACATTTTAAGGTATCTTGAACGTTATATGCTTATAAAGTATCTGCATTTTTTCTTCAGTATTGTGTCTAAACTTAAAACCAGAATCTATGTTCTCTCAGAGTAGTCATAATTGAAAGTAACAATAACCTCAATGTCAGTAAAACATAATAGGTTTTTTTCTTAAACAATACATAACAATGGGGTATACTTTGTGTGGGATAACTCACACTATTCCTACTTTCTTTTGCCTTTGATAGAGAATTTTAGATTTGGAGATCTATATCTGACAAAATATCCATAGTAAGAAGTATAAAGCCTATGACCTGACATTTGTTTTTCTCTAAGAAGCAGTATGTTGAAGATCTAACTCTCAAAATCAGGGTGTTTAGGAGGTGGTTTTTCGATGTCATTAGGTTGTTACAGCAGAGCTTTCATTGGTGTAATTAATGTACTGTTGAAGCGGCCAAGGAGATATTTCTTCCCATTTCTTCCATGGGATGTTAATATGAAAAGCATCCTTTCTATCAATCAGGGACTGATTCCTTACCAGACACCAAATTGTTAATGCTTTCATCTAGAATTTCTTCATAACTGAGATAAAAAGAAAAACTTCTATCACTTAAAAGCTTTCCAGCTCATGGTTTTTGCTATAGCTGTCTGAACAGATTAAGATTAGACCCAGTTCCCTTGCCTGTTAGACTAATAACTCTGTTGCATTTGTTATTGTCTGTCTTCTAGAGTTCCCTAATGGAATTAAGAGAGTCAGTCACAGTGTGTTCTTGTTCGGTAACAGCATCTCTGATCAAAAGGTGATATTTCCATTTAGTTTCTCTTATTCTCTTTCTAATGATACCTGGAATCACCTAATCACACCACCATTGAATGTGTATTTTGTCTCTGAGTTTTCCTTAATAGGAAATCAAACTAAGACAATTAATGAATGAGTTGCCATTGATGCCCTGTATTAGAACTAGCCATCTTTTTTTCTCTAGCTACTTTCCCCTGTTTTCATCACCAAATGTAACTATGAATGGTATTTGTATGGTAGGTACTAAGTTAATTATTGTGTTTTTATTATGCCTAACACAACACTGGTCATTCAATTAAAATATGTTAAGAACATCCCTCTTAATGATATATGTATATATATATATATATATATATTTCACTTAATTTTAATTGGCATATAATAAATGTATCTACTTACAAGATACAATGTGATGTTTGATACACATTCGAACTATATAATGATTAAATAATGGTGTTTAGAATGCGCTTCATTCATCTTAAGCATCTCTCATTTCTTTGTAGTGACAGTATCAAAATTTCTCCACTTATTTGATCTTATTCATAATTATCATTCAAAATAATTCTTCCTAAATGTTACACTGCACCCATTGAGCACTCTATCCTTTCCCTTTCCTCTTGTACATGTTATCATTATTTATAATTCTGCTAGATCAGCTTTGTTAGATTCCACAAATAAGTCAGATTAGGTGGATACCTCCATGCTTTGTGTGTTCTGATCTAAAAAAAATTAAAAGAAAAACAAAACACATAATCTATATTTTCAAAGTCTTGTAGTCTCCAAAGGTAAAAGACACATTGAATTATGGCTGAGATTACACATAAATGATTGAAACTCCCCCAACAACAGTCTTGGAATACACAGTGAAAATGGAATCTTTCTTGTCTCCATGTCCATTTTAACTCTTTTCTTTCTGTCTTTCTTTCTTTGTACAGGCAGAGAATGATCAGAGTAGAGCAATAGCAATGGGTACAGGTCTTAAGTCAGATGCAGATTCTGATCTTAGAAATACATCATGACGCCAAGATTGCATATCTTTCCTTGGGCAGATACCAGAAAGAGAATGGGGAAAAATGAGCACAGTCCATCATCACCACTAAGAAAACAGGTTAAACCCCTGATGGGAGGAAAACACCATTCCATAGATAGTAAGCACTTGCTGGGTTTTGTGTGTGTTTCTGTTTGTTTTTAATCCCCATTCATTAATAATAAAGGTTTCAGGGAACATTCCCTTTAGCAACCAGAAAACTGTCAAGTGTGTGAGTAATAACTTGCCAGATTAGCTATAGTTGTTTTTGTGGAAATCAGATAAATAAATAACAGACAGATGAAGAATAAATAGATAGACAGATTGATAAATAGGTAGTAGATAGATGACAGATAGCATTGATAAAATTGCATACATGTTCATATACACATAGTCATTTGCATATGCATGTAGACATATATACTGAAAGACATAGAAGATATAGAATGAATTTATACTTACTTGCCCATCATCAAACATAGGAATAAAATTAGAATTAATTAAAACAATTAAAAGTTATATCAAATTTTGCTATTTTCACCAATTTAGCTGCTTTGTAATGTAGATCTTTTTGGGGTAGGAAAAAATAGACCTATTATTATGTAGCAGTCTATTCATAGTGTCACCATTGCTCTAGTTTGCTTTCCTGTTGCTGTCATAAATACCACTGTACCCAGGTTCTTCCTATTACAAATATTGCTGCTATGAATGTAGTTGAACAGATGTTCTTGTTGCATAAATGTGGATCATCTGGGTATATGCCTAAGAGCTGAATTGCCAGGTCCTAAGGTAGACTGATTTCCATTTTCCTGAAGAACAACCATACTGATCTCCAAAATGGCTGTACAAGTTTGCACTCCCACCAGCAGTAGAGGAGTAATCACCTATTTCCACATCCTCTCCAGCATAAGTTGTCATTAATGTTTCTAATTTTAGCCATTTTATCTAAAGATGGTATCTGAATTGTTTTGATTTGCATTTCCCTGATGGCTAAGGATGTTGAGCACTTTCTTAAGTGTCTTTCAGCCATTTTGGATTCCTCTATTGAGAATTCTCTCTTCAGTTCTGTACCCCACTTTTTAATAGGGTTATTTGGTGTTTTAGTACTAAAGAATGGATAAAGAAGATGTGGCACATTTACACAATGGAATACTACTCAGCTAAAAAAAAAAAAAGAAAAAAACAATGGAATATTGAAATTTGCATGCAAATGATTGGAACTTAAAGAAACCATCCTGAGTGAAGTAACTGGGTCACAAAAAAGGAACATGGTATATACTCGCTCATGTATGGATTTTAGACATAGAGCAAAGAATCACCAGCCTATAATTCACACTATCAGAGAAGCTAGAATATAAGGAGGAACCTAAGAGATCCATACAAGGCTCCTCACAGAAGGGTTAAGGAAGAAGATCTGAGCATATTGGGAGGGGGGCAGTGAGTGGAGAGGGAACTAGGAGAAAGAGAAAGGGGAAGAGAGGACAGCATGTGGGACTAGGACTAGAAAGATTGAGTCAGAGAAGGAATAGAGGAGAGCAGAGAGAGAGAGAGAGAGAGAGAGAGAGAGAGAGAGAGCATAAAAGAGGGAGCCATGATAGGTTTGAAGAGATAACTGACTATAGAAAAATGTCCAGAGACCTACAACGACTCCAACAATCAGAGCAAGAGTGGAAAGGCTACCATAAATTCCCTTCCCTGATAATGAGATTGATGACTAACTTATCTGCCATCATAGAGCCCTCATCTAGTAGCTGATGGAAACAGAAGTAAACACTGACAGCTAAACACTGAGCCAAACTCCGGAATCCAGATGCAGAGAGGGAGGAGTGATAAGAAAGTGGGGACAATATCAAGCTACAGAAACCCACAAAGACAGCTGACCTGAATAAGGGGGAGCTAATGGACACCCCCAGACTAATACCTTGAAAACCATAATTGGACAGCCTCAGACCCCCTGAAAATAGGTCTCAGTTAGAAGACCTGGGCAGTCTAAGGGACTTCTGACAATGGAACCAGAATTTATCCCTGGTGCAGGAAAGGACTTTGGGAGCACATTCCCCATGGAGGGATACTCCCTTAACCTAGAGGCAGGAGGGAAGGCCTAGTCCTTACTCCAAATGATTGGACAGATTTTGTTGATCCCTCCTGGAAGGCATCATCCTCCCTGTGGAGTGGGGAGGGAATGGGATTGAGGAGAGTTGAAGGGCATGAAGGGAAGGAGGGAGGGAGGGAGGGAGGGAGGGAGGGAGGGAGGGAGGGAGGGAGGGAAGAAGGAAGGGAGGGAGGAAGGGAGGGAGGAAGGGAGGGAGGGAGGAAGGGAGGGAGGGGGAGCTGGGATCAATATGTGAAATAAGAAAAAATAAGAAGAAGAAGAAAAGAAAATGGGTGAGGGGGGACTGGGCAGTTGGCTCAGAAACTAAATAAATACCACAACACAAAGCAATTTCAAGAAGACAGTGGTTTATTTCATCTTACCCTTCCAAGTCACTGTCCACTACTGAAAGAAGTCAGGACAGGGATTGAACCAGGAACTAAAACAGAAAAAGTGGAGGAATACTGCTTACTGATTCCTTCTTGGCTACTATTCTGTTAGACCTTCTTATATATCCCACACTGACTTGCCAGTGATAGTGCCACTTCCAGTTGTAGGAGGCTTTCCACATGCATTTTCAATAAGACAATTCCCTCGCAGATATGGTCAAATATTAGTGTAGTTGAGACAAATATTCAAATAGTCAACTGATATTTCTTCTTTCAAGGTTATTCTGGATTGTATCAGATTGACATTAAAAACCATTCAGGACAACCATGATCTTAGTAAAGATAACATTTTAAAGATATGTAATACTGAAAACTAGAAAAAGGAGAAAAGTGGCCACTACCCTGCCATAATGAAAGGAACGTTCTATTTCCATTGAACGGTTTAATACTGAACTGCTTGCTAGTCAGTTATAGCCTGAGTTTGTGCTCAGGGTATTAAGGGTTAAAGGGGGCAATGTTTGAAACTCAAGTAACTATTGCATCCAATTAGGCATTGAGAAGGATACATTAGGGTGATCATGTTGCCATTAAAACGCTCTGTAAATAGTGAAACAGATAACAGGAAACTAACCCCTCTAGTCCAATATAATTTGGTAGACATCAAGAAAATGAATATGTCTGCATTTACACACACACACACACACACACACACACACACACACACACACACACCAGTAAATATAATCCACAAAACAAGGCAGGAACATTTTAAGTCTCTATACAATGTCATAACATAGTAACTAGTTTGCAAATGCAGGCACATTTAAATACAAAACTGTGACACACCAAAATGAGGTTTATATCATAAGGTACTCTATATTTTTTGTATTATTGCTAAAGGGGGGCAGGATTATATTAGAAAAGTATGCACATTTAAATTGTTTTATTATATGTATCTATTATAAAGCAGAAACAAACTCATTTCATCTATGTGTTAGACACAATATAGTCAAATTTACAGACACTATACACTTTGCACTATTTGGTATTTCAAAAAGGGAAGACATTTGAAGCTTTCTGTGTAGGTATAATTCAGGGTACTTAATTGTGTGTATTGAGGTGGGGGAAATAAATAACGGGTATAGCAAATTTCCCCAATTTGTACTAAATAAAGGGGAGTAGCTTGAATTAATATCTATGTCAAAGTCAGTACCATCTTTTTTTCCCTCTTGAGTGTGTTCAAGACCTCAAACTAGGCTAATAAAATGTAGCCTGGAAGCCGTCATTAGAGAAATTGCTTTACTAAATAAGACTATAAATAAGAAAAAGTCACAATTTGTAGTGTATTGATTGTTTTAAGGGATTATTTCAAAGAACAATTTACATAAACTAATTAAGGACAAACCCAACAACCTTGCTTCCCCTGATAAAACTGAGCCATGGGCTCCTATCACTGCAGAATAATACTGTAAAAGTTTGTGGATGTTCACATAGCAAGTCTATTACAAAATTTCACTACAATAAGGATTCCCACTCCAAATTGCTAACATCATACCCACTTTATCATATGTCCAAATTAAAGAAATGCTGACAATTCTCCTTACAGAAATATGCATATATGTGTATGAAGCATTTCTTAATATTTGTCAAAGAAAAACTAAATATGCATTATTTGTTCCTGTTTTCTAGATCTTGTAAGACTATTTTAACTGTCCAATAGGAAATGGCCCAATGTGATTTTTATTTGCAAGATTTTTAGTAGTAAAGTTTATTTTAAATGTTTTAAACTAAAACCTCTCAAAGACAAAAAGACAAAACCCAGTATGTACTCATTCTTACATAGATTTTAGACATAGCACAAAGGATTCCCAGTCTATAATTCACATTGACAGAAATGCTAGAAAACAAGGATGACCCTAAGAGAGACATACGTGGTCCCCTGGAGAAGGGGAAAGGGACAAGATCTCCCTAGGAAATTGGGAGCTTCGAGGGAAGGGAAAGGGGGTTAGGAAAAAGAAAGGGGGAGAAGAAGAGCGGAGAGGTGGGTATGAAGAAACAGGAAGATTGAAACAGGGAAAGAATAGATGAGAATAAGAAAAGAGATTCTATAATAGAGGGAGCCATTATTGATTTAAGGAGAAATCTGGCAATAGGGAAATGCCCAGAGATCTATAAGGATGAAACTAACTAACAATCTAAGCAATGGTCGAGAGGCTATCCTTAATGCCCTTCCATGATAATGAGATTAACCACTACCTCATATGCCATCCTAGAGCTTTCATTTAGTAGCTGATGGAAGCAGAAGCAGACACCCACAGCAAAACACTGATCCAAAGTCCTGGAATCCAATTACAGAGAGGGAGGAGTGATGAGCAAAGGGGTCTAGACCAGGCTGAAGAAACCCATAGAATCAACTGATGTGAACAAGTCTGATAACTGGGAAACCATCATAGGACCTACCTAGATCCGCTGAATGTGGTTGTTAGTTGGAGGGAGAGGCAGTCTCTGGGGCCTCTAGTAATGGATCAGTATTTATTCCTAGTATACGAATGGACTTTGGGAGCCCACCCCGCATAGAGAGATACTTTCTCAGTCTAGAAACATGGGGGATGGCCTAGGCCCTGCCCCAAAATGATTTGACAGACTTTGAAGACTCCCCTTGGAAGGCCTCACCTTTCCTGAGGAGCAGTAAGGGGATGGGCTGGGGTTTGGTGGGGATGATAGGGGAGGATGGGAGGGTGAGGGAACTAGGATTGACATGTAAAACAACATCGTTTCAAATTTAAATTAGAAAAAAAGAACTTTGAACACAAATGCTCTCCTCAAGGAGAAAAAGAAGAAAACAAAACCACTACTTGGATTTATAGCTAATAAAGAATAATTTTAATCACATTTTTGTTTGAGTATACAAAATGAATACCAAATACAAAACTTTAAGCCTGCCATGATGTAGTTACTCTACAGGCAAATGCTGGTCGGTCAGCTCAAGATCGATTAGTGATGAGGTAAGAATTAAGACAGCATCTTTGAAAACACGATTCTACTAATCAAACTAGGTAGCTAGTTGAGCAAAAGGCAACAGCAGGAAATGAGGGTCTGATGCTTGTCCTTTCTGTGATGTTCTTGTTAAAGCAGGAAGCTGTCCCTGGACTGATCAGGATTACATGCCACTAAGTACCTAAAGGTCACTCTCCACTTCCTCTGGAAGATTCTAGTCATCCGTTTTTAAGCTGGGAATAATAAGGTTTAATAAGGATCAGGAGAAACAAATAGGCCAAATAGATGTTTATTCAGGGAGAAATAACTTACAACATAGATGAACACCAGCAGGTTCCTGGTCCCAAGGATGCCTCCAGATACTCTCCTGTCCCAATGCTGCAAGCAAGGGAGCTCCCAAGGCCCCCTCCTCAGACTTAGTCCCCTCAGGTAAAGTCCACCTGTCCCCACTGCCAATGGGCATGGTCTGTGCCACAGGTGTGGACAAAGTGAATATCTCACTACATGGGGAAATCTATGCATTCTTAAAAATACATAGTTTCTAAAACCATTGGATGTTCCTTGATTGTAGTTCCTTCTTTATTTTAATTTGTGTTTTAGAGGAGCTACACAGCATCCAGGCCAACACAGGGGCAGGAGAAAACACTATTCACTGGATCTCATCAGCATGGGACAGAAAATTTCAACTAAAAGAGACTGTCCTGATATTGTCTCTGGAACTTGGTCCAGTGGCTGTTGCTCTAACACAAAGACAGAACAAGAGTTGACCAGCACATTACAGTTGTATCTTTTTTCCTCATGTATTTGGCAGAATCATTAGTAATTAAATGTTGGAATATAAGTCAGTTGGTGGCATGACTGCCCAATATGTACCACCCTCGATTTGATACCCCTATGGCAAAAAAATCAAGCCTGGAGGTACATATCTCTATTCTCAGCATGTGAGAGATGGACAGAAATGAGTATCAGGAGTCTAAAGACATTCTCCAATTAGGTTTCATGCCAGCCTGGAAAATGTGAGATTCTATATCATAAAAATCAAAAACAAAGAAGGAAAAAGTAAAGAACAATAAACTGGAGACAGTCTACAGAAACTATATTTTGAGACTGTAAGTATATTCTCTTCTGGCTGCCTTTCCAGAATGATAAAGGAGACATCAGGCTACATTACTATCAAGTCCAGTGGAATTACCAGTGACATGGACAGTCGAGTTGTTGAGAAATAGACGAAGTCTACCCATTCTTTTAAACCAACATTTAACAAAGCTTTCTGAATATATTACATATGGCATGTATCAACTTCTGACATTTAGCCAATAATGACAGATACAAATTCAACTCAGAAAATTAGATGTGAAGGGCATACTAACCCATTAACAATTTTTATTATTTAACATTCACAGCAATACACAAAGTAATAGACTGTGACACAGTCAATGAAGAGATTGCCACCATTGTCACCATCAGAAATTCAATGTGTGAGTTCCCTTCAGAGAAACAGAGCTTGCAGGAGTTATGGAAGGGAGCATCATCACAATTCTTCCAGGGTCTGCAAATACCCACCATAGTCGCAGAAAAAGATCATAGCAGCAGGAGAGCTGTAGAGAATTGCTGCTAAAGTGAACAGTTTTCATTGGAAAAGCAAGTGAGGAATGGCTACATAGCATCGCTAGTCATGTGCTAGAACTGTTGAGGTCAGACAGGGTAGCATAAAAATAGCACAGACAGCAATTTCTTTATTTAAGACAAAATTGTCCTACTTTTAATATCCTCAAACAAAAAAAATTAATAAGAATGTGCAGCGCTGTAGAGGAAGCTTGAAACTCACAAGCCCCCAAAGGGTGCCAATTTTGGAAGGTTTTAGAGACTTTAATAGTTGGGGCCTAGTGGCAAAAGTGTTTTTGAAGAAGACATTAGAACCTGGAACCTGACCCCTGATTGAGTGTTCTCCTGTGTTCTTTTGCTTCCCCACCCTCACTGTCCTTCTTCCCCTTCCTCCCTCCCCCTCTCCCTCTCACTCTCTCTCTCTCAGCTTATTCCTCTGTCCAGCTAACCTTTCTCTCTTTCCTTAGTTCATAATAATGTAGACCTAAAGCAACCTTTTCTTCCTCTCCTAATTAGAAAACACATGACTTTCAAACCAGTGTATACTCTCCTGAATTCTGACTGGCTTTGTCACAGTGATACAAATCTTACCAGCACACATAGAGTCTTAAATAAACCAATAAAATGTGCTGAAAATGATTTTCATTACTGTTTAGAATATGAGCTTACCACTAAATAAGACATGACTAGCAAGGACTGACCTACAGGCCTCAGACTAACAAAGGAGAGGAGTGTATCTGACTGATATGTTTTAGGCATGAAAGAAATGGATCAAGCTGATAGTCATTGTTAGAACACAATGCTCCTAAAGGAACTTGCTAAGACAAGGCAACAACTATCATTCTGCCCTATGCCATGTTGTGGCTAATGCCACTGAGAAAGTGAATATGAATTTTATTTAACTTTAATTAATTATACTTTAAATATAAGTGGACACATGAAGCTACTGATGAATGGGAAATCTCTAGAGCTTTAGGAGGGGAAAAAAATGGCAGTGCTATTTAAGGACTTCCAGAGATAAATGAGATGGCCTGTTGAGAAACTGACCTGGAGAAAGTGACATCTTCAAATACTATGCTACCGTTGAGTGATGGGGGCACATGCCTTGAATCCCAGCACTCCAGAGGCAGAGGCAGGCAGAGCTCTGTGAGTTCTATACCAGTCTGGTCTACAAGAGCTAATTCCTAGAACAGACTCCAAAATAAAACCACAGAGAAACCCAGCACCTCAAACAAACAAAAAAAAAAAAAAAAAAGAGAGAGAGAGAGAGGAAAGAAAGAAAGGAAGAAAGAAAGAAAGAGAAATGATATGATACCAATTACCATGATGGGAAGCTTCGTTTAGCTAAAACTTTTAATTTTAACTATCTCTTAACAAGGCTTTCTAAACTTCTAAACTAGTAGCAACAAGGTTCATAACAATGAAAACATCCCAAAAGTCCATCAGATTGTCAGGCCTGAGGAAATGTGTATGGTAAGTAGTCAGAGAGCTGTCAGATACAATACAAATAATAGTAAATAAACAAAACCACAACATGAAATGCATAGTATTATTGTATATATCAAATAAAAGCATAGGTCATCAAAGTCCACTTTTTATGTACATGACAAAATCAGAAACACATATAAATGATGTAGTGAAGAAGATAGGATGGTGGCTTCAGTTGTGGAATGAATGGTGTTGCTTCATGACGTATTGCCAGGGCAATTATTAATATGGTTACTTTCTAACTTAGGTGGTGATTTTTTTCTACTGGAATGTCTACTTTATGTACATCGAGGCGGTCATGAGGAGCAGGAAGATTGAGTCAAGGGAAGAATAGAGGAGAGCAAGAAAAGAGATACCATAATAGAGGGAGCCATTATAGGTTTAAAGAGAAATCTGACACTAGATCCAGAGATCTACAAGAAAGACCTGAACTAACCAATCAACGCAATAGTGGAGTGGCTACCTTAATGTCCTTCCCTGCTAATGAGTTTGATGACTATCTTATATGCCATCCTAGATACTTCATTCAGTAGCTGATGGAAACAGAAGCAGACACCCACAGCTAAACACTGAGCCGAACTCCTGGAATCCAGTTGCACAGAGGGAGGAATAATGAGCAAAAGGGTCAATACCAGGCTGGAGAAACCCACAGAAATAACTGACCTGGGCAATTGGGAGCTCATGGACCCAGTTTGACAGCTGAGGAACCAACATAAGATCAAACCAGCCCCCTTAACGTGGATGTCAGCTAGGAGGATTGGGCAGTCTATAGGACCTCTGAAAGTGGAACTGGGAAGTACCCCTAGTGTAAGAATGGACTCCAGGAGTCCATTCCCCATGGAGGGATACTCTATTAGCCTAGCGGGAGGGCCTAGGCCCTACCCCAAATGACTTGACAGGTTTTGATGATCTCTCATGGAAGGTCTTACCCTCCCTGGGGAGTGGATGGGGGATGGGATGCAGGTCAGTGTGGGGCATGGAAGGATGGGAGGGAGAGGGAACTAGGATTGATATGTAAAATGAGAAAAAACATTAAATAATAAAAAATCTTTTAAAAAAAACATTAAAATAAGCAGAGATGACCAATACAAATATATGACCTCTAATTCTCTTTATTTTCTTTTAGTATTTGTTGAAACTAGAGCTAGTGTGATTCACTTCCCTTTAATATAAACATTCTTTGTCACTTACTTTGGTTCTTCAGATGTAAGTCAGCATACTCCATGCAAAGACTAAAAGTAATTGCACTTTAGGGCTTGGAATTTTTTAGCTGTTTGGAAGAGGATGGATCTGACATGTGGCAGGGTATGCCCTGAAATCACAGCAAACCATCAAACAGGGTCAGAAGTCTCAGGTTCCTATTAGCTGAATAATTCTACAGAAAGGGGATTGCCTGAAACATTGTGAGGAAGTTCCTAGCTGAACATATCGCACATTACCAAATCTAGGACATTAGCAAAAAACAATATTTCAAGTCACAAAGTTTTAAGTTACCCAGGTAACAACGCAGCAGAATATTCTGTTTTCTTAGCTACCTAAACTTTAGTTTAGTTGATTAAGGGTTCTAAACCCAAGTGTTTCACAGTAAAGATAAAACACATTGGAGTGCATAATTTGATTTTGTCCTCAGCATCTAACAATAAAAGGCAAAGAACAGCAAGAACTGTTGACTGTCGTGTTGACTAGCTATAGGTTTGAATTCATCACATGGCTCATTTAAAATAACATTAGCTTCCAAATGAAAACTATAGCTTCAATTTTACAAATCACAGAAAAGTTCCAAGTCAGACAAAAAGCATTACAGTTGTTGGCTATGGTGGCTCATACCTGTAATTCCAGTACTCAAGAAACCAAAGAAAGAAAAGGCAGAAGATCCTAGACCAGCCCGGGTTATAATGTGAGACAGTATTCAAAAATGAAAAATATAAAGCAAAAGTAACTCTAAATGAGGAGATGGAGGGCAGGATAAGAGGAGTTGATAAGTCAAAAACTCAAGGAGAATATTTAAGATAGGGAATATATGAGCCAGATAATTTGTCTTCTAATGAGAAATATCATTGTGAGGCTATCCATCACTTAAGCAAGTTTTGGAAGTGCCTGTGTTATAGTCAACTTGGGAGTAGACACAAACCTAAAGTATAGGTGTATGGTTAGATATACTGAAGGATGTGTCTTTAAGGTACAAATTGTTTTGCTGAAACATTAAAATTTCACCATAATTTTTTTACTTTTTCATATTTTTCCCATTGGAGATCTTTACTGCATTCCACATTAAAATGGTTTCAATTCTCATTTATTGTATTAGTGAGTGCTTAGGGCACTAAAGAGGCATAACTTCCTGTGTGGCACTAATGGTATTTACAGAGATGAGAAACTGAATATGGGTGGCAACATCTCACAGGTTAGGGCTAATGATTAAAAGACAAAAAGAGGGAAGGAGACAAAGCAAAATGAGCAACCACATTGCTCCAGCCTCTGTTCCCGGATCAGCTCCAATGTGAGCAAGCAACCTCACATACCTACAGCCATGCCTTCCGTGCTTTTATACCTTCAACGATAAGCTGAAAAATCTTTTGCTTTCATGAAGTTGATTCTTGTCAGTTATTTTCTTGCAGAAATGAGTGAAGTAACTATATACACAGAATTTTTAAATGATTTATTAAAAATGTAGAAGAGGATTAAAATTAGGAGGTACAACAAGATGGCATAGAAAGTAAAGACTGATAACTTGAGTTAAATTCTAGGAATCCATGTTAAGGTACACAAAGTTGTCCTCTGACCCATACACATAAGCTATTAATGTGAATATCCCACCCCAGACATATAATACACACACACACACACACACACACACACACACACACACACAAAACCCGGGGGGGGGGAGTTGGAGGGAAAGAGAGAGTGAAGAGGAGAGAGGGTCAAATTGTAATTATATGTTAATTTTGCTGTATAACCTAGACTGGCCTCAAATTTGTGATCTTTAGCTCCCAGAATTCTGGGATAATGATTGTGAATTTGCATTTCCATAGTACTACCATAACTTTACATTTTATTATTATGAAAATTATTTATATATGTATATATATGTGTGTGTGTATTATACATATATTTATATAGTCTCAATTTTATATGACCACACAAATGTGCAACCAGACTATTGCCTAGATGTCCTGCTGATCCTGTCTGTAACAATGCAAAGACAAAGCTACGTACATTCCCTGTGGGTATATGCACAAACTGAATCAGTAGAGATCTGCAACAGGTCACTGGGCTTCAATACCCCTGAACGTGTGCCTACATACTGCTTTCCTTCTCTTTTAAACATCATTTAGATTGTTCTCCTTTGCTTTAATAGAGTCATTATTGTGCAACTTAATATAAAGGACAAAGATCATTTGTTATTGCTTTGATTTGTCCTGGTACTCTGTTCATAAAAATGATCTAAATAGATATTCAGTAACTTTAAACTTTGAAATCCAGTCTTAATATTTAATCACTATGGTCACCTAACTTCAGTATGAACCTATGTCTGTACATAGAAGTGAATTTAATTTAGCTAAAATGTCCCAAAGACTATGTGCTGTGAGCACTCCAGAGTACAGGCTTGGGAAAATATTTGTGCTCATGGTATTGTCATCACATGGAGTCTAGGTGGCGTTTCTATAAAACACAGAACCTCAGTTATGAGAAGGAAAGTGGGCCAAGACATGTTGGAAGAGACGAAGAAAAGAGAGGGGAATATAATGTCTTAAAAACTTATATCCCTAAAAAAAAAAAAAAAAAAAAAAACTGATATCCCTGTGATTCTATACAAGGCAGAGGAAGAGGCCCCATGCACAGGAGCACAGGAAAAACAGCAGTGCTTGTATACATTAGTTAACACACTCCCAATGCTGTGCAATCATCAGTCACTAAACTGAAGACTTTAAATTTCTTCATTTTTATCCACATAAGGCAGACCTTAAAACTTGTTTTGTGTATTTATGTAGCTAATATTCCTTGATTTGATTTACACTAATTTCTGTATTTTCTTATACCAGTGGACAACCCATCTTTATTTAGTAATCAAATGAGTGAAGAACAAGTAAGCAGTGATTATTCCTCAGCAATACATGTTTATGTGTTAAGCAGCATTAATAATAACAGTACTTAAAGTAAGATGTATCTTTTGAAGAGTCTCCAGAATGCCATCCTTCTGGACTGGATAAAAGTCCTAAGAGTTTAATTACTTTGGTGACAAAACAAACATCAGAATAAACTTACTGCTGTAAACAATTTAGAATTTGTTGCTTTATTTATAGGGCTATTTCCTTGTGTACATTCAAAAGTGGCCGAGCCTTACTAACTATCCAGACAAAATCATCACTGTTGATCACACTACACTCCTCTGGTGTTTCACTGCTGCTGCCACCCCTCAGATTTTTATGGGGTAAAACTCACCAGTTTTTGCATCATTACTTAAAGCATTGGCAAAAGTCATTAATAGTGTGCTACGATAAAAATCATAGGTCTCTTATTTTTTAACTCTTGTTACATATATGTTTCAAAGGTATAGTTATCTTGAAAAATATTTAAAATAATAGATAAAATGAAAATTACTGGTTTAAGAAAATTTGCTATAGCCTGCTTATACTTTGTACTGTTTTTTCGTTATTCATTATCCTGTCTCTCATGTATATAATTTTCTATCAATGATGAGTGCACTTTCATGGGCTGCTATCAAAATTTCCAATGATAAGACTCTAAAACTAGGTGAGCTTGTTAAATCAAAGGTAGTGTTAATCATGGGACATGATTCCTGATTAACAAAAGGAACCTCTCAAAATAAAGAATTCAAAATATATACACATATTTTTAAGTGCTAAATAGAGTTGATGTTTCAGAGTTCCCTGCATTTTATAAACTCTATAAATTTCTGAGGATCATGAAAAAAATGTTGGCATATGACACCTAGGTGGGTAAAAAAAAAAAAAACAGTATAGCTACCAAAAGTTATGTTACTTTCAATATGTTAAAAATAACATATCCACATATTCTAAGTAACTTCCAAGACTACCTTATCAATAGAACAAACTACATAGTTAATGTGAGAGGGTAGTAAGAGAATTTGGCAAAAATTTCTCAACAAATGTGACTGATTCATTGTAAACTTTACAAGCTATTATTCTGGCTTTCATTAAAGCTATCATTTTATCATAAATTTGAACCTACAATTTTTTAGTAATTGTAACTTCTGTGTGATGTATTCAATAAATTCATTGTAGAATAGCTGCTTTGAAAAAATACTTACTTTTGTTCTGCAATTTAAATTATGCATTTTAAGAATGCTAGGATCTAATGAGTTCAGTCATCTCAAAGGCGAAAGGAAGATGCTGAATACTTACCCGCATTCTCTGAAGCATCCTCAACATCCTTACACTTTTTATTTACTTACTCCTAGATTGCTGGACGACGTTGCTGCGAACAGCTTAGGGCAGAAGAGAGTGACATTGTTTTTATGGTGGGCAACTGCAGCGTTTAGTGGAGAAAGGACGGACTATCAGTACCAAACACAGGGGCAAAAAAGACAGAACAATCTGAAGTGTTTTCCCGGACTGAAAAAAGAATGTGGGGTTACGTTGACGAGAGGGCTGTATTGATGGGCTAAAAGACTCTCGTGACAGCCCATAAAGTAATTAACCATAAATGCTTAGGACTGTGTCCGCCAAGAATACCTACCCTTGCCTCATTTTAAATTCTGAATCTGCAGTCACTGTCAACCGAGGTGTCTTTCTCTCCAGTCAGTACTACTTAGCATACATGCCAAGTATTAAGCTGCTTTCTGTTTATACACCCGTGACTGTGTCACAGGCATCTTGGTACAGTAAAGAACAAATCTTTCCGTCAACTATTTCAAGTGGAATCCGTATTATCTCCTATTTACTAACCTCAACATCAGTAATATTGCTAAATATTTCCCATAAGTGTGCAGGCACCAATATCAGAAGAACCCCTTTGAAATCTCCATTTTTTTTTTCTGCCCTCACTAATGGATTTAAGATGATTAAATTGCAAAAGGCAGGACTGCAAGGTGATGTTTTGACAAAATGAGCTTGGTTGTTTGGAAGCAGCCCCGAAGCAGTCACTCTGAATCGGGGCCTTGTGCGTTTCTCTGTAAAGCAGATAGAACTTCATGATATATTTAAATCCTTTTCCGCAAACATTTCCCTGATTTGTTGCCAAGCCATCACTGAATTTAGTAATCCAGACAGATTACCAGAGGGGGCCTATTTTTAGTGTCCGTCTGTTGCTGTGGCAGTTGCAGCTGATCGGATTATGACTCCATCCTACCCATGTAGAATGCATTGATGCTTCAAGAGAAACCTCTCTCCACTCCTGTAATTACAATGTCAGACTCTGAGCTGGATATTTCTCTCTGAATTTATTTTGTAGCTCTGTTGTGGCCAATCCATTATTAACTCCTGAGATGGTATTTGTCTTTTAGCTTTGCTCTGTGCCACTCAAATGATCTCTCTCTCTCTCTCTCTCTCTCTCTCTCTCTCTCTCTCTCTCTCTCTCTCTCTCTCTCTCTCTCTCTCTCTCTCTCTCTCTTGCTGTGTGTGTGTCTGTGTGTGTGTCTGTGTGTGTGTCTGTGTGTGTGTCTGTGTGTGTGTCTGTGTGTGTGTGTGTGTTGGAGGTTGGTAGGTGACAATAAATGTATGCTGTGGGTCACAGAGGACATATATTTTTTTTTCTTATTCATAGGGTAGAAAAATAAGTCTCCCAGCCCTTCAGCCATGTCTACCTTCTACAAATGACAATATCTCCATCTAGTGGTCTGATAGCCACATTCTACTTTACCACTAGATGAGGAAATCAGTGTGCTAATAAATTTATCTCAGAAGCAACTTTGTGTTTTACCTTTACAATAAAATGTTTTCCTCAGAAGAATGATAGTTGGAGCCAATCCATAGTTTTGTCATAAAGAAACAAAAAAAAAATGACACTTGTATTAGAGGGAAGTTGTTCTTATAGATGCCACATGCACAAAGTTGATCTTTGAAAATTTTTCATGCATTGTAAGTCAGAAAGTTAGCAAATGCAATAAAATAACCAATAAAATTAATTTACCAGCCTTGTATTTGGTTGAGAAGATAATTACCCAACACATCTCACATCTCTTATTAAATGACCTGTCATCAACTTCCCAGCTATTACAGCCAAATATGCTAATAGTTATGATATACAATAAGCAAATAAATAACATTTTTCCTTGGAGAAATAAGGACTAAAACAGATTGCTAGGAAATACTTTTTTTTCCTCATAATTTATCACATCAGCAGTCTTCAAGCTGTTGTGGTATGAAGGCAGTAATTTAAAGTTCTTTTACAAATATT
Organism: Cricetiscus sungorus; assembly: GCA_030556225.1. Classification (NCBI taxonomy): domain Eukaryota; kingdom Metazoa; phylum Chordata; class Mammalia; order Rodentia; family Cricetidae; genus Cricetiscus; species Cricetiscus sungorus. Next base: position 118,530,177 of record JANBXA010000007.1, read on the forward strand.
CTTTATTACATTATTGTTATTCATTAATGCAAATTCAAGATTGTTTTATCTATTGCTCCAGTTAAACACCTTGTTGTGCCAGGTGTATTTATATGAATAGAGGAACTATCATCAGGAAACAAGAGAGCCTATCTGGGCACAGCAGAACCACCAGGGGGCAGCACTTTACTGACTATGCATTTGAGATACTTTCCCAGAAGCTAAATTGATAGACTTAGAGATTTGGTCCCTTCATAGAAATCCAGAGTGATGATTGGTCAAAGTAAAACTGAACTGTGTATAAAGTCTTTTCTAAATCTACACATTACCAACCTCCAAAAAAAAAAAAACAAAAAAAAAAATACAAAAAAACAAAAAAGCACACCTGATTAAGCTCCTAAGAATTTGCATGTGTTTATAGCCTTGAGAAAACTTTTACCTTTCTTAACAGAAAACTCCAATGACTTTCTTTATTTCTTAATTGCCCTCCACTTTCTTACCTTTTTTATTTCCTGTTTGGTTCCTTTTGTAACTGGCCTGACCGAAGTGAATTCATTCTAAAGAGACACATTAGCTATCAGATATATAAAACAACGGGCCCAAGACATAGCAATTTCCTTTAAGAATCTCTGCTAGGAGGAGAAAATTCCAGGCCATCCAGAACAAATCCTCTTCTCTTTAAAACAGGAAAGAGATGTGCAACACCACAGAAACAGTGATGGGTGATGGGTGATGGGAGATGTCATTCTGTAAATATGTTTCTCTTATTGGTTAATAAATAAAGCCCTGTTGGCCAATAGGAAAGTAAGATAGGCAGGACTAGGAGAGAAGGAGGTTTGAGGAAGAAATAAGGGGGAGAGTCAACAAGTAGGACCAAGAGAACAGCGGTCTGGGCCCTCTCTCCTGTAAGATGAGACCAGATGGAAATACTTACATTGATAGAAATGGGTTAATATTTAAGACAGAGATGGTAGATAAGAAACTAGTAACAGGCCAACAGCATTATACCTAATACAGCATCTCTGTATTTTATTTGGGGCTGGTGCAGTTCTAGGACCAGACTGGCTAAAAAACCTACTCATAACATATGGGTTAATAGCTGGTGGGACCAGTCCTTAGACAATATGATTAGATGTGGATATCCCTGGTCCACTATGCAAACTATATTTTAGAACGCGAAAGATAGCCTCTGGGGAGTTGTCGGATTTCTTTGTCCCTCTTCCCAATGCGAACACATTGACTAATTCTCTTTTTCTGCCTTTAGCTATTATTTTGGCTCTTCTTTTAGTGGTGTAACCCTGCTTTTGGGAGACACAGACAGACTGTGACTGGAAGTTCTGTAACATTTTTGTGTCTTTATTTTTTCCTAACTTTGGTGGCTTTCCTTCATTATCTATTTCTTTATTCCACATACCTTCTCTCCCGGTGTTGATCTTTGGCTTCCTTCCCTCAAAAGTAACAACACTAATCATATTAAAAACAACATCAGCAACAATAAAACGTACGGAAATTACTTTGTTGTCAACTCAAAAACTACAGATCTCATCTTAAAGTTGAATAAGAGACAGCCTCTTTTAGACCATTTTGAGTAACAGTAGCCCAGGGGCACAGATTAGGTTGTCCCCAAAGTCAATGTTTGAACATAAAGTTTCATGAAGTTTGATAGTGTTATGGAACAAAGAAAGTCATATCAAGACAAGTTTAAAATTCACTTGTGGGTAGCAGAGAAGTGGTACAGCAATATGTCAAGCCAAGTCTATAAGGCCTAAAATGCTATCTGCTGGCATTCTTAGTGTTTGGGTTGGTGGAAGCCAGTGAGTCTGCTAAACCAATAGATTACAGAAGATTTTATTTATTAATCACAAGATGTTAGCTATTTTAACCTCTCCCTCACTACCTAAGTTTACAAATGAGTATGTTCAAGTGAATCTTTCAATGTATTAATTCACAGTGAATTTTGAATACCTACTGTGTTAAAGATGAAACTGAACTAAATCAGAAACATATCATCATATATTTATATTCCAAAAAAAGAAAAAAACTAATATGAATGATTTGTTTTGGTTTATGATTTCAAGGGATAAAGTCTATTATGGAGTTGAATGAGTATGTCACAGGCAGCTACACAGTGACATGAGCATGTATCAGAAACCCATCATCTTCTCAAAACAGTAGAACATTCAGTGGATACAAAACTAGAAGTATAGAACGCTATATAACTCAAAGACCTATGTAAGTGACTCACTTCCTCCTTCAAGGCCCCATATCCTCAAAGGTCCAGTTGCCCAACACAGCACCACCTGCTAGAAATCAAATGGAAAAATAGAGAAGCCCATAGCGGAATATTGTGCATTCCAACCTCAACAAGATACCTTTTTAAAAGGTAACTGTAGTGTGATTAAGTTGTATTAATATATATGTGTAGCCCAGGGAAGAAGCAGGACGCCTGCCGCAGCTCCCCGATGAGACAACCACGTGGAAATACTTAGATAAGTAGAAATGGGTTAATAATTAAGGCAGAGCTAGCCCATAAACTATAATGGTAACTGGCCAACAGGATTGTATCAAATATAGAGTCTCCTGCATGTTATTGGGGGCTGGCACGCCAGACCAGCAGCAGGCGGGCTGGCCGGAAACATACACGCTACAGATGGCGCCCAACGTGGCTATAAGAACTTTCACTTAAAACTTGATAAAAGCTTAAAAAGGGATTTTAGAAACAAAGGAACAGAGACTAGCAAGATTTCTTAGTAGCAGCATTTTCTTGGTTGGATTTGTTTTGCTATAGACAGAGAGTTGCGCGGCTCCTTTAAGGGAGGTTTCCAAAATTAGCATAAGCGGCAAAAAAGCCGCCTTGCTTTTAAAGAGCTCTGCTAACAATTCATTGGTGTGTACAAGAGCTGCAATGAAGGTTTACACTGTGTTTTAAAAAATACGCTGGCTTGGGAGAGAAAAAGAAACAGGATACAATGGTTTAAAAAAGAAAAAAGGAATTAAATGGATGGGTATGATGACACACGCCATTAATCCCAGCGCTCGGAAGACAGAGGCAAGCAGATCTCTGTGATTTCAAAGCAAACCTGGTATGCAGTGAATTCCAGGACAGATAAAAGTTACACAGAGAAACCCTGTCTCAAAATATATAAAAATAGAAGTAGAAGAAATAGAGTAATAAAAAAGCCATGTAAAGATGGAAAGCACAGAGAAATTTTGGATACTATATGCAATTCTGTTGTCTTTAAATTATTTGATTGCTGAGAAAATAACAACTGCTAATAAAAGAAATGCTGCTGGATTAATTCAGTTTAAATATTTTAAAAATGCTTTGACTCCAAAATTTAAGCCTAAGGACAAGTTACTGGGGAAAAGGATTTCTATTTTTGTTTCCACAGAAAATGAAAAGCTATGGATTTCTTCCAGACTTATGTGGTTTGATCAAGCCAGACCCCCTGAAACAGCTCCCCAGGTGATCCAACATTCAAAGCAGTTGAGACAAAGCCTTGTAGACTACAGCCAAGATTTCTGCGTCTTCTTTGGACCCCCATGACAGCGCCCTCTACCAGCAGGAAGTAGTTTGGAAAGAACGACGCCCAAATTCCCAAATATTGTTTATAAACGTTTTTTTCATTTAAATGGACTTGGTTATAAACGGCTATAATCACAAACAATCTTTTTAAAGGTAAAAAGGGAATTATGGTATAGATAGGAATACTTTGCTTTGAAATGGATTTTCTTTTATTGATACAATTTAAAGTCAATTTTGTAATATGTATATTTCTCCTCTTGTTTAAGTATTATGTTTATATAGCTCATTGGAAAATGTAATGTATAATTTAGTACAGATTATAGAGAGTTACCTATGATAGTCAAAACTTAGAGTTAAGTTAGTTAGGATTTCTAGATATGCAGAGATATATTTGAGATGAATAGGCATTCTTCAAACCTTTCAAAGACCTACAGAATATGGCATTTAAAATGCTTTAGGGTTTTTCTTGACAGGGAGGCACAACTGCTCCTGGTAACACCACCTACAGAAGAAAGGAAGATGGACATCGAAGAACACATTATGGAGTTTGCTTCTAATATGGCAAGACTAGCCATTTGGGCAAGGTACTGCTCTTCTGGACTGTTTGTCTTTATGTTGTAGAAACTGGGCATGCAGGACCCACAAAAAGGTGACTACTGATGCAAGATGGACATTGCTACAGGATTCCTGCTTCATGGAAAAGGCAGCCAGACATTCTGCAGGACATAGAGAAAAATGACTGACACACTGTCAATACAGATGGACAGTTTAAAGTTTCCTACTTTGTTGAGGAGTCTGGAGACACACTATGGCATATGGGCTGAAGATGGAACATTACAGAAGAACTTCGGGTGACTGACCAGGCAATGAGTTGTCTCTGTCATTTCTAGAGTTTATATGTTATCCTTCTGTGGTCTTTGATGGAGTTGAAGACAGGTAGTTATGGTTATAGTTTTCCTTAGTTAGGATTAAAGATAAGTTACATATAGGACTTTAGACTCATAAAGAAAGGATAGATGATATTTTATTTAAGTCTTACAAAATGTTAATGGACTAAATATTGTTTACTATAATTCTTATTTGATAACTGTTGTATGATATATTTTGCTATGTTAAGGTTAAACCCCTTCTTTTACTTTAGACAGAAAGAGGGGATGATGGGAGATGTTATTCTGTATATATGTTTCTCATACTTGTTAATAAAGCACTGTTGAACCAATGAGATAGCAAGATAGGTGGGGCTAGGAGACAAGGAGGAAAGAGGAAGTAGGGGGGAGGAGTCGAGATGTAGCCCGGGAATAAGCAGGATGCCTGCCGCAGCTCCCCGATAAGACGACCATGTGGAAATACTTAGATAAGTAGAAATGGGTTAATAATTAAGACAGAGCTAGCCCATTAACAATAATGGTAATTGGCCAACAGGATTGTATCAAATACAGAGTCTCTGAGTGTTATTTGGGGCTGGCGCGGCTATGGGCTGGCGGAAACATACAGGCTACACTAAATGAGTTATCAATGGCCCAAAATATTTTTTAAAAGATTATAAAAATCAGTCAAGATCTAGTGAGCATCCAACTTTTAGAATGTGTTTTGTCACCTCTGATATTTAGCAAAAATTAAACCTCAAGCGGAAAAATTAACGTGTACCAAGCAAAAGATCCTCTCACTTTAATTCTCAGTGATGGCTCCTCTTGAAGTGTAGATAAAACAGCATATTTTGTCAAGCATTAGTGATAGCAAGTGCTTGGTTTGACAGAGATATGACCAAGGACTGGACTCATGTGGGCATATAGATGCAAGACCAGTATAGACAGTGGAGGAAAAGCCGGCATGTGGCTGTTAGCCTAACCTTAAGTCTCTGTCTCCAGGCCACCTTGGAGGGTCCTGTGTCTGCCTCTGTACCAGAGGGCATCATAACTGAAAAGCACAGGGTGATGCTAAAAGTACCTGTGTGAATAAACTCAGAACAAGAGTGAGCTGCTTCACTTCCACTGGGAAGTCTGGTTTTATAGGCCTGCATTGGAGTTGCAACCTGCTCCTCTCCCAGCCAGTGCAGTCTATTACAGGACTCCTCGTGGGTCAGAACAAAACTCAAACTCATCCCAATAAAAGGACTACTGACTGCTGTGATCATATCTACTTTATCTGTAGCACTTTCATTTCACTTTGTCTTTTACTTCTTTTATTTTCAAGTTTTGTCACTTCTGTGTGATATATTTTAATAGTTTTTCTCTGGTTTTTATATTCAGGTCTTATTTCTGTACCCAATTTTTTTCTGCACTTCTTATTCTTCTCTTGGAGAACACTGCTATTAAGTTGCAGTCCTCCATGTCCAGCTATCTCTGTTAGCTCATCACAAAATTTAAAACTCTCTTTCTGAGCAGGGATTCCTCTTCTCCATCCACCTTATTTGGAGAGTGTCTCTAAGCTTAGATGCCTGACCCTATATGGAGGAAGACTCTGAGCAGAGCTCACTGAAAACCCTGTATGACTCAGCATGTAAGTCATTTAAACCAGGTTTTTTCCTCCCCCTTTGTATGATAATTAAGTGCTTCATCATGACCAATCAGCCTTACCCTCCCATAATCCTAAGAACCCTTATGTACTCAATAAAATGAGCTATCTCTCTGAAGCTGACTCCCAGATGTTCTTTCCATCATACTCATAGCCTTCCAGACCCTGCTTGCTGCTTCTCCTTTTGCCCTGGTGGTGGCCAATGATTAACAGGAGAAGGAGACCCACATCTTCTTATGTACAAGTCATCTATTTTTCTGACTTACCCAACTTTATCTCCCCCTTTTCTCTTTTCACACCATTTCTTATTTTTTACTTCAGAAATCTAACTTTTAGGAGTTTCCATAATCTTTCAATTCCAAAGATCCTGATAATATCCAACATGACTTTCCCACCTATTTTTCATCATCCATTTTTTAATAATCAAAGACTATCTCTCATCCTTATTTATAATTTCCCTTCCATTCTTAACTTTGATAATAACAAGTACTGATACCCCAAATTTGAGAGAATCCAACTAGCATAACCATATAATGCTATAGATATAGAGTTCTCCATTGGGGCTCATAATCTTTAATAAAAAATATAAGAATGAATTCAAATGAAAGTTTAATGATATTTTCTTAGTACCACAGGTCTGACAAATTGTAAATCTAGGAAGCTGTTGAAAAGAAGAGATAGCAGAAGACAAGGATAAATGTATGACCATTGAGTTAAGCTGTCACAGAGATCAGAAACATGATGTAGAAGCAGCTACAGGGCAGTGAGGGAGTATTAGAGGTAGAGTATGTGTAGTGATATATTATTTGTGATGTATTGAAGCTTGCCTAAGGATTCAGAAAACAAAGTCAACCACAAGCCATGGATGACAGGCACACACCTTTAAGCCTACAACTCGAGATTAAGAGGTAGACAGATGTATATTAGCTCAAGGCCACACTGAGCAACATGAAATTGATCCAGTCCTAAAGAGAAACAGCTTACATAAAGATGATCTCAGCACCTGAGGTTACATGCCTTTAATCTCAGGATTCATGAGAGGTAAGTAAGACAGGAACAGAGTCACAAAGCTGGTATTCATTCTCCAGCCACATTGAGGACAGGAAGACAATCAGTATCAGGATTCTCCAGCCATGTTCAGGAATGCATATTGGTCTGGGATTATAGTCTGAGGTTTGGTAGAACCAGAATCACCTTTCAGTCTGAGCTAGAGGTAAGAGCTAGTGGCCAGCTGCTTTGCTTTTCTGATATTCAGCTTGAAGCTTGAACCCAAATATCAGCCTCTGGGTCCTTTTTATTTATTCTTGGTACAAGTAAGCAAGTCCATAATACCAGACGGAGCATTTCTATCTCTGACCAGGAAAATAAATAAGCAAATGCAAGCACATTCCGGCATGAGTGCACACATGCATTCTCTCTCTCTGCCTCTCTGTCTCTCTGTCTCTCTGTCTCTCTCTCTCTCTCTCTTTCTCTCTCACAGACACACACACACACACACACACACACACACACAGGAGAGGGGAGAGAGGGAGGAACAGGAAGAAGGAAGAGGAGAAGGAGAAGAAGGAGGAGGAAGTGGAGAAGAAGAAGAAGAAGAAGAAGAAGAAGAAGAAGAAGAAGAAGAAGAAGAAGAAGAAGAAGAAGAAGAAGAAGAAGGAGGAGGAGGAGGAGAAGGAGAAGGAGAAGGAGAAGGAGAAGGAGAAGGAGAAGGAGAAGGTGATGTCATTGATAAAAATAATACCTATAAACTTATAAACTTGTCTAGGGCATTGCTGAAAAAGGCAGATCACCCCAACAGAACTTCATGGTGGTTTATAAGGACTTTACTGAGAGGGTGGGAATTCTGGGAAGGGAAAGTACTTATCTCATTAAAAATTAATTATTCTTCCCACTGTTTCTGCATATCTTAAGATACACCTACCCTCCTGGGGATTGTTCTTCATTTCTGAGAGGTAGTCACTTAATCATGTCATTGACCTTCTTAATAGGAACGTTAGGTCTCTCTTCAGGTCAGAGATTTCATCCACTTGACTAAAAGAAAAAAAGTTTTCCATACTGGGCCGTGACAGACACTATGTAAATTTCTTTATAATTATTCTACTGTTCTTGTACTCCTATGCACTCCCTCCCAAGTATTAAAGTTAAAGGGACAATTTTAACTGAATATTACAATATTTACACAGGAAGCTCATCCAGTGTAGGAGAAACTACAGGCCAGCCTACCCAAAACACAATTGCCCTGCCCAAATGTCCAGGCCAGCCCACATGAGCATGAGCAGCAAACACTTCCTCCCTTGTCGGGAGCCGTCTTTGCAGGGCTGCAATCGGAGCCAACCCAGCAGCCCCAAGTCCGTACCTGAGTGGGGGAGTTTGGATGAGGGAAAGGTTAGCTATAGATAATAATGAAAGACAGAGAGACACAATAAAAGTGAGGAGGGCAGATCAGTCAATACTGAAATGCCTCGAGTTTAATTTTTGACACTCATATAACATAACCAAAAAGTGGAACACAGTATCATGTATATGAAATAGACTTTTCTTCCTCACTCATTCCAAGGGTTCAATAACCACACCTTAGCTCTAAACTTCTTGTTTCCTAGCCTTGAGGACAGGAGTAGCCATACCTCAGAGACAACTTCTCCTCCCTTAGCCTTGACAGTCAGAAGTAGCCACACCTCAGATCCAGGTCTGTTGTTATTTACACTAAGATGGCTGAAACATCCTTCTGTAGCCACACCTTTGACCTTTAGGTCTTGTGACTTGCTGACAGCTTTGAACTCTGTCCTTGTGCCAAGATGGAGTGCAGCCATCTTTATGGGCACCCACAGTCCCAAAGCCAAGCCTGTTTCTGTGCCCAGAGACTACTTATCAGAGACATTGATCAGAGACACCAATGAGAAAAGGACAACACAGAAGAATCGGCAGCCTGAGCCAATGGTACCTTAGGAGGGGGTATAAGGGCAGGCCTACGTGCCTTAATAAATGAGTCTGCAGCATGGTCTGCTACTCAATGGACTCCCTGTGCTGGAATATGTTATGAGTTGATTTTACCCGCTGGTCTGGTCCCAGAGCCGCGCCAACCCAAATAAACACAGAGACACTGTATTAGATATAAAGCTGTTAGCCTGTTACTAATTTCTTATTATCTAGCTCCATCTTAAATATTTACCAATTTCTATTAATCTAAGTATTTCCACTTATCTTACCGGAGAGAGGTCTCAGACCTCTGTTCTCTCAATTCTCTACATCTTGACTCCTCCCTACTCCTTTCTTGAATTACCCTTGTCTCCTAATCCCACTTATCTTGCTTTCCTATTGGCCAACAGTGCTTTATTCATTAACCAGTATGAGAAACACATTTACAGAATGACATCTCCCATTATCTCCTCTTTTCTGTCTAAAGTAAAAAACAGGGGTTTATCCTTAGCATAGTAAAATATATAACAAAACAGTTATCAAAAAAATAACCAGTTAACAATATTTAGTCCATTAACATTTAGCAAGATTTAAAGAAAATATTCCATTATCTATCCTATCTTGGTGAGTCTAAAATTATATATGTATCTTATCTTTAATCCTAATAACTAAGGAAAACTATCACCATAACTATCTGTCTTCAACTCTATCAAAGACCACAGAAGGACAATATATAAACTCTAGAAATTACAGAGACATCTTGCTACCTGATCAGTCACCCGAAGTTCTTCTGTAATGTTACATCTTCTGCCTATAAGCCATAGTGTGTCTGGCAGACTCCTCAGCAAAGCAGGAAACTTTAAAGTGTACACCTGTATTTGCAATTTGTCAGTCACCTTTCTCTTTACACTGAGACTATCTGGCAGACTCTTCTTCCATGAAGCAAGAACCCTGTAGCAAATGCCCATCTTGTATCAGCAGTCACTTTCCTGTGGGTCCTGCATGTCCAGTTTTTACAGCATAAAGTCAAACAGTCTAGACAAGAGCAGTATCTCACACAAATGGCTAGGCTTGCCATATTGAAAGCAAATTCCAAATGCATTTCTTCAATGTCCATCTTTCTTCTAATGTAGGTGGTGTTGCCAAGAGCAGTTGTGCCTCAATGTTAAGAAAAACCCTAAACCATTTTAAATGCCATATTCTCTAGGTCTATGAAAGGTTTGAAGAATGCCTATCCATCTCAAATACATATTGAAAACCTAACTAACTTAACTCTAAGTTTTGACTATCGTAGGTAACTATAATCTGTACTAAATTATACATTATATTTTCAAATGAGCTATATACACACAATATCTAAACAAGAGGAGAAATATACATATCACAAAATTGACCTTAAATTTGTATCAATAAATGAAAATCCATTTCAAAAAACAAAGCATTCATATCTATACCATAATCCCACTTTTACCTTTAAAGAGATTGGTTGTGGTCATTAACCATTTAAACCAAGCCAATTTAAATGAAAACAAACATTTATAGACAATATTTGGGAATTTGGGCATTGTTCTTTCCAAACTGCTTCCTGCTGGTAGGGGGCACTGTCATGGGGATCCTAAGAAGATGCATAAATTCTGGCTTCAGGGGATCTTGCTTGATCAAACCATGTTTGTCTTGAAGGAAACACATGAAAAGCTTGTGTACACACAGCTTTTTGTTTTCTGTAAAAACAAAAATAGAAATCCTTTTCCCCAGTAACCTTTCCTTAGACTTAAATTTTGGAGACAAAGCATTTTTAAAATATATAAATTGAATTAATCTGGCAGCATTTCTTTTAACAGTTGTTATTTCCCTAGCAGTCAAATGATACAAAGACAATATAATACTATATAATATTCTCTCTGTGCTTTCTATCTTTTTGTGCCTTTCTTATTACTATTTCTTCTACTTCTATTTTTTTTCATTTTTTGATACAGAGTTTCTCTGTATAACTTTCATCAGTCCTGGAATTAACTGTATACCAGGTTTACTTTGATATCACAGAGATCTGCTTGCCTCTGTCTCCTGAGTGTTGGAATTAAAGGCATGTGCCACCATACCCAGCTACTCTTGTCTTTTTATTATTCTTTTTAAAACAATTTTATCCTGTCTCTTTTTCTCTTTCAAGCCTACGTATATTTTAAAACACACCATAAACCTTTAGAGGTTTTTCTTAATCTGTCTTTACTGTAAATCTTTATCATTTTCTGGCTATGAGTCTTTATCTGGTAAAAATCAACATTGCTAAAATGAAAACTACAGCTTTATTAGCCACGGTCTATCCAAGATGGTGGCAGATATTTTTACCACCAGAACTGAGAGCTATGCTCACTGGTTTGGTCTACACTGCCATCCAGCAGCATACTGCCGGCTTGGAAATGTGGTTACTGTCATTGCCAGCTCTTGTACACACCATTAAGTTGTTAGCAGAGCTCATTAAAAACCTTGCAGTTTTTTTGTTGCTTATGCTGAGTCAGGAAAGCTCCCTTAAAGAAGCTGCACAAATTTCTGCTTGTCTCTAGCAAAACAGAGTTCAACTGAGAAAAAATGTTGTTACCAAGAAACCTTGCTTGTCTCTGTTCTTTTGTTTCTAAACCACATTTTTAAGCTTTTGTCAAGTTTTAAGTGAAAGTTCTTCTGTCCACATTGAATGCCATTTTGTTAGGAGTAGTTTTTCCCACCCGTCTTGCTTTCCTATCAGCCAACAGTGCTTTATTCATTAACCATGCAAGAACATATTTAGAGAATGACATCTCCCATCAGATATAGTTGGTGCTGCATCTTCTCATCACCTCCCCAAAGGATGTAGGAGCAGGGTCACCCACAACAACCCAGCAGTTACAATGTGTGTGCAGTCAAGTATGTTCTTGACATGGTGTTAACAATTGCACCAGGCACTTCGCATGTGGATTGAAGATTTGACTTCATTATAATAATAAGTACATTATAATAAAAGAGTACTGCATGGCTACTACAAAATGCTCTCACTTGAACATTGCAAATACTTCAGCTTAAAGACAATGGTATCATAGATTAATAAGAGTCTAGGAAAAAAATAGGCTGATGGATGTTTATTCAGGGAGAAGTCACTTACAGCAGAAACAGATGACCATCTGCAGGTTCCCATTCCAAGGATGCCTCTGGATGCTATCTGTCTCTGATCAGGAAGCAAAAGAGAACCTGCTGGGATCCCTGACCCCAGACCTAGTTCCCCCAAGCCAAGTCTGCACCTGTCCCCAACCTCAATGGGCATGGTCAGTGCAACAGAGGAGTGGAAATTTCACTACACATGGCTGAGAAGAGAAAACAGTACTGTCTCTTTTTCCTTCTCTCTCTCTCTCTCTCTCTCTCTCTCTCTCTCTCTCTCTCTCTCTCTCTCTTCTCTCTCTCTCTCTCCCTCTCTCTCTCTTCTCTCTCTCTCTTTTCCTCTCTCTCTCTCTCTCTCTTCCTCTCTCTCTCTCTCTCTCTCTCTCTCTCTCTCTCTCTCTCTCTCTGTGTATCTATGTGGAAATGGAAGTGATAAAACAATGGGAAATGTTAAAATTAAGGGTATCTAAAATAAAGGTAATTGAAAAATTTATGTTCTAGACTTACAACTTCTCTGAAAGTCTGAAATTGTTCAAAATATAAAAATTACAAATATTTTTTTGAAAAGTTGTACTAAATATAATTCCTGTGAGTAAAATCTTCATAAGTGGACAGCCATTAAGAGCACTGGTTGTACTCACAGAGGATCTGTTTCTATTCCCAGCACATGGTTGCTCACAACCTTCTGTAATTCCTCTCACTGTGAATCTGATGTCTTCTTCTAGCCTCCCTGGACACCAGGCACACATATGATGCCTGTATACATAAACTAAAAATCACAAGTATGTTTAAAATGTCATACATATCAAGCTTAGACTTAAAAATTTCGATGAAAAACAATTCAATGAACAGTGGGACTGAATTTCATGAGTATGGTAAACTAAGAAATTTCCTTAAACATTTAATTCACAAGGAGTTGTTCGTGTAGAAAAATGGAAATTTGTCTTCTAACCCTCTGCCAATCTCCATGAAATTGTAGTAACTATACTCAAACCAGTTTTGCTTACAGACTATGAGGAAGAAAATGTAACATCCATCAATCACATAAATGTAGAATTTTTCAGCACTGAAAAATCGTAATTTATACTGATTGACAAATGAGACTGAGAAAAGGGGCAAAAAGTGTTTCTTCATGTGACATCCCAATGAAACTAGTCAAATCAGACAGTGAGAGGCAGGAAAGACCAGACTTCAGTCACAGAATTCAGTGTAAACTGAAGTCAGGATTGTTGAACTTGAGTCCTTCCAGCTGGCTACACTCACTATACCATCTCCAGTAAAGTACAAAAGAAAATGTCTATCCTATGTTATCCATTCAGCTACAGAGAACAAACACAACAGGCAACATAGACATTGTCTGGGGACTTTTTCAAGCTCAGCATCTTTATGGAGCCCGTGGTTAAGACCTTGGAAGTAAATGCTTACATGTTAAATCCACAATAGCAAGACCAGGCTTTCTTTCAGCAGCACCCCAAATCATTTAAAGTCACAGTCTACATTTAAATATGCAAATACAATTATCAGAAAAACTCAAAATTGCAGGGCAGGTGATATTAAGGAGAATGAATAAGTTTGTCGTCATCCCTTTCTTTGTTTGTGTTTGTTTGTTTGTTTGTTTGTTTGTTTGTTTGTTTGTTTGAAGACAGTTTTTCTGTGTAGCCCTAGCTGTCCTGGAACTCACTCTGTAGACCAGGCTGACCTCAAACTCACAGAGATCCACCTGCCTCTACCTCCTGAGTGCTGGAATTAAAAGTGGTTACGACCACTACCCGGCTCATCTTCATCTTTAACAGTCAGAGCTTTAGCATGCATTTACTATAGTTAATTAATTGAGAAATAGATCTAAAGATTTTTAGGCAAAAATGTTGGGTTCAAAACTTTTCAAGATTATGAATATTTGAAATGCATTAAAGAAGGCCACATGAAAACAAACTTTAAAAGTAACAAATAAGTCAAAAGAACTTCATATGAGGTGAGGGGAAATTTTATATGATATTTATTCCTCTGTCTGTTTATCCTGTCCATATTTATCTGCCCAAAGAAGTTACTACAACTCTTTCCTATATTTCTTAGTCTATTGCGGTGTGTTTTATAAACTACTTTGAAAGAATGGGCCAAATACATCAAACGTTTTTCTTTTCACAAAGCTGAGAAGAATAATTATTTATCAATGCAAAGAAAACATACAGTGTTTATGGCAGATGTTTGAAATGTAAAGATCCCTAGAAATAAGCAAAAGCAGTCACTGATTCTCTGAGGCCCTGACTGCTGCATTTCCTCCCTTTTCCATGTCCATGACTCTTTCTGCATTTCTGCCCTTTGTATCAAACCTGTACGCTGGATTTGATGCTAAAACTCTTGGGCATTTAGGACACTGCCTTCAGTTGTGACCCGATATTGGACATTCTACAGCGAATCCAAGAGGCAGTTGGCATAGAACTCCCAAAACTAAGTGAAGAGTGTTTCAGAGCAGGAAACACTCATCCAAGGGTTGGGTCAATTTCTGCCAAAGTACCCTTCAAATTGCTTGCTTCTAGCTGGAGTTAATAGCTTGCATTGGCAGTGTAACTGGTGAGAGCCAGAATGCTCTGCCTGTGTTCAATTGTTGGCATAGTTGTTGTTCCTGCTGTCTTCCTATTGGTGACTGGTGTGATGGTTTATGTAAGTGGCGACATGACGGCTCATGTGTTTTTTCTTTTTTAAATCCTAACATCACACAATATAAACCTTAAATTGAGAATATTTTTATTTCAAATAAAAAATGTGTTGAAAACATTGTTTTTTTATTACAGTGGTGATATGTAGACATGTAATCTAGAGTCCATTTATAGTTCAGTGTGTAAAAGACCTTACTGTGCAGTCTTAGCAACCTGAGCTCAAGTCCCAGACACAGAAGTGAAAGACAAGGACTGACTCTCACAAGTTGTTCTCAGATCATCATAGCCTCTGACCCACACTCATATACACAGCATACAGACACAGACACATAATAATAATAATAATAATAATAATAATAATAATAATAATAAATATCAATTTCAGTTTCAATGCATAATTCCTCTCCCCCGTTCATGTTTTTCTACCATATTATTTCCATGATGGTCTTATACTTTCCGTAAATGTATTTTAATGTATCTTGGGTTACATTGCAAACCCTAGAAAGGTGTATTTTTGAGTCTATTGCATTTTATTGAGGATTCTTTACACTAAGAGCACCGAAGGGAAATTTCACAGTTTGACCACTAGATGGTGGCAAAGATCAAAAGATTGATGCACCCAGAGTTTTTCAACTGAAGTATCAGTTTGAAATAAATTATAAATATGTCCATCAGAAACCGATGTAAATTGTGCATTGCCTTCTTTACAGCTAGAAAATATCTAAAATATGCGCATTTCTATTTAAGTGTTTTAAGTAGATTAGCTGGAGAAAATGGAAATGTTGATGTCAAGGTGCTAAAGTAGAAAAACCTAATGGTCCACTGTTTACATGACATTTGTTTTTGTTAACCCCTAAAAGAATTTTAAGCTCTTTGCACCATGAATGAATCACACCTAAAACACCATCCTTGCTGGCCTTTCTGTCAGTACAAGATCTCCAATGGGTAAAAGTGGTGGAGCTTATTTACTTTGAATCTTAGCCCTTTTTTCTAGCACTTTCATCCATTTTTTCTGTAATATGTGGATAGGATAACCAATATTAAGATGTTATGCAATGATTCTAATAGAAAACTATAATTAAATATATTTAGTAGTGCTTTGGTGGGGCTTAAATATTGTCTCAGTCTCTCACATTTTGTCAGCATTCTAGGAAAGTCAGTGTTGTTCTCAAATGTATGATAACTTTAGCTACTATCTCAGCATTCTAGCTTAGGCAAGAACTTCAGGGTCCCACAACACGTGGGTGAACATGTTTACTGACAGGAAATATTCAGGAACATTTAGCTCAGCAAAGAGCTCTCACCTTGTTTTTAATGCCTTGCCCAGCTATATAATCAATTGGTAATTTCCCTATTACATAAAATTGTTGTTTTAATTTTTAGTTTAGGTATAACAGTGTTTTGTCTGCATACAGGTATATTACACCTGTGCCTGAGTTCATGTGCAGGCCTGAGAAGGGCATTGGAATCACTGGATCTGGAGGTACAGATTGCTGTAGGCTTCCGAGTGGGTACTAGAAACCAAACCCAGGTCTTCTTCAAGAGAAGCAAGTGCTCTTAACATCAAAGCCATCTCACCAACACTTTACTTAAAGTAACTAATGTCCTTAGCTTTCTGTGGTGTTCAATGCTATGCATACAGACTAGGCGAGACACTATCTTTAATTTTACATACTTTTTTTGAACTTGGAAAATTTTTGAATCTTTAAGTGAAGACAGAAAAGAACCAGTAAAGAGATATAAAACATAGATGGCCAGTAATGGTCTGGGAAATGCTGTGTTTCATGGTATCCATCAAATCACAGTAGAAAAAGAAGAAACAATGGACAACTTGACTACATCTGCAATCAACTAAAACTCAATCAGCTGCGTGTGCCCATAAAGGCTTTGCTAGATTAGATGATTTGGTGGGCAGTCCCACCCTAATCTTAGTTAGCCACACCTGCTGCTGGCAGCCTACATAAAGGGACATGGAAGAAGAAAGCCTTTTCTTTTTGCCTTCTTGTCCTCACTTTTGCTAAAAGTTCATCTATCGTGTTCCTGAGGCATTACTTTATTTCACTGGTGCTAAAACCTACTTCTTCAGAATGCCAATGTAGACCACCCACCATCACTTCTCTAGGACTTCCCTGGGGCTTTAGCACAAGAATGCAACTGCCAGATCTTTGGCAAGAGACAGCCATTGTTGGACTACTTGGAGCATAGCCTGTGAACTAGTACAATAATCCCCTGCGTGTGCACATATGTGTGCGTGCATGTGTGTGTTTGTGTGTCTGTGTCTGTGTGAAATCAGTTCTATTTCTCCTGCCTAATACAGTAAGCTACCTTTCCTATAACAGCACACCTGCCTCCCCCCACAAATGATACTGCCTACAATGAGCTGGACCTTCCAACATTAATTCAAAGATAATGGCCAGGGGCTAATATAGTCTAGCCAATTCTTCAGATGAGGTTTCTTCTTCTAAGGTAATTCTAGTTTGTTTCAATTTGATTAATGCTAACCAGAATATGTGCCAAACTATTCTTTATTGTCGCAAATTATTTCATGACTTCAGTTTCTTATCCCAGTATAGACAAGGCAATAATTTCCTTCAGTCCTCCCTTTCTTTTCTTTCTCCCTCTTTCTCTTCTCCTGGCACCCTTGCTTTTTCCCTTCATGCCTTGTTCCTCATATTTTCTTGCCCAGCCTTCCCTCCTTCCTGCTCTTTTTTCTTTACTTTCATTTGAAAATATGCGTAAAATACAGCTTTTCTACATGTGTAGATAAATTTTGTGCACACTTCTTTGATAATTTCTTCAATTTTATTAGGTTTGGAAAGACCAAACTATAGCTCAAAATTCAGACATCCAAAAGAAACATATGTAGATGTTAAACATTCCACATCCATTGTATAATGGTATTTAAAAATACAAGCATTGAAACATTTGAAATCAATTAGCTGGTTTGTATGCTGCCAACACAAATGTTCCAGTGGTCACGGTCTCCACTAAAATGCTCCCATACTCATTGCTTCCAGATTAAAAAATAAAAAGCCCAAAATTATATTTCCATTATATTTCCATTGCACTGCCACAAACATTCTTTTCCCGAAGGGATACTCTGGTTAATGCCTCGGCCTGGGGCTATGACTGAATTTGTGCAAACTACTCTTTGGGGTCTCAAATATATGCAATTCTTTTTCTGTCTCTCTGTGTATACGTATGTTGGGAATTTTTTTTATTCAATCACACAACTTAATTAAGCTGGAATCACTGCTAATTGCATAAAAGCTACATGTTTATGCCAAAATCTATGCAATTCATATGGAATTCTTGCCACACAAATAAGAAACAAATAACATGCTCAACAAAATAAGAAAATAAGCTGATATGTGAGTAATGAAGGCTCCAGAGGGGAATCCACATGTTTTTGTTTGTTTGTTTATGTTAAGATTTATTTATTTAATATGTGTACAGTATTAAGCCTACAGGCCAGAAGAGGGCACCAGATCACATTATGTATGGATCTGAGTCGCCATGTGCTTGCTGGGAATTGAAGGTAAGGATCTTTGGAAAACCAGCCAGTAATCTTAACCTCTGAGCCATCTCTCCAGCCTGAATTGATATGTTTGTTCAAGTTGTTAATTTTAAGCTATGCAGGTTCACTTGCATGTTAGACATCAAAAACCTCCTCTAAGCACTCTCCTCTGTCTTCCTTCAGGTGAACCTCTATGTGTTATGCACAGGTTTTTCCATGCTGCTCGTCTGGTCCTGCTGCCACGCCAGCCCCAAATAACATGCAGAGTCTCTGTATTTGATACAATGCTGTTGGCCAGTTACTATCATTGTTTATCGGCTAGCTCTGTCTTAATGATTAACCCGTTTCAACTATTCTAAGTATTTCCACGTGGCTCATCTTACCAGCCAGAGCTGCTGGTGTGCTACCACTCCGGGCTCTCCATGTTGACTCCTCCTTCCTACTTCCTCTTTCCTCCTTGTCTCCTAGCCATGCCTATCTTGCTGTCCCATTGGCCCACAGTGCTTTATTCATTAACCAGTATGAGAATCATATTTACAGAATAACATCTCCCATCACCTATGTATCAGTGCTCTAACCATATCCAGGCCCTACAAATTCCTCTGTTCACTCATGTTATGTGGGTCTCTCATTGTCTTACTTAGGATTTCTATCTCTGTGATGAAACATCATGACCACAGTAACTCTTAAAAAAGGGAAACATTTAATTGGGTGGCATACAGTTTTAGAGGTTTAGGATATTATCATTATGGTGGGTCATGGCAGCATCCAGGCAAGCATGGTGCTGGAGAAGGAGCTGAGAGTGGGGAAGGAGCTACATCTTGATCAGGCAGGCAACAAAATGTGACATGAGACACAGGGAGTGGCTTGAGCATATATGTGACTTCAAAGCCCACCTCCACAGTGATACACTTCCTCCAACAAGGCCACATCTACTCTAACAAAACCATACCTACTAAGAGTGCCACTCCCTTTGGGGGCCATTTCTTTAAAATCCCCACATTGCTCATCTATCTTACTGTCATCTCTGGACATAGCCAGGTTCTTCCATTCCTTTTCTAGTACCATATCTAGTTATAGCTCTGGATTCAACATCATTGGCAATAGTAGTACCTTAGCAATTCTTGCTATGTAGGTACATTTAAGCATTTTGCTATTCTTTCTTTCTCTCATATTTAACATTTCCACTTTCTTCTATTAATTTTCATGTTCTCCCTGCTCCTATATTGTCTTCATTTGTGTTCTAAATTCTCAGGAAAAGAAAAAGACAGCTGGCAAGTACTCACTATGCTATAGGGCAGCTATAAAAACTAGCACTATTGGATTTAACAATCTAGAGAACTAAAAACACAAAACATATCATATAAACCCACATCATTTTACTAAATATGAAATTTTGCATCACATTTGTCTTCCTAGTAATAGGAAATGATGTGAGGTTTCTCATAAGCTGTGTCATGCATTATCATATTAAAGAACAATCTAATGCTTAAGAAGGTGACATCACCCCTAGCAGTGGCACCTGTGTTTTCTAATACTTGCTGATGGTTTTCTTGATTCTGGATAAATATTCTCATTTATTTTTTATTCATAATCATCACTGTCATCATATCACACTAAAACATGCATAACCCCCCATAAAAACATATTCGTAGCATATAGAAAGACGTACCCTATCACTCTGGTTATGAATTGGCCTGCTTCCACAACACCTTTCTCAGCATGCTTGATATTGGTATTCAGAAAGGCCATTGTTTCTATAAGTTAATTTTATATCCTCCTACCTTAAGGAAATCGTTGGGTTATCTGGAAAGGCTTTCTGGTATAACTTTTTTATTTCATGCCTAAAATCACCTTCACATGGGGAAAATTGACTTTTTTCTTTTTAAAATAAGCCATTTGATTTTACACACACACACACACACACACTAAGAAAGAAAATCAAACTATTAGAGCCAATCACCCACTAATTGTCTTATAAAATTGTTTTATTTTAGTTTACATAAACTTATTTCTCAGGAATGCTAACAAAGTAACTTGCTTTCAGGGATGTATAATTTGGGATAAACATGATAAAACAAGTATTTCTTTATTGTACAGAATTATGATGTAAAACTTATTCATCTGTTATTCAAAGTGGGTAATTAGCTTGTTATCTGTTAAAGCAACCCTCCTACTTAACTCTGCAATAGAGGGAAAGCAGCAGCTAAGAGATGTTCTAATCTCAGGGCTTCAGAGCAGCAGGGGCATCTAGTTCCCACCACAAAGGGCCACCAAGATCTTTTCATAGTCTCCTTTGGTTTCATCCTGTTGGTTAAAAAAGAGTATATTTGACATGATACAAAACCATGATGAATATGAGATATTTTAAGTGTAAAAGAAGCATGATGTTTGAAGAGTCAGCCAAAGGCAAATCATACTTTACAGTGTATGATATAGCCACCTTCAAAAAAAATCTAAATTAAACATACTACAGAGAAAAATAAACAGTTCTGAAGAATCAGAACAAAGTCTACCCTGAACTAATTTGTATATTACAACAAGTATTGTTAAGTATCAATATATCATATAATTTTTTGAAACACTGTATAATCTGATACCCCACCTAAGGAAATATTTGAGTCACTCAACAGGAGTGAAAACTATGGATCTGCAATTTTCTCATTTGTTCTTTATATATTTTACTTGTCAAATACAAATAATGTGAATTTAAATAATTATCTTTCAATAGGACCAACCCCCTTAAGTTCTTGCTTTGTGTTATTTTCTGACACTCTAATAATATGACTTGAACACACATTTTAAATGTTTCACATAGGAAACTATTTAGTAACAAGTAAAACACTAGAAATTAATTTTACTATAAAGTTTCCAACCATAAGTTTTAATTACAAAATAAACAATGATGTGTGTCAGTACTTGTAATAATTCTGCAATATTCCAGGACTGTTTATGTACAAAGACTAAAATAAACATTTCTTTGTGCTTCAAAAATACACTTAGTTCTTTGCTAGACTAGATTTAACTATGTTAATTTATTTATGAATCATTCACCCTAAGAATCAGAGTTAATCTTATATATACAATGTACAACTATAGTACATCACATCACCTCTGTTCTTGGAAAATGTTGCACAAGGAACTATATCTTTTGTGGAGATGCCATTATTGAAAAACACAACATACCAGGATGGCTTGGCAAAGAGAGATTCCATACTTCTTCAGGTAAAATGCTTTGATTTCATTCATGTCTATTTCAGAACGGGAGACCATAATCCTGATCAATGCCTTATGGCGAGTTCCAGCTCCCTGTACAGACAGACCATGGTTTCATTACATGTAGGAAATATCCCGCTGAAGACTGGTTTTTCAAAGGAAGTCCCATTTACCCTTCCACACATGCTACATAGAGAAAATGAATCCTATATGCTCTCCTCTTTTCCCTCTCCTCCCTTTTCCTCGCTATAAGACAGAGAGAGAGAGGTGGGGGGAGCAGTGGCAATGAAAGAACCAAGAGTTATATTAGTAGAAGGTGTAAAGGGTTTAATTTTTTGTTTTTTGTTATTGATGTTTTGTTTTTTCGAGACAGAATTTCACTGAATAGTTTTGGTACCTCTGTAGACCAACCTGACCTCAAATTCACAGAAAGCTGCCTGCCTTCTGACTGATGGGATTAAAGACGTGCACCACCAACTCCCAGCTTGTGAATAAGTCATAATTTTCTTTGAAGATATGTATTGTGATTTTTGAATGCTATTAGGTTCCCTGCTCCTATATCTACAGGTAATTTCTCATCTGAGCAAAGCTTATAAGTGGAGTCTTACCTTCATGGCTTCATAAAGTTTCTCAGCAAAGAAAGCTGGGGTGCTGGTGGCACATTTCACTGTAAGAGACACAAGCTTCTGTTGAAGTATTCATCACAAAATAAAGAGACATATTGAATAATAGGAAATAACTATAAAATGTATTCTAGCCCTCCTGCCTAAAGGGGGATGTTTGCTTTATCAGAAGACAGAGTCACTTTCTCCAAGGTGGTTGTCAGTATTCTTTCCTTTATCAATATTCAACCTTTATCAACTCTAACCTGAATATACCATCCTCTCTGTTGGTTTGGGGAAACCAGTGTAAATGCCAGGCACACAAATACCCAACCGTGTTGTTTAAGAGCACTTGACAAGTCAGCACAGCTGCTGACAATATAAAGCAGCTGCCCAAGCCAAATACTAGCACGTATCTGTAGGTTCCTGACTTTATCTTGCTACTCAAAGTGAGATGTGTGGACAGCAGGATTGATACCCATCAGAGCTTCTTAGGAATTCAGAACGCTGACCTGCAGAAGCAGACTATGTCCCTGGGAGACATGTAACAGGTTCTGAACCACTAGATTAGATCATTCAGGACTTGCTCAAGACTGTAGAAGTGGTTATACCAGAACTTGAATATGCTATGCTTCATAAGCATCCACAGTGGCTGAGATGGTGTGGTCTGCTTGGTGCATGGCTTTATATAAAGGTGCTCAAAATATACATCCTACATCTCCTTATCTTGAAGAACATCTGTTGCATTAAAAAGACATCCCTATTTCTTCATCATATTGCCTCAGCCTGAGCATAGATGCATAGGTGTATCATATTTACAGGGGTTTTGTCTTATATTACTTTTGTTAAGGACAACAGTGAAATGAAGTGCATGAGTTCAGGTCAGAGCTTTGCCTATGTGACCTCTACATACCAACAGCAGTGAGGCACTTCTCAATGTCACCCTTCATTTCCAGATCCAGAACTTTGTTCATGTCATGGTCACTGTACTTTCTGTAATTCTGAAACACTGAATAGGAAATTGAAGTTAACATTTGTGCAAAGGAGACTGCCTTCTAGTCAACAAAATCAGGATGTTGCAATCCAGGCAAACCTGACCCTGCCTCTCAACCACCTGTGCATGGCAGGTGTATGTACCCTGGCTCTTTAAAAGATCCCAGCAGATGGGAGGCAGGGGCAGGTGGATCTCTGTGAGTTTGAGGCCAGCCTGGTCTACTGATTGAGTTCCAGGACAGGCTCCAAAGCTACAGAGAAACATTGTCTCAAAAAAAAAAAAAAAAAGAAAGAAAGAAAAAAGAAAAAAAGAAAAGAAAATTTAAAAAAGGCTCCACTCCTGTCACACACACACACACACACACACACACACACACACACACACCACACTCACACACACCAAACTCACACATACATACACATTCACACACATACATAAACACACACAAACACACTCACACACATACACTCACACACACAAACACACTCTCACACACTCACACACACATACACACACAAACACATACAAGCATACTCTCACACAATACACTCACACACACATACACACACAAACACATACAAGCATACAAGCACACACACACACACACACACACACACACACACACACACACACACACACACACACCCTGCTGTTTCTCTGAAGGGCAGGCAGGATCTTTCCTGTCTCTCCTTCACCCCTTCTTTTCTTTCCTACCTGTGTCTCTTTACCTCTTTTCTCTTCCCTTCCCTTATTTTCTTACCTCCCCCTCAATAAAACTTTCACTATGAGTCACATCTACAGGTCTACAGGTCTCTGTCTCCCCATCCACTCACTTTCCACCACAAGCCGTATTGATACCCTTGAAGTCCCAGTGTGGGGACTGGGACCTGGCACCTGCAGTCCCATTCCATTAAGTTTTATCTCTAATACAGGGTAACTGACTCAAGGGCTCCTTGGGTACATTGAACTTCAGTGGACGTTTTAAAGTCTATTTACATGACTCCACATAATACGTCTATTCCATCTTTATATTCCAAGTGCCAACCATTATCAGACATGCCAGGTAATTGACAACTTTACTAATGTCTGCAGCAGTATAATAGTGTTTTCCATTCTAATCTCAGTATAACAAATTCACTTTGTGTAGTACAGGAACTTGCTATGTTGGTATGCAGTACAGGAACTTGCTATGTTGGTATGCAGTAATGAACTTTCTGTTATCCTTACACTCTGGCTTCCCAAAGATTCAGACCCTGAGTCTTACCTGTGAATCTTTGGGAATTTGGGGACTTTCTTTTGCTGTTTCTTATTTCTGCAACATCTACATATTCTTTTCTTCATTTAAAGTCTCAGAGATATTTTTGTTTCTGTTTTCTCTCATCTGTTATGTTTTATTTATATTTATTTGTTATAACGACTCCAAAACTTTGAAATAATAGGGATAGTGAAAATAAGTGATGTTGCCTATGCCAAAGTAACAGTGGTATGAACTGTGGCAGTTCAAAGCTGACAAATGGGCATACGACAATAAGTGGTCAGCATCATTGCACCCATTTGATATGGAAAGACCTCTTTCCTTCCTCCTACTTATCCTCCATAAAGAATATTTGATCTTCCATAAACACATTCCAGAAAAACTAAGTTCTTGTTACCTCTGCGAAGATGAGACTTGCTTCTAGTAGTCAGAATTGTAATGAACACATTTGCATCTGTCCCCTTTCTCCTCTCTCCAGCTTCATACAAAGCCTATCAAGAAATGAGTAAGTAAACATGTGACAATGTGCTGAAATGACAAACACACAAAAATGTTATATTTAGCAAAGGTTATATGAACAATTATGTTATACTTAGTGTGAACAGAGTAGGCATCACTGGGCCTTCTTGAAAGTGAGGACAATAAAGTCAGCAGTATAGTTCAAAGAGCTTTGTAAACATGATAAACAGAAGATATGGGATATCTGTTTGCTGAGTAAATTGCTTTAAAATTATTCTGTATATAAAGACAACTCAAAGTACTGTTTAAAACAGATTTCCTTTATGTACTTTTTACTGCTCAAAGAAATTATTAGCAAATAATATCAATAAACAAAACTTTAATCGCTGCTGATGTCTTATATTTTCCCCCTCTATACACACACATTTATTTGCTACTGAAGAATATACCATTTTGATGCTATGATTTCTGTACAAAAATTTCAACTCTGAAATTTGAAAGTTGCATAACTTAAGAAATAATTTAAATAAAATTATATTTTCTTTGTGAATGAGAATAATAATCCATGTCTTTTTGTAACAAGTATCCCCTACTAGCACTAAAACATTTGTTTGTTTGTTTGTTTTTCCACACAGGGTTTCTCTGGTAGCACTGACTGTCCTAGAACTTTCTCTGTAGAGCAGGCTGGACTTGAACGCCTACCTCTGCCTCCCAAGTGCTAGAATTAAAGGCATGTACCACCACCACTAGCCATCTTAAAATATTAATTTCTTTGATAATCCTGAGCCATACTAATCATGTAGTCTCCATAAATATACAATAAGGACACCTAATAGTCTGGAAATTCACAATGATAAGAATAATTTCTATTGTAGGAAATTATGCATCATTATTGTTTTTTATATGTTTGCTTTGCTTTATTCAGCAAAACTTTCCTTTCCCAGCTGAGCATGATGGTGAATGTCTCTAGTCCCTGTAATTGAGATACTGAGGGAAGTGGATCTCAAATTGTAGCAACTTATACTACCCACCAAGGGGTTGGGCTTACATATAGCTATGTTCTTAAAAAGCCAAAACTTGGAATGTTCTCCACCCAACAGTTCTTGGTAAAGACAGACAGATTCTCATTGTTCTTTCAGTCATCTCTGGCTTTCTAAACAATAGAATATATTGGAAACATAAAGACTTTACTTTCCATTCCTGAGCTACAAGAATGTATGTCTAATGAAATGAATATTGAGAAACAATTGGCTTCTCAAAGGACCTGATATCTGCTTTCACATAGAGGAAGCTAGAAAGTAAAAAAAAATATGTTTCATTGATGATGTCTCCCCATTTCTTACCCTGGCATCTGTGTCAGCCAAATCTTGATTCACACTCAAATCCTCACAGCGGTCACCCTGAAAAATTCCCAACATATTTTAAGATTCTCTGTAGTATGTACTCACAAGAGAGATTTAATTCTCTTAAAATCAGCCATAACTTTTGAAGAAAAACAGTGAAAACAGTATCATTTGCAGCAAGACAGAACAAAGCAGGTTTGCATGACCTCACTTAGATGTGCTTCCTAAAACCCATGATGACCAGAAATGGTAGAATGGGAAACAAAAGATTGGAGGATGCTAATAAAAGGGCACAGTCTCTAATAGACAAGAGGATTACATTGTGGGATTATCATAGAGAAGGATGAACATAATCAAAACATAGTAGGTATTTTTAAATGACTAGAAGATAAATTTCAAATATCTCATTGAAAAAGTGGTAGGAAGTAAGATTATGAAATGTTTTTGGTTTGGTTTGGTTTGGTTTGGTTTGGTTTGGTTTGGTTTTCACAAGATAGGGTTTTTCTGTATTGCTTTGGAGCCTGTCCTGAAACTTGCTCTGTAGACCAGCTTTGCCTTGAACTCACAGACATCTGCCTGCTTCAAGTGCTGGGAATAAAGGCATGTGCCAACTTCCGGCTAGATTATAAAATTTTTATATTGCTAATTTTACATCATACACATATAAATATCACATTATTCCCTCAAATACATACAAGTGTTATTCATTAATGAAGCAGTATTATTCTCATTCCTACAAAATGCTCACAAAACCAAGGTTTTATTATTCATAACAAAGACATTTAACCCATACCTTGGCAAGAGAAAGCAAGGCCTTCTGAAAGTCTCCAGAAGTATCTGAAGTGATGTCTTTGGCCAGATCTCTCTTTAGCTCTACAAGAGGAGAAAATTATTTTTTTCAGTCAACTATTGAAAAATTGCAGTGTTTGCATTAGCTTATAGTTTACAAAGTTGAATGATGCATGTAACTTATCTCAAGACATTTTTGTGAAAAGGGAGAAACTGGAGCAGTAGAAATGTTAAGCTATAAAATAATTTCCTATAGTTCAATGGAAGAAAACTGAATAACACTGTTTATAAAAACTTAGTCATAAATATTCGCTAACAAGAATGAATTGTTTAAACATACTTTACCAAATCATTTTGAAATGTAATATGTGAAAATTTAATCACTAGGATGAATAAAACAGTATTTAAAAAATGAAAGGTGTTACTTGCTTGAACACTGGCTATTTATTTACTTTAAAATTATGAATAATCAATATATAACATGTTCAATGGCATGTGAGTGCATTTATTTAAAACTTGTGTCTACAGACATCCATTTGGCTATAAGATATGCTGCTTTAGCCAGAAAAATAAATAAATTTATAACAAAGCAAAAACAGCACCTTAAGCTATTTCTGAACCAAATCTTCAGGATTGTGGAAAAGTGTAGATGCATACCTTTGTAAACTGTATTTTATCAAACACATTAATAATTATATCTCTTGAATTATTATTACTAAGAAATGCATCTAAGACACTGGAGTAAAAATTGCAGAAAATGTGGTCATATTTTGACTTGTGTACTAAAGTGACACCAATGTGCAATGTTTTGTCCCCTGAGTGCTTGATAAGAGGGTCAGAAACAAAGACGCTGCATTAGGTCACATACAAAAAAGCCAACAGCTCAGAGGAACTAGAAAATCACCAGAGATGTGCAGCTATCCCCTGTGCAATGAGGACTGAGTCATTTGACTAAAGGCTTCACTGTACAATGAGCCATTAATAGTCTGTCATGACAACTGAATAATTTATGTTCTCAATGGTAAAGCTAAAGTTCCCAAGATATTAAAAAAAATTGGAAAGTTTTCTGATCAGAAATATTTATTCTTTTCAAAATGAAAGGCACAGGGTAGGTTCAGAACAATAGAAATGTTTTTAGAAAGTTATTTAAATGCAATGTTCTGAATTAAATTGACTTTACAAGACATTTGTGCTCATTAGCTGCAAAAGATATTTTCTATTAAGGTGCAAGTTGCAGGTGGGTGGGGGCATGTGTTTTCCCACTGGTATCTTACCCTGCATTCCAGAGATGTGGGCTAACCAGAAAGGCAATGTTTTAAAGTGTAGGCTTTCTAAATTACACAGTTATCGCCAATAGGTGATTTTCAGAAAGTATTTCTATCTGGTTTCCTGATCAATTAAGGACTCAGAGGATGGCCTGACCTTCTCTGTAGACTCTGTTGATTTCTCTGATTTCTCTGTTATTTCTTGATGCCAAAATCTCAATGAGAGTGTCTTCATCTGTTCCAAGTCCCTAAATTTGAAGAAAAGATAATGCATTCAAATTTTTTCCTTTAAGATAATCACCCTGTTTTGTCCACACAAAGTGTGCTGTAATTCATCATCATTGAGTCAATTTCATCCATATTTAAAAAAAATATTATATTGTTCTAAAACAAAATAGTTTATGTAAAGTATTTGGGGTGGAAATTAAATATTTAGATATTTGACTTATGCATTTAAGGTGCATGAAGAACATTAGTTCTAATATTTAATTTTTTATATATTCACCGATTGATGCTTTGGATTAAGAACTTGCTCATTCAGTAAATGGGAACTGATTGACAGTCCTGTGTTGGATAATGAAGGCCTAGTCACAGTAACACACAGATATGTTCTCCACAGTTTTTGTTTGTTTGAGGGAAACAGTTTTTCTTAAAAAGAATCATGTAGGGGACCTGTAGGAAGGCTCAGAAGTTAAAAGCCCTTGTTCTTTCAGAAGACCCAGATTCAATTCCTATTGCCCACACATACAATCATCCATAACTCCAATACTAGAGCATCCAATGGCCTCTTTGACCTCTGAGAGTACCAGGCCCCCGGGGGGAGGGGGGAGAGGGGAAGGAATGCAGACATGCATTTAAACAAAACATTTATATAAAAAACAAATCTTAAATACTATTGTGGGGGGGCGAGCATTTACCTTCATGGCAGCACGGAGTTCATCTGCATCAAACTGGGCTGGAGTTTTTAGCAGAGCCAAAACAACTTCCTCCAGGTGACCTGTAAGGGCTTTTTTCAAGATATCATCCAGGGGCTAGGAAAACAAAAGGATTAGAGTGATTTATGAGCAGTCGTGCACTTAGCGACACTTCAGTCCTCCTTTGTAGCTCTTTCCTTCCATGGAGAGCAAAATGGCTATTTAGGAGGCTGCCTCAATCTTTTAATCTAGAGGGATTAGAAGAAATTTATTGCATCCAATACAAACTTCCTAAAAGATTGCGTTCTCAGTGGTTTTTTGCAGGAAAGGAGTCATAAAGCTCAAAGCACAAAGCTGCTCCACGCTTTTCATTGATCTAATAAACACTGTAATTAAAAGCTTTGACCTTCCGTTTTCTTATTACACCCGGTTAAAAATAAGCTGTGCATACTTGCCACAAGAAACAGAAAGTGTAAAATATTTAATGTCTGCATAAAGCAGCTCATGTTTTGTTTTAGTGTATATATACATACACTTCAATCAGAACAAATTCTTTGTTCCTCCATAGTAATTCTGATGCTTCTTTTCCTTAAATTGATGACTTGCCTACAACACAGAACATCATCTCTGGAAAACTTTACAGCAAGATGGCCAGTGTGTGAACTGGGTAAATTTGCTAAAAGTGATCCTATTGCAACAAAGGAACAAAGGAGACTACAGTGTGATTCCTGTCTCAGGGATAATGGGTTAGCATTATAATTAATCTCCCTTCATTCAACAGAAGGAGCTGGGAAAGGTGCCTCAGAATCACAATAGGACACAAACAGAAGCAAACAGAATGTGTGAGGTCATCACTCTCCTCACCTTTCCGGTCTCCTGCAAGTACGCTGCTTTGATCTGCTGGCGCTCAGCATTGGTTCGCTTGGTAAGGATGTCAATGATGGTTGCTTCATCCACACCTGGAAATAAAGAATCTAGGCTTTGAATAACGACTTTTTTAGTCACCAACAATTGCCATGAAATGATTCATTATCCAGGTCAAAGCACATCATAACAAAGTTAAGAACTACATTAGTCTTGAAAATGAATGCCATGGCCCTTACTTAGCGAGCTGAAGAGTGTAAAGTAGTATCACATTAATTTGAATGAAAAATGAAGAACCAGTTAATAGTTTCTGAACACTAGTACTCCAGGCTTGTTCAAACCCCAAATGTGATCACAGGTACTGGTTTAGGCATTGATTTCTATTAGAAACCAGCTGGTAAGGACATCTACTATAGCATAAGGGATTTCATCACAGACCAAAATTTCCTAAGCACTGACAGGAATAACACCTTTCTCTTTTGGATGCAGAGACTGATTACATAGCACATGTAGCCCTCAAATGTCAATCCTTGCCTCAGACTCTCTAGTATTGATATTAAAGATACAAGCCATTACAGCTGACTAAAACTTTTTATCTCCCCACAGAAAGACTTTGTATCATTAAGGTTTATTTCCCACTAATCATTCAAGCAGCTTCTATGAAATGTGTATGAGGAGACTCTTCTGTGGATTTGCACTCACCTTTAGCCATGATAGCTTTGTGCAAGGCAGCAACATCCGAGGATGGATTGAAGGATGGGTAGGGGCTCACCGCTGACCCAGGACCACCTTTGGATGATTTTACAGCTTGCTATGTATATGAGAGACATAAATTAATCTCCCTTCATTCATTTATTCATTTTGGTGTCTGTTTAACATGGTAATGACTTAATAATACTTTGAATACTTACAGCATATTCCTGTTCTTGATTGTCAATAAACCAGGCCTGCTTGAGGAACTCTGATACCATTGCCATTTTTAAAGAAGTATCTAGAAAGAAAATGGGGAGAAGCTTTACCACAACTTGCAATAGACCGTAATCTAGTTCTTACTAACTATGATTATTCTTTGGAGCATAATGTAGATTATGTAGCAAGATGTAGATACTTTATAAAGACTCCAATTACTGTTAAAAAAATAAAAAAGAAAAGAAAAGAAAGAAAAAGAAAGAAACCCTAACCCTTTACTGAGGAATGGGGGCCATTTTCTTGTCTTTAAAGCCTTGCCTTCCAAGGTCAAAAGATTACAGCATGTAAGCATAGGGTCTGAGAAGAGCAGGGTATCCTGTGTCTGACCTAAATTTACAGAGCACCCAGCAGATGCTGAACATGAAGGGTACAAAAGCCTTTAAATGGAGCCCGTTGCTTTGGGGGAATCTAGAGCTGGTCTGTGTTCTCCTACTGAAAACATAAAGGCTAAGGAAACTTCTGAGGAAAGTGCTGTTTCAAGCAAGGCTTTCCTGAAATGAGTTTTAAAAAAATATCTGGCTGAATGCTTCGGAGAAGGAAAAAAAAAAAAAAAAAAAAACAGAGAAAAGCCTGCAATATTTGAGAAGCAGAGTAAAGTTGACTAGATGGAGAAATGTTGATAGAAGTTGCAACAGGGAATTTAAAGGTAGGTCCACAGCTAAGAGCAAAGTCATTAGGCTTGTAGTTGGAAAGCAGTGTGATAACATTTGTATTTTGATAAAGCATCATTTCTATATCATGGAAAAGAGCACAGGGACAAAGGCAAGACCAGTCAGTCAGTAGTCACCCTAACACCTGTGCGGGATGAATTAGGGTCTTTACCAAAGGCAGGTCAAGAGAAAGTGTGTTTACTTTTATAAGGTAAAATAATTCAGAACCATCTACTAGATTGGATCAACTCAAAACTCCACATATTTCCTTCTCATTAATAGCTTTCTTCCCCCACTCACATTGGTTGACATAAAATTGTTTGAGTAAATAACTATTTTCACATTCTTCACATTTAAACTATTTAAATATTATTGTTGTATGCTTCCCACATAAATATAAAAGGATTATTTTATACATCATCTCGGCTCTTCTAAGAGAATCACTTGGGTGATGCTGCAATATGAATAACTTTTTGGCAATTAACTTAGAGGATGCCTCTTAAGTTGCCTGCATAGCTTGCAGCCTGGTAATGTTTCAATATAATGGCACAAATCTTTTTAAAATTTGAAGTATGTTAACAATTAATCTGTTTTCTCCATGTACACAAAATGCCATCAGTGAGTGCTTTTGTCTGAGTGCACAGTTTTAGATGCCAGTGTTCAGTGTCTACACTGATCTATCTCTGATGCCCTTTGAAAATTTCTTTTGAGGGAAGCTGAAAAGATAATCTGTGGGATTTTATTTCATGGAATTTAGGCATAAGACTTAATGAAGAGTAAAACTTACAAACCGATCCCTTTCTAGCAAGTCCCAACAAAGTCTTTCAGTCTGAATCTGCTAGAATGACTAAGTTCCAAGAAGCAAAATTAATTATCAGACAGAAGTAATACTCAAAGGAGCTGATTCAATTATGTTTCCATCATTTGTATGAAAATCATTCACTAATGTACTCTATTCTCTCCCACAACAAATACATTCCAAGCTGTTCCCTTAGATAAAGTTATAACACACGATAATGCATGACACTACACTTTCCACTGTAGCTGAATATGGTGCAATTGCTGTTGCCACACATTATTTCACATTTTGACTGCCAAGTTGGCACACCTACAGCTTCACAGCCATTCCAGCAGTTTCAGCATTCAGCATTACTATTGCAACAACTGCACTCAAGTAAAAGGAAGTCCTCAAAATGAATGATCTGATCACTTACTAGAAAGAAAGAAAGAAAGAAAGAAAGAAAGAAAGAAAGACAAAAAAAGAATTTAATAATTTTGTTGTTTTCAGTTAAGACAGAAAAAAACATCTCCAAACCTGAGGATAGCATACTATCAGAAGTGATTATGACAATTTGATACTGATCTTAGGAATTTTATGAAAGTAGTATGCTTTCACAGTATTCATGCTATTAAAAAGAACTGCATAGTGTACAATTTTGTTTTTGAAAACTGAGAAAGCTTAATGAAATAATGATGAATTTGTTAATTATATTGTACAACAGAACAAGAAACAGTAGGTTGAGCAATTTACTTAACAAGAGTATCCCTGGAGAAGACACCTTTGAACTTAGGACTTCTGAACATCTACATTCTAGCCCAGTATATATGATAGCCCAGAATGGTGATCCAGAAAGCAAAGAGTGTCAACAGAAGCAAATGGATTCTAAAGTCAGCTCATAGCCCTTAGCAAAGCTTAAAGATGCAAGTACTGTAAAAAGATGCATACTGCTCCAAAAGAAAGGCCTGCTAAGTGCCAAGGATAATAACCTTCATTAGGAGGAGGATTTACATACAAAGCACTTCTCAAGTATCACAGCAAGAGCATCAGGCAGATTCACATATGATCTGCTTTGCCTGCTCAGCACTTTGATTCTTCATGGACACAAATTTAATTAAACAGGTTCAAAAAGATTTTGTTTCTTCCATATTACTTTGTTTTACTGAAGTGTTGTTTCATCTCAACATATATTTCAATTAGATAGCAATGAGTTCTTAATCCAAGTTAATCTCCAGGATTAAAAGGAGCTCATTTGAAGACAACCACTTCGAAGTTGACACTTTCACATTTTTTTTTTTTACTTGACAACCTCTTTTGTGAATATGCACCATGTATTAATTTTTACTTTTATATAGATTAAGTGGGAAACGTCTAAGGATTAGTCTTTTGGTATATTTGTATGTATGTAATCATTTTATTTCTTTTTCCTTTCTGAATGTGACTTTCCAAATCTGAGTGGAAATTGGCTGAATTTCCTGGTTTACCAACTCTTCCTGGTTTCAACACTGTTTCTGCATTAATTGCAAATCACAAAATGAAGAAAAATTTGTTGAGTAACTTATTCATTAACTCAAGGCAGTGTCCCTAGAGAAGACAGCTATGTGGCTTAAGTCCTGGTTACATGCTAGGACTACTAGTTTCACAATGAAATTAGCAATCACTAGCTATATCTTGACAAAATAACTCGATGACCATTCTCATTATTTTCAGATAAACATCTTGGTAGTGGTGTCAGTAGTTATAATAAAAGTATGTCCTTTCTCACTAGAAAATACTATATATATATTTTTTTTTTTACATTATTGAGCAAAGAGATGAGAACAAGATCAACACTTGAGAATCATTTTCTTTATTAGAGAATCCATGGAAACTCGATATGTTTCAGTGCTGCCTAAGGGTATTAATTATCATATGCTTTTGTCTTATGTACAGTTGTTCTTTGAATGTGTGTTTTGTAAATCCTTTCCACAACTACCCACATGAAGAAGATAATTAGACTATTCAATGGCCACAGGAGAAGATAATTAGACTATCACAATGACATCACCTTAAGTCATTTAAACAAAAGGTAGTTCCAGGATTTTTTGCCTCAGGCTTCTAAATAGGGAGTTTCTGTTGCCTGGAATCTCTGACCTCATCTACACTGCTGTCTTTTTTCTGACTCACTGCTATTTGATGAAGACTAAGCATAGAGGATTCATTGCATCTCCATGATGCCTTCACTGGTACTCAGCATTGTGCTAAGGGACTTTCAAAATTATCTTTTTTCTATCCATCCAGTAACCTCATGCCATTATGCATTATCCTTTCATGTTGGTAACTATACCTCCATCAGTCTTCCCTGAAGATAGAGTTCATTTATTGTACATCTCCAATACCTCATGAAGCACCTGGAATTCCATATATTCATAAGGATTTTGAATTATTAGTAATAAACAAATAAGTATTATTGGATAAACAAACAGTACATTGGGAAACAGCTACATAAATTAAACAACAAATTTGGCCCATAACAATAGTATTTTAAATGGAAAAATCATGGTGTCTTCTTCTTATTTTAAGTTTCTTTAATGAAAAATCAGACTTCACAAAAACATGAAACTTCATTTATAAAATGAGAATGTTGAAATAAAGTGTCTGACATGTGTTGGAGTTCTAAATCATGTAGTTTACATTTCACCTTGAATAGTAATAGGTGAGAAATAGCCTAAAGAAGTAGATATTAAGTAGACAATGTGGGCAAGTTTGAAAGAAAAGAACATATTTGACTTTTAGAATTGCTCATGTTCATCACTAAAGATAGGGAAATTCTTTTGTTTTGTTCTGACTTTAAATATGTAAGGAATTAATAGGCCTAGAGGGAACTAGGACAGTCAGTCTGTATAGCTATTTTCATGCTCAGAAATCAACTTGGCAGATGTTTCTGATATCCCAGCATTCAGAAGGCAGAGGCAGAGGCAGGGAGATCTCTGTGAGTTCAAGGCCAGCCTGATCTACAGAGGTAGTTCCAGAACTGCCATGGCTACACAAAGAAGGTAAGGAGGGAGGAATAGAGGGAAGGTGGGAGGGAGGGAGAGAGGGAGAGAGGGAGGTAGAGAGTGAAACTATTTAATAAGCATGCAAATTAAGCTGGTTCCTTAAGAGTGTTGCTATAGTCTTGTCAGCATCAATCTCATATCAGGTATCTAAAGGGTGTGGGTGTGTTTCTGGGCCTCTGGTAACCACATAAGTTCTGCAGAAGAGACCATTTCGGAAACCAGCACTTTACCACATATGAATCAGCTAAAACAGGTATTATTTGCAGCTAGCAAAACACATTCTTCACTCATTATTAGGGGACATTGATTTCTCAGGATAAACACAATTGTAGACATCTATAGCAAGAAGAACCACAACTTTCTTGATTGGCTCCCGTAAAATTGGAAGTTAAATCATCTCATTAATATTTTAAGTGGGCTAAGAGAAGAGTCCCTGAAGAAAAGTTTTGTAATGTGCAAGATTGTAGTTAGGAATTATCCTCTCTTGCTCTTTCAAGTCTCTCTAAGATTTGGCAACTTTGGATCTGTCTTTTGTTTTTCTTGGGAGTTTATCTTTCCTTATGTGATCTCTAAGATGCCACTCAGCAGGAAAGTTCCTGTGGTCCCACCCCTCTGGCAGTCAGTGGAATAATTTATCTGACATCACCCAGGAAAAATCTGCTTTCCCCTTAGGTTTACCAGAAAAGCCTGTCTATGACACACACACACAGATTATAGGGAGGAAATGTGGCCACTCCCTGCTTAAATGAAACGAGTAATAAGCGGACCATCTTAAACTATGAGTAAACATAACATTCATTCAAAACGTTAATTAAAAAGGGCATGGAGACTACTCGGAAGCTGGAATTCATTTAGTTTTGTTAAAGAAAAATATTTTAGCTATAAAGTGTTTTATTTTGGAAAAATTCCTCACAGTTTGCCACTCCTGGTTTCTCTGGGCCCCCACCTGCCTCCGGCACTATACTCCCACAAACCCCCCAGCTCTGGAGACAACATTTTCCAAAGAGGAGGAAAGAAAAATCTCATTCTTAGATTGCCAGAGGAGGAGCACACGTTCTGTTCTCTTCTTTCCTTTGATATCTCAACAACAGGGCCAAAAAAGTAAACTTGGCAGAGTTCAAAACTGCATTTCTTAGATAAGAAAGGCAAAACTTTTTTATTTTTGATGTCTAAAAGATAACAACACAATGTAATTTTACAGCACAAGTCGCTGAATTACTTTAAATGCAGCTAGCCATAACACAGAGTTCAGCACTCACAACACTAATCTATGAAAGCCCCAGGCAAGCCAAGCAAGGAATTCTCGCTGGGTTTTGTAGTTTCTAAACCAAGCAGAACTCTGTAAAACAAAAGCTTAGCCTTACCTTTTATTTTCTTGTCTTCCCAGGAACTGAAGAGAGGCTCTGTTCAGATGGCTTCAGTCTGGAAGTGGAGGGCTGGACTTCTGATTTTATAGGATATGAACAGAGGCCACACCTAGCAACCAGAAGTTAGTAACTGCCTGTCTTTTGTTTGAAGAACTTGCTCAGCCTTGGTCAAAACCAAAAAAAAAAAAAAAAAAAAAAAACTAGTCTTGCAAAACTACTCCCCGGAACCAACTCAGTTACAGCACAAAAAGGAGGATAGATTTTTTTTTTCTCTCCCATCTTCCTTCTTCCTCCTGTGGTTTTATTTCTCTCAGGAGTGGTAGAATACATTAAACTTCATCTATGTTAAGCTCCTTGCCCTGTCCTAAAGAATTCACTGAAACTTCTTTCAAACTAAGCACATTATAGAATAAAAAGCACATTAACTACAAAACTAAAAGAGAAAAGAAAAGGGAGGGCTTGAGATTAATTTCAACCATAACACTTAGTACTATGTGACCTTGGGCACTTTATTTCTCGGTGCTTGTCACCATTTTTGTATGTAGAAGGTATATCACTAAGACTATACTTATTCTTAAGAACTCATAGACATTTGAGATACAACTCATTTGCAGGTTTTAAAATTGTGCTTTACTGAGTACATTTTTTATATTTAACCAGCAATGATTCTACCTTCCAAACGAGACTTTAGGAAAGATTTGAAACTAGAGAGTGCTTCAGCATTTTGAATAATCAATTCTAAATGTTAGATTATAATGACATTTAATTAAAATGTTGCTATTGGAGGAGGGACTATTTTCTTAGTTTTTGAATAGACTCAAACTACGTAACTAGAGTATAAATAGAGCCTAGGTGTTGGTAGAAGAGTTGAGCAATAAGCAAAATCCTGGAACTGTGAATTGTAAAGATTAATGGATTAGCAACTATCATACAATAGGTGTCATAGGAAACTTCCTACCTGATGTAAAGAAGGGAACTTTTTCCAGGAAGCTCAATAGTGATTCATTTCAATCTTTACCAGATCTTACAAAATATCTGTTCTTTCCTCTGAACTTCACACAGTAAGGTTTGCCTTGCTTTGTACTTTTATATTTTGTCATTTTTTTTTTCCTTTTTTCCTCACAGGTCTCGTGGGTAATTATATATTTCATGTTTATAAAAGTCAGTGAAAAGTTACTGGATGTTGGTAGTGTAAGACCCGCGAGAGCATGGTCCTTCACACTCCCACACAGGAAAAGCGCCCCCCCCCAATCACTCACGAGAAGCGGTCTTGATGCAAACGCATAAGGTTCTTTATATTCCAGTATACTAGGGCCATCAGCCATACGCCATGCAGGGTAGAGGGCTGAGGACCTCTAGCACAGAATTGAGACAGCTTTTATAGGGTTACTGCAAAGCCCCGCGCATCGTGAACCAATCACCTCGTAGCATCCAGTGCGGACCAATTACTTTAAAGTATCCAACCCCATCCTTAGCCCAGGAAGTCTGCTTTCTCACAGGCTTCTGGGTGTTCATTCACTACCGTAAACATTAAAGTAGGTGACTGTCAGTTTGGGATTTAAGACTCCCAGCTTCCTGGGTTTTCTGGGGAATTAGGCTAAATTTTTCCATCCTAACAGTAGCTCATTACTAAAATGCTTGCCATTCAAGCATGATGGCCTGAATTTGATTCCCATAAGCTAAATGTAAAAACCCGGCATACTGGTGTGATTATATTTCTAATAACAGAGAGGGAGAGAGACAGATCAGTCCCCAAGCCTCATTGATCATCCAGTTCAGACTAAGTGTTGAGTTCCAAACCAACAATCCAAAAAGCAAGGGAGATGACATATGAGTCTGAGGTTGATCAATTGATCTCTAGCCTCCATAAATTATGTATACACCACACACACACACACACACACACACACACACACACACACACACACACGCCAGTCAATCAAGGAGCCAAAAAATGGTGGCTCATACCTAAAATCTCAACACTGGGGAGGCTGAAACAAGATTATTGCTATAAATTCAAGGGCAACCTGGGTTACACAATGACTACTAATCTAGCTTGAGCTATAGTGAAAGGTCTTTGCCAAAGAAGGGAGAAACAGAGAGAGAGAGAGAGAGAGAGAGGAGAAGAGGGAAGGAGGGAGGAATGGAGGGAGGAATGGAGAGAGGAAGAAAGGAAGAAAGGAAGGAAGAAACTTAAAAAGTCAATAGAGATACTTTCTTAAGATTGGCAATATTTATGACACATTACTGAATACTAATGCCAATTTCAAGGAAGCCAATGTGATCTTAAGTATTATGGCCATTTAGTGTAAATACTCATGAGAAAGTCAATCTATATTTTTGATACATGCTGCATGTATGTGTTAAAAATAAAAGTTAACTAATTGGATAGTAATTAATATGACTGACAAAGTGGAAAATTGATCCTGACATGTGTAAACTAGCTTTCAGCATCATATTTATGTTGTCAACTGAGAAGGGAAAAGGTAATTATATAAACTAGTTAATTTCCATTTTTTATCTATTTTTATTTATACCCCTAGCTTCAGTAACAGAAATGTTGGAACATTCATGCACATTAACAGCCTTATGAAGTAAAAACATCCATGTATTTAAAATAGAATTAATAATATAGAAGCAATATGTAGTCTCATTTTGCTTAGCTTTTGTTTCCTATGTCACAAACCAAGTTGAGAAGTTGAGGTGGTTTATATATTTGAGTTTGTGATGCAGTAGTAATAGCAAAGCTAAACATAGTACTTACTTATTATGTAGAATTAAGGGAAAAATATGTTTTAAAGAAATACTTCCCCAAACAGTTTCCAGCTGTAATGTGAAGGAAGGCAGGGAAACTCCCAAATGTAAGAGGGGTAAAGATTATTCATTTGTAATGTTATGTCCTGTGGACACTGCTGGAGCTCTTTCCTGGACACAGTTCTCCCCTGGTAAGGCCAAGTGGATTTCTGAAAAGAAACAACATATAAGGGATGTTCTCATTAACAGCTAAGGGACAAGCAAGGGTTAAACAGTCCTTGTGCATGAACCAAGACCCAAGTTCCAAAGCTATGACTCACCAGCCTCACTCTTTCTTGAAGGCAAATGATTCATCAGCCTCACAGACTCACAAACAGGCAGAAAGCAAAGCAAAGGAAGAGAAGACAGTAAAAAAAAAAAAAAAAAAATGAGAACACCCACAAGTGTTACCTTTCCACAGCATATTCATTTCATTTCCTCTAATGTACCACAGGTTAAAAAGGGGGGGGTACAGCTTTAGAAAGTGGCTTCCTGACTATTGTTGATCCTCCCCCCCCCCCAGAGCCCCTGGACTCCAATAGAAGAAGGAACGCACATAGAACCATAACAAACATAAATTCACCCAGATCCCAACCTCCCATAGCCCCCTCTTACCCCCTGTTCCAGCCAATGGAAATTGTTGTTTGAGTCTCTAACATTCCTAGATAAAGCAGTTATGAGAACTGACATTCCAAATGGGTTTCCCTTTGCCTTCTAAGTATGTCAAATATAAAGCAAAGAATTCTCTCCTATCCTCTTCCTAGTCCTCCTTCTCTTCTTCCTACCAAGAAATAATTACTGAAGCTATAATTCAGTATTATCAACATCACATATAATAGAGAACATTTTTTAAGCTAATAAAGAGACCCTGTACAAAGCTAAGACCTTGGTAGTTTTTCCTTTATTGGATATCACTTAAGAAAAAAGACAAACGTGTCCGTGTTCAAATGAACCAAAGAAAGAAAACTTTTAAATGAATGATTAAAAATAAATCTGTAAAATGACCTTTAGATAAATTCTTTTTTTTTCCCCTAATAAGGATTACACAAAAGAGAATGAATGAGTTGGGCACTGGTAGCACACACCTTTAATCCCTGTACTAGGGAGGCAGAGACAGGTAGATCTCTATGAGTTCGAGGCCAGCCTGGACTACAGAGTGAGTTTCAGGACAGGCTCAAAGTTACAGAGATGAATCCTGTCATGAGAGAGAGAAAGACAGAGACAGAGACAGAGACAGAGAGAGACAATGATGAACTAGACTTTGATCACTTTGAAACTAGAAAGAAAGGAAAGAATGAAAGAATGAAGGAAGAAAGGAAGGAAGGGAGGGAGGGAGGGAGGAAGAGAGGCAGGGAGGGAGGGAGGAAGGAAGGAAGGAAGGAAGGAAGGAAGGAAGGAAGGAAGGAAGGAAGAAAGGAAGGAAAAAAGAGAAGTAGTTTATCATTAGAGTAGGATCATGAGAAGACAATTGGACTAGAAGGCTGAGATCCACAAAGAACATAGTATCCTAACACTTCAAAATGAATAATGGCTGTAGAATCATAAATGTTTAAAAACACAGAACAAAATGGAAGAGAATAGAATGAAACAAATGAAATAAAATTCATCCAGTGTTGTGTTACTCTATGAAATTTTATTTCACAATTGAGTGTGTTGTAAGTCTGTAACTTTATTCCAACTAAATATCGTGATTAAAAGTTTTTGAAGCTCACACCTGTAATATTCCGCATCTGTAAAATGTGGACTATTATTCCACATGTGTAAAATTTCAGGAATTCAGGTCACTGTCCTATACACAGTGAGTTCAAGACCAGTGTAGACTTGCAAGCATATAGAAAAGTAGATCCACTCACAGCTGTGCTCTTCGTAATATAAAATCTAGAGAATGTAACTATATTAAATTTTATATTTGTCCAAGAATTCCATTTAGTTCTATTCAGTATACTTCAACAATTAGGAATAGACTTGACATAGTATGAATAAACAAGATATAGGATTAACAATATGAATAATTTTGAAGATACAAAATCATTTGAAAATATTACATGGTGAAAAACAAATAATATATTGTTGAAAATAATTTTAAGGTAACAAAACAACAGTGCAGCTAAATAATGAAGAAGTTGCCTGGCATATGTGAAGGCGTGAGTTCTGTCCTTAGCACCTTAGCACATACATAGAGTTCTAAAAATAAAATGATACAGATTCCAGAATTGTGAGCATAATATTCAACAGTATGATTGACATGGAGACTTTCCTGCTGTGGATGACGGCTAACCCTAAAAATAAAAACAATGACATAGTGTATGAGTATGGCTTTTTCAACACATTTACATACTTGTTTTTCTTAAAAAGCAAACAAAAGACATTTTGAAGCCAAGAAATATTTGATATGTTTGGCAATTGAATAGAAATGTTCAGTGTAGCTTTCTATATAATTTCCCACATTTTTTAAAATTTAAAAATATTTGTGATAAAGGAATTAGAAATCCCATATGACATTTTCATGCTGTATATTCATGAACACTGAAAGTGTGTGTATAATTGTTGTGAACATTATTATTGTGTGCACATTATGTCTTCTGTTTTCCATTTCTCTATTACTCCTGTTCAGTAACTAAATTCCAGGTCACTCAATACATTTTCCCTCATTGAATACTGGCAGCACTTAACTTATCACTAATATAAACTATGATGATATAAACACTCTGATGTATATCTTTGGCATTTTCCCATGCAATAGGTTATGTACATATGCTTCAAACTCTAGTAAATGTTACTACAATGTTTTCCAAAGCTATCCTAACAAATTATACATCAAAACATAAATGAGAAATGTGGCTACTTATTAGCCTTTTCTTTTTCACATTAAGTATTCTGTTGTGACATAGACATTGAAATAATTTGTCTTTCTCCATCAACTAAAGAAGTCAAGCACTCTTTTACATAAGAACACATTGGCTCACAACCATGCCAAACACATATGTCATAGACACATGCCACTTGGCTATATTCTTTTAATGAACTCAGAGTTAAAAGTTTTCAGTCCATTTTTCTTATAGGATGTATTACTGCTATATCCTAGATGGTTTGTGCAATATTCGTAAACATGTAAATTTTACCTATAATATTAGCAATAAGATTGGCAGTTCTTCTTGACACTTAGGTAATTGTATGGCTGTGTTAAGGTTCTGGGTTTGAAGGTAGATACTGTAGCAGGAGCGTATCCATTTTGTAAAAGCTCACTATACTGTGTAACAGGAGTGATGCAACCTCAGGCAGTTAGGAAAGACCGGTAAAGCAGGTTTTCTTGAGTACATGTGAACCTGGTCATGTGCCTTCCCTCCAGTGTTGTCTCAACAGAGGCCACATTCACAGTGTGCAATGACTGCCACTAACCCAATGCCTCAGGTCTGAGCATGCCTCTCACTAACAAGCTACCACCAGCAACTTAGAACTTTTTGAAACAAGATTAGTTTTTTTTGCTTG
The DNA here is from genome assembly GCA_030556225.1 of Cricetiscus sungorus. Taxonomy (NCBI): domain Eukaryota; kingdom Metazoa; phylum Chordata; class Mammalia; order Rodentia; family Cricetidae; genus Cricetiscus; species Cricetiscus sungorus. Next base: position 118,573,197 of record JANBXA010000007.1, read on the forward strand.
TTTGTTTGTTTTTGTTTTTAACCTCCATTTTATTAGGTGTTTGTTATTGCTCTTAGTGTTGCATTTTGTGGAACCTAGCACTGTTGTGACATAAAGCAAAATAATAACAATAATTAATAATAATAATGTGTAAACTCATTTCTATTGAGATTATTGCTATCCTTAGTTTCTGAGATTTAAAGTAAATGCAATTTTATTACTTTATTAAGGGAACATTACAATTCTTTCACGCTAATAACTTAATTCAAAATGCTACCAAGTAAAAATAACTAATACATTTGTACTGAAATCTTGTCTTGATAGTTCCGTGCACTTCTTTTCCTGATAAGAAAATATAGGGCTGGAGAGATGGCTCAGCCATTAAAGGCTAGGCTCACAACCAAAAATATAAGAAAATATAAAGAATATCAGAGAAGATATAAATTAAGTTACTGGTAAGTGTCTTCTTATATTTTTGGTTGTGAGCCTAGCCTTTAACGGCTGAGCCATATCTCCAGCCCCTGGTTAGTGTCTTCTATGGGGTAGCTTAGGAGATGCCCATAAATGATTTGATGATTTCTTTATTAGGACTTATATACAGAACCATGTTAGGATGTGTAATTTTTAGTGTCTTTTTATACATGATTAAGTTGTCCTGCTTTCCCCTTGTACATTTTGAATCTTTCCCATGCAATGTCAGGATACATTTTATCCTAATAAGCTCCAAAAAAAAATTGTGGGGGAGCAAAAAAAAAGATTTTTGTTAAGGCCAAGAGGTCAAATTCAGCTTCTTGGTTCCACAAAAGCAAAACTGTTATTCAAATTCAAAATTGGGAATTTCAGCTTTCTTAGTATAGAGCTTTAGTTCCATAGAGTCTATATACAAACTCTCATGTAACACTTGATAATCTGTTCCTTTAGAGTTTTCTCCTCAATATTCCAATCCACTTGTGATAGAACCTTTGACTGAAAATTGGCAAACACATGAAATCAATGCAGATAGTTATTTATTTGATTGAATTTTAATTAAAAACATTTTAACTAACATATTAAAATGAAGAATATCACTATGACAAAATGAAGAATATCTTGTTCTCCTATCTGCAGCTTTTAAATTTGGCCCATAGCTCCCTCTTGTATCTACTTCCTATTCATGCTTTTCCACTTCCTCCTCCAAAGAGTCCTCTTCTACTTTCAGGACCTCCACGTATATATTTTTGAAATAAAATTTTAAAATAAAATATGTGATACTTGTCTTTCTATGTCTTAGCATGCTTGTTTCCAATTCCATCCATTTTCCTGTTCATTCTGACTTGGCAGGAATTCCCTCCCATAGTGGGAAGGATGCAAAGGGGCACAATTCTTAGGATAGTGGGTTGGCATTCCTTGCAAACTCTGGAATCTAGGAATTGTGAACTAGGCTTTTCTTAACTGAATCTGCAAATACATGTCTACATAGAACTCCACTCAGACCATTCATAATTTTTAAAAGAACAGTAAAGATGTTCTTTAGAGACAGATAAGAAACAAAACAAAACAAACAAACAACAACAACAAAAAAAAACTGGAGTACATTCATATATACAGAATACTATTCAAAGATAAAATGACTGTAAGTCAGGGACTGATCCCAGCACTTCAGAAACTGAGAAGTTTGAGGTTGGCCTGGGTGCAATAGCATGATTGTATCAAACCAAGAACAGACACAAATGAATCTGTCTTTAGTACATATTGCTATTGGAAGAATGTCAATATGAGAGAAATACTTGCATAGGATGCTTTTGAGTAGTTTTTTCCCCTACCAGTCTGGTCCCACTGCCACGCCAGCCCCAAATAACACACAGCACCTCTGTAGTATATATATTTATAAAGCCGTTGGCCTGCTTCTAATGTTTCTTATTGGCTGGCTCTGCCTTAAAGATTAACCCATTTCTATTAATCTAAGTATTACTTAGATTACTAGTGATAGTGTAGTAACACTAATTCTCAAATACAGCAAATGCACTACATAAATTCAAGATATCAATAAGAGGAAAGACCAGGAAAGAGGGAATGAGTGGAGCAGATGACAATTCTTTAAGATGTATTAATGCTATATAATTCCCAATGTAATAATTAAAAATCATCTTAAAGTCCACAGCTAGATTAATCATGCATACCTTTTATAAGACAGACTGTCAGCTCCATTGGTTCATGCTACAAAAAGAGTTGAACTTCCAAGGTTAAGGAATGATCTGTATTAAAAAGATAAAAGGTAATTTAAATATTTTGATCTAGAGTGGTTTCATATTAAACTGGATCTCACCAAAGTAAGAATCTAAGATTAAAATGAAAGTATATAATATGGACATTATATATCATCAAGAAGCATAATTTTTGAGTGGGAAAAATTGAAAAGTGGAAATCCCTTGTGGAAATATGCAAATAAACAAAATTGGTAGATTCTCTCCAAACTCCCAACTATTTTTCATGCACTCACAAAGGGATAATAACGATAATATCCCAAGATCTCTTTTGAATTCTTGATTCTGCCTAAAATAGCAAATCAAAGAACAAACATGAACAAAATATAAATATTCAGAAATGCAAATTCAAATGTTGAAGTAAACAAAATTATTAAAGTTTACAGTAACGAAAAAAACAGTGTTCAAAGAAATGATGGCAACCCCGGGTCTGCAGAGCTGGCTCAGCAGTGAAGGGCCTGTGCTCCTTTAGCAGAGGATCCAGGTGAGGCCCCCAGAACCCATGTCAAAAGTATGTTCCTCCAATTACAGGGAATCTGATGTCTCTGACCTCCACTGGCATCTGATGGTACATGCATATGCTCAGGCACAAAACATACACGTAAGAATAAATACATATTTTCTTAGTTAGAGGAAAAGATCAAAAGCACCAGACTGGTGGTAATGCAAGACTTTCTATACCACCTTTACTGGCAAAACTTAATTCAGGTTCTCTTAAAATTGGGGATAAATCTGAAAGAGAAGAACTGGTCTAATATATATATATATGGACATGGATGGGTTTATTCTCTAGCACTGAAGGAAAAAGTCCTTTACATGGTCTGTGTTTGTTTACTTTTGGCAACATCTATAAAATAAAAGAGACAGAAGAGGATAGCTGTGAAGCATAGGTGGTAAAAGAAAGCAATACAGGGAAAGCAATGCAAGTGTCAATAAGACACAAATCATATTTTGAGAGTGTGAACCAGTCAATCTTCAGCTGTACCTTCTGCAAGGCTGATTAACTAATTAAAATGTCAGTGATTGGAGACACGTTGGAATGTTGCAACTCCAGAGCCAATTATCAAGGCCATCTTTTGAGCCCTTTTAATAGTCCTTTCTTATCCCCCTCTTTGCTTGACCTAATGACTTTGAGACCATTAGATAAATGTACTAGTTTCCAGTCAACAAAAGGCAAGTAAGGTAGTCTCTGAGACTTACAGCAGAGGTTGCCTTGCTCTGCTTTTGCCTGCCTTCCTAAAGTTTGTACAAATATATTTTAAAGGTATTTTGATTTATAACACATTTTTCTTTGTTACTATAAAAACTGAATCAGACTGCTTCTACGTTGACCCATGAAATTTGGGGTGACCGAAATGTGTGTTCTCCATGTCATGGTCACTGGTACATGATTTCAGAATACAGTGTCTTGTCCCCTTTGAAGTGAGACTTGGGTGTTTTGCATCAACAAAAGGCAACAATATGGTCATATTTTAAAAGATTTCAAAATGAGCTATGAGTTTAGAAATGCAGATGCTAGGCTTTGTTCTGCTGGAACTTCCAACTCAGTCCTGTGAAAGCCCCATTTTGCTCTCTCCAAACCTGGCCCTCTCAGAGAATCTCCAACAAAGAAAAACCACCACAAAGCCCAGTTCTGCATTCTTGGCAACTGTGGCAGCTCCTTCCCAGAAGTTGCCAGCAACCCAATCGCCACCCAAATCCTTGTACCTGGGCACAAACACAGCTGTGGTGAACATGTCATCACTCATTACCTACAGGGTACATAGGTGCCCTGTTTTAGTTCAATCATGTGATTTTCCCTGCCCTTTTTCTGCTTCAATCTCTGGGAGCTGGAGGAGTCAATGGGAGTTGCTTTGTTCAAAATAAACCTGTTCTTTTACTTTTTCAATACAGCCGGGTCTGACTTACTATGTTGGTGAAGAAATGTACTATTGAGGTAGAGAAAAATCTATTAGGCTTAAGAAATAAGAGTTTGGAAAACATAATGAAGAAAGCGTTTGGAGAAGTGTGTAAAGGAACTGAACATGTGGAGTTATATGTTTGTATTATAATTTCACTTCCGTGGCTCTGATAAAATATCCTGACCAAAAACAACTTAGGGAAGAAATAGTTTCCTTTTTATTTTAATACAGTTCCAGGTTACAGTCAATGATGGCAATGAAGTCAAGGTGGCAGCCACTTAAAACTACTAATCACAATACATCCATAGTCAAGGACGCTGAGAGATGTGAGCATCCTAGTTTCCTTGCTTGCTCTCAGCCAGATTTTTCATTTCTTATACTGTTTATAATCCTTGACCAGGGAAAAAATCTCCAAGCAATGGTCTTGGTCTTTCTGCATCAATAAAAATCAAGAAAACTTGCCACCGACAATCTTCCAAGCAGTCTGGTCTATTAATTCTTCCTGAATACTCACCTTCCAAGAGATAACTTATGTCCCATTGACAGTAGCCAGGACAGGATACTGGAGAGATAGCTCGGAGATGGGATGATAGGAAGGACCAGAGAGTAAAGAGTTTCCCACAAACCAAGGACTGCGGCTTTAAGAAACCTTTATTACTGTTCTGAGAATGAACAATCCCTGCAGATTAGCATTGTGCAATTGTCACTAAATGCTCTCTTAGTAATTAAGGAAGCAAAGACAGATCTGAGTTATTCCTCCAGGAAGCTCTTATCTTGTCATACTTGCAGAGTAGTAGGTACAGACCCCAATCATATCTATTATTGTGAGCCCCCAGAAATGTGCAGGCCTGGAGCTTTTTTCTGCTGAAGGAAGATTTTACAAACAGTTAGGGGAAAGAGGTTGCTGCATTGTTTTCATAAAAAACAAATGGAAAAAAGTAACCTTTTAATTGATCTCCATTTTCTGTATCTACAAAAATGCTTTTCATTGAATGCTTTTCTGGAATATGACTATCTCTGATTTGACAAGCTCCTTAAAGCAACTCATCTCACATTTACATCAAAAGATAGGCACACTCTTATTTAATGAAAACAGATGAGTGGAGTTCTATAAGAACACACTGTGTTTTGGGTTTTTTTCTTTGTTATTTTTTGTTTATCTTTTGTAGTATTAGCTTTTGTAACAAATAAGGGCAGGAAACTTAGACTGCTTTAAAAATTTAGATAACTCAGAATATCTCATAGTGTCATCACAATATCACAGACATATTAGAAATAACTTCTGTGTAACCAACTAGTGCATAAAATTCACCTTCCTAACTTTTTGGGTGTTTATGGGTTTTATATATCCATACAAATATGAAAGGGCTTGAGACGGCCAGAAATGAGCATCAAAATATAACATGGGAGAGGGGGAGGACTTAACATTCTCTTCATAAATATGATTATCGTTAAGCTCAAAGCCAAACATGCAAATTCTAACATTCTCCCTAAATCTGATACATAAACAGGAATCTTTTTGGAGAAGCTTAAAATAAGCAAAATATGAAAAGGGGAACAATTCTAAATTCCATCTGCAATAGCCAGGGTCGAAACAGCACTAGAAAATTCAAATTCAGCTTGTGGGTTTACAGGAGGCCATCCTGAGACTTAAAGTGTCTTAGGCTACTGGAGAGGCCCCCTCCCCATCTGAAGCTCTACCAGCCTCCTGGTTCAGGGTTTGCATTTTTAACAGGTGGTGGCAGGTGCTTGCTATATGCACATTGAAGTTTAATTTCCATCTGGGTGAACAAGAAGTCAGCTGCCTGGGACCAGGGCTTATTTGCTATGGGCACAGGAAGGTTTGCTCAGAGGATGCTAAGAGTAAAGAGAATAAAGGCTTAACTGGGTAAAGAGGGAACACAGAAAGCTCCCTGGGATTAGAAACGATGGGTTGGGCAAATACTCTTTACAGCACTTGATATTTGCAATATAGAAATGAAATTCAGATCAGAAAAACTGCTTCATGTACTTCTAAATCTCAAGGTCTCCTGAACTTTCTTTAAACTGAAACATCTAAGTTACAGTTACATGCAGTATGTGTGTACCAAGATCAATCTAATATAAGATATATTCTTTAAATAAAACTCTGTAGACTGAGTTATTATTTAAGGAATAATATTTAAATAATTATTATTTAAGGACACTATCATAAATAAAGCTTTCTAAGAAAATCAGCGAAGAATCCATTTTGTGAGCTATCTTGCTTTACAGAGAACTACAAAACTTGGATGTCTAACTGAAGTTTGATGAGTCACAATGTTAAAATTTGCCCAGAGGTTGGGAAGTGGAAATGGGAGGGATATTTGTAGAAGATTGAATAGTTCTGTTTGAACCCAACCCAAAAGAAAAAAGAAAAAAAACCCTGCACATTCTTGAACTGCAACATGAACTCTTAAACACACACACACACACACACACACACACACACACACACACACACACACACACACACTTGTACATTTTTCAAATTTCTCCTTAAGGAAGAGTAGATAAAGACACATTTTCCCCAAGGGAGGTCACTCCAAATTGTGTAACTACTTACACCATGAAGAAGCTAGAGTGTTTTATATAAGGCAGAAATCACTCCAGCTATGGAGATATGGTGTTCCTTATGTCCTTGTGTCTTACAAAGCCCAGAAAAACTTTAGGATGATTCCTAGGCAGGGTGCTGGCTTGAATCTTTCTATGCTGAGACCCTTTTTTTATTTAAGATAAAAAGTCAGTCCTCTACAGACTTCTTGCAAATCTATAGGAAGATGCTTTTTTTAAAAAAGAGGTAGTTCATTGCATCTCAGACACAGAATCATTACCTAAACTTTGCAGTCTGTTTTTTTTTAATTGTCTTTCTTCTGTTTAGAACTCATTTCTATTCATATCCAAATGTTCAAATTTCAACAAAAATTTACAGCAGATAGCTAATGACAGTTAGACTTTTGTAAGCATCCAAATCCAGTTCCCTGTCCCTTGTAGTTGTTATATGAAGATTGTGGATTGTTCAGGAAAAGATTATGGAAAGAACAAGAACGCCTTCAGAAGAGGTATTGTCATGTACCATATTAACACACACTCTTAATCTCAGAACTTGGAAGGAGAGGCAGCAGGGTCTTCTGTCATTTTGAAGCTAGCCCAGTCCACATAGTGAATACCAAGCCAGCCAGAGCTATGTAATGAGGGCCATGTTTCAAAATAAGAAAAATCAAAACAGTATCAATATAGTGTACAAAAATAAAATTCTGTTGACAACTGATATCTCACAATAGACAAAGAAATATAAAAGCAATAGATCAGAAGGTAAGTCACCTAAATCTGGTAGTAGTGCCTTTCAACAATACTGCATCTGTGATGGGCTAGGAGGAAATAGATGAGAAGAATTAACCACTATTATTTATTTAGATGTCACAATGGACTGACAGATAAGATAATAAACAATGAAGAAGGTAGAGATGTGATTTCAAGAGAGATCAAAGATCTTGAAGATGGACCCTAGCAACTTTCTGGGAGAAATGAGGGTATCATTATAACCAAAACATAATAGTTTTAGCAGATTACACCTCTTGGTAATATGAAGATAGCATTGCTTTACATAATCTTAGGGAAAATGTTATATTGTATCTTTCATAACTTAGGGTTTAGATAGGCCCCAAAACTATTTGGAGATCAGAAATTAGAATGTTGTTAGAACTTTCTTATTTTCTTCTTTCTTCTTACAATTTTTATTGTTACAACAGAAAAGATGACAACCAACATTCCTATTCTTATATCTCACAGTGACATGTCTCCTGTTTAAAGAAATAAAAATAGAATTCCAAAGAACTTTTTGGTTGTTATTGTATAGATATATATGACCTGTAAAGGGAACAATACATGTACATAAAATGTGCTGTGGTTTGAACTCAGTGGAACCAGCTGGTAGGTTTGGCATTAATGAAGATAGGGTTGTTTGTAATACAGAGAAAATTATTACTTAGCACAGCTATTTAGAAAGTTGATGTGGAGGTTAATCTCATTGAGAGAACAACATGAAACCATCCCTAAAAATACACAATGAATGCTTATTAAATGTACAGTGAATGAAGACATGTCTCTTAGAATGAGCTCACTTGACATGATGTCAGTAGGAAAAAATAGACAGGTCTATCTGGTTTACTTTCCACTAATGGGAAGCTGATGTTTCCTGAAAGGAAATCTTCCATGACCATAGGAACTGAGACTGAGAAGTTCTATAATACAAGCTAAATTTTATGACTGAGCATCAGACATGGAAAAGTTTTATCTGTGCAATCCATTGGAGTTTTGGTTTCTGCCTCCTAGCATTCTTACCCTCATTATTTCTATCTGAAAATTAAATTCCTTTCTGTTAATACTCTGATGACAATGATAAATAAAATGTCTTTCTAGGTTAATAACCTGCTGTAGACATGTTATTTAAACAACAAACACTATTAGTGATCAAATGGGATGTAGCATGAGATCATTAAAAGAAAAAATAAATAGCTCTGAGTATAATTAAAAGACAAAGCTGAGTGGAGATAGCAGGCCAGGTGAGGAAATAAGTGATCAAAGACAAAGGCCCCACTGTTTTGAATAGGGTCATGACTTTGGGTCAGTGCAAGGCTATTTGAAATCAATGAATGAAGACCAAGTACCTTCGAAACTTGAATTATCTTTCATTGTTTCTTCACTGCCCTGCCTACATGTCCCATCAATCAACAATCTTCCTGTATTCCTGATACTTTAATTCTAAAGCCAAACTTTCCATGGCACTGTGCCCAGATGGACAGGTGGCAAGGGAATAATATGTTAGTGTTTGTATTTGGTTGACTAGCTGCATTCTTTGTGGCTCAAGACAGAAACTCAGCAGATCCCACCCTCTATCATGAATTCACACACACTGAGATCCCTAAGGCAAGGATGAACTTCTCTAAAAGGATTCTGTAAATGTCAGGCTATGGACAACTCTCACACTCTACATGACTTACTCTTCTTCAGAATAGATTTATTTTATCCCATTGGATAAGATTTGGTCATATACATTATAAAACTGAATTGGCTCTCTCTTGCTGTAGAGCAGATGAACATGTGGAAGTAAATGTATGTGTACGTGTTTGATATTCACTCTACACTAAGGCTTTTAGACAGTAATTCCTCAAATTTCTTAATATGTATGACCAAAAGCCATTTAAAAATATTTAATTGAAAGCAGTATAAGTATTCTGGAGTTGTAAGAATCTCATTCCATAGCTATAACAGATGTTATTTTCATTGATTTTTATATGGGTATTTCATTGGCAGTTTGTTGAGCAATACTGTATAAGTAACTCCAAGAATGGGAATGCAAATATTGATTCAGAAAGTAAGCCTAATCTTGGTATCTATTAAAATAGAATATTGAAATTGTTGGAATAATTCACTACATTTATAAGAAATTTTAAACAAGGAATACTTAAAATTATTTACTTTTTTGAATAAAATATGTGTATTTAGGAATATATGCTTATTTGAGGGTATAGATAAATAGATAGTGTCTTTGTGCCAAGAATTCTATCATTATGGTGGTGAAGATTCTTGTTGGTCACTTGGGAATATATCTTCTGACCACCTGACTCTTGAGCTGCTGCTATGCAGTCACACTAAGGACAGGGTCATGGCTGAGGGTCTAGCATTTCCTCTTGAAGCACAGGACTATAATGTCTTTTAAATTGAAGCTAAAAAAAAAATAAGATTCCTATGTCAGCATTAGTCAGAAGAGAGGCAATCAATCTGTTTTACACACACTTGCTTATAAAATCTCTAACATGTTTATTCCATCCTCACTCACAATTATACAATTAAGAGAGGCAGAACTGCCACACACATCTCAAAAGCAATCAATGACTTAGCAATCAATTTTGAATAAAGCATTTTTTTCACCATGTTGTCCACTGAAGCTGAGATACTTGAAGGCACATTGTATTGAAAACTGCTATGTATTTAACAAAAGAATTGGGCCAAAATTAAAAAAAAAAAAAGGACTTTAGTGACTATAAACCTAACAGAATTACATTCTAATGCCAGCAAATAACTCATGGACACTCCTATACCTACAAATCCATTCTCATAATCCATGAAACCACAGGCATGCACTTCGATCCCCTCTCTAGGAGGGTGTGAAAATGTTAACAGTGTGCTTCTTAGTTACTCAGTTTCCTTTGCAGGTCTTGATAAACCAGCTCTTCAGCATTAAGCACTCACAATGTGTTCATGGTTTTCAAGGGTTTCTTTCCTTTTGGAAACTTTTCTTGTTCATGCCTGTCAGCTGAAACAAAGCAATGGCTATGATAAAATATCAACAATATGTTCTTTTCTGTGCTCTTACAATGAAAGAAACACAGGTGAAGCACAGACCTCAAGCACACCTACTTTTGTCTACTGGAGGAAAGTTCTCTATCAAGATTGTCCTTGACCTCTGTCATTTTTAAATATACCTTAAAAAATTAATTTCTGGCCTGGGGATTGATGGGAGATGTTATTCTGTATATATGTTTCTCATACTGGTTAATAAAGCCCTGTGGCCAATAGAAAACAAGATAGGCGGGGCTAGGAGACCAGGAGGAGGAAAGAGGAAGTAGGGGGCAGGAGTCGAGATGTAGCCCGGGAAGAAGCAGGATGCGTGCCGCGGCTCCCCGATAAGACGACCACGTGGAAATACTTAGATAAGTAGAAATGGGTTAATAATTAAGGCAAAGCTAGCCCATAAACAATAATGGTAATTGGCCAACAGGATTGTATCAAATACAGAGTCTCTGAATGTTATTTGGGGCTGGCGCGGCTATGGGCCCAGACTGGTGAGCTGGCGGGCTGGTGGAAACATACACGCTACAGGGGATGGTGGCACATGCCTTTAATTCCAGTACTTGGGAAGCAGAGATGGGTAAATCTCTGTGAGTTCAAGGCCAGCCTGGCCTACAAGAGATAGTTCCAGGACAACCTCCAAAACCACAGAAAAACCCTGTCTCAAAAAAAAAAAAAAAAAAAAAAATTTCTAAAACTCTTTCATTCCTTCCACCTTTCAGTTCTTAGGTAAAATATCTCATTTATTATTTCTTTCATTGTATTCATTGAAGTTACCAAATCTGACTAAATGCTTTGATTCCAATTTGCTTAGAGTTCCTTAGAAAAATAAATCTGCTGACTGTATAGACAATGTGCTTTGTGTGCATGTGGCTTCAACTAGTCTACATATCCCAGAAAATAGTCATATATAATCATTGCTGCTTGCAACAATTGTAATATAAATACTATTATATCGTCTTCAAAACAGAACAACAAGAAAAATACCAAATTGTGAATTAAATGACCTAGAGGGATATTATAGTTGATTTTAATCTCATGTTTTAGAGCAAAGTCAAATGCAATGATCTTCTAAATAAGTAGATTGACATGCTGTGCAGAACACATATTTAAATAATCAATGAGACTATTGATTGAAATCAGTATTCTATTTATTTCTAGAAATTTATAAAATTATTTGGTATGAAATTCTTTGCTTGTATTATGGACAATAATAACATTGTTTTGAGGTAGTACCAAGAATTTCATCCTAAGACATTCCTAATTGCTAAAAGTGACAAAGAATATTTTCCATCTTTCCCAAGGTAATATTAGATTTAAAATGATAGCTTCAAAGTCAATTTAAATAGATTTTACTTTTGAAACTTTAGGAACTGTGTTTTAAAAATAGTAAGCACTGTATTTCTCCCTAAGAAGTGAGTATGAGAAAGAAAAAAAAATTGTCTGTACATTCATCATTTTCAAATGATATGAAATTTAAAAATGTTGTAGCGTCTCTGTTCTTCCTAGCTGTGGTCACTGGCTTATATCTCAATATATTTTCAATTATTAATGGAAAATATTTTAGGAAATCTGTCTTGTGACACAAGTCATGCACCCCAATACTAGTGAGGTGACTGATCCCTGAGTATATAGTGGGGCATGTGTGGAAATGTAGGGAGTTCCAGTCTGAAAGTACGTTCTGTCACAGCTGTATGGACAGCTACCTCGTGTGTCATGAACATCAAGGACTGCTTTGGTGAGAAAGAAGTAGAATGTGGTCTGGTGTCCAGAAGGTGAGTCTAGCTGCAGTTGTCTCATCAGGGTGTGTCCACAGTCACCAGCACAGTCACATCCACGTGACACACAAACTCAAACAGAAAAATAGTTGTTGGTCACTGCCTTGATCATCTCAAGAAAATAATACCTCAAGCTGATGTTCTGTGTCCAAAATGAATCACAAATGCTCATTAAGGAGATTCTGTTTATCACACTGTATTATTTTTTTTTATGAATTGTTCAAAGAGTTTTAAGCCAAGAGGGTACCTTGCCTACTTTTTTACTCTTTTACAGGCAGGAATAAACTCATTGAGCAAGAAACTAACATTACTTAAAGTCCAGCACAATAAAGCACTGAACCATTAAGTAGTCTTAAAATTACACTTCAATTTAAGACAAAAGATAAAAACAAAACAGAGCAAACCAAAAAGAAGATTCACCGAAACGTCACACTACTTTTTTTCAGCACACAATTACATCTATAGATGCGTATTTCATTGATTTGTACTTCGAATGATGTAAATGAAGTTATTTGAGGAAGAAGCTGATTAGGAGGCTTCTTCAGTCATTGATGTTTCTGAACTTCTGTCTGTGTTTTTAAAGAGCCAGAAGAAATAAAGTTTTGTGATGTAATCTAATTCCCCTTAGAAGAGCTTGGCATTTCATTAAAACAGGTTAGATGGTGGCATTTTAATAAACTAAAAGAAAACAAATGAATTATTTCTTATCTCACCTTTAAATTTTCTTATAAGCTGTACATGAAACATGGAAAATGCATGGCATTTTATGACAGAAAACTAGTCATCCTTGGGATCTATGAGAAATTGATTGTAGGACCACCTACAGATAACCCTATCCAAAAATCTTCAATTCCTGTTATCCATGTAGGTCAAACAGGCACAAACTGCCTCCCCTTCACCACTGTTGTTTTGTTTTTGTTTTTTGTTTGTTTGTTTTTTTAAATTAAGAAAAGTGATCATAAAAAGGGGAAAAGGGAGTGGGAAGGAGAGGGACTGGCCTTTGGGGACAGGGGCAGCAGGAGAGAAGAAAGAGGGGCAGAGAGAGGGAGAGAAGGGGAGAGACAAAGACAGAGAGACAGAGACACACAGAGGGAGAGAGTGAGAGGAACAGAGAATTAAAGGGAAAGAAAGACAGGAGTATAGGAGGTGGGCAAGGCCCATTTAAAAGGGAACATAGTTAATAGGCACAGAAGGTGCTCTTCGTGGCAGCAGCTGAGGGTGTAACCTTTTAAGACCCCACAGGCAGACCAGTACAGAAACCTGAATACTAACAGCCACCCCATACATCTTCCTCTGGATTAGTTACAATAGATCTTTGAACTTAAATGCTACATGAATCAGTGTTGTATGTTACATTTCTCAGGCAATAATAATAAGAGAAAATTTCTACATTTTCCATACACATTCAAATTTCTTTTTCTGAATGTTTTTGACTCACAATTGGTCAGAACTTCAGATACTGAAGCTTGATATACAGAGGGCCAATCATCTGTGATGAAACAGAAATGAAAGCCCTGTCCTTATGAAAACAGACTAAAATAAAAACAAATTTATTATAAAAAAAAAATTACCAAAGATACTGCAAGAACCAAAGATACGGAGACCCAGAAGTCAAGAAAGGCAACAGCATGAGGTTCTGTAACTGACGTTGTAACACTGGGGACTGGAAGAGCTACAGAGCCCTATGACAGTTTCTTCTGAGTCTAAACTGACAAGGCAAGGTACTTCCTGTGTGGTTACTACAGAAATAATTAGTCTACAAGACTCTGAGTTTCAGAAGCAGGCAAATCTTAAAGCAGAAGCACGGTTTTGTTTGTTTGTTTGTTTGCTCTCAGCACTCTAGAATGACAAATCAGATAAAATTAAAATGCAGCACTGAAAATTTAATAAGAGTTCCATAATCAGCCCAAGAATTGCACTTCAGTAGGGAAGTGAAGTTAGTGGCTTTGTTCCAACCTCAGAGTGATTGCAAATGTTGGAGGAAACAGGAAGTCGGCGTGGGTGAAGGAGGGGATGGCCTGATTTTAATCAAAGAACTAGGGGTAAGTATTCCTTTGAAGGAATGATATCAATCTTCAGATGAACTTCTTTGTTCAAAGCACTCAAATAATTAAAATCACCTTCTTACTAACAGCATATTCACTTTGGTTATTTACATGCAAGTTTTTATTCTTGAAAATTCCACATATGTGAGATGAGTACACACACACACACACACACACACACACACTGTTCCATCTGGCTTTGATCATGAGAACTATAGAATTTTAACTTCTGCAATAAATTTTGTTATCTAGTACACAATCTCTCGCTGGGCTAAGACATGTTGATAATCTCCTTATGAAACATGTCACATTGCCCATTTCCATGTGGTGAGCCATAAAAGGGTCCTGGGATGACAACAGTATAATTTTAGACATTGTGAAGAATGAGATGACAAAATTGCTGCAAAGGAGCCTACATTTTAAGAGTGTGTATTTTATTGCTGTGACTGGTTTGTTTTTTAATTTATCTGCTGTTGATGAACACATTACTTTATTATGCATGTTTACACATCACAGATTATCATTCCATAGTAATCTCCTATTTACTTAAGCTTATCTCAAGGATTTAAAGTAATTCAGCCAATTAAGGAGATAATACTCGAGTGTTGTAATGTTTACATTCTGATCATCAATGATAAACAAGTATGCTGTGCTAAATAAATGGAAATATTAAAATAATAAATGGAAAATTCTAACAAATAATTTGTTCAGCATAAAACACAATAAAAATACGGAGGCATAAGATATTGATCCCTTTTGCAAGGGCCTAAAACTTATTTGGAAAAACTGACTTTTCTAGACATAATTAAAACAACCACAAGAACATGGTTGTAGAAAAACAGGAAAGCTGTGTCGAAGATGATTACCCAGAGTTGTGGCTAACCTGAGAAGCTGTTTTTGAAAGCTAAACATAAAGAATACAGAATATCACACATATAGAAATAATATTCCAGAGCTAAAAGGCTAAATTTGCAAAAACAAAAAAAAAGTAGAATTACTGAATGTACTTGATGAGTTTAATTTTAAACTGTGAGCTGAACATGAAATACATACCATATAATGTTCTATGTATGAAATCTCTACTGTATACTTTTGTACTCTTCTGGGACCTTGGCTCTGGACCTAGGCAATACCACTCCCCATCTGGTACATTCTTAGTTTAGAACTACAAGTGGTCTCAAATACCTCCAGTTATTAAGTCAGCTGGTGTTACACAACCAAATAACTTCAGCATGTTGCTGGCTTCGCTGAATCTTTTTAACTCTTATTCAAAACTCTACCATGGCATTTCTGTCATTTCTACTTAATTTAATGTGAGGTTTCTCATTTCCTGGCCCCAAGCTTGTGGTAACCATCCAAGCAGAATATTAGAACTATTACCTCTGCCCTTGCCAGGAAGCTTTCAGTCATGGGATAAGGATTCCTTAGTGACAACATCCAACTTATCACATTCATCTTTCACCATCCTTTCACGTTATTAAGATCTACTCTCTGGCATGAACTTATGATAGTTATTGCTCATTAATTACACCTTGAGGTTGCTTTGGAGAGGAACCTCATTTTTTTTTTATTTTTTTACATTACTGATCTATGCCAAATCTTCCCTAGTTACAGAACCAAATGGAGGTGGTCAGTTATTAAAGAGGAGAAACATCATTTTCCAAGTCTTTCACCTGAATTAAAGCTATAGCATAGTTGTCAGGTCTTAGAACACTGCTCTTGTACCAAAAAAGAGCAAGCTGCTCCTGTAGGCCCAGGAGTTCATAAGAAGCTATTGGACTCATCTTCTTAGGCAAGCACACTTCTGATTCTCATTCAGTCTTACTATTGCACTTCTTTCCTTTTAGAGTTCTATTCATTGAACAACAAAGGTCATTGTAATAATGAACATTAAGCTCTCATACTTATACAAGTTTTAGAGTAAATCCTACCATCTTGAGTTCAATCTTTAAAAAATATATAGATTTCTCTAAATGCTAACTTGAAGGCTTCTAACTTTAAAAAAAAAAGGCACCCAGTTGATTATTGACAAACTGCTCCTTGTGTCAGTTTCCTTCTTCTGCAAAACATCACCATTTAGCAACAACCAAACACATCTCAGAAATGCTTGGGACATCATCACAAGGCAACAATGACAGGTAATATTGACTATCAGCTAGACAGGAGAAAATTCTCTGTATTTATCAGTGAGAGTTAGTTGAAATGGGAAGAAGACCCATCACTCCAAAGACAAACTACTGGGCTGCATCAAAAACAAAACAAAACAAAACAAAACAAACAAACAAACAAAGAAACCCTAGAATCATTGTTTCCTGACTGTGGATGCAATGTGAGCAGCCACTTCAAGTTCCTACCACCATGACATTCCCACTATGTAAATCAAAATAAACTCTCTATTCCTTGCTTCCTTGAAGTATTTTTAAAGATAATTTGACACAGCAGCAAGAGGGTGGAATTACAGATAGTTGTAAGACACCTTGTGGCTCTGAGAACCAAATCTGGGTCTTCTGCAAGAATAACAAAATTTTTTACCACTGAGCCATCTTTCTAAACCAGTGAAGGACATGTCTAAGAGTTTGTTTTTCACTAAAAGTGGAAATAAATTGCTATTACACTGAAAATGATCTGATTCTATGATCATTCCCTAAGGATTATGTTTCCTAGGACCACTTGGAAATGATCTATTTTATTTGTGTATCACATCAGTTTTCTTAACATTGCATTTAAAATGAACATCAAAAGTGATGTTACAAAGCACAAAAGTGTAAACCATCACACTTCTAGAGTCTGGAAATTCCCAACCACGGAGCTGATTGGGTTTTCTCCCTTTGGGCTGTGAAGGTGAATCTGTCTCTTGTCTCACATCTTGATTACTTGTTGGCTGGCTTTTACAATCCTTTGCCTTTACATGCATCTAATTTTTGGCTTTGTGTGCTTCTGTGGTGACATGATGCCTACTTTAGTAATATTAAATTGTGTTTACTTATCTATAGACATGAGGAATTAATATGAGAGTCATAAAAATAAAATCTTAGCCATGTTTTTGGATTACCTGCTACTGGAATATACGGGCTGACCACATAAATCACAGATGATGGGAGATGTCCTTCTGTGTGCTGTGAACATATGTTTTTCTTATTAGTTGATGAATAAACTTGTTATAGCCAATGGACAGGCAGGATGAAGCCAAGTAGGAAGTATAGGTGGGGCTCCTAGAATATGAGGATGCTGGAAAGAGGAATGAAGGGAGTGAGTTTCTGAAAGATGCCTTGTAGCTGCCAGGGAAGGAGGAGGTCTAGGCACCACTGGTAAGAGAAGACTGTAGCTTGTCTGTTTGGGGCTGCCGGTCTGGCATGCCCCAAATAACACTCTGAGACTCTGTATTTGATACAATCCTGTTGGCCAGTTACCATTATTGTTTATGGTCTAGCTCTGTCTTAATTATTAACCAATTTCTACTACTCTAAGTATTTCCACGTGGCTCATCTTACCGCTCATCTTACTGGAGAGTGGTGGCCCTGGCATCTTGATTCCTCTAGGCTCTACATCCTGACTCCTCCCAACTACTTCCTCCTTCCTCCTAGTTACTTAGTCCCTCCTATCTTCCTTTTCTATTGGCCAACAGGGCTTTATTAATTAACCAGATGAGAAACATATTTAAAGAATAACATCTCCCATCATCTCCTCTTTTCTGTCTAAAATAAAAAGAAGGGTTTTAACCTTGACATAGCAAAATATATCATACAACAGTTATCAAATAAGAATCACAGTTAACAATATTTAGTCCATTAACATTTTGTAAGACTTAAAGAAAATATCATCTATCCTGTCTTTGTGAGTCTAAAGTCTTATATGTAACTTATCTTTAATCCTAACTAAGGAAAACTATAACCATAACTATCTCTCTTCAACTCCTTCAAAGACCATAGAAGGATAATATATAAACTCTAGAAATGACAGAGACAACTCATTGCCTGGTCAGTCACCTGAAGTTCTTCTGTAATGTTCCATCTTCAGCCTACAGGCCATAGTGTGTCTCCAGACTCCTCAACAAAGCAGGAAACTTTAAACAGTCCACCTGTATTGGCAGTTTGTCAGTCACTTTTCTCTGTGTCCTGCAGAATGTCTGGCAGGCAGCCTCTTTCATGAAGCAGCAATCCTGTAGCAATGTCCATCTTGCATCAGCAGTCACTTTTGTGGGTCCTACATGTCCCATTTGTACAACATAAAGTCAAACAGTTCAGAGAGCAGTACCTTGCCCAAATGGCTAGTCTTGCCATATTAGAAGCAAACTCTATAATGTGTTTCTTTGATGCCCATCTTTCTTTCTGATGCAGGTGGTGGTACCAGGAGCAGTTGTGCCTCATTGTCAAGAAAAACACTAAACCATTTTAAATGAACATATTCTGTAGGTCTTGAAAGGTTTGAAGAAT
Source organism: Cricetiscus sungorus (assembly GCA_030556225.1). Classification (NCBI taxonomy): domain Eukaryota; kingdom Metazoa; phylum Chordata; class Mammalia; order Rodentia; family Cricetidae; genus Cricetiscus; species Cricetiscus sungorus. The sequence continues at coordinate 118,591,948 of JANBXA010000007.1, forward strand.
GCCTATTCATCTCAAATACATCGTTGCATATCTAGAAATCCTAACTAACTTAATTCCAAGTTTTAACTATCATAGGTAACTCTCTATAATCTGTACTAAATTATACATTACATTTTCCAATTAGCTATATATACACAATACCTAAACAAGAGGAGAAATATACATATCACAAAATTGACCTTAAATTGTATCAATAAAAAAAAATCCATTCCAAAGCAAAGTATTCATATCTATACCATAATTCCCTTTTTACCTTTAAAAAGATTGATGGTGGTTATAGCCATTTATAACCAAGCCCATTTAAATGAAAACAAACATTTATAAACAATATTTGGGAATTTGGGAGTTGTTATTTCCAAACTACTTCCTGCTTGTAGGGGGCACTGTCATGGGGGATCCTAAGAAGATGCACAAATCTTGGCTGTAGACATTGTTTCAGGGGGTCTTGCTTGATCAAACCACATTAGTCTGGAAAGAATCCACAGCTTTTTATTTTCTGTGGAAAAAAAAAATAGAAATTCTTTTTCCCAGTAACTTGTTTTTAGGCTTAAATTTTGAACTTAAAGCATTTTAAAAATATATAAATTGGATTAGTCCAGCAGCATTTTTTTAACAATAGTTGTTATTTTTTTAGAAATCAAATAATTTAAAGACAGCAGAATCGTGTATAGTATCCAAAATTTTTTTGTGTTTTTCATCTTTACTTGGCTGTTTTATTACTCTATTTTTTTTTTTTTTACTTTTATTTTTACATATTTTGAGACAGGGTTTCTCTGTGTAACTTTTATCTGTCCTGGAATTCACTGCATACCAGGTTTACTTTGAAATCAAAGAGATCTGTTTGCCTGTGCCTCCTGAGTGCTGGGATTAATGGCATGCACTACCGCATCCAGCCATTCTACTTATTTATTTTTTTTTAAACTATTGTATCCTTTTTTTCTCCCAAGTTAGGGTATTTTTTAAAAGCCCAGTGTAAACCTTCATTGAAGCTCTCCTACACACCAATGAATTGTTAGCAGAGCTCTTTAAAAGCAAGGCGGAGTTTTTGTCGCTTATGTTAATTTTGGAAACCTCCCTTAAAGGAGCAGGCAAATCTCTGTCTACAGCAAAACAAATCCAACTGAGAAAATGCTGCTACCAAGAAGTCTTGTTAGTCTCTGTTCCTTTGTTTCTAAAACATTTCTTAAGCTTTTATTTTTAAGTGAAAGTTCTTATAACCACGTTGGGTGCCATGTGTTGCTTGTATGTTTTTCACCAGCCCGCCAGCCTGCCAGCCTGCTGGCCATGGGTCTGGGCCCAATAGCTATGGGTTAATAATTAAGAGGAAGGTAGTCAAAAAAGAAGCCTGAGCTACTGGCCAAACAATTTATAATTAATTTAAATCTCTGTGCACTTATTTGGGACCAAGGGTCTATGGAACTGGGAGGGACAGAAACTTACATCAAAAGACTGGAATTCTTTTTTTCAACGAAAGGCTAATAATACCATCTGGTTGTGTATGCCTTCATGTTTACAAATATCATACATATGACATTTTACTGAAATGATATGCTGTCATACATTGTAGGGTTAATATTGATCTTAGTTGGTACTTAGAACTCTGTACAAATGTATCTTAACCTGACATAGCCATTGTCTGCAAGTAAAATTTACCATTTATCTTTAATTCACAAAATATTATACTAAATATCCTCATCATATGCCATTGAAAACATCACAATGGCAAGGTAGTCCTTAATATTTTAAAAATAAAATGTGAAGACAGGTACGTTTTTAGAAAACAAACAAAAATGAGAAATGAGATACGTAACAATTTTTATTTTTCCAAATTAGTCAGACTTAGTATAAATATTTATAAATTCAGGTGACTGGGTTTTTGTTGTTGTCCTGTCAGGCATAAGAATGAAGATAAAGTAATTGGCACCATTGTTGTCTAAACTGAGCTTTTAAATGTGATTTATATAAAACATTTCTGTAAAATGGCAAATGGCTTATTGCACAGAAGGTCTACGTGGAGGAAGTGTCCATATCCAGAGGATAAAAAAAAATACTTCACACACAATTCAATAGCTTTTCCAATGCAGAATAAATATTTAAATAAAACTTATGTGGAATTGTTGTTCAATGTGGAAAATTCTGATGCTAATTTCACAAAGGTTCTACTCAGCACCAATTTTAGTTGATTTGTAATCCTGTCAGAAAACAGAACCTCGTTTGATAATGTCAAAAATAGACAACTCTCTTTACTAAACAACACTCAGTGTTCTGAGCTTAGAAACTGGATCTGAACATAAAATAATAACTTACAGACTCATCCTACTTCCAGTGGACATGTGTAAGAAGGTATGTGTTAAATTACAGATTCATTCTTTGAAAGAAGAAACAACTTTGATTGTTTACATAAATGGACAATGAAACAATACAGCAAACAAGGTATGAACCCATGAGTCAACATAAATTACAATGTCACCTCACTTATTTTTATTTCATGTGTACTAGCCTCCTAGTTTGCTCTGACCTGAGGGCCTTATTGTTGCTCCTTGTCATAGCATGGCAAAGTGACTCTTGGCAATCAGTGGAGTCCAGTCACTGAGGATAATGACACAAGACATTACTTCTAGGCCCCATTCATCTAAACATTCAATAGCTGCAGGGCCAGTTATTACCTATGCACTGAACAACAACCCCTATTACCATCTTCATTGGGGTGATGTCCTCATTGGTGTGACATTTATAAATAAAAGATAACTCAGCAATAATCTTAAAGTTATGATTCCTCTATTTGTTGTACAAACTTAGATTATTTAGCCTACTAAATGTCAGGATATTTTAACAATACCACTTATGGGATAGACATAACCTATATGCACATGAAAGACTATATTATACATGAAGATATCTTTCCTTAATATTCATATTAGTTTTCATTAAGAGTGTGTGATAAATCACAACTAGATAGGATAATGAAACAATAGACAATGTAGCTTCCTGTCTACAGGCAAAAAACAAACTCAGCATACATTGTATTCATACATTTCACTCTAAATTGCTTTGTACACATGATTAACTAGAGCGTAATTAGAACACATACTATTTTTATTTACTTTGTTGTTGTTGTTAGTGTTTTTAATTTGTTTTGTTGAGACAGGTTTTAGCTCAGACTGGCTTGGAATTCACTGCATAGTCCATGATGGCCCCACACTCCTGGTAATTCCCCTACATCAAACTTCTAAATGTTGAAAGTATGTTCTGCTTTTTATTATAAGCTACTGATCTATTCTCTGTCATTCTTGTCATTCCTCATAAAGATGATGAAGCCCATTTATTATATTAAACCATTTAGTTATAAATCTATCATTTTTATCAACTCCAAAATTTAGGATTTTTTTTCTCCATGTTATGTGCACATGTGTTTACATATTCATGTGTGGTATTCATGAGATCCATGTGTTTGCAGAGACCCAATATTAAGGTTTTATGTGTCTTCCTCAGTCACTTTCTGTCTGACTTTTTTTGAGTAGTGTCTCTCACTAAACTTAGAACTTGATTACACAGCAAGACTGGCTAGCCAGTGAACTCCAGGAATGTTCCCCTCTCTATCTCCTTGGCATAAGACTGTATGAAGCTCCAGGACTTGGCTTTCTTTCTTCCTAATGGAGCCATCACCTCAGCTCTACTAATAGTGATTTCTTAAGCTTAAACTGTAGCTAAACTTTGTTTAAAAATCATTTGATTAGTTCAGTTCATAAAATATTGTTTTTAGACAGAGAAGATAGGCTGTGGTTTTTATTGTTTATGAACTAACTTTACCAATTTTCTGAGATTCTCATGCATTGTATTTTGGACATATTTATGACCTCCCAACTCCTCCCATACCCACACTTCCCATCCTCCCATACCATTCCATGTAACTTTGAGATTTCTTTTTGTTCCTTCCTTCCTTCCAGCCTTCCTTCCTTCCTTTCTTTCTTTTTTTCTTTCTTCCTTCTCTTTTTTGTCACATTGTTTCTTCCTCATGACAATTTTTCCTGTTGCTGAGCTACTCTTGAGAGGATGGACTTGGCTGGTGCATGGATGATTTACCAGGGCCTACATTGTTAAAGAAAATGGAGTCAATTTTTCCCAGGAGGTGATAAAAGCAATATCTCTTCATCTAGTGGTGAGATTTCAAGCTGTCCTTCTCCTGCATGTTGACATTTGTCTGGATGAAGTTTGCACAGATTTTGTACAAATTGTCATAGCAACTGTAAATTCATATGTGCAACTTTCCTGGTGTGTGTAGAAAGTAGTTTCCTTGATGTTATTGGCAGATTGTCTCTGGCTTTTAGAAGCCTTCCATCCCCTTTAGGGTTAACAACTTTACAGTTTTTATTCTCTGCACGTTGACCACTTTGGCAAGGTCTTTCTGTTATTTATTGCCATCTCCTGAAGAAGCTTCTCTGATGAGAGTTGAGAAAATCTCTGATCTATTAGTATAACAATAGATCATTGGGACTCATTTTAATACTATGCCCATTTAGACAATTTATTAATCACTTTATAAATATACTTTCTTTTCCACTCTGTGATTTTTTTCCAAAAAAATATTGTTTTACAGAAAGGATAATAATTATCTCAGTAGCCACCTCAGTTTTGTATCAAAGACACTGAATATTTTATGCCTCCAAGCAAAATGATCAACTTTAATTTTTCTGCTTTGCCCCATAAGCTTGTAACTTCTTATCAGAATTTTTTACTTAGTAAATGGTAAATAAATGTTAAGTTCTATGACTAACTAGACCCCTATTGTGCTTTTCTGTTGTTGTGATAAAATACCATGACCACAAGTATCTTAAGAAAAAATAATTAGTTTTTATTAAAGTTCCAGAGGAAAAATTCATAATGATAGGTGAAGCATGACATTAGAGATAGGAAACAGAAAATGATCATAGCAAAATCACACAGGAAACAGAGAAAGAACTGGTAGTGGGAAGGCTATGTTCTCAGAGCCCACCAAAGTGATGTTTTCTTCCATCATGGCCCTGTGTCCTTTAACCTCAAACAAAACCACCTGCTATAAGACAAACTCTTCAAATACAAGAGCCCGTGAGGAACATTTCTCATTTAAAACATCCAGCCTATATACTCTGTAAATTGTGCTTAATGTAGTTTGAAATTTTACCATTTAACCCTTCCAGACTTTTAATAACCCATAATTTTCCCTTTATTAATGAAATGCTTTTTCTCTTAAAAGAGAAGCATTTGGTCATTTCACCAAATTCAATATCCTAAATGAGTCACTCTGGACCATTTATATTGCTGATCAAAACCTTTAATTATTTCACACTTTAAGTATTCAAGACCAACCATTGCCTGTATCTACATCTGTTTCCTCTTTTTAATTTTAGTTCCTCCTCTTATACTTTATAAACCTGATATCCCAATTTAAAATCTGTGTGCCACTCTCTTAAGTATCCATACTCCCATCCTACACGTAACTCCCTATAATTCTTTCAACTTAGAAGACTTCATCTACTTTTTATCTCCATGGTAATCGGGAGAATAGTCCTTTCTACTTAAAACTTCTGGTTTCATAATTTAGTTTCCTGCTTTATCCCTTCTTGTAGTCTTTGGGATCTTCAGGAAAGAATCCATATCCAGTTCCACACTCTTATTTTCAAAGCATTCACACCTGAATAATCAATTGCTGACTAAATGAATAGATTGATATTTAAAATCCTTTAGGACAGAAAAGCAGTAAGGACAAATATCTAATATAATAGTACTTTATGAGAAGACTCTCATTGAGGAAGTGCTGGCTTAATTGTGATATGAATCTTGGGGAACAAAGGAGACTAATTCTCTACCTCCATGTGGCTTAAGATTCCAGTTTTCCACCTGTGGAAAAGGCTGGAGACTGTTACTCTTACTCTTCCTAATAATAGCTTTGTTTTACAAGCTTCAAAGGATATGAGCTTGTTAAATAAAGCTATCTTACATGTTAAAAGACAAGACATTATAGAATGACCCAGAGGGAGGACACAGAAAAAGTAAGCCATGATGAAATCCATTGAAAGCAAAGACATGTTAGACTTGTGACTCTGCTGGTAGTATTTCACAACCAGTTTTCTGAACAAAGTCCTTGGTTATCTTTTCCATCATTTACAATTCCATGTTATCAACAATTGTTGAACATGGAATTGGAAAATATGTGCACCCAGGCTGTGACAAAGCTGTATTGAAGCCAGTCACATTATTCACAATAGAAGCTGTTATTTATTACATGAGAAGATGACATGCAAAGTTTTAGATACTCTTTAGTTGACACTAACTCCCCTGAGAATTACTTTCTCCCATACAAATGGGGTATTGAAAAGATTATTTTTCCAGTGGTCTGCATGAAAATATCATAGAAATAATAAGCCTCCTTGATGCTTCAGTAATGGCCCTCTGTGTGAAGCAAAGTGGAAGGGCCGGAACAATGCTTTATCTAGCACAGGTCAGGAGAACCTTACTCATTTGCTCTCATGTTTTATGTTGTCTCACAAAGTTTACTTCAGTGAGTCATAGTTAATCTCCATACATTTCCCCTGTTCTCTGTTCTGGGGGACTGATAGAATTTAATAGCTACCTTGATAATTCCCTGTGTCTAGGATCTAATTTTGAGTTTGCTCAAAGGAATACAGAAGAATGTGAATGTTTATTTTTTGGTAATCTATTCTTATACCTGCTTTCTTTTTTGTTTATGATAACTGTTGCTATCAACTGTCTTTCTGGCCTCTTTGCTGTTGCTGTTCCTAAGAAATAATACAGTTACTAATTGTTTTTCTAAAACTCTACCTTAGAACCTTCTCAATAAAATCAACTTCAAACTTCATTCATTGTTCAATTTTGATTGTGTCATATTCTTATTATGCTAGGTATATAGCTGATACTCTAATTAATCTAAGCCATAGTCATTTCTACTTCATGTATTTATGAGTCATATTGTTTCAGCTATAGAAATTATAATAGTTCTTTTTCTAGATGTGTATTTGATTTTAATTATAAAGCACTTATTCCACTAGATATTTTTAAAATTAAGTCAGCGTTTAAAGTTTTTGATAATTCTCATTGATATAAGTGGGCATGTGGAGGTGTTTTAACCATTATTTTACCAACTTGACATAAGCTAGAGACATTTGGGAAGAGGGAAACTCAGCTGAGGACATACATGTCTTCACAAAGCTGGCCTGTGGGAAAGACTGTGGGTATTTTCTCAATTCATATTTGAAATGGGAAGGCCCAGATAAGTGAAAACAATAACATCCCTGGAAGGTGGTCTGAGTTGTACGAGAAAATAGGCGGAGTGAGACATGCAGAGGAAGTCAAAAAGCACTATTCCTCTATTAACTATTTTATTTAGTCTTACCTCAAGTTATTTCCCTGACTTCCCTGGATTATGGACTACAAAATGTACAATTGAATAAAATCCTTTCTTCCCAGTTTGTTTTCTGTCATGGTGTTTGCCACAGCAATAGAAACACAAATAATACTGCAAGATAATGAAAGAATATTAAATATACAGCATTTTGAAATGTAGATAAAATATTAGTTTGATACACATTCATGTAATAGAGTACCATTTATTTATCTCAGTAGTAACTATGAAGAGATCAATTACAACAAATGGGTTCAACTCACCAACATATTTCTGGGTTCTTTTATGATAAGGTAAAAATCTGCTGATTTAATGTTCTTTTAACACAGGGAGGTGACATAAAACTCTACTCTCATGTTTTGAGAATTACTTTACTAGGTTAAGAAGTTTCCGGAAGGGAAAAAAAATGAAGCCACAATAATTTGTTTCCAGAATGAAAGCATGGAGTAATTCATAGCAGGACTTAAGTAGAGTGTCTAACTCTATCACCTGAGGCCAACTTGGGTTAGTCATCAAACTAAGGTTCTGTTTCCAGTGTGAGCAAGAAAGCCTGTCTTCTCCCTGACCAGCCAGCAGACCAGGAGTAAAGGTGCATGACTGATACCTGTGGGAAGGAAGCATTACATCACTTTATGACGTCCTAATGAGTACAAAATGTGTAAAACCTATGCATTCTGCCAAAAGTAAGATAGTATGAAAATAAAGTTCCTTTTCCTTGTGCTATCATTTCTATTTTTTCATTAGCTTTGACATAATTTTATAATTTTAACTCTGTTTACATGCAATTTAAACATTTGTGTGAATAAAGGAAAAGACCTAAGGAATTATACCATCATTTTAATTTTCAAAGGCTCTAGCAGAATGATTTAAATTTTGATACATTTTGCTCAGTTATTTAATTAAATGCAAATATTCAAAAGAAGGCTAATACATTGGGTGTTTATGAAGTGGGCTTCAAATATATGTTATTTCCATTTTAAATACTACAAATGTAATTTGTAGGTTTACAGGATCTTGAAATCTTGAGGAAATACTATGATTCCCTTAGGAAGCTGAGGATTACCTTAAAAGGTTTGACAACAGAGGCATGGTACAGGAAGTATGTCCTGGATGCTCTGCTGCTGGGAATTGGCCCTCAGAGACAAAATCATCCACCCTGATGAGTCATGGCATTAAAAATGATGAAGAATATGAACTGGGTAAGCCATGATTAATTGCTGAATGGAATGAAACTCAAACAGTATATACAAATGCCATCAACTAATGTTAACTTTTAAAATGTTCTCTATATTTTCACTACAACTTCAATATCATTGCTTCTAGTAGTACTCACTCTTTTAGTTTTGTAAGAATTTTCATTCTTGGATGTGCAACACAATTCTAGAGAAACTAATACTATATTTTGATACTAATATGTTGTTACTAGTTGTATATATAATTTCACCATTACTTATTTCACTAGGCTGCTAGATTGATATTTTCTTGCTTCTCTTCAATAATAAAAACTGTTTCATTAAATAAATTTAAGTACCATGGAATACTGAACCCAACAACCAAGACAAAGTTGGAGAATATACTCAGAGTGAAAATTTTAATACGCATTTACAACAATGTTGAGGAAATTATACAAATAGTAGATCAGGAAAAAAAATGCATTCTAGACAGATGATCTTTTCAATCTACTCATGTAGCATGTATGTTTCCGCCAACCTGCCAGCTGCTGGTCTGCCGTGCTGGTCCCAAATAACACGCAGAGACTCTGTATTTGATACAATCCTGTTGGCCAATGACTATCGTTGTTAATGGGCTAGCTCTGTCTTAATTATTAACCCGTTTCTACTTATCTAAGTATTTCCACGTGTGGCTCGTCTTACCGGAGAGCAGCGGCCCTGGCATCTTAATTCCTCCATGCTCTGCATCTTGACTCCTCCCTACTACTTCCTCTTTCCTCTTCCTGGTCTCCTAGCCCCGCCTATCTTGTTTCCTATTGGCCACCGTGCTTTATTAATTAACCAGTATGAGAAACATATATACAGAATAACATCTCCCATCATAATCACATTATGGGAATGACATACGGTACTGGGGCAGTAAAATGCATCCATAAACATCACCTGAGGAGTATGTGAAACTTTATTTTAGACTCATTTGCTTTAATTAGGCAGCTCTGTGGGTCAGCACTCTTCTTGACACTGCTACACTCATCTAGCCTGCTTTAGTATGGAGACCCAACACTGTTCTTGGCTTAGAGGTTGCTGTGTTGAGATGAGGGAGCAAGGAACTATGTCTGGATTCCTCACAGATGAGAAGCAGATGGATGAACAGACCATAGAATGCTTTCCACACTCTCAGCCCCAGGACAAACAGCTTGGGGCAATATGACTTCTCTGTCTGGAGGAATATGGATTACAGAAGCACCTCTCCTCTGTGATACAACACTTAAAAGCAAAATTGAGAGCTCTATGCTTGTTCTTCACCTTCTGTTGCCACTACTTTTCTGGAAGGTAGAACATGTAAGTTAAACAAGAAATGGGCCTGTAAAACCCCAAGTGAGCTGTTCAGAGAGCTACGGGACTCACACGTGATTGCATGGAAGCCAGAAGAAAAGCTATGTAACTAAGCCATATGATTTGGAGGTTGTGCCCAAAGCATAACCTAGCCATTATTTGCTGATGTCAGAGTAAAGACAAGATCATCTGAAATGAATTTGCCTGATTCTTTTTTTACAGCTACTTCCCTCAAGAACAGGCTTCATCTCATTCCTGTGTATTTATTTTCCTGTAAACACCCTGCTGCTTTTCCCACATGATCAACAGATATGTTCATAGTAAAATTGAGTGATAATTTTTTTCATAGTGAATAAACTATTTTTACTATTTAATTGAGTTGTTTCTATTTAAATGAGTATTCCTGGTAAGACATTTACCATCAATTTTGACTACATGAGGCTGATCTCAGGGGCCCACTTTATGGAAGGAGTGAAACAGTTCCCTCAAATTGTTGTCTCCTGATAACCCCTAAGTCACATAATACACACACACACACACACACACACACACACACACACACACACACAATTAAAAAATAGAACATAGTCATTTCTAATTATATATTCTACATATAAAAAGTATCTAACTGCCCCAGGGATAGCAGATTAGAAAAAAAAAAAAAACGAGAAGGGGAAGTGAGTTTCCAGACACATAATCTTTCCTCAAATACCTATTTCCCCTTTGTATATTTATAAGCCTTTGGGACAAGACTAAAATATTTTTAAGTTAGACATGAGAAGGGCCCCTCCAACTATTGACTCAGCATCTCATTTTCCACAATATACAATCTACTATTAATAAATGTAATGTTTTTATTTCTTATATATTCACAAATATTCATGAGTGAAAGGGACTCAACATCCATGAGACACTGAAATTTTCATTTTATATGTTCCTAGTACCAGCAAGATTGTAAAACTATTTTAATGTCTACATGTATTCTGGATAATGTTAAATTACTTAAGGGAATGAAAATATCTTTGTCAGTATGCTGTCCACACAGGACCTGGGAATGTAAGGTCAGGGAATCTGTGAATATACATGTATAATTTTGCTTTGAGCTTTGAATCCTTTGGTTTCAGTCAGGATATATGAAGTCAGATTTATGACTCAGAAAGTCACTTCTTCCCTCTCATGAGTCAAAGAAAATGGGGAGTTGGCTAGAGCTAAGCATACATTACAAGAAAAGGGAACTCTGAGCCATCAAATGCTCTCCTTTAAAATCTGGAGCAGGAAACAAAGTAACTATGTACTATTTGAGATTTATAGTAGTCTTTAATCTATTCCAAAGTAAAGACTTCAACACCCACAGCAACTTACATAGTTAAGGTGTCACTTAAGAATATGGAATCATAGATTATGTTCTAAAGTGATGAACAATAATGGGACTGTTCAGCCTTGTTTGTATTTCTTGAATACTTATGAACATGTCAACCTATCTAAAATTAAATGTATTTATTTTGCATCCTGACCAGTTTTCCCTTTTAAATAAGACTGGACAAAATAACCCAGTATGAAGAATAGGTTCCCAAAAGTCAGCTGAAATGTTATGAATAGCCCCTTTTCCCATTGTTAGGATTTCCACAAGTAGACCAAATTTCACAGCTATCACATGTAGTAGAGGACATATGTTAGTCCCATGCAGGCTTCAAACTGTCAGTTCAGGCTCTGTGAGCTCCTATGGGCCTAGGTTAATTGTTTCTGTGGGTGTTCTTGTGATGTCTTGACCCCTTGGCTTGTTAAATCCTTCATCCCTTTCTCTTCAGCAAGATGACACTCCAAGAAGTATTGGGATGGGCTCCATCTCCTGGCAAGGAGTTTAGGCAAATCAGTCAATGGTGGTCACTCCCACAATCTCATGCCATCTTTACCCCAACACATCCCACAGGCAGGACAGACTATAGTGCAAAGGTTGTGTGGCTAGGTTTGTGTACAAACACCTCCAATGAAAGACTTGCCTGGTCACAGAAAATGGCCAATTAAGCCTACATATCTGTTATGCTAGGAATCTCAGCTGGGGAGGGGGATCATACTTGTAGATTCCTGAAAATTTCCCTTGAATCAGATTTCTACATGATCTTGAAATACCCCCAATTTCCAATTTTTTGAGAAATTGCCATATTGATTTCCAAAGTACCTGTACAAGTTTCTACTCCCACCAGCAATGGAGGAGTGTTCCCCTTTCTCTACATCCTTTGCAGCATAAGGTGTCACTTGTGTTTTTGATCTTACCATTTTGACAGGTGCAAGATGGAATATTAGAATCTTTTTTATTTAAATTCTGCAGATAACTAAATATTTCATACATTTTTAAGTGTATCTCAGCCATTTGAGTTTTTTCTGTTGAGAATTCTGTTTAGATCTGCACCCCATTTTTAATTGGATTATTTGTTTATCTGGTGTTTAGTTTAATGAGCTCATTATATATTATGCAAATCAGCACTCAGTCAGATGCGGGGGTTGGTGAAGATCTTTCCCAGTTCTATAGGCTTCTGCTTTGTCCTATTTACACTGTCCTTTGCCTCACAGACACTTTTCAGTTTCATAAGGTACAATTTATTATCAATCTTAGTGTCTATGCTACTGGTGTTCTATTTAGAAAATTGTCTCCTGTACCAACCCATGCTCTATCTCATTTCCTCTTCTATCAGGTTTCAAAATATTGCTTTTTTTCAGATAATATTATAATATTCATAAGTAACCCCCAAAATCCTACCAGGGAATTCCAACAGTTGGTAAAAACCTTTAGTTAAGTGGTTGGATACAAGATTAACTAAAAAAATATCAGTAACCCTCTTATATATAAATATTAAAAGGGTTGAAAAAGAAATCAGGGAAACAACAACATTCACAGTAGATACAAACAATATAAAATATTTTGGGGGTAACTCTCACCATGAAAGTAAAAGACCTATATTATTAGAATTTTAAGACATTGGAGAAAGAAATTAGAAAAGTTATCAGCAGATAGAAAGATCTCTTCTGTACATGCATCAGTAGGATTAACATAGCAAAAATGGCTATTTTACCAAAAGCAATCGACAAATTCAGTGCAATCAGAATTAAAATCCCAACACGGTTCTTTACAGACATTGAAAGAATTATACTCACCTTCATATGGGAAAACAAAAAATCCAAGATATCTAATAATACTCTGTACAATAAAAATACTGCCAGAGGTATAACTATCCCTAATTTGACACTGCTCTATTACAGAGAAGTAGTACTAACAACAGCATAGTATTGGCATAAAAATAGACAGATTGATCAATGGAATCTAATCAAAGACCCAGAAGTAAATCTACACATCTAGAGAAACCTGGTTTTTGACAAAGTAACCAAAACTATACAATAGAATAAAAGAAAGGATCTTCAAAAAAGGTGCTGGCATAACTGGATATCAGCATAAAAGAGAATGCAAATATATCCATATCTATCACCTTGCATAAAAGTCAAGTCTTAGTGGATCAAAGAGCTCAACACAACTCAAGTTACACTGAGCATGTTAGTCTTTTCATATGTGTTCTTTCATAATGTTCAGGAAAAACAGTCAGATACAACATATTCAGAAATTCTTACTTTATACCCTTATTCTCTAGAGTAATAAACGGGGAAGAAAAAAATGAATCTTTGCAATATTTAAGGGCTCAGGCTCAAATCCTTGCATTCATTTCTTTTGGCTAGGAGCCACTGCAGAAAGGCAGGTGTGAAAAGAGATAGCAGGAGAGACAATACACAGGACTGAAGAGAAAAGGGGTGACTAGTAGGACTAACCTGCTGTACTATGATGAATGGTTTGGGAAAGGCTAGGTGAAGAGAATTTTTAATGTGGGATCACTTGTTACATATATAAACTTTCTTTGGGAAAGGATTCAATAAAAATGGAGACATCTCTCTCCAGTGAGAGATGAGTTTTGTAAAAATAATGTAATACTAATATTTGTAATGTAGCGACAAACTGTATAGTTTTAATTTTTCATGGAGTAATTAAATTTTCTAGAAAAATATAGCTGATAAGACACGCTTTTCAATGTCTATATGAAAACACAAAATAGTAACAATAGGACAACATGATAATTATTATTATCATTATTATTTTATTTGTAATATAATCTCACCTGTAGCCCATACTCATTTCAACATTCCCTTCCTTAAAAATGTGCTATAATTGCATTATTTAATATATGTGCCAATGGGAAAAGGGATCATATCTAGCATCTTTTTTACTCCCCTTCCCTTTCAATATTAAAGGAGACCTTCTAATTTATATTCTAGTTTCAAGAACTAGCTTTGTCTTTATATCTTATAGCAAAGAAACAAGATGGCATGGGCACAGATTGACCCTAAGAAGAAGGTTCAGAGGTGACAGTGATATTGTTTGTAAGTCAATATGTCAGTTGGACATTGTGGTGATTTGAATAAGAATAGCTCTCAAAGGCTCAGTCTCCAAAGAGTGGCATTGCTTGAGAAAAACTAGGAGGTATGGCCTTGTTGGAGGAAGTGTGTCATTGAGGTTGGGCTTTGAAATTTTAAGAGCCCATGCTAGACCCATCCCCCCTCTTTGTGTGAATGTGTGCATGTGCACACGCATGTGTGCACATTAGCATGTACCTCTCAAATATTGCTACAGCACTATATATGTGACCACTGTTCCATGATGATAATACATAAAACCCGGAAACTGTAACCCAGCCCCAACTGAGTGTTTTCCTGTATAAGTCTTGCCATGGACATGATGTTTCCTCACATCAAAAGAATAGTAAATAAGAAATACATAAATATTTCACTGAATGCTGTGTTTTAGTATTTTCTTGTTTCTATCCTTAGTACTCTAATATTGCCAACTAAGCTGGTAAATACCAGGTTGCAATCAGCAAATAAGAAAGTAACAGGAAGGCCTCACCCTCCCAGTAGAGTGGGTGGGGAATGGGATAAGAGGGATGTCCACAGGCATGGGATGATGGGAGGGAGAGGGAACCAAGATCTATATGTAAAATAATAAAAATAATAATAATAAATAAAATAAATGACTTAAAAAAAGAAACACGGTGCTGAGGTATAACTTATCCATCCCATTTATGATTTTCCACATTGTCGTTTTATTTTTACAAAGAAATTATTGATATAAGCAATTTGGCATAATTATTTTACCAGTAAAACAACAAGTTTTAAGATAGACTATCTCCTCTATTAGTAACAAGTCAAAGGCATATTGTGCAAGATTTCATTAGTTATATTTGATATTCAGGGTATTTTGTAGTAATCATCTCTAAAAGCATCAAGAAATAAAATTCTATAAATGTGAGTTTATCTTTTACTACTCATGTCTGACGTCTTTTGTGTTTTCATATAGATGTTGGCAATCTGAAACAATTAAAGGTTTTCACCTCAGCAGATACATGAATGGACAACATAAATGATGTTGCCTGCTTGCCAAATTCAACTTCAGGTGTGTACCAAGCGGTGCTGCAGACTTTAAAGAATATTCAATTTAACACAGCATGGAAATGCTCCCTGTGGTGTCCTAGGACTATATACATTACTGTCTGCTTGGTGGATATAAACATCTCGCATGAAAAACCTGAACCTGGGCCAGGATGAGGAATCATCAAGCAAAGAAATCATTTTATCCTCCTTTGTGTGGGACATACTACCACTTCTCTCCTGCAAGGTTAGTTTCAGGTTAGAACTTGATCCCTTCTCTGTGACCACACTCCTCTGAGTTCTTTTCAATAGTATTGACCTGAGTCTCGAAGGTGAAAACCTGGGAGTGCCTTTTATGTATAGATTTGGCATCAACAGTGATCAGAGGTGTTTTTTCTTGTTGGTTTTTGTTTTTACAGTTGGTACATTGGGTGGAGAGAAAAAGAGAAAAATCAACAGCTGCCTACAAAATAATACAAGTTAATGTTTTATTAACTTTAGATCAACTTAGACAATACTTTCAAGACTAAAATACACAGCACATTTCTACTCTTCTTGAATTCTAAGACAAAAAAGATAGTGTGTGGTTTTTTGACTGAGAATGGATCCTAAAGGCTCATATATTTGAATGACCAGACCCCAGTTAGTGGGAGTTAGTGAAATATTTGAAGGTATGGCCTTGTTGAACGAGGTGTATCGAGGCCTATGTCATTTTCAGTGAGCTCTCTTTATCCCCTACTTGCAGACAAGGATGTGAGCTCTCAGTTACTGCTTCAGCACCATGCCTGCCTGCTGCCATGTTCCCTGCTATGACTGTCAAGTCCACTCTCTGAAACTGTAAATCCCCAATAAACTTTCTTTTATAAGTTTCCTTGGTCACACCACATCACCACAGCAATAGAAAAGTAACCAAGAAAATATGCTTCAATCCTTTCAACAGACAGGATTCACAATGTGAGTTTTCATCTGTACTATACTGACAATGTATAAAGGTGGTGAGAATCAACATATTGACAGAAGTAAATCTGATAGAAAGGGGGTGTTTAACTCCTATGAGTTAAGTCTACAAAAGAAATTCCCCTCAAATTATTTCATCTATGGCTAATAATAAAAATAAAGTTAATAATATTTACAGGACGGCTTAATAAATAACTGCTGTGCTGTCTTAACTACAGTTTAGTATCACATTCACACACAAAGTTTGCCAAGTCTTGGTGGCAAGTTTGGCATTTGGCAGTTTGCAAAGGGGAAGATGTGTCCTAAGGAAGTTATAGCATCCTAAATTGCAAACTCAAAAATGTTGCAAAAATGTTTCAGGTTTTCAACAAAGTCAAAACCTAGTTTTTAAGCTTTATTTTTTAATGATATGTTCCTCTCTCTCTGTCTCTGTCTCTGTCTCTGTCTCTGTCTCTCTCTCTCTCTCTGTCTCTCTCTCTCTCTCTCTCTCTCTCTCTCTCTCTGTGTGTGTGTGTGTGTGTGTGTGTGTGTGTGTGTGTATGTGTGTGTGTGTGCCTGTGTTCAAGTGCATGCCGGTATCAGCAGACACCAGAAAAAGGATATTAAATATTAAATCTTCTGGAGCTGGGTTACAGACAACTATAGATCAGCTTGTGGGGAGCTGAGGAAGTTCTTAGTGAATGCATAATGTTGCCATGGACAAGGACATATCAAGGACCAATACATCAGATCCATGGTGAGGTTCAGAGGCCCTAATGCAAATGGCAATGCCAGTAAAATCTAGCAACTGCAATATCTTTTTCTGGATCTTTACAAGACTTCAACTGCTGCCTACTGAGAGCTATGACTGAATGAGACTAGTTGACCCCTCCCTCTATGTTGCACATAATTAACTCTCTGAGATTCCAGGTTATTGAAATAGTTGGTACTGTTCCATCAGAATGTGGACATTCCAACTGACCTCTGCTTTTGTGTACATGTTTCTGTCCATTCTCTATTCTCTCACAACCCTGTCAAGTTCCCAATGCCCATGTGACACTGGCAGAGGACAGTACCACATGACTTGCTGGGGACCAAACTTGAGTCCTTTGGAAGAGGTTCTCCTCCACTGACCTATCTCTAGTCCTCAAAGTCTACTTTTTAGCCTCTTTGTTTATTCTTCTTATTTTATTCTGAGAAGGAATTTTAACATACTGGCCTGGAACTGGCAGTTGATAACAGCTAACACAGACCTCGTACTCCCACAACATTCCCAATCAGAGCTCTATCTGCTGTTCAGGGAAAGTCATCCTTACTGTTTGAGGTATGCAGCTTTGGGAGGGACCCGCATGGAGTGGTAAGGGAGGAAGGGGACACCCACCTATGCAGCCAAATCAGCCACATCAACCCTGCTATTCAAAAGGGTGACAGATTTGTCAGCCAGCTTGTCCTCACAGCCTCACAGTCCTCACAGTCTGCTTTCTTAGATAACCAAGGACCACAAGTTCAGGGCAGTCCCACCAACAATGCTGGACCCTCCCATACCAATCACTAATGAAGAAAATGTACTACAGGTTGGACTATACTGCCATGTTATGAAGGTATTTTTCTCTACCGAGGCTTCCTTCTCTCCAGTCACTCCAGCTTGTATCCTGCCAACATTGTCAAAGGCCAACAAACAAAACCCTAGAACCAACAGTCAAATTAGAGTTCAAAAATACAGCCATGAAAACATAAAAAACATTGTAGTTTTAAGTAAATAAATAAAAAATATGTCTGACTGTAAGGCACTATCTTTCAGGCTAAATTACATGATATGAGTCAGGTTAACCAAGATTTATTAGGCAAATTTAGCATGATGTTAACTTGAAAGTTACATGTTATATAAATATATTGAAACTTATAAGTAAAATAAGTAAAGCATTGTCAATATGTATTCTAAGATAAGTTCACCATAAAATAGTATCATCAAAAAATTACATGGAAACATCCACAAATGTTTATGACTAATAGTAATGTTTAAAGGAGGCTTATACTTCTGCTACCTAAGAATTAAAGTATCTAATAATTCATCCTCTATTTTGAAGAACACATGTGGGTTAATAAAAGATTTGAGTGATTGGTTCAAAGTGTATTTTGGGGGAATGAAGATATGGTTTTGCAGTTATGAGTGTAGTTATTATATTGTATAACAAGTGCTAAGGACTTAAAATTGATCATATTTTTTCTCTGATATTTTCTATTTAAAAAGCTACGGTGTGTATTATAAAGGGTTCTGTGCTACATATCACACAATTTACCATTGTCTATTGCCCTACTGATATATTTTGCAATCAGCATCTATATTTCTCTTCCTAGAAGTAAACACTATTATTGATTCTTGGATCCTCACACAGGAAGTGCTAGATGACGGCTCCCCCTACTGACCAAAACAAAAGCATCCATGATCCTTTCCATGGCAGGCCACATCCTTCAAAATGTCTTCATAGAGGACTAACTTTGTAGATCTATGGTTGGGAACACATCTAGATATACAAAGAACTACATAGCACCCATCTGAACCTTCATTTCTGTCCCACTTATATTACCTTAATAAGATCTGAGGAAAAATAATGTGTTCAAAAACATCCTTGCATTAGAAATAGTTCAATTATCTATCTACACAAATTTTCATTCTAGGGCTATATTACTATATTTTAATTTTATCAAGGCAAGAGGTTTGCTGAAATAACTAATGTCCATGAGAAGCTCCAATGCAAATGTGTTCTTCAGTTGCTTTTTTCAAACTATTTAGTTATTGAACTACTAATATGAATTAACTGTCTTTTCTATGTCAAGCCCTGTGCCAAATGCTAGAGACACTGAAATGAATGAGGCAAGCAAGACTCCTGACTTCATAGAGGTAATAGTCCAGTGGGAAGAGAGGCATGCTCACCTTAATCTATACTTCTCTGGAAATGTTTGGTTATAAAACATGTCCCATAATTCCCAGTGAGCCTTAATCATTTCCTTCATGATGTTTAGATATGTGAACCTCCTACCTTACTGTTGCTTTGATACAGTGTTTGTTCTACCCCTTAGTAAGTCCAGCTTTATTTCATAGTAATGTCCACTGGTGTTTTCAAGTAGTCAAAAAAAAATAACACTAATGGAGGTAGTTGCTGTGAAAATAAGATAGTTTCATATGAAAAATATGATACTCAGTGGTGCTTATGAGCTGGAAGCTGGGGCCAGATTTGCCCACATAAAAGAATTCCTGCTATTTTAAAGATCATCCAATCACCGAAATATGAGGCATCATTTTCATGACACTTCTCATGCCTTCATTTACAGAAATTGATGGAGAAATACCAAGCAATGCATGATTTGCAGAATCCCCAGAGGCTTGGAAAGGGTAAGAAAGATCATTGGAACAAAACAACTGTGTACAGACTCTGATGCGGGCTTTTGTTTGAAGTGACTTTCTACACTCTAGTGGTTTTAAGCTATCAGCTGAGACTTGAAGCTGACAGCTAACATCTCTAAAACGGACTCAAAAGCTTTTACTAACTCAGGAACCAACTGTGGGACACTGTTAGCTATCCTTTCTTTTAAGAGTATTGATTATTGATTGTAGCCAAGCAACTTAATGGGCACAGGCTTGGAGTGTGTGTGTGTGTGTGTGTGTGTGTGTGTGTGTGTGTGTGTGTGTGTGTGTGAGAGAGAGAGAGAGAGAGAGAGAGAGAGAGAGAGAGAGAGAGAGAGAGAGAGAGAGATATCATGTCTCCTGTAGCCCTGATTTACTGTAATAATGAGCTAGAAAATTGGTGTGCTTCCCAGGCACTCTTTCTTTCTAATGAGAGGTATGCTGAGGTTTATGCTATGGAGTGTGTTCTAGTGACAAGAAGCAGAGATCCATGCTTAGCATATGCTACTATTTTGTTCATTTTTTAATTTAAAATCATTTGTGAATGTATTTCATGTGTAAGGGTGTTTTGCACAGAGACAATGGCAGAGGAGTACTTATTCAACAGGGGGAGTTTACACAGAAAAACAGAAACATTGAGTGAAATCTTTGAGCTTGACTTCCAGGTTATCGTGTGATCCAGTCATTCATCTACAGGCTGATGCCAGGGCTCTAGGTCACCAGATGTGACACTAAACATGTTCCAGGTACTAACTGGACTAGAGACAGTTGGGGAATGAAGGACAGACAAACACTCAGGCACAGGGAAAGCTGGTGTCAGATGGTCTGAGCTTCAAACGGAGAAGACTCAGCACTGTCTTCAGTTCAGTGTGTTTATTATAGAGAGTTGAACAAAGGGGCAGAGCTATTGTGAGCAGCTGAACAAGACAGTAGGGTTATATTCCATATAGGTAAACAAGGAACAGTATTGCGGTTTAATAAGGGTCAGGATAAACAAATAGGTCGAATAGATGTTTATTAAGGGAGAAACAACTCACAACACAGACAGATGAACACAGCAGTTAAAACTGGATACCCCTCTTTCCGTGTCCCACCAGAAAAGACCATTCTCTGCCTCCTTCCCAGACCAAGCTCCATAGGTCACTTCTGCCCCTGGCTCCACCCCTCAATGGGTGTGGTCAGTGCCACAGAAGCAGACACAGTGAATATCCCACTACAGAACAGGGATTATGGCATACCACTAGCTCAGGGACACAAGTTTGATTAATCTTGCTCTGTAGTAGAGCAGTCTTCAGACCATAAATATCCAGGAGAAAAATCTATAGTAGACACAGATGCATCTCTGCTCTTGCTATAGCTTCCTTGTTCCCATCTTGGAGAAGCAATAGGATACAAAAATCGTGTCTGCTAGCTGCTTCAGACTCTTGGCTAAACCCTTCCTATGGTTTTGGAAGATCATGATTCTGGACCCTCTTTCAACTGAATAAAATAAAATTTACAAAATGACGAGGCAGCACTGTGGCTTGCATACAGCTATATTTTCCACTACGTTCTATTATTCATAATTCATTTTCTGATAAATAGTAAGAGATACAGAAGAAAATATACAAACGTACTGTATAGTCCAGGGCTACAGAGATAAACAAAGGCCATTCTTGCCTTATGCAGCATTGTAACAATAAAGATCAACAATAATAGAAAACACAATTGCCTGACTTGCTTTCCATGGCCTGCCCTGTCTGCTTTCTTACATAATTAAGTATCAACTGTCCTGAGGTGGCTCCTCTACTTTATGGGGTGGACCTTGAACATCAGACATTAATTAGAAATTTTCTAGCAGATTTATCTATAGGTAAACTTAAGGAGACATTTTCTTAATTAAGATTTTATTCTTCCCAGATATGGCTCAGTTTTTGTCAAGTTGACAAAAATCAACTAGGATATTCATTCACCATATTCACTAACAAACGTCCATTTCTTCAAGAACCCTGACCATATTTTGCAGGGGGAAATGCATCCACAAGCAGAAGGATGCTGAAAATGCTTTAAGAACTCATTGACTCCTGATACATTGATGTTTATCTTACAGGGATAAATGGACATCAAATATATGATGATTGTTATTGTTCTCATTTTGATTATTAAAAAAGATGTGTTTGATACTCATAATCATTTAAAATTCATGAACCCTAAATTGTAATTACTTTTATACCAACCTAAAAAAATCAGTTAGATTCCCTATAGCAAAAAATCAGCTGTTTGTGTATATGAGAATAGTGGAAATATAAAACATGGTTCTAATGAGCTGAGTGTGTGGCTAAGGAATAGAGCACTTGCCTAACATAATCTCTGTTAGCTATAAAAGTAATTACTGAAAGTCTCCATAATATAGACTATATTATCATTCTATGCTACTAGAATGTACAGTGATGCTGCAATTGTCCTGTGACATTTGGAATGTTTGTTGAAACAATATTGTGTTGTTTTGAGTAAGGAGATTAGAGAAAACCTAACATTAAATCTGGAATTTATTTAGGTTTCATAATACTTGCTGTTGTTAACTAAGGTCTAACGGACACATACAAAAACATCCTGAAATTGTCATTGATCAGTCAAAATATTGAAAGATGTTTTTCCAAGATTTAAAGACCTTAAGGTTGATACACATATTTCTCTCCATTAAACTCATGTTGATATTTACTTGGCACTGTGACAATATGAAGAGGTAGGACTTTGAAGATACAATCAGGCCTTTAAAGCCTTATTGGATGACTTTAGTGTTTTAGCAGAAATAGAACAAAGGCTTTCCAGATGGGCAAGTTTTCTTTTCCACAGGTTGACATCAATGAGGCCTATACCAGGTATGTTTGTCCCTAGACATTGCATTTCTTAGCCCCAGAGTAGAAGAACATCATCTTATATATTATATCAGAGCTATCCAAAATGATAGGGATATTATGTATTAATTTGTTTAGTCAATGTTAACTATTAGTGGCAGAATTCTCTTTAATAGACTATTCTTTGATATTTGACTCATTTCTTGAGTATAGATAATAAATAGAAATATCTCTGGAGTATATATATGGATATCATTTAAATTCTGTTTATAATGCTGGATAAAGTAAATTACAAAAGTTTACTTTCTCCCTCTAAGAAACACTGAGTTCCTTTAAAATATTAAAATAGGAAAATAACAGACCCTTAGCTATAACCATAGCCCATTTCCTAGAATATATCTGGAGTATTTAAAAATAATATTTTAAAACCATATGTCAGAATTTATTTGACATTTCATAATTGTCTTTATAAATAGGTGAATTTTAATGTTGATTTTAGCATATGGTATCACAATATTGTTGGTTCTACCTTCCAGATTAAATGGCAAAACATTGTTAGTCTTAAATTCAAACTAAACTTTTATTTTTCTTTCAGATTAGTAACACAGTGACAGAAGGGAGGGTTATAAATAAAACAAGCTTTATCCAAATTAGAAAGAGCTATCAAAGCAAATTCACAATGTGAAGCGAACCAAGAAGATGATATTGCTCTCAGAAACAATGTTTATTCAAATGTCAGTAATCATAAACTACTCAAGTAACTGCCTTAATCTCTGTTAAAAATGAAATGAGGGAAAATGGTTTTTAGCTATTTGTTTTTGTAGCTACCTTGTTGTTGCCTTATACATGGCACTGGCCAAATGGTTTACCACTCAGAATAGCCCAGAGAAATGAATCTAGGAGCTTCAAGAAGGCGACTGCTTAGCTGCATAGAGATGTTCAAAACTTTTCAAAAGAGTGACTTTCCCTTATGAATACAATTTTATTCCTAAAATCCTAAATATGGACCATATTAGAACAGAAAGCACGGTGAAAATGAGAGCAGCCTTCTTGATCCTAGGCTACTGTAATCAGAGCTCTAGATGAGTTAATCACTTAGAAACCATGTGCAGACCATAACTCCATACCTCCTGCGCTCCTTGCCCAACTCTTTCCATGGTCAATCTTTTTTTTTTTTTTTCAGTTCAAAAGACTAAAAGTATATGTGATATCACTCATACTTACTTAGCTTGTGGGTGATGAAGCAGGTTCCTGAAC
This sequence comes from Cricetiscus sungorus, assembly GCA_030556225.1. NCBI lineage: Eukaryota > Metazoa > Chordata > Mammalia > Rodentia > Cricetidae > Cricetiscus > Cricetiscus sungorus. The sequence goes on from JANBXA010000007.1 coordinate 118,615,756, forward strand.
ATCCTGCCTACTCCTCTATTGCTATAACTCTCACTCCACCTCTTCAGCATAGACAGATAGCTGACATCCAGACAGTGCATCTACATTCATAAACCCAAATGTCATTTATAGCAAGGAAAAGAACTTAGATATATGCTATCCTTATTTTTTAAGATAAATTGCTAATGCTGATGCTTCTTGATTTACATCCCATTAAATCCATTTTAAACACAAACCATTATAATTCAAAATTTAACGGGCATTTCCTGTCTAATATCATAGAACTGTAGACTGTGCAGTGTTACCTGTTTCTTAATAAAATCATTTTTAACCAGCAGCTGTGGTTTAGCCATTGCCTTGCATTGAATGAGAACATCACACCATATGAGGCCACCCAATACAAAGATCAAAATTCGGACCTTTAAAGTATGGCATTTTGTAATTGAATTCATACTGATTTTTGCATCATTGTAAAGGAAATACAAAGAAAACTAAGAAAACTGAAGCTTCATAAATTGGGAGACTATCTGGACAATAATATCCACGAGAAAGGATGATAAGCAGCATGGCAAAGCTTTTGACATACACTTTTTTGTACTGTTCATAGCAATCAAGGCTATGCTTTCTGTCTTTAGCACACTTGATGAGCACATTGAATTAATCATAGGTTTAATTTCTGTGTGGGCTCCCTGTTCCAAACCTCTCATTGGCCTTTAATTAAAGAAGCTAATTATCTTTCAGATTCTAGAGGCAAAAATTTTTGATGGATTATTATCTTCAGTCTTGAAAGACCATTAAAAACAAATGCTATAATTATGTTGGCCACTATTGACTTTGTATATGAAGTGTTTATAAAACATTTTATAGTTACTATGAATGTCTTCATCAACATTTAAATGTTGTGATTCCAGTTTAGTATATATGCCTTTTTTTCTTACTTTCTTTCAAAGTTAGCCATGGTAAATGTCTAGATAACGGTGTTATTTTCTTAGCATTATGAATGACTCTAATTAGCTAAGTACAGTGTAGTGAGGTCTAAAGACTGGATAATTTAAGGAGTTTGAGCTTGGATGACATCCCTGGTCAAAATGACTTCTTTTTTGGAAAATTTCGACAAGAAGTGTATTTTAAAATAAAATCATTGAATTATTTGTTAAAACAAGATGTATATATATATGGATTGTCAAAAGCTATCTATCTACTTGGGAAAATTGGCACTACAGCAAAGTCCTAACACACCATTAAAACTTTATTATTTTGTGCAGAAGAGAAAAATAATATTATACAAATGAATGGTTATTTTTAAAATGCAGGCACTATGACAAGATATTTATAGAAATAAAAATTATGTCATGGAGCTGAAGAGAGGGCTCTGCTGTTAAAAACACATATGGCTGCTTCACTTCCAGCATCCATGTTCAGTAGATCATAACCACCTGAAATCTCAGCTCTAAGGGAGTCAACGTGTTCATCTAACATGGGCCCATAGAATTATGTCTGTGTGTGCACATGTGTGCACATATGCACACACATGTGCACACATACATTTACACACACACTGACAAAAACGAGTGAAACTTTGCAAGTCTTAAAATGTTAGTAACAGTGCTTAACTCAAACTGCATGGGTAAGCTGTGAAAATCCTGGCATCTGCACAACACAGAGATTTTCATAAGCTCTCATGGTTCCAGATTACTTTCTTGGATTTATCTAAAAATTGCAAACCGCTACTTAGGTGTTTAATAGATAGAAAATAAAAATTGTGTTGTATTGCACGAAGGCAGGATAAAGGAAGTCCATGAATGCCTGAACAAAAAATTACAGATATTTATTTGAAGAGCACTTAATACAATGATGGTAAATAACTACCATAGTTTTCTGCTCCTGGAGGCTCAGGGTCTACTATCCAGGATACTGAGGTCACAATAAGACAGACAGACAGACAGAGAGAGAGAGAGAGAGAGAGAGAGAGAGAGAGAGAGAGAGAGAGAGAGAGAGAGAGAGAGAGAGAGAGGACAAGCTTGAGAGAGTGAGGGGGGACCCAAGGAGCCCCTCCTCTTCTTTATAAGCAGTCATTTCTCCCACACCAAAGCCACAGACTAAGGCCATAACTCAAGTCTATTGGTGAAACAAGATGCCACTACATTACAGTTGCATGCATGATGCATGTTGAGATGAGGTGTGTGTGTGTGTGTGTGTGTGTGTGTGTGTGTGTGAAGAGAGAGAGAGAGAGTGAGAGAAAGGGGGGGGAGAGAGAGAGAGAAACTACATCCTGGAAAAAGCAGATTATAGGATACCATAATGAACCCAAATGACATCAAGTCCTGTGACTCATGATTTGTAAAATCATTAAATTTGCAGCGAGTTAGACATTTTCTGCCTATGATGTGAAGAAATCCTTCTGGTACCAATCTGGAGACTTCATGTCTAATGGCTAGCTTTTATAGTGTTAGAAGGTGCTGTGCATACTCATAGAAGAGATGAGCAATCAAAAGTATTGCCCAACTGTGAACCCTGAAAGCTAGAATAACATCTGGTTTGGCAAGACATGCCCACTTGTGCAATAGTGGCATGGATGTTAGGGAGTACGCAACAACTTTCAGATCAAATTTAACACTCCCCTCATAAGATAGATTTTTATGCTTTCCACCGTTAACTGGCCTCCAAAACCATGGCTACCTAGAAGGTAGACTCCAGAGGAGAACCTGATATTATTATTCCACCAGCTAAACATAGTGACAAACTTCTCCCTACATTATTATCTTTATCACCATATATTAGTGCATCTCTCATCGTTCAGGGAAGTTTCTTTTTCACCATAAAGGTGATGACTGATAACAGAGACCCACAACTAGTCAATGTGCAGAGAATGAGAGACTGTAGAGTTCTCAACTCCTGCCTCTCCCCCAGTTATAAAGGATCCAGGGGAAGAAAGACTGTAAGAGCAAGAGTGGGTGGATATCTGTAATGATTGGTGGACATGACATCACAGCTGCATATATGAACTTATAGCGGTAAAACTGCTGGCACAATGCATAAGACTTAGACCATATCAGTCCAGCCCAAATCTCAGCACAAATTGAGGAGAGTTTCAGAAATTTCTATCCTTATCTGAGGAGATTTTGGGGAAGAAGGAGGGAGCCTCATATTCCTTCAGAGGTATGGTTTCTGAAAGGCTATTTATGCTCCAGTAGATATTCTGACTCCATGCAGACAGCAGTGACTTGGAGAGGATTAAAAACCAACAACAACAAGGGCTTTGAGATGGCTCAGAGGTTTAGAGCCCTGACTGCTATTCCAGAGGACCAGGGATTGAATCCCAGCACCCACATGGCGGCTCACCACTGTCTGTAGCACACAGGTGGTGTACAAAGATACACACAGGCAAAATTATCATATATATGTAAAATAAAATGAACAACAACAAAGAGAAAGAAAGTGGGGGGGGGAAAGAAGGATGTGTTTATTTAAAACATGTTATATGTTTCAATATATAAATGTACACAGGTTACTGACTGCAACATCTCTCCACCCACCATTAATGTGTATTTCAGGACAGGGTCTCACTACAACTTAGGATGGATTTAGACAGCAAGGTTTCTTCCTGTCAATGTGGATGTTTTACAGTGTTGTGTATAACATATGAATTATGTGGTGAAACATCATAGTTTTAAATGGAAAGTGAAATGAAGAAAGTGAGTGGAAATTATCAAGGAAAGAAAGCTTGTAGAAGACAACAAAGAAGGAACATTTGGAAAACTAAGAAACTGATTTTCCCTTGAATTTATTATTTGAGGGCACTATAAGCCATTGACCAGCAGGTGGGGGTAGAGATCCATATTCCAACATCCTGGCAGGCTGGTTTGGAGTCACAGGGAGAAGGCAGAACAAAACTGAGTGTCCCAAACCAATCTAGTAGCACTGAGCAATGGTTAACTAGACCCTGTTGAGGGGGTGGGGGTGGGGTAAATATTGGCACAAAAATATGTTCTTGATGACCTTTCTTCTACTCCTATGAATGTGAGGGGCAGCCAACACTTCCTATGGAATCCCTAATAGAAGTTTCTTCTAATCAGCGGTTCTCAACCTTCCTAATGCTGTGACACTTTAATACAGTTCCTCATGTTGTGATGACCTCACCATAAAATTATTTTCTTTGCTACTTCATAACTATAATTGTACTACTGTTCTAAATCGTGATGTAAATATGTTTTTTCCTGTGGTGTTTGTGGGTCAAAATCCACAGGTTGAGAACCTCTTTTCTATTAGACGAGAAATACAAATCATCCTACAGATGGCCTATCTTCCTGGCATCTCTGAAGGGAAATATACCAGAGACAGTATAGTGTGAGGTAAAGAGAAGTTGGGTGGTAAACCATATCCAGGAACGAAGGTTTGAGGAGTTCTACAGACCCCCAAAGTGCCTTTGTGTGTTGCTTGTTCCATCACCTGGAGACGGGGGAATCCGCTAGCCAGGAGGGCGCGAGGGCTACATGTTGGTGTGTGAGGGACTGACATGTACACCAAGATATGTTTTTTTTTTTTTTTTTTTTTTTTTTTTGAGAATGCTGCTGTTTCCACTTTGGTTTGAATTGGTTTATTGAGGAAAGAGTTCATGTAGTCCAGGCTGGCCTCAAATATATAAGTAGCTGAGGCTATCCTTGACCTTCTGCTCCTGCCCTTATTGTTTACATGCTGGGATAGGCAAGCAGTAGACAATGCCTAGCCTAGTCTACTGTGTTTTATTTTTCATTTAAACTATGTAATTACACACACCCTTCTTCTCTCTCCAACCAGTTCAATGTCCCTAACCCAATTCTCTTTCAAAATCATGGCCTCTTTTTATTTAATTATTATTACTTAAATACTAAAGATGTTGAGCACTTTCTTAAGTGTTTTCAGCCTTTTTTATTTTCTCTATTGAGAATTCTCTCTTCAGTTCTGTACCCCATTTTTAATAGGGGTATTTGGTGTTTTGGTGACTAGTTTCTTGAGTTCTTTGTATATTTTGGAGATCAGCCCTCTGTCAGATGTAGGGTTGGTGAAAATCTTTTCCCAGTCCGCGGGCTGCAATTTGCTCTTGTCAACTGTGTCCTTTGCCTTACAGCAGCTTCTAAGTTTGAGGAGGTTCCATTTATTAATTGTTGATCTCAGTGTCTGTACTACTGGTGTTATGTTCAGGAAGTGGTCTCCTGTACCAATATGTTCAAGGGTACCTCCCACTTTCTCTTCTAAGAGGTTCAGTGTTTCAGTGTGGCTGGATTTATGTTAAGGTCTTTGATTATTCAGACTTGAGTTTTGTGCAAGGCGATAGACATGATTTTATCTGCAGTCTTCTACACACCATCATACCATTGTGCCAGCACCATTTGTTGAAGATGCTTTCCTCCTTCCAATCTATACTTTTAACTGTTTTGTCAAAAATCAGGTGTTCATAGGTATGTGGGTTAATATCAGGGTTTTCAATTAGATCCATTGGCTAATTCTCTATTTTTGTGCCAATTCCAAGCTGTTTTTAGGACTATAGCTCTATAGTAGATTTTGAAGTTGGGGATGGTGATGCCTCCTGAAGTTCCTTTACTGTACAGGGTTGTTTTGGCTATCCTGGGTCTTTTGTTTTTCCATATAAAGTTGAGTAGTATCCTTTCAAAGTTAGTGAAGAATTGTACTGAGTTTTGATGGCGATTGCATTAGTACTTAAATACACACACACACACACACACACACACACACACACCACTGAATCCTTTTAGTGTTCTATGTATGATTTGTTGATGAAACCAGAGCATATGATGTTCAGATTACAGTTGCTTTTATAAGTTTAGACAAAGGGTCTCAGTTGTAATCAGATGGGTAAAATATGGACAATATGACATATTTCATAGCCTGATTTTGAGTAAAAGATAACCTATATAGATTTGGACAGACTTACGTAAAATTAGAAATCAGGAAATGTGAATTTATTTTTAAAATAGTTTCTGAAATGTTGCCTAATATTTATATCCAAGTAAAAGTTTAATGCCTCATAAAATGAAAACTCTAGCAAATGTCTTTACTATGTAGCAGATTTTTTTTTTGATCTGGGAATTGAGGAGAAAATATATCTATAAATATTAACATCATGGTATCTCTATCATGCACTACAGCAAAGAATCACATTTGGGTTTTCATCCTGGGAGTCAAGAGGCATCTTCATAATTCAAGTACCCAATGAAAAAAAGAAGTTATTGTCTGAACTGTTCTTCATTGGGATAATATGAGTTCTGATGAACAAGACTCATCAGCCTCCTAAGAAGAACTATAAATAAAATGGGCTTTGACTCACACTACAGCTCCTTGAGCTACCTAAGCCTGTTCTGTCCATGCTCACCTTCCTCCAACTCTTCAAATAAACAAGGGATGTATCCTTCTGTGGATAGGAGTTCTCAGAGGACCATCCTCCAACTTTAATTCTACAATAGAGAGCCCAGAAGTTCACCTAGACATCATTTATGAAGTTACATAATCACTCTACAAAATGAAGGTCAAAATATCATAACTCAAAGCATCGTTAGACATCGTTTCATTTTCACTGAAATATGATTTCCTGTAACATGATTTTCTTTCTTTCTTTCTTTCTTTCTTTCTTTCTTTCTTTCTTTCTTTCTTCTTCCCGCTGTGACATCCAGTTAATATTCACAAAGAAAAAAATCCAGTCCATCTTTTATTTTTTTTTGAAAAATTCCTGACATTACATAACTAAACTGAACTGTATTAATATTCTACTCTTACATTTCCATGACAAACAAAAATCCATGAGCCAAGCCCCTCACCCCAAAAAATGGAAAAAAGGGAGGAGAAGCTTATAAAACTAAATATGGATATGTCAGCATAACTGTTGGACAGAGAAAGAAATTAAAACAGTTTGAATTAAAAAATCAAGAGTGGATGATAAAGTGTGTAGAAACTGAAAATTTCCAAACTATTTGAAACTTGGAATCATTGACTGTTGAGAAACTACATGGATGGATTATGGGTGGTGAAGAGCAGGGAGAGATTATGGATGAACCTACACTCATCTAGCTGCTCCCCATGCACCTGTCTCCGAGGAAAGCCTGGCATTGATGCGATATTGAGCCAGGCTAATGCTGGCAGCAGACACAGTGATAGTGACCTGACTATCAGTAGATCCTTCCACTGGGTTTGCATTTTGATCTGCACCCCAGACATCTGACAGATGCCATTGATTTTGGTGCCCTGACATCCGATTATGCAGCCAATCAAATCATTTGGAATGGTGAGTTCATGAAAAGTAGTTTGAACAGATGCATCCAAACTATCCCAATAGCCTTTTACCTCTGGAGAGCTGGATTCAGTACCATTGAATCCGGTGTTGACATGGGTCATAGGATAATGAGACTGTTGCATTGCCAACTGGTGCAGCTTGGTCAAATCTGGCCATGGAATGGTTTACTGTCCTTGAATGGTATAGGGCCTCTAGAGGTAGTCCCTCCAGTCAGGGTTGAGGTACACGGAGGGGGTGATGTGGGGAAAGCCAGCACTGTTGCTGCCTGTGCTGGACCAGTCCTGATCACTTGCAAAGATGCCTGGAGGGCTTAGGCTGGTAAGGGATGGTATGGGCTGGTGTGGGGGGAGTTTCCAACATGACCAGGCAGACCTGTTTGGCACACTCAATGATGACTTGTGGAATCACAGCAATAGTGATTTCCCGCTCAGTTGAGTTGGGGGAGCATATCTTCTGTTATCTGGACCTGAGCTCCTGTACTCTCTTATTTCCTTGATCTTGCAACTACTTTTCTCAATGGGAGAGCCACACTGACTAGCAGGAACCACCAACCATAAGGTGACAGGAGGTCTACTGGCAGCTGTGCTATTAGTCATAGAGCTGCTATGTCCTCTTCCAGTCTGTCAATGATCATAGCAAAGGCTTTGAAGATGGCATTAGTTGGTCCAGCCCAAAATGATAATTCTCTCAGGATAATTCCCTTCTGAGATGCTGATCCCTGCACCACTCTCCTGGTGCATTTTCTTGAAAGATTCTCCTTTCTTTCTGATGATACTGTAAACTACCTTTCTATGCATATGCAGCCACCCTCAGTCACACTAGTGTCCATGTCTACTAGTTACAGGGAGCTGGACTTGGAGTAGTCAAGTCTTTGGTCACTGGTGAGTGTGAAAGCCAAAACTGGAGGGGTGAGTCGACTGAGGGGAAAGGGGAACTGGGCTGGAAGGGGAAGGGCAGGAGGCCAGGGTGGGGCAGAACAATAGGGGCGGGCAGGAAGGCAAGCCCCCTCCCCACCATTCACCCCTGCTAGGGGGCAGAGGGGGGGTTTGGAGGAGGAGGAAGGGGGAAAGAGACCCTGGGAAGGGTGGAGGGCGGTGAAAGGTGGGCAGGTGGGGGAGGATGCAGGCTGTGGCTGCTCAAGCTGCTACCTCTGCTGGTCTGAACTAACTTGATTTTCTTTACCAGTATTATTAATTATCTCTACCCTGAAACATCCGACACCATTTCTTAGAAATTATTGTTTCAACTATCAATACGTTTTGGCTAAAGTAATACCCTCCTTTCTTGGGGAGGGAAAACTCCTGTTATCTTACCTGCTGCTCTTTATTTCCATAAGAGCGCCACCTGTGCACATTGTGGCCAGATTGATTTGAACCCAAACTCTACAGTGTTATCCTGGATATCTTCCTTTGGTTACTCTATGTTCTTTCTCTAAATCTTAGTCTATCATCCACTAAAACAAATAAAGCTAAACATCATTTGCAAGTAATTTTTTTTCCAGAATACAAGAGCTCTTTCCATTGGCATTTTGTAGAATATCTGGAAAAGAAAATGGGTAAAATTTCCAAGGAAATACCATTTTGTTCAAGATCTGACCTCTCACTACATATCTTTTACATCCTAGATTTTTCAGGATGTCTTGCCACCCCTTGAGTATGCTATGTATTTCCTTGCATATTAAACAATTTCCTTGTAAATATCCAAGGGATATGCCTAGCAAGTAAAAGAACAATCTCACTCCTTTCTAGTATTTCTCATTGTCCTCCACACAACTTTCATATCATTTGATGTTACTAACACCCTATAGATTTACCTGATATCATTCCTTTTTAGAATCTAAGTTTAGTGACAGCAGGAATCTTGTCTATTTTTCAGGTTATTTATCATCTATGTCTATAAAACGGTCTTGCATCATAATCTCATGCAATCAAACATTCATGAATGGAAATAAATACCAAGCAAATAATTGACAAATAATGCAGAAATTATACAAATTTGTCTTAATGATAAATAATCATATTGATACTATTTGAATCTCACATTTTTCAGTATGACACAAAGGGATTTCCTAAGTATAATTTAAATATATTCAACTACTTGGAAGGAAGTGATGGGTGTCAATGAGAGTTTAAATTTCAAGAGCAAAATCAGAGTTAACACATAAGGAACCAAGGTATGAGGAAAGATGCAGATTTTAGAACATTGTAATGAATTCAGGTACATTTTATTTGAGTCAGAGTATGATTATGCTACTCATGATATCATTAGTTGGTTTTCAATTAGTAAATTTTCTTGAATAAAATGGTTTTTCAGTGACTTTCTAAGTTCTAGAAGAAACTATTAATATATTCATCATGCATTGTGTTCTCACGCAACTGCATCTGCATTTACAGTTTCTCATTTTTTGGCAGGGGGGAACTGGCTCATATATATATATATATATGTATATATACATATATATATATATATATGTGTGTGTGTGTGTGTGTGTGTGTGTGTGTGTGTGTATTTCTTCTTTAACATCTCAATCCCAATTCCCTCTCCCTCCCATACCCCCCAAACCTCCTCCCATCCCACCCACCCCCCACTCCACAGTGATCATCCTCCCACTTCACTTCCAGAAGGGATCATCAAAATCTGGCAAGTCATTTGGAGTAGGGTCTAGGCCCTCTCTCTGTCTCTAGGCTAAGGGAATATCCCTCCATGGGAAATGTGCTCCAAAATTGTCCTTTCATGCACCAGGGATACATCCTGGTTCCAATGTTAGAGGTTCCTTAGACTACCCAGGCTTCTAACTGAGACCCACATTCAGGGGGGTCTGAGTCTGTCCAAGGCTGGTTTCTCAGCTATCAGTCTGGAGTCCACGAGCTCCCCCTTGTTCAGGTCAGCTGTCTCTGTGGGTTACTGTAGCCTGGTCTTGACCCCTTTTCTTATCACTCTTCCCTCTCTGCAACTGAATTTCAGGATTTAAGCTCAGTGTTTAGCTGTGGGTTATAAAGGAAAACTTAATTAAAGTAATTTGTTCTTCATAAATTACAGACTTTTTGCATGACAAAAGTCTCATAAACAAAACAGAGAAATTCAAAGCTATAAATTATTTATGGAAAATATTCCATTGTATTTAGAATTAGTCTGATTTACAATTAGATTATTAAGCATGACATCCTCTTTGAGAACTCATAGAACAACGTATATATGACTGTATTCTCACTGTATATGTAATAGTAAGAAAATTCCCAAACCTTCAACCTCTATTGAGTGTATTTTCTTCAATGGGGTCAACTTCTGACACCTATGTTACTATAAACAACCTAAAGAAACCCATTGGGTCTCCCCAGCCTCTCTCTCTCTCTCTGTGTGTGTGTGCGCATGCGTGCGTGTGTGTGGGCACACACGCACACACGCATGCGCGCACACACACACACACACACACACACACAGTACAAGGAATTGAAAAAGAAAAAGATGATCAGTGAAAAAAAGAAATGGTAATGTGGAGTAAATATACCCAAATACCTTATGACTTGCATGGAAATGACATTTTATTGAGTATTATTAATATGTTTTAATAAAATGCAACAATAACATCTATACCCAAAGAGGATTTTATGCAACTATGCTCATAGAAGAATATGAAAATTTTCCTCAGGTCTTTCAGAACAAGTAAAAAATGGAAAAAGGTATTTGTTGGAAAGATATGAAGTAAGGCTAAGAGCTGGAAAAATAGTCTTGCCAGGAAAGAATATACCAATTTATTAATGAATACCAAATGATCTGCTGAGAGATTATATGTATACATGTAATATTATATAGACGAATTAGGTTATATTTTGGAACATATATGTATATACAGACAACAACAATGTAAAAGATGCCAAGGACTTGAAAACCAGCAAGAAGGGAAGTATGGGAGGTTTTGTATGGAGAAAAGTAAAGAGTTAAATGATGTATTTATATTATAATCTCAAAACTGAAATAAGAAATATCACAGATGAAACAGAGCAAAGGAAATAAATACAAAAGCTCTGGAAGTAGCTAATATGATCGCAACATGTTACTGCCTGGTTTCTTTTTTCTGTCCCCAGACACAAAATTCCTTTAACAGAGTTGCACTTTTGACCAAGGAAAAGGAATTCTAGAAATGTGAATCAACAGAGTAAACATCCTGCTTTTCTGCTCTCACAATTGTCATGAGCAAAAACAATACTGAAAGAACACAAGAGCATGCCTCACATGAACAATCCCTCCACAAATGAACACTTCTCCACTAGCTATGAATTATGAACAACAACAGCAAGAAAAACTCATAAACCAAAATACATTTCTGCAGTGTAATTGATTCTAACTGATGAAGAAAATCCTGTAGCATCTCCACCAATGAAAATTGGAAAAAAAAATGCCTTAGCCAACCTGTTATCCTGAGACCATGGCAACTGAGAGCTAAGATCATCTGTTCCTGAGGAAGCAGGGGAGCAAGGGCAATTATCCACTATTGAAGACTTCGTGGGTGATCTCACTCTGTCCCAGATACATTTCATTATGAAAGAATAAATTAGCTAACACTGCCAAGGTCAAGTTCACCTAAGGTAACAGGTTGAGGATGTTTCTTACCAATTGCCTATTTAGCAATCTTACATTTGCTATCAAATAAGAAACTAATATAAAATGTCAAATGTTGATATATAGTTCAACTGGAGAACTTTAAAAAGCTTGCTAGCCATGTAAAATGTCCCGACTATATTGACAATCTAGCTAGAAGTTCCGCAACTGTGTCAAGAAATGCCTGGGATTTAGCAATTCAGAACAGAAATGCATGTATGTGGTCACCAAATAACATGTGCAAAACTTTTCATGTGGCATTTTACAAAGCTTGCATCAACTGGAAAATACCAAAGTGATTTACCAGCAAAGTTAACTGCTTGTGGAATGCCTACCTAGCAGAACTCTGCACAATTGGAAGTGAATAAAATTCATGTATATTTAATGTGGGAAATACTGAAAAAAAACCTGGATCATCTAGCAAATGCAATATGGTACAAAAGGAGTCCAGAAATAACAGTATGATTATTGTTTTGTTCTCAGAAGATTCAAATAATATAAGACAAGGAGATTAGAACCATGGTAAAACTTGAGGCATAGAAGGAAGACACTGGAAGGATTGGTTGGCTTAGGGGTACTGGTGGTACAAGGATTGTAAAAATATATCTACTTTAATTTTACATTCTGCATGTATATTGTATTTTAATAAAATACTTTTCCTAAAAAAAATGTGTTTGCAGGGTGGAGCAGAAATCACTAGGAAGAAATGAGCAAGGTAACTTTCTTTGACTGGGAATTATTTCTAAAAAGTCCAACTGTAAAACAAATATAATTCCTTTTTTTATTGTACAGTTGACTTGGTGTCCATCTTGTCTAACAACAGCTTTGGTTTGTCCCTCTAATCAGAAGATATCCCTGTTCCTGTTCCAGAGAACAGGCTCTATTTCTAAAGTTTACTGAAATGTATAAAGTAAGAATAGTAACTCGGAATATATCATTCTGTAAGTAATATCACACACATTGGCAATTTTAACTTTGAAAAGCCTTTTGGAACTTCTATTCTATGATCCAGAAAGTATCCCTGATGATGATTTCTAGTGTGTACTTTAGCTACTGAGTGCATGTTGAATGACTTTATATTATAAATAGATAGGCACCACTAAGGCATTGCGTGGCTTGGTTCTACATTGTTAATGATGCTGCCACCTCTTCTTAATCTATTAAATTTAGAACTATGCTACTGGCACCAACTCTGAGATAGCAAAGCTCACCATGATGCTTAGCAATTAGTTGGAGTTAAGACTAACAGAAAGATTGAGAATATTGCTCAGTGGTAGAGTGAAAGTCTAAGAAGCAGAAAGCACTGGCTTCAATTTGTAGGGTCCGAATCTAGCACCCCAAATCAGGCATAATATCAAGGATTATGCTAATGATTAATGATGCTCACTGATGTGGAGTGCTAGGGGTAGACAAATGAAAACCCCATACAAGTAACTAACTGAAAAAAGGATGTAAATTGTTAGAGCTACCCTAGTGTACTGGCCAACAAAAAAATTCACCTTATCAATTTTCAGGTATACATCTGATTTACATGTATGAGAAATGTAGCATAAATAAATCTTGAGATTGCATGAGCATTTATGAGATAATAACTAAGTATATACAATTGAATATATATGAAACACAAACACACATGCTATGTATTTTTGTTGACATACACATGTATGCATATATTTTTTCATAATTTGTCTATATTCTATAGAACAATTAGCAATCACATTCAAATGAACTCCTCTGTTTCTGCTATCTAAAATGCCTGGCTAGAGTAAATACATTTACTTTTCCTAAATAAAGTATTATGCAGGAGTGATATTTCTTGAGTAGCAGTGACTAAATGAGAATTTCTATGGCTTTACATTTACAGAGTTTGATCTCATTTTATTATTAGTCACCATGCTTTCTTTTTTAAAAAAATGCAAAACTTTAACAACCTTGAGTTTGCACTCACAGTTCTGGGATTTGAGCTGAAAGGCTGACAATTTAGCCTTTGTCATAGATTAAATTTTTATCTACAATTAGAGTACAAAGTTAAGCTAAAAACACACACACACACACACACACACACACACACACACACACTTCCAGTATTTGTTAAAATTAAGAATTTAGAACTGTATACTATATTCTGGATGTGCAAGTATTGTTAAGGATGTCATCTTTGTCAACGAGAATGAATGGCAATAGACAAGCAAAGTGGAATGTATTATGGTGAAACTAAATCGTCATTTAGTTTCAATGTAGCAAGATGCTGGCAAGCAAGGCTAGATAGTCTAGGCTTTGGATACTAATTCTATGAGTATCTGTTGCGATTATAGGACTGGCATTCAGTGGATCCTTCATGTAATCATAGGCAGGAATGTTTGGGAGTTAGGAGTAGAACCAAGGTCAAGAGATAAGTCTCTTCAAGGCTGGGAGAAAGTGGTTTGGCTTCTTTATTTATGAGTCCCAAGATGTTTGTAAGCCAGATTAGGCACTTTTAATGGGAAAAGGTGGGTGTATGAGCTTGGAAACAGAAGTTTCTGATGGAATCCATGTCATATTCAACAGCTGAATCTTCTTTGTTGGCTGGACTCAGAGGTCAAAGGAGATTCTCTTTCCAAAATTTCCTAAATATGCAGGGAATTCTAATTATGTTCCCAAGCATAGGTAAAGGGCTAATTTAATAAAATATATGCCATAAAATAAGCATCTGACATTATAAAATGAATTTTAACCATCTAATGAATTACTTAGGAAGAGGTGGACTTTGAACCAGAATCTTAAGAGCTGCCTTTTACCTAAATTTTTTCTCCTGTTCTTACACATTCAATCATATTTACTCATTAATTTCATTATTTATTGAAAGTTCTGTCTAGCAGTATTAGGGATTTTGCTATGTACATATTTATTAACTAAGCTGTGAAATCTACTGCTGAATGATTTTAACTGAGATCATTGGACATCTACTATATGACTGAACCAATGCAAAATACTGGATATATGATAGAGAAATTCAGGCTTGGTCTCTGTAGTGATAAAGCTTAAACAGTAGGAAAGGAGATTGGTGTTTGTATAATGAATGAGTCTCTTATTAGGCAGAGATAGAGATGTGACCAGGAAATAAACAGATAGTCAAACCCTGCTCAGTATCTCAGAGAAATAAATAACACTGTAAAGGATGACAGAGGAAACACTATATTTAGTTACAGCATTTTATACATCTGAATGCAGATTTTTTTAATGATGAGTCATTAGAAAGGAACATTCTGCAACTTGTTCATCAAACTTGAATGTATAAAGTGCATTCTGTACTAAGAAGAGACAACAACAACAAAAGTCTTTACAAGTGACCTTTAGGTGAGCTCAGATAATCATGCTCATAGTCACATTAAGGAAAGAGTCTGTAGGCAACCAGAGAGATCCAAGGCTCCTCAGAGGCCCCAATGAAAGGATAAATGAAACTTTAGTTCTGTGTCCTTGTCAGACTGGGCAAGTCCTGTCTGAAGCCAGGGACAGTGCCTGAGATAAGTCAAGGTTACATTTTCTAGCGATCTGTTTTCATCCGGCTGGGCTGTGGTGATCAGTACCAAGGCAGCTGCGTCTGAGGTATCCTGTGTTCTCTGTGCCAACATTATCTGACTTATCTCTCTGCTGACCTTGGCTGATCTCCCCCTCCCAATAGTATATATGATGTTGTGCATCTTAATAAACTTGCTTGGTATAACTCATCAGCTTATGTAAGACCTTCTGGCCCCAGATATTACTTTTGTGTCTTTAGTTCTCATCTTCTTGATTCATTATCCCCAGTCCTCCTACTTGATACCTTGATAAATTGGAGTCTTCTTGTGGGTTCAGGTCAATCACTAGTTCAAAAACAACTTAGAAGAAAAAAGAACTGAGAACTTCTTTATTTTTATATTTGTTATCCTCAAGGTTAGACATCTGTATGCCCCTCAGGTGTCTGTATCCTGCGTCTTATGCTTATAGAAAGATGCTGCCTGTGGCATTTGTTTTCACACACTGTTTTGTTACAAAACACTCCTTTTGCTATTTGCATTTCAGGTTGTCTATAGCACAGTATTTTTTTGCTTCTTTAAAGTTTGCATCTTAGATTTTGTGGAGAAGCCCCTTGTGAATCTAAGCAGCAGTTGCATAAGCACATAGCTGAGGTCTTGCAAACACTCTGGATTTTACAATATGAGTACTAACTTCTACCTTCCTTTAAAAAAATGTTTATTTTTTAATCTCTTTTAATATTATCTGGGTTGATATCATATCTAAAATGTGAGCTTTACTTGAAAAAATAGAGAA
Organism: Cricetiscus sungorus; assembly: GCA_030556225.1. Classification (NCBI taxonomy): domain Eukaryota; kingdom Metazoa; phylum Chordata; class Mammalia; order Rodentia; family Cricetidae; genus Cricetiscus; species Cricetiscus sungorus. The sequence goes on from JANBXA010000007.1 coordinate 118,631,909, forward strand.
TTACAATATGGAAAAAGGCCATAAACTTTTAAAATTATGATGAAAATGCTTTATCTAGGAAGGTTTTTATGACCACTTGCATTATGGAATGAGACCTTTTCTCATTAGTCTTTATTTTCTTCATGTTAACAAAAACTCCTGAAGACAGCTATAAGAAGGGCCTGGAGAAAGATGCAGCTGGATATCCTAATGTATAGGAATATTTAAAGCCTGTGCCTATCTTCATGTCTTAAATATCATGACTTATCAAGTATCACACTCAGGTTGTATGGTCAGCTATGCACATCTACATAGATTATTAACCACTCTAAAATTACAGCAAATTCTACAGATCTATTGATTAACATATTTATGGTAATATGTGGCTTTGATACAAAGTTAGATGATTCCGACTATGTTTTATAAAATAATGTATCACTTAAGAGTATTTTAAGGTCTATTATAGAGCCATAGTCCTGAAAACAGCTTGGTTTTGGCACAAAAATAGATAGGTAGACCAATGTAAGAAAACTGAAAACCCTGATATTAACCCACATACCTACAAACACCTGATTTTTGACAAAACAGTTAAAAGTAAACATTGGAAGGAGGAAAGCATCTTCAACAAATGGTGCTGGAATTACTAAATGCTGGTATGTAAAAGACTGCAGATCGATCTGTGTTTATTGCCCTGTACAAAACTTAAGTCCAAAGGGATCAAAGACCTCAAAATAAATCCAGCCACACTGAAACTCTTAGAAAAGAAAGTGGGAGGTACCTTTGAACAAATTGGTACAAGAGACCACTTCCTGAACATAACACAGTAGCACATATGTTGAGATTGACAGTTAATAAATGGGACCTCCTGAAACTGAGAAGCTTCTGTAAGGCAAAGGACAAAGTCAACAAGACAAAATGGCAGCCCACAGAATGGGAAAAGGTCTTCACCAACCCCAAATCTGATATAGGGCTGATTTCCAAAATATACAAAGAACTCAAGAAACTAGTTACCAAAACACCAACTAATCCAATTAAAAAGTGTGGTGCAGAATTAAATAGAGAATTCTCAATAGAGGAATCTAAAATGGCTAAAAGGCACTTAAGAAAGTGTTCAACATCCTTAGCCATCAAGCAAATGCAAATTAAAACAACTCTGAGATACTATCTTATTCTTGTTAGAATGACTAAAAACACCAAAGACAGTGTATGCTGGAGACAATGTGGAGAAAGGGGTACATTCCTCCACTGCTGGTGGGAGTACAACCTTGAACAGCCACTTTGGAAATCAATATGGTGGTTTCTCAGGAAAATGGGAATCAGTCTACTACAAGATCCAGCAATTCCACTCTTAGGCACATACCCAAAAGATACACATTCATACAACAAGGGCATCTGTTCAACAATGTTCATAGCAGCGTTATTTGTAATAGCCAGAACCTGGAAACAATCTAAATGCCCCTCAACAGAAGAATGGGTGGAGAAAATGTGGTACATTTAAACAATGGAGCACTACTCAACAGGAAAAAAAAACAATGGAGTCTTGAAATTTTCAGGCAAATGGATGGAACTAGAAGAAACCATTCTGAGTGAGGTAACCCAGTCACAAAATGACAAACATGGTATGTACTCATTCACATAAGAATTTTAGACATAGAGCAAAGGATTATCAGCCTAATATCCACAAAACCAGAAAAGCTAGGAATCAGGAAAGACTCTAAGAGACACATACATGGTTCTCTGAAGAAGGCGAAAGGGACAAGATCTCCTGAGCAAATTGGGAGCATGGGAGGAGGGAAAGGGGAATTAAGAGTTAGAGAAGTGGAGAAGAGGAGGTGATAGGAGGACATAACAGAGGAGGAAGATTGAGTCAGGGAAAGAATAGATGAGAGCAAGAAAAAAGATACCATTATAGAGGGAGCCATTATAGGTTTAAAGAGAAATCTGGCACTAGGAATACATCCAGAGAGCAACAAGAATGACAACAACTAACAATCTAAGCAATAATGAAGAGGCCACCTGAAATGCCCTTCCCCGATAATGAGATTGATGACTACCTTATATGCTATCCTAGAGCCTTCACCTAGTAGCTGATGGAAGCAGCAGACACCCACGGCTAAACACCAGGCCAATCTCCTGGAATCCAGTTGCAGACAGGGAGGAGTGATGAGCAATGGGGTCAAGACCAGGCATGAGAAACCCACAGAAACAATTGACTTGAACAAGGGGGATCTCATGGATCCCAGTCTGATAGCTGGGAAATCAACATAGGACCAACATAGATCCTCTGAATGTGAATGTTAGTTAAGAGGACTAGGAAGCCTATGGGGCCTCTGGTAGTAGATCAATATTTATCCCTAGTATAAAAATAAACTTTAGGAGCCCATTCCATTAGAGGTATACTCTCTCAGCCTAGATACATAGGGGAGGGCCTAGGCCTTGCTCCAAATGATATGACAGACTATGAATATTCCCCATGGAATGCCTTACCCACCCTGGGGATTGGTGAGGGGACAGGGGAGGAGGAGAGCATGAGGGAACTTGGATTGACATGTAAAGCAAGCTTGTTTCAACTTTAAATTAAAAACAATATAGTAAAAAAAAGAAAAGAAAATCAACCTCAAAAAAAAGAATGAAGCATAATATATATAACTTCAATGTATTGACTTATACACTAATTGATAAAGAAAAGCTATTTTAATTTTATCTTTATACTTGCTTTATTTTCCTGGTTTATTCTCATATATGCATATATATATATGTAGTATTAAATGTATGTAAAATGTAAACATGAATTGTAGAAATGGTACAAATGTATACTACATAATAATGTCTTAGAAGCACCTTGAATGTACAAATTAGATTTTAGAATATGTGTTATAATTTTAGAAATGGCCTTGCCTAGTTAATAAAACAGTAGCTTAAAAAACCCTATACAATAAAGGAATTTCAGGAGGCATCACCATCCCCGACTTCAAGCTCTACTATAGAGACAGGTAGACCAATGGAATCAAATAAAAAAAAAATCCTGATATTAACCCACACACCTATGAACACCTGATTTTTGATAAATCAGCTAAAAGTATACAAGGAAGGAGAAAAGCATCTTCAACAAATGGTGCTGGCACAACTGGATGATGGTGTATAGAAGACTGCAGATAGAATCATGTCTATCGCCATGCACAAAACTCAAGTCCAAATGGATAAAGACTTCAACATAAATCCAGCTACACTGAACCTCTTAGAAGAGAAAGTGGGAGGTACCCTTGAACAAATTGTACAGGGACTGCTTCCTGAACATAACACCAGTAGTACAGACACTGAGATCAACAATTAATAAATGGGACCTCCTCAAAATTAGAAGCTTCTGTAAGACAAAGAACACAGTTGAAAAGACCAAACGGCAGCCCCCAGACTGGGAAAAGATCTTCACCAACCCTACATCTGACAGAGGGCTGATGATCTCCAAAATATACAAAGAACTCAAAAAACTAGTCACCAAAACACCAAATACCCCTATTAAAAATGGGGTACAGAACTGAAGAGAGAATTCTCAATAGAAGAAGTCAAAGAGGCTGAAAGACACTTAAGAAAGTGCTCAACATCCTTAGCTATCAGAAAAATATAAATCAAAACAACTCTGAGATACTATCTTACTCCTGGCAGAATGGCTAAAATCAGAAACACCAATGACAACTTATGCTGGAAAGGATGTGGAGAAAGGAGAACACTTCCACTGCTGGTGGGAGTGCAAACTTGTACAGCCATTTTGGAGATCAATATGGTGTTTCCTCAGGAAAATGGGTCAGTCTACCACAGGTCCTGGCAGTCCCACTCTTAGGTATATACACAAATGATCCACATCCATACAACAAAGACATCTGTTCAACTATGTTTGTATCAGCATTATTTGTAATAGCAAGAACCTGGAAGCAACCTAGATGCCCCTCAACTGAAGAATGGATAAAGAAGATCTGACACATTTACACAATGGAATGCTATCTGCAGGGGTTGGGGGGAACAAAAAACAAAAACAAACAATGGAGTCTTTAAATTCACAGGCAAATGAATCGAACTTGAAGAAACCATCCTGAATGAGGTAACCCAGACACAAAAAAAGAGGAACATGGTAAGTACTCACTCATATATGGATTCTAGCCATAGAGCAAAGGATCACCAGCCTATAATTCACACTGACAGAGAAACTAATGTATAAGGAAGAATCTAAGAGGTTCATACAAGGTTCCTCACAGAAGGGGAAAGGAACAACATCTCTTGAGTATATTGGGAGTGTGTGGGGGGGCAGGGAGCTGAGAGGGAGCTAGGAGAAAAAGAAGGGGAGGAAAGCACATGGGACTAGGAAGATTGAGTCAGGGGAGGAATAGATGTGTGTGTGTGTGTGTGTGTGTGTGTGTGTGAGAGAGAGAGAGAGAGAGAGAGAGAGAGAGAGAGAGAGAGAGAGAGAGAGAGAGAGGAGAGCAACAGTGAAAAAGCTACCATAAATGCCCTTCCCTGATAATGAGATTGATGACTAATTTATCCACCATCATAGAGCTCTCATCTAGCAGCTGATGGAAACAGAAGCAGACACCCACAGCTAATATGCCCCCTGACTGATAGCTGGGAAACTAGCATTGGACTGACTCAGACCCCTTGAGAGTGGGTCTCAGAAGGCCTAGGCAGCCTAAGGGACCTCTGATAGGTGGAACCAGGATGTATCCCTGGTGCTCAAAAGACTTTGGGAGCACATTCTCCATGGAGGGATGCTCCCTTAACCTGGAGGCAGGAAGAAGGGCCTAGTCCCTACTCCAAATGACTAGATAGATTTTGTTGACTCTTCCTGAAAAGCATCAAGCTCCCTGTTGAGTGGGGGGGATGGGATGGTAGGGAGGGAGACAAGGAGGGAGGGAGGGAGAGAGAGTGGGGGGAAGGGAGAGTGAGTGAGTGAGGGAGGGAGGGAGGGAGGGAGGGAGGAGGGAGGGAGGGGGAACTGGGATGGTTATATAGAATAAGAAAATTAAAGAAAAAAACAATGGCTTAAAATAAGAATTTTTTGGGAAGATAACCAGGAAACAGATGCTCTGTGGTGCTTTAGTCATCCATTGATGATGAGCCTATAGAAGATTTAACACCTGTCTTATTAAAACATGCATGAAATAACAAAACAATTTCCAAAGGCTTTACAGAAAAGCAAGCAATACAATTTGTTCTTTAAGGAAAATGTTGACTTATGCTTGGACTTTCAGTCCAAGTTCAGACTTATTTCTCAAATGTTTCTGAATTGCTTAATACTTCTGCTTCCACTGCCAAGTCCTGGCTGGGCTATGCCTGTTTGTAAGTCCACACCTTCCAGCTGTTCTTCCAGCTGTGCTCTGGACTCCAAGCTGGATTCTAAATTCTCTTTAAGGCAACGAACATAGCCTCACAATGACAGCATGAAATCTAACTTTATCTCTGTCCATTTCAAGACTATTTTTGAACCTGGGCTCATTGGTAAATTTAATTAAAGTAATGCACAGTGCTGGGTAGTGTATTCCTATAATCAACTCCATTTCTAACAATGTCTAATATGAGCAGAATATTATGTTACCCCCTTTAAAAATTCATATAATCACTTTCCAGCCCCATGTACCTCAGAGTGTAATTTTTCTGTATTTGAACATGGCAATGAAATTTCAGTGAGGATCTCAATATAAAAAACTTGTGTCATTATGAGTCAATAGATACGTGTTCAAGAGAAAGGTTCATGGGATGACAGAGGGATAAGGAAGCCACATGCAAGTCAAGAGAAAGGTCTCAGAAGAAATTACCCTGAGAGACTCATTTGGAAATCCAGCCTCCAGAACTGTGAGAGAAGCTTTGCTTTTTAAGCCACCCAAATTCTTACATTTTGTCATAGGACAGGCCTAGCATTCTAAAATGCGTGTGTATTTGGTAGATAAAAAAATTAACAAAGAAGAAAAAAATCAATATGTTCAAAAATAAAGTTTTAGCATAGAAAATATTACATATATAAAGGTGATATGAATGAAATTGACAATTACCAAAGCCCAAATAGACATCTTTCATGATCAAATGATACTTCAATACTTGGAATTGGTTACATATGAGTTGTTGCCAAAGAAGTCCAATGGAAACCCCCAAATAATCTAGTGTGTTGCAAAGGCTATAGGATGACAAAAAGGCCCCATTGCTGAAAATAATACCTACACAAACCATTGAACAGGAGGTCAATGCTTTTTGCATTCATCATCAGAGAAGCTTCCACTGCACCAGATTGGTACCGAGAGACCTGCAGTTAGATCTGCAGTGTATGATACCCTGGAATACACAGCCTTAAATGGGATGTTTCCATCAAATCTGTCCATTCTGTGGTCAGAGAACCCTACAGAAGAAGATGCAGAAAGGATGTAAGAGCTAGAGCTGATGGAGGACAACAAAGAAACTAGGCTGTCAATAACAACAAAATCCACACAAGTATGAACCCACAGAGACTGAGGCAATAAGCCCAGAGCCTGTACCAGGTGGGGTCCTACAGGTGAAAAGAGAGGACACATGTTTCCATTCCTAACTTAGAAGCAATCTCCAACTCATAGTCACTGGCAAATGAAAACTTAGTTTTCTCCAACAGAGTTTCACTAGGAAAACTAAGGACTTGTAGTGATAAAGCTGCATGCCCAGCAATAGATGGCCAACAGAAAACAAACACAACATCTCCTTTTCAGATTCCTTATTCTCCAAAATCACATTAGAACTTTAATTTTAAAAATTTTTATTTATGTATTAGTTTAATTTTATTGTTTACCCTACAGATTTTACATATATAGGTACCTCATTCTTATCCAAGAACAATTAACCTAGAAAAATATATGGCAAACTCTAGTGCACCAACTTTTATATAAAGTATACTACTGATTTCAAGACTCATATTAACCCAAACTTAGTACGGTAACTCAAACTCCACTTTCTCCTATAAGCAGATCATCTTGACAGAACAACAAACCAGAAAACATCAGAATTAAATGACATCATACATGAACTGGACCTAATATATATCTATGGAATATTACATCCAATGACAAAGGAAACACATTTTATGCAGCAGCCTGTAGAAATATCTATAAGTTAAACCATATCTTAGGACACAGATCTAAAGAAATACAAAAAAGTGGAAATAATTCCATGTCTCTTAACTGATCACAGTGTAAGAAAGATTCATCAACTAAGTAACTTCTTCAAGGAGCAATAAATTCATCTCCACATTGGATGTGAGTGATAGGCAGCCAAAATTCAGAGTGCTCATGTTCTCATCAGAAAGAAAAGAGAAGAGGAACTGTTAGCTTGTCACAAATATTTCCCACTTTGTAATTATAAAGAAAAAACACTTGTTTATCTGTCTTATCAGTTCCAAGTATGCATTGAAACTAGAAAAACAGAGTAATTAATACATCTCCAGTTTTCAGAACCTGTCCTCTCTCTGCTCTGAAAGAGAGTGAAGACATGGTCACACTTCATGCTCTGCTGCAATAGCAGGTGCTACCATTGATGGAACTCCATCTTGTGCCAAATTCAGTACTCAGCAAGTTCCAACTTGAAAAACTCACACTTCTGTTAATAGTAAGTCACCACAGAGAGGTGACACCACTTTCAGTCAGCTTTCCACATTTCTTTTAATCTTATTGTAATTATATATAGCTATTTCTAGCCTATTTTTTTCATTTAAATAAAGAAATATTGATGAAAACTATACTTAGTAGTTCAGGATTGGAAAAATGCATAAGTGTGATTTATAGTTATTAATATTCACTTAAAAAATCCAAACTGCAATATTTTCTTTATAAGAAACATAAAAACTTTGAAATATCCTATTGTTTAAATTTATATTTAACTTTGGTTGAGAACTTAACCCATAAGCATTATATTTACATCTTTTTCCCTCTAGCTTCTCCCATATCCTCTACTCATTCTGCTAATATTCATTACCTCTTCTTTTTTATTATGCCACACACCACACACACACACACACACACACACAGACAATATATATATATATAAACCTTGTAAGTCCATTTTAGTGTTGATCTTATGTGTATGAATTTATGTGCCTGGGATTAGAGAAGGCCTTGTCCCTGGAGAAGACTGAATTCCCCTGTCTCTAAGAAGCTATTAGTTGCCTATATCTTTTCATCTATGGGAACCTGTGAGATTGTTCCCATCCGCACTGGGATGCCAACTAATATTATCACTGTGCAGCTCTTTTGTAGGTAACTGTATTTTTGACACTTCATGGATACAGCTTTCCTGTATGCATAGAAGACACTATATCACAGCAGATGTCTTTGTTCTCCCTTATAGTCCCTTACAGTCATTCAGCTTTCTTTTCTGAGATGATCCCTAAGACTTAGGTGTAATGTTTTTATTGTTGATGTATTAACTGGGGCTGTGTTCCTCATGGTCGCCTGTTCTTGTATTTGACCAGTTAAGGATTTTTGAAGTTTCTTTGTCTGCTTATAAAAGAAGCTTCTTTGATGAGTTGTGAGAGGTAAAATTATCTATGAGTAAGAGGATACATCTTGCTTTTGAGAACAAAAATATTTTGCATATTATAGATTGTACAGTGATGGTAATTAGGAGTATTTCTAAAGCAGAGTATGGAGTGGTTGATACACTCAAGGGACAAGGCCTTCTCCAATCCCAGACACATAAATTAATGAACGTGTATAAAACAAGCATACACCACTCACATGCAGATACATATGCACAAACACATATGCATACACATACATGCAAATATACATGTTCATGTTTGTTGAGATAAGCATTCATGTGCCTACATATAGATGCATACATGAGTGAATATGCATGTGTGTGCATACATTCAGGTGCATATGCATGTGAAGTGTGTGTGTGTGTGTGTGTGTGTGTGTATGTATATATTTCACAAGATGAACACTACCACATTAGGAAGTTGACTGTTTCCCACTACCCTTTCTACTTTTATGAAGAAACATTTTTTTTAAAGTAACAATTTCTCTTGTCGGAGTTTCCTCATTGACTAGAAGATTTCCAAGCCCAGATCCATACTTTTACAAATACAGGTAAAAGGAAAAAACAAGACAGGAAAACAAGACAGGAAAAAAATAGCCTGAGAATGGGCTATTTTCCACCATTTCTTCCTTAGGGTTTCAGGACCAGTCAGCCAGCATTGCTCCCCTTAGTCGGAACTTTTGTAGTTCTCTTCATCAACCTTTCTCTGGCCATCATCCAGGCCTTGTTATATTGCCAACCTCCTCTGCAACTGTCTTGGAGAGCTATGAAGGCTCACTCTGTCTCTGTCAGTGTGGGGTGACCTATGGCTGAGGACAATGATGGAAGGTGACACAAATCTTAAGTCCTTCAGAAAGGAGGCATGTGGAGAATAAACCAGGCACAGTGGCTGCTCTGGTTCAAAACCCTATACACATACATCAGATCTGTCTTGTGAACTGTTAAATAATTCCAATATCCATAAAGATCAACTAAATCTGGTTCTCTTGGAATGAATGCATTTTTAAGACCTTTTCAATGTGACTGGATATTGCAGGTGGAAGAATTTCTGAAAGGAAAAGCAACTACAAAGGCTGATCAACTTTAGTGGATATGCTCATCTCCATTCTGAAAAACTTAGGCCAAAAATGTCATCTTTCTCAGCAGGGAAACTGGAGGAGGCATCTAAAGACAGAGAATTTTGGCAAAGCTGACTATGTCCTAAGAAACTGGAACTGTCTTTCTCACAAGAGAGACAGAGCTCAGAACTGAGCCTGTTGGGGAAAGGCCAGGAGAGAACATCCAGGCCTGGAAGACAAGCTAAGGGGTGGATCAAACTTAGTGGGGAGGAGTCTGATGCTGGGCGGCAAACTGGGGATCAGGAAAGAAGGCCAGAGTGGCTTCTACAATCAGAAGGAAGCTTGGAAAAGCCCCCATGAGTGGAGCCAATGAGAGGTATGATATCTGGAGAGAAGAATTGGGGGGGGGGGAGAGGTTTAACTGACCACAGCATTAAGGAGGAAGTAGAAAGATGAAATCATGTTTAATTAGCTGGTGATAAACAGTGATAAACAGGCAAGGTTGAGAAGTTCAGAGCAGGATCCAGGGAGAGTGACAGGAAGAGCAGAGCCAAGTTGTCTATTTGCTTTAAGATTCAGAGTCACTCTGTACAAAGTCCCATGAATTGTAAGCTTTGGAAATTAATTTCCCACGGTCTCTGCAAATGCAGGAGAAGGAAGATGCATACATAATTTCATCTTTCAACTCATACAAAAGGTAGTCCATAATCCAACAATGATTAGAAGAAGGGGCTTGAGGGAAGTGAGAGTATCTCACAGTACTTACCTCAGTCAGTTAAAATACTAAAACTGACAATATAGGTAAAACACCACTTGCTAGAAAGTTACAAGAAAATGGTGTCTTTGCCTTTGGAGAAGAACATTCTGCTTTGAGGGCTTAGTAGGTGAAAGGAGGCTTTACAAGAAAATTATATTTGAAATGTATTGAAAGTAGAAATGTGGAGTTACTAAACAAGAATATGAATGAAATGCTGCAAAACTGAACCAGACACTGAGTATTAAAATTGCTTCATAATTAATAAATGAGATATGAGTAGTAAGGGATTAGCCAATAAAAGGACTCTTCATGAGCTGGAACCTCAGAATGGCCCCTTAGTTTTCAATCTCTATTAAATTTCCCTGGCCGTGGATTTGAACCATGACATATTTTACACGTTTGGTCTTTCTGTTTCCAGTTGCCATTTCCTCACTTGTAAGATTCCCATAACATATTTCATAGATTATATCACTAGATTTTTTGTTTTGGTTATAATGTTATTTAGGAATCATTAATAATAGCAGAAATGGAGTTGAAATGGCTTAAAATTTGGAGTTTATATTTTAAGTTGGCAAAATGCATAATGGTAAGTGACTGTTTTCTTTTGTTTTCTTTGACACTGTTGACACTGCAGTCCTTCGACATTTGGGCTGTTTCTGATACTCTTTGGAACTCCTTTTGATTATGTGGTTACAGTATCTTTAATCATTGCCTCTGTATTTAAAACAACAAAGATGAAAGCCACATATGCATTGTTCTATAATTGAAGTAAGGCTTCTTAGAAGTCACTCATATGCTCCTGCTTAAACCTCATTTTGTCACAGGTGAGAGTCTTCTCTTGCTATAACACCACTGCAAAGAGAAGACGGCCCAAGGAGTAAGAATGATGGATATGTTTATAGTGTCTGTAGCTAATGCTCACATCATAATTTATGTCTATAGATCCTGTCTCCATAGTCTGCTTTGATTATCTAATTATCTTCCAGGTTTAAACAACCAATCACCATGTGGTGATAACTTTGCACATCAGCCACTCAGTATCATTGGTGACTCCTACCTAACTTTTCAGAGTTAGTAGATAACAACAACTTTTAGATGTCCTGTTATGTCTGCTTTGATTCCTGATTTATACTTCTTGTTAGTCAATGTGGACATAGAATTTCGTCCCAATTGGGAATAACTGTTGTGTTTATGCTACTAGATCTAGATTTGATTTCAGAATAAAGTAAATCTATTCAGAGGCCTGGAAATTACTTCAAGAAGGTACCAAGTCCTCTTTTCTAAAAGAGGCTCACAGATTACGAGAAGATGACTCTTTTGTGGGTTATTTACTGTTCTGAGTTTTCCAGAAAAACTGAGTTCTGTTTTTAATAAGAGCATTTATTCTTTGGATTGCTTTTCTTAATCATGTATGTCTACATCATAAGTTCATGAGCTTGTATTCTCCCTACTTAAGTAGAGCATGAGCCTCTTATATAATATATGTTTTGGAAAAGAATATTAATTATATTAATTTAGGGAATAGCATTTTTTTTTGAGACAGTTGCTCTCTGTGTCATTGGAGCCTGTTGTGGATACAGAGCCAGCTCTGTATACTAGGCTGGACTTGAACTCACAGAAATACACCTGCCTCTGCCTCCCAAGTGCTGGTCTGCCCATTGGCCTTAGGCTTAACCTTCCAAACTGTAGCATAATTATCAGTTGGGATCTGTTCCAAGGCAGGGAAAGCAGGATTGTCTCTCTTTGTGTACTTCCATACCTGCAGCCCTCACACACACTTGGGCCATCACTCTAAGACTCTCCTGTTCTTCACAAATGCCATCCTGGGTCTTCCCTCACCCAGGGCTGAGGTCCCTAAATTAGTATGCTCTTTGACCTCAGGCTCAAGGGCAGCTTGGTTTGTGACAACAGACTGTCTCTCTAGATGATGCTTGATTGCTACCCTCTTGGTCAGAAGGTGACTCAATGAGGGTTCTGTGGTAAACATGTCCCCTAGAGAAAACACTGTCATGTTAAAATCCATATTTAATTGAGGCTTTTAAGAGCTGTGACTTTTTTTGAGGACAGTCTGTCTGGTTTTCCTTCAGCTAACACTTTGGAATTTGTTTGGAGTCTGTCCTGAATCAGGGACCTGCATACCTGACACTGTATTGGACTCCTTTCAATGTAGGGTGCCTCTTTATTTCTGTTTTATTCCAGTATTTTTTACTTCATTCTTGGTTCTCTTATTTTCAATTTCCCTCTTTAAAGTGTATTTCTTTTATCTGGACTCTCTGCGCCTCTAGATTTCCCAGAGGTATCCATTGGTCTACTGTTTTACCCAGAATTCCCTATACTAAGTAAAATCAGGGAACTGGCATTTAAAGTAATATGTTAATGTTGATTAGATATATGCTTCTCACAGCAAAAACAGTGACATGACATTAGAGCTTGTTTTCTTTTGGTTTGGATAATACTGCTACAGAGTTCTGCTGGGAGTTATTTGTAAGGTTCCCATCAAGGACATTTCCCCCTAGTGACTTCTCATGATTGTACTCAGATGATGTAAGTTTGTCAGGATGGTCCAATTGTTATATATGAGGCTCTAACAAAACTATACAATTCCTTAAGGACTTTGAAATTTGATCAAGGATCCAAACAGTGTATTCTCATCTTCTTTCATATGAACAAACCAAATAGTTATTGAAATTTTCATAAAATATATTTAGTAAACTATTTATTAAAGTTTTTTCCTTATAAGATGTTAGAACAAAGAACCTAGTGGTCATGCACAGTCTGGGTCTACCATAGGAGGTATATGATTACAATCTATACAGGACACAGGATTCACAACTGTGGGTTAGTGGAAAATCTTTCAGTTTTGTTTCCTGTGTCTATTTAAGGTTTTCTCATTTAACTACTTTAAAAATTCCTATTGTATTTATTTATGTGTGTGTGTGTGTGTGTGTGTGTGTGTGTATGTGTGTGTGTGTGTATGTGTGTATAGTGTGTCACATATAGTATGTATATGTGTCACAGTGCAATCCTCTGGTGGTCAGAATACATGCTGTATTCCATCATGTAGATCTCAGGCATCAAGTTCAGGTCTTATGGTTTGGTCTGAGCCATCTTACCATCATTTATTTCCTTTTCTTTTAAAACATATTTTAAAACATTTACCTTAATTTTTGGCATATGAAAATATCACTTTTTCTATAGTGTTATTTCCACTGACACTAGCCATTTTCTAAAGAACATAATGACAATATTTTAATAAAAATTCAATTCTGGAAAGTTTTTCAAAGGTGGTGACTTCCATATAATACCTTACTATTGGACTTGTTATGAGATTCATTAGAATAGAATTAAAATTTTAATATATCAGTCACAATTAATTAGAAAAACTATACACATAACATACATATTCTCAAAGTATCATGTAAGTTCAGCTTAATATTTTGGTGCATTATTCTTTTTAGTTTTTTTTTTTCCCTTTAAACAGAGTTTTACTATCTAGTTCAGACAGGCACCAAAGTAGAGATCTTCTGGCTACCGACTTTTAAATATTGGCTAGGGTTGTTTAGGGATAGCTTTTCAATCTTACCATGTAAATAGAAGTATAAGACATAAAGTGATAAGCTATTACTGGCATTTTACCATGAGTGTTGCTAAATGAAGATAGGTCATGTAAGTGCTATAAGAAACATACATTTAGCTGGGTGATGGTGGTGCTGGCCTTTAATCTTAGCACTTGGGAGACAAGTGCTATCTCTTGGGAAACAAGGTGAATCTCTGTGTGTTCCAGACCAGCTTGGTCAACAAGAGCTTGTTTCAGGACAGCCTCCAAAGCCACAGAGAAACCCTGTCTCAGGAAAAGAAACATACATTTATATGGAAGCTCCTTTACTCAAAATTTTAAGTCTGTGTACTTTTTAAAAATTACCATTGACATGATTTTGATGGGTAAATGTGAGATGTATGATCTCCCAAATTCAATGTGGAGTTGTATTGCAAAGAGGAAGTAGTGACCTGAGTCATTTCCATCAACTCAATAATAGGGGAAAGTTGAATACACCAGATGCTACACATACACACACTAAGCACTGAGTCCCAGAAAACCTATGAACATTTGAGAAATGAAGACTGAGATGTAATAATGCTATAGCTTTTCAAATACAGAGTTAGTTCACTAGTGGCTACAACCAGTAGTGCTTTTAAAGGGAACTAAAACAGAATGCAAAGTATCTTAAGTTATCACATGAAGTAATGTGTGTGTTTGTGTTGTGTGTGAATCAGGCTATACATACATACATACATTTACTTTGGGTTAAAAATTATTTTATAGTAGTGAACTGTAACCAAACTTGATGTATATCCTAACCTTGTTTTTAGTAGTTGAGTTTCAGTCAATCCCAAGTGGTCAGTTATTCAAATTGTATTCAAGTAAAACAGACCAAAGCCTTGCTTTAACAACTGAGGCTTCCTCTCTTCTGTTTTCTGTATTACACTTTCTTTCTTTTCACTGGCTATAAACACAACCTGTCCAGATGGTGGAGTGGGCCACTTGGAAAAACACTGGGGATGACTTCTTGAATCTGGAGTTACAAATATAGCCAACCAAGATATAAAAACAAAGGTTTGCTCTAATTTCTCCTTTAATCAGTATGACTTAAAACATATCAGCAGGGACTGAAAAGATGGTGCAGCAGTTCAGCACATCTATTGCTCTTGCAGAGGACCTTGTTTGGTTCCCAGAATCCATATGGCAGCTCAAAACTTCCTAACACTCTGATGGAGGAAGGACCAGATTCTTTTTATTGGCTAAGCAGGTACCTGACATATATCTTGTACTCTTAAACACATGTAGGCAAGCAACACAATAAAAATATTATTAAATGTTAAAAGAGAATCTTCAAATGCAGTGTTACCTATGCTATAGAATGGAGAATATAAATAATTATTGTGATATGATTAAGAAAAACTGAATGGTGCTGCTATAATCTTAGTTTTCTTCTGCTTTTATCTATTATTTCCCACATGTGAAAGTGTGACATGTCTTATTCTTCATGTTAGTTATTTTCATAGCTACTTTGGCCATGTATGCTCCATATCTCCAGCAATACACATAGGTAAAGGCTTTTCTAGAAATAGCTTCTCTGTACCTTTCTCATGAATTCTACAGGAGTTCCCAACAACACTCTAGTCTTGGTAGATACCAAAGCCCTTCCTTTTGTTGGCAATGATCTCAAGTATTTTCTTGCCTGGAGAAGTTTCTATTTGATGTGCTCATCCTTCTACAGAGTCTTAACCCTGTCACAGAGGCTCTGCCATTATGTGTGAGACAAATAAAGGATATAACCACAAGAGTGGTCTACAGTGTGCAAGGACTGTTCTAGAACCTGGTCTTTAACACACTGTTTAATCACCTCAAACAACTGACACAATCCTTGCTGAAATGGTGTAATTTATGTTCTAGGAATGACAAAGAGTCTCCTCTTGATAGATTTGACAGTGTGGGTAGCTGCCACTTAAATCTGGCAAGCAATGCTGCTTTAATTAACCCATACATTTTAATCAGTATCCTGTATTTAGGGATAATAAATTCTCAGGTAAGAATGAAACTTGTCAGAAAGATGATCAAATGTAGAAAGTTCAGGTATGCAGCTGATTGAATCTTTGCAAGCTTATTTATATAAAATGGTGTATAAATATTTTCTGTCTGCATTGTATCCCCACTGCATTGCAAGTCCCCAGAATCTCCATGCTACGTTTATTACTCAATATTTAATTTCAGTGTGTGGAATAAATAACGATATGTATGGGTCAGAAGGCCTAAGGTCAGTTCTCTCCTATTTTGTATTTGTTTTCGATTGATACCTGGTTCCCTTTTCCTCTCTTTTCTAGCAACCACACTACTGTGTTCTCAACTATAAGATCAATGGGTTTGGATTCCACATGTGAGCCAGGGCATGCCCAATTTGTCTTTCTCTCTGCGTGACTTACTTCATTTAGGGCAAAGTGCTAAAGAGCTTCTTTGTATGGTTGTAGAATGTTTCACTGTGCATAAACACCACATTCTCTTTGTTCACTCAGCCACTCACTGGCAGTTATGTTGCTTCCATGTTTTGGCTTCTGTAAATAGTGCTGAACTAAACACAGAGTTCAGATGTTCTCTAACATATGATTTCCTTTGGGGAACAGTTGTATTGCAGGACTATTGGGTAGTTCAACTTTTTTGAGGAACCTCCTGTTTTCACATTCTTATTCTGGCCAACAGTAGATAGGTTCCCCTTTCTTTGCATTTTCTCCGGCATTTGTTACTTTTTATCTTATGGCAGTAGATACCCTATCTCATAAGAGGTGATGCTGCAATACAGTCTTACATTTTTTTCTGATGGTTAGAGTTAAATGTTGTTTGTTGTGGTTTTTTCAAACTAAATGTGAGATCTCTCTCTCTCTCTCTCTCTCTCGTGTGTGTGTGTGTGTGTGTGTGTGTGTGTGTGTTTCTCTCTCATAAATTTCCAAGGAATGTGAATAAGATCCAAATGAACAAATAGCAAGATTTCCTTTATTCAAAGACTGAAAGAACTGATGCTGTTAAAATGTGGATAGATGCAGAGTATCCCATGGGTCTTAGACTCAGTGAGAGCCTCACTATATAACTTCAAATCTCTGTCTTCACAGATGTATAGAAAGCATAACCAATCCTAAGCCACATGTAGAACCACAAAATTTCCTCAAATACCCAAAATGATTTCAATCAAAAGAAACAGAAGTGGAGACACCAGAGGATCTGGTTTTAAAATAAACTACAAATTATAGTAACTAAAATATCATGGTACCAATGGAAAAAAATATACACAAAACATAGGAAATGAAAGGAGAGCCCAGCGCTACACCAACACACTTATAGTCACCAAGAACATAAAGAGGAAAGAATTTCTTCAGTAAATGATGCCAAGAAACCGAGTAAGTGCATCCAGAAGGATCAGTGATTGGAGATTTGAACATAAGATCTAATTCTATGAAAACACTAAGAAACAAGAAATGCATCAGGACATTGGTATAGGCAATGCTTTAAACTGAGATCTCAACACCACAGACAACAATAAATAAATGAGATTACACTGGACTGATAGTATACTCAGCAAAGAACATAATAACAGAGTCAGAAATAAACTGTAGAGTGGTAGGAAATGTTTTCAAAACCCACATTAGACTAGATGTGAATTCATAAGAAATTTAGACCAGCTCAGCAGCAAGGAAACAATCAAATTTTTAAAAAGAAAAAAAATACAAGACCAAATTGAATGGTCATCTTTTCGGTCAGCTGTAACAAGAGTATCAGCAGCTTCAAGGTTCAGCTCTCTCACTCTTCCTCATTGCCTCATTGCATTTGAAGTTTATCCTGTGAGAGATCTTACTCAAAGCCAGGACTTCATCTATCAAGTCTACCAAAAAGAAAAGTTGTCAAGGCTTCCCTATTTTCTGAACTCTAATCTGTCTCTGAATGTCCCTTAACTATGTGGTTGTCAGAACCTTAATCTCTCCTCTGCCAAAGGGTACTTTACAGCTGAAGCAATGCCCATTATGTCACCCTTTTCATCCCACACATGTAACCTTGAATCCTCATCAGGTTTGTTCCTCTGAATATATTCAGAAAGTTTCAGATCAAGACTTTGCACTCTTGAGAGTGAGTACCTCGGTTCTTAAAAACTGCTTTTGCCCCAATACTCAATGTCAAATTTTATGACATTAATCTCTTTCCCTCAAGCCTCTTGTCTTTTTATATGCAGTAATTTATGATACTAATGAAATTTATCAACTATCTATCACTTTTATGCCAATTGCACTCTCTTAGGAATTTGAGCTGTACCATTAACAAAAAACAAAAATATTCCTATATCCACTCATCTGTTATTTTATCACTTGAATACTTCTCTGACTACTAAATTGACTTCATCCCACTCACCAGTTCCCTCATCTACAACTTTATCATTGGTGATCCAGTACTTCAAAGAGGATGTGTGCCCAGTGACTGCACAGGTACAATTGAGCTTAGGTATAGGAGGAATCATTGGCCCGTCCCTGCATCAAGGAAACCCAATAGCCTATAGAAAAAAAATTGTGTGACGTGGACATAAAAATATTTCAAAAATGGTATGTGAGTTTATAGGACAAAATATTTGACAATCTAAATTTAATGACAAAAAATTCTAAAAGCAGCATGTCCTAAATTGAATCATAAAGGTATAAGAATTCTTGAATAGACAAAGTCCAATGAATATGTGCTATCCAAAATAAAATATCTATCAACTATTCCAGAATAACATGGATAATTAACAGTTTTCTTCCATACCCTAATCTCCTGGCATAATTAGAAAGATATTATTTGTAAATCCAATCTCATAAGATTTTTCTCAACACACATACACAGATACTTATGTGTCAGCTCACTTATTTATTTGTTTGTTTGTTTATTTGTTTGATTTTCTTGAGGCAGAGTTTCTCTGTATTGTTTTGGAACTTGCCCTGGAACTTGCTAAGAAGACCAGGCTGTCCTCAAACTCATAGAGATCCACCTGCTTCTGCCTCCTAAGTGCTGGGATTAAAGGCATGCACCACCAACGCCCAGCAGTTTCACCTCTTCCGTGTAAGTTTTTTTTATGTAGTTTGAGGTAATTGACATACATTGTCTTACATTTATGTTCTCTTTAAATTCCATTAGCAGGATTTTGTGATTTTTAGTACACTATTCTTCCACTTCCAGTTAAGTTTGTTCCTAAATAGGTTTTGTTGATGCTATTTCATATTGAATTATTTTATTAATATTTTCTGGTTATTTGTCAGTACACAGGAACACAGTTGATTTTTTTCCTGTTGACTTTTAATCCTGTTGCCAACTAAATTTATGATTTCTTCTAAATAGTTTGGAAGTTTACTATAACTTCTAATAGTTTAGAAACTGTACATTTATTTTTATATACACAAGAATACACGTTAGATGATTTTTCTTCATTTAGAATTCAAAGGCTTTCTCCATGTTTTGTACTAGAAATTTTTCTCAAATAGACAAGGCAAAAATAGTCATTCATATTTTGTTCCTCATCTTAGCAGGAGAATTTTTAGTCTTTCACTAGTGAATGTGATGATAGTTACAAGGTTTGACATTTAACACATTGAGTTATGTTCTTTTATTTAGTTTGTTTTTGTTTGGTTCTTTGAGACATGGCTTTTTGCAACAGTCCTGGCTGTCCTGTAACTCACTTTGTAGTCCAGGCTGGCCTCAAACTCACTGAGATCTGCCTGCCTCTGTCTCCCAAGTGATAGGATTAAAGGAATACACCACCACCGCGCAGCTGAGTTATGATCTTATTTTTAATGTGTTGATAGATTTTAGCACAAGAAAGAGTTAACCATTAAATGCCTTCTTTTCACTCTGATTGTCATGACCAAACAGATTTCTGTTTTTACTTGTTGATATGGCATATTACGTTGACTGTTTTTATATATTGAATCTTTCATATAATACAGTGATAAATCCTAATTAGAGTGATCTATAAATATTTTTACTGTGCTATTTTTTATCATGTTACTAACTCATGGCTGAGAGTTTTGCTCATGGACATGGATATACAGTTTCTTGTAGTGTGTTTGCCTGGTTTAGGCTTAGAACACACCTGACCTGATCAACCCAGTTACCAGGTGTTTTCTTATTCTTTTTTTCTTTTTATGAAAGATTAATGGGAAGGGTTGACAATTTCATTAATAAACTTCTTTTCTCCTGGTTGCTTTTAACTTATCTCTTCACTTAATTAGGTTTCATTCTTCAGCTCTTATCCCAAAGTCTCTTACCCAGGGATATCATCGCTAGCCTTTTTCTTTTTTTTTTATCATTAACATTTTATTTATTGTTGTAGTCCATTAACAATTTAGTAAGATTTAAAGAAAATATTCTATAATCTATCCCATCTTTGTGAGTCTAAATTCCTATATGTAACTTATCTTTAATCCTAACCAAGGAAAACTGTAACCATAACTATCTGTCCTCATCTCCCTCAAAGACCACAGAAGGATAATATATAAACTCTAGAAATTACAGAGACAACTCGCCCGGTCAGTCACCTGAAGTTCTTCTGTAATGTTTCATCTTCAGCCTGTAGGCTATAGTGTGTCTGGTAGGAAACTTTAAACTGTCTACCTGTATTGGCAGTTTGTCAGTTAATTTTGTCTGTGTCCTGCAGACTGTCTGGCAGACTCTTCCATATAGCAGGAACCCTGCAGCAATGTTAGTCTTGTATCAGCAGTCAATTTTCTGTGGGTCCTGCATGTCCAGTTTATACAACATAAAGCCAGACTGTCCAGACAAGAGCAATATCTTGTTCAAATTAGTCTTTTCTCTTTAGCATGGTTTCTCAGACCCTTATTTAGCAACAGCACCAGACACAGTGATACTATATAACTCTATAGTTATACTGCATAATACTGGGTGGTAGCAGATAGAAATACTAAAGGAAAGAGAGTGATCCCTGTGTCTGTTGATGTATCCTGGGCCCCTCATGCCAGATACATATTTGACCCTTCGTAAATTCTAGTTGAGTGCCAGGAAAGAGAAAGCATTCTTGGATGATTATCCTCTGTTCTTTAGCTGCCTACTCCCAGGATCTTCCTATGATACATGACGATTAATTTGCAATTCCTCTCATCAAAAATATTTTTTGGCAGTGTTTTGTTCCCCTCTCTACAGACAACTTTATCTCCTGTGCTTAGAAAAATTGCTGCTACTGACTCTGTCACCTAACATAGTGAGATCATCCCAATAGACAAATCAGATCACTCCAGTACAAGATCTCTAGAACTGTAACAGAACACAGTTATTCGCAGGATGGAAACCATAAACTCCTAGCTATAACAAAGCATCGAAACACACAAAAGTGACAATAAATGGGTGTCAAGTACTTGGAATTTACATTTAGAAACATTGAGTAGATTTCAAAGAAGCTGTGTTTTTGTTCTGAATTGACTGCTATGACCAGGAAGGAGAGGCAATTCTATGACTAGGCTATTTTATCGTTATTATCTAGGCAGTGGGAAAGAATGGAATGCAGCCAGATCTGTAATTAGTGAAAAGGTATTTGGCCTTTTTTGTGGTTTGGATACTGTGCTTGCTTTTGTATGTTATGACATGATTACAAAGCACTCTGGTTATTGTTTTGTTCCATCAAAGTCAGAGTGGCTTTGTCTGCATCTGTCTTTTCCTGAAATAATGTTCAGAAGGGGAATACTGTATTCTAGCTGCCAGTGCCATGTTAACTTTCCACAGTAGGAAGGTATTGTAATAGCACCTGGATTTCAGAAATAGCTTTCCTTCTTAGAGTGAGTCACCTCAGTGAGGAGAAGGGTATATAGGAGGCTTTCCACACCAAGTCTGTTTGTACCTAAGTCTAAGACTACAAGCCAGTTTCTAGGCAGGCAGATTGTGATTCACAGATAACAGACTTTTAAGAAAGAACATCTTGTTTTTCATTTTTGTCCTAGTTTCCAAGTCATATTATGTTATTGAATTATGAAGTTAGATAAATAGATGTGCATGGAATTCATTGGCTTTTACTCATTTTCATAACCACACAGAAGGTTAGGAAATCAGAGCAGCCTTCAAAATATTTTCTAAAATCCATAGCATCTCTACAGAGTTTGAATAATCTCTTCAAAATTATCTATATTTTAACAATGAAGGAAACAGACAACTGAATTTTCAGAAAGCAAATCTGTCACTGATACTGGTGTGATGTGTGCAAAAACTACATGAAGGAACCAAGTGTACTAGGCAGCATGAAGATAGTAATAGGTACAGGCTGATTCCCTCTGTGCAGTGTGAGGTTTTATATTAAAGTAGATGGTTATTTGATAACAGGAGTTGCATGGCTAACAGAAGCAGGAAACACTGTGATTTACCCAAATTCTTCTGGGATCAGTGAAGCCCAAACTATAGTGGGTTCCAGAAAAGCACTCTGTACTTGCTTCTATGAGAAGGCTTTGATCTTATCTAAGGCTAGGCAAAGATAGTAATTTGTCTCCAGGTCAAATCTGAACCATAGACAAAACAAGCCATTGCTGATACCTTCTTGACTTAAAGCAAATCAAAGGACAACATGGTTATGAGTTTTCGTAAGATCAATTTCATAGCTTAATTAAAGCAAATAAGCTACAGGTATGTAAACATTACCATGTATCATAATCAGAGAGGGAGTGACAGAGAGAGGGAGAGAGGAAGAGAGATAGAGATGGAGAGAGAGAGAGAGAGAGAGAGAGAGAGAGAGAGAGAGAGGTTAGAAATGTATGTCTTAGAATAGAAATCTCTCAGCCATAAGGGACACAGAGACGATCTAGTCTTCCATACTTGAGTATCTGGCCCTAATAGCTTCTTTTAATCATTCCTTAAAGGTTTACTACTTCTCCATAGTTCTAGTGCTTTCTTCATGTTTCATGTTATCGAATAATTGGCTTGTAACATTATGAAGAGAAAGTAAAACTTCCAGGAAGACCTATTCATCTTACATAAAAAGATGTTTTATAGTACCTTTATATTTCAAATGTGAGGAATTGCTTCTACCTGGAGCTAGTCCCCAGATGCCTTTACTTCTTGCCTTCTCACACAACCATCCTCATGAATAACTTCTCTCCCTCTATGTCTATCTGTCTCTTCCTCTCTCAAAAAGCCTATAAGAGAGAAGACAGTTCCTCTTCATTCTAACATATAACATGGCCATCCTTCCTCATTAGAAGTACATTTTGATAAATGATTTGCATTTTTGAAACGTGATTTTGATATAACTTGTATATAAATATGTGTATATATGCCAGTGTATAAACACATGTGTATACATTTATTAATACCAGATTTTTATTTAGAATTGTTGACTTTTGTTGATCTCCAATGTTATTTATTGAATTTTTTCTTGTTCCATTCAGGATTATTTTCTAAAAGAGTGTTATTTCTGAAAAATTTTAAGGCGTGTAACTATTAAATAAATTAAATAAATAATAGGCATCTTTACAAATTAGAATGGTTCAATGGTAAATTATATCAACATCATGGATTCATTTAGCAAAAACATTACATACAAAGGCATACATGCCAACTACTAAGGACTGATATTAATGTTTTTCTAATAATAAGTTACATACTTAAAACTCCATAAGAAAAGAGCTAGAATACTACAAATGTTTTAAAATCATAAGATACTTTTAAATTACTTGATGAATGAACTGACAGGAAAGCAGGAGAGAGGAAATTCAGTGATGATCAGAAAATAATTGAACTAAAATATAAGTGCAGAATTTGTGGATGAAGCCAAGATCAGTGGAGCATGAAGTATCTTCCCACTCTCTGTTAAAAGTTTAATTATGTGATGCTGACTCTTGATTATGATACAGATTTGCAAAAGCATCTAGAAGAATACTGAAAACAGAAGCTCAAGATTTTATATTGAGAAGGAAGAAAGCAGCACACTCAGAAACCATGAAGTGTGGCAGGACTACGTTATCTTCCTATAAATTGTTTTCTGGGGAGGTCCTTGATACCCCACAAATCTAGCGGTTTTTGATAGTGTTGTCAGTTATATAATAGAACTAGTAAGTCACTACTACTAAGAAAACATATGCATTTGGTTGGAGGATGTGAAAAAGGTACTAAGAAAGAGAATGCTCCCCATCAGAATTTTCTATTTGTGAGGCCAGGAACACCAGGGATACAGATTTTGTGAGTTATTTTTCATGATGCAGTTGTCAGACACTAACCCATGCAACTGGAAATAACTCTTTACTTGTGTTCCTGTAAGCAATTCCAATAAACTCATTGGCTCAAGAAAAAAAAAAGGAGAAAGAAATGTATTTCAATATGAAGAGTCCATACTATCCAGACTCTACTTAGGGAAGGATAAATACAAATATTCTCCCAACCGTTAAATGTTGAACAGTTATACAAACTCACTACTACGCTTATTTGACTCCTCATATGCTCATGGTATTTTTCTGATTAACCATCACATCCAGAAAACTCACCAGTGGTGACTGTTTCCTAAATCTTGGTTTCAAGTTGCACAGTGAATTATTGTAAAACACAGTAGCTTAAAGGTTGACATAATTTGTGATCTGCCTTGGACTTTGCTAGAAAGTTCATCAAGACAAAACGATGTTAGCTTTCCTCAATTCTTTCGTGTTTGGAGACCAGCAGGAATAGTCAAAGGTTAGGAGTTAGAAGCATCTAAAGTCTTATTTACCCACATGCCAGGAGTTTAATGGTGGCTGGAACTGAGATTCAAATGCCATCTTAAATAAATCAGTTCTGTATGGTCTTCCCATGGTTCCCAATATGACATTTGAATCTGAAGGTGGGCATCCTGAGACCGAGCTAGAGGGAAGTTCCCATGACCTAGTGTTTGAAGTGACATAGTTGTTCCTGCCACTGTCTAGTCATCAGTCTTTCCTCAAATGACCATGGAATTTCTTTGCTTCCCTGCAGAACCCTGAAAACTCAGTGATGTCACATGTTTGGAATACTCAGTTGTCATAACCTGGTTTTGTACAACAAAATAACTTAGAGTGGATAATTTACAAACAACAGAACTGTACTTTTCAGAGTCCTGGAGCCAGGAAAGTGAAACAACATAGAAATAGCCCATTCAGTGTCTGAAGTGATCTGTTCTGCATCCTCAGATGATAAAAGCAATTAATCAGGAAAATCAAAACAGTTACTCAAGACTTTGTATTAGGGGACTTCCCACATGCCTTCTATTTGGGTTCAATATCTAACTCTGGAGGGGACACAGATGTAGTGACATCTTGTTTATATTCTAACAAATGAAGCTTGCCTGAAGATCAGTGGATGGAGGTAGCCACTATTTAATCACAGAGGTCTAGAGGTCTCTACAGTCAGACCAGAAGTGATAAGGTAGGAGGAGACAGGAACTCAATCTGTTTTCAGCTGGGAAATTGAGCAGGTAAGGAGGCTGTGGTTTTGTTTCTTCATCTCTCTGATCTCTCGGCATTTCCCCCTATATCTGACTCTGGGCTTTTATGATTAAGACCTATTAGGATATGTGTTACATATTGGCACCTCATGTTTGGCTCCTTATGCCAATTCCCAAATAACCACTCTAAGGCTTAACGTTAATTACAATTGTTTGGCCAATGGCTCAGGCATATTACCGACTAGTTCTAACAATTAAATTAACCCATTTTTATTATTCTGTATTTTACCATTAGGTTGTGGCTTATTACTTAACTTTTGCTTTCCCACTGACTACATGGCATCTCCTTGACTTGGCCTTCTTTTTTCCATAACTCTGGATTTCCCACCTACCTATAGTCTGCCTGGCCATTGACCAACACAGCTTTATTTATCAACCAGTAAAAGCAACACATATTCACAGCAAACAGAAGGAAATCACATATCACACAGTCATAAAAGAACCTTTTGAAAAGATTATAATTGATCATAAACATGACATTATTGGTTTGTATTCATAACAAATGTAGCCCCAAACTTTACATATTATTTTACTTAATGTTTCTTGGTAACAAGTTGCATATGCTAAACACAGACATAAAAACACATTGTTTTCATTTCTAAAAGAAATACTATGTAGTTTCTCAAATCTGAAATGTGTAAGCTTGTTTATTTTAGCCTGCTATAACCTTAATAAAAATTGTGTGTGTGTGTGTGTGTGTGTTTCAGATATGTGAGCATGTGCTTCTGTATTTTCATGTGCAATTGCATAAGTTTATGTGTAAACATGATGTACATGTGTGTGCAGGCTAGAGGTTAAGCTCATGTGTTTTTCTCGGTTACTCTCCATCTCATTTCCTCAGCAAGTTCTCTTCATGGACCTCAAACTCATTATTATTTTTGCAGGGGGGGCATGAGGCAGATTTTCTCAGTGTAGCCCTGGCTGTCCTGAAACTCACTCTATTGACCAGGCTGTCTTGGAACCCACAGAGATTCATCTGCCTCTGCCTCCCAAGTACTGGAATTAAAAGTATTCATGGCCACCACCTGTCTCAGGCTCACAAATTTAGTGAAGCTGGCTATGCAATTAGCTACAGAGGCCCACCTAATTCTCTTCTACTGCACCTGGATTACAGAGATTAATTTCCATGCCCAGATTTCTCTGTGGGTGCCAGGGACCTGAACTCAGATCTCCGTGCTTTCATAGCAAACATTTTAGCTACTCATCAGTCTCCCTAACCCTAAGGATAGGCTTTTATATAGATCTTAACCTATACATTTGCTCACTATGGACTCACTATATTACTTCATATTCAGTCAGAAAATCTTTAACATTTTAACCACTTGAATAATTGTAGTCTGAATCTTTCCATTGCCTTTTAATAGACAGATCCAAGAAATTAGGTATGGTAAACCTGGGAAATTGAGACAGATGTATAATCAGTTTGATGCCATGTTAGACTACATGATAAATTTCAAGATAAGCTGGATTAATAAAACCTATTTTTAGAATAGCATCAAATAATTTTGGAACTTTATTTATTAGCAATACAAACTACACTGAATATTTTGTTTGAAAACATTTGTTCCCATCTGCTTTAGGAGGAAGCTTCTCTGAATTTCTTTTAGAAATGAAGAAAAAAAATATGTTTCTATGTTAGTGTTAACATACACAACTTATTACCAAGTTCCATTAAGTAAAAGAATGTACAAAGTTTCGGGCTACATTTGTTGAAATACAAACCAATAGTTACATCAAGTTTATGACCAATTGTAATCTTCTCAAAAGATTTATTCATGACTGCTGAGTAAAACACTCATATTCATAAAAAGAAAATAGATTTGAATGAGAATAGACTGAGCTTCATTTAGTACTTGCAGGCAGTCTGAACTTATCTCTAAGCTGAACTCCTGGAGCTGGAAACTGGCTCATCTCTAACAGGGCATCCTTGTTGCTCCTGAATCTCCAATGATGAAAAATTGAAAAGTACTTTGTTTTGATATATTCTGCAATTCCCAACATCTTTTAAAACATGTTTAAAAATAGACTCTAGAATAAAAACATTCTACATTACATTAAATCCTGATTTTTAGTAAAGTCAACCTAATGGGTAAATTACAAAATATATTGGAACTATGGTGTTTGAATAACATAACATTTATAATTAAAAGATTACATTGTAAAAATCATGTTGACTTCTGTAATCTCAGTACTAGGAACCAATGTTCTTAGTAAATTGGAGAGGAATGAACTTAAAAGGGATGAAAGCAGGAGTAACACAAACAAAGATGAGCTCAACAACAATTTAAACAAAAAATGAAGCAAACACTGGGAAACATTTTTAGAATGTTGATAGATTTGGTCCATTTCTCAATATCTGTGGCTCCCCTCTCCCCTTTCCAGCTCTTTTGGCTCTGAGTCCAGATGGATTAGCCACAGAAAACATCAATACTTATAATCTGGGTTTAAAGCAGCATTCTCCAACATCACTAGGAGCCACAATCCCTCTCCCCAGTTATCCCAGAGAAAAGATCCTTTGCACTGTTTAAATATGGAACATTGCTCTGTTACTTAAGATTTTACATGAAAATATATAATAATCACTTAGTCACAAAGGCATTATTTTTTTTTCAGGAAGATTATTTGAGAATGGAACAAGTATTGCAGCTTTACAGAGCACAGATTCCAATGTTTGATAGTGTTCTACTGGAGAAGACACAGTTTTCTACCTCAAAGAAAGCCGGTGTGGATAAAAACATGTGTTAGCAAAGGATCACACATTCCTGGCATGTCAAATGTATAATATGAAAACCCAGTAGCAAATTTCTTTGTTTAAATTTGTGTCTACATAAGAAATTGAACCCCTAGATTTAACTGTACACATTTGGGATAAATATAAAACACCACCTATAGGCTCCAGAAACTGAACAAAACCGGGAATATTCTATCACAGAAGCAATGATGCCATCAGTAGTTTATTGGAAAACATAATATTTTAGATTTCTACTGTGTTGTGCTATGTGGCTTATGTTCTCCTCTACTTCTACATGGTTTGATTTGATTCTTCTTCATATTATTATATTATATAATATATAATATTATATATTATACCAGGAAGTTACCTTGAGTGAATTCACATCACACCCTCTCTTTTGACTGTGATGAGGAACAGCTCAGCTCAGATCTCACTTGGGCCTCTTTTCAGTCTTCTCCAAGCAGGCACAGCTCATAGATCAAGGGGAGAGCTGGGCAAGACTAATACACAGAATTCCTCCTCCCTTCTGGCTTTGTTTGTGGCATTTTTTTCCTGCCCTCTCTAATGACCCCGATTGCTGTGATCTCTTTCCCATTCCTCTAGGAAGGAAGCCAGACTGCTTTTTCTTAGATCTTAGCTGAGCCATTCACCTACTGTTTCAACAGAGGCTGCCTGGCACATTTGAAGTGGATTGTGCTAGATTGTGTTCACCCATGATCATTGCATCTGCGCAATGTACCTCTTCCACTACTTGTCTGGTTTTGTCTGTTGGAGATCTGTGCTAGTTGTCTTATATTTTATCCAGTGTTTACAGCAAGTTTCATTTCCTAAATGCTAGTCCAATGTCACTACTAACATAACTGTTTTTGTTTGGTCCTTTTGTGTGTTCATAGGAAAGGGGGACATGATGTGTGGTGGTATATAGTTTATGATCTAATAAAGCTTGCCTCAGCCATAGAGGCCAGGCAGTGGTGGCACACACCTTTAATCCCAGGACTCCAGAGACTGAGAGTTCAAGACCATGCAGAGCTACATGAGAATGAATCAGTCTAAAAGAGAAACAGAACTAATGCCTTTAATTCCAGCACTAGAGAGGTATAAAAGGCTGGAGCAGGGTCTCAGCGCTAGCATTAGGTCTCTAGACATGCTGAGTGAATTCGAGGAGCAGTGCAGTCAGGAGCTCAGTGCAATCTGAGGATTGCACCTTAGGTATGACCATTAGTAGAGATGAGAACTGTCTCTGGGTGTATATTATTCATGATAGAGGCGTAAGCTGGCTAGTCTTATGTCAACCTGACACACAAACTAGAGGTGTCTGCAAGGAGGAAAACTTAACTGAGAAAATGCCTCCATTAGATCCATCTCTAAGGTATTTCTTGATTAGTGATTGATGGAAGAGGGCCTAGTCCATCGTGAGTGGTTCCATCTCTGCTCTGTGGTTCTGGGTTCTATAAGAAATCAGGCTGAGCAAGTCATGGGAAACAAGTCAGTAAGCATTATCTTCCTATGGCCTCTGCATAAGCTTATACCTTCAGGTTCCTGCCCTCTTTGAGTTCTTGCACTGACTTCCTATGATGAGGAACAGCAGTGTGGAAGTTTAAGCCAGGTGAACCTTTCCCTCCCTAACTTGCTCTTTGTTCCTGATGTATTCTCATAGCAATGGAAACCTTAAATAAGACATGAAGTGCAAGAAGGACTATGGATTTCTGCCTGCCCTCCACAGAATCTGTTTGATTGAATTCTCTGCTATTTCTAGACTCTGCAGTCCCGTGGCGTACAATTTTTATTTCTGATTTCAAATCCAAAGATTAAGTGTAAGTTGACAAAGGCTTCTACCTTCTCCTTTTCTGAACTTAGATTGCATTGTGATGGAAAGGGGTCGAGGGTGGAAGGGAGAAAGCAGCTGGTCTGGCTTTGTGAATATTTCTTCCAAAGTTTCTATCAGATATACTGAGTCCTCAGAGTTCCTGGATTCTATTCATTTTTACTCATTCTATTCCGAAGCCTTAAAAGTTATTTGATTATATGAAGTAACAAATAGAGATAACTCATTATTTTTGTAAAATAAATATTTTCTACATAGATTTTTATAAAGCTACTAAAATTAATATACTGTAATCTAATATCTAGTTAATACTCAAAAGTTTTCAGTTTACTCAAATATCACCAAACCAAGATCCTAATGAGGGCCATACATCCCTTCTATGTTATCTTTGTGACAAATGACTATTGAAGGAGCCAAACCTGTAAAATATACATATCCTACACTTGACTATCACTTTTTTTATTCCATTTAACTTGTTACTTTTACTTTGGGTGTGTGTGTGTGTGTGTGTGTGTGTGTGTGTGTGTGTGTGTGTGTGTGAATCTACTGCAGCTGCCCTAGTAAAGGACATCACACAAATATTTGAATACCAGAATTTTATTTTCTGCCACTTCTGAATGATAGAAATCCAAGATGAGGTGCTGGTAGACTGATTTGTGGTAAGATCTTTATCCTTACAGAAAGCCTTTTGGTCTCCCAAGTTCTTTTCTATTTTGCCAACTCATGACTGATGTGTTTGCTTCACCTAATCCACAAATCAGCCTTATTACTAGATGAGGACTCTAGTAATTGTCTTCTTAAAGGCTCTATCTCAGAACACAGTTGCATTGCTTAAAGCTTTAATCACGCAATTTCATGTACAACAATTTAAAAATAAGAAACTTGACTTAAGTTTAAATATAAGATCTCTCCTTCCCTCTGTCTCTCTGCCACCTCAATTAGCATAAGAAGATCATCTTCGCAGGTGTGCCCAGGCACTTGTCTCCTAGCTGAGTCTAAGTCTGCCAAGTTGATAATCATATTGGCCGCCAAAAATATCATATACGCAGTATGGAGCTTTCTGTTTTGTGAGTCACTACAAAATTTTGTCTTTAGTGGGTTAAAAATAGTCCATTCATATAATACTATGATTGATATGTTTTGCCATGTTCTACTATATTGAATTATTCTGACCATAAAGACACATTTTCCTTTGCTTATTTTTGGCAGTTGGTACATTTCAGATTCACAATAACTGCTATATTTAGGAGCCAATTCATATGTCATCTTAAAATAAAGGACTTCTTTAACCCAATAGAAAACCTCTATGTCACAAGTTTTGTTCCTTGTCAGTTTTTCCAAATTGTGATTGATATCTGAAATTATCTTATTGACTATTAGTTGAAAAGCTCATTGCTTCCTCTCCATGGGGATCTTAATTCCCTTGCTACAGTGTTTCTCTGTGTGTCCATATGTCACTCTTCCTTCTTGATCAGTGACATAATTAGAGCCTAAAATCCTGAACTTTGAAAATAGATAGCACTTAGTATTCAGTATCATCTTTGAAGGTATCTTTTTCCTTTTTGTCTATAGTCTTCATTGAATTATGATATCTCCTTTATTTTCAGTGTTCACTGTATATTCATTGTTACCACTCATATATATATATGATGATGATGATGATGGTGACACCTAAGACTTATGGGAAACAATTATTCTACACAATAATCCTATGACAGTTACTGCTATTATTGTTTTTTACAGATGAGAAAACGTTAACAAATTATTGTTACTTTCCAAAGTAATAATAATAAAGATTTGATAATAGTTAAATTTATAATAGCTGTAGTCATACCAAAAATGGAAAAGTTCTATGAAGTCAACATAGAAGTCAAAGAGATAGTTTAGTTGGTAAAGTACCTTCCATAGGATCTCTGGCACATATGTAAAAAGATGGGCAAAGCAATTCATGCCTGTAATGTAGAAGTTGGAAAGGAAAGGTAGAGATCCAGCAAGGCTAGCCAATTAATGAGTGCCAGTTTCCATGAGAAACCCATTCAAAAAACAAGACAGAAAGAGATTCAATGATAACTACTTCTGTTCTCCAACCCACATGCAAGCACAGTGCACATACAGGTATACATACATATGAACATGTACACAAACACACACACACACACACACACACAATGACAAAATCGGTTTAAAGGAAATTAGATATTAATCCTGTATATGTCTCACTGTGGTGGCTTGGTTTCACAGTACTTTAATTAACCCTGTAAATGCACAGAAATGTGCTATGTGACGAGTTGTAAACACACTAGCTTATATTGTTGTAGGTCTCACTAAGTGCTAGATGCTCTGCCTAGTTCTTTAAATATTTAAACTCATTTGATGCCTGAAGAAGCTGTTCCTAGTATTCCTATTTTATATATGAGAAATTGAAGCACAAATGGAAATAGTGACAGTTCTGGGATCATGCACCTTTCATAAACAACAAACATGGAACCAGTCTGCTCCACATCTGTGCTTTCAAACTTCTGCACAATTCACTGAGGGCTTCTGGGTGATTAAAGCAGTGGTTCTCAACCTGTGAATCACGACCCACTTTGGGTGCTTGAACAACCCTTTTCCAGGGGTCGCATATCAGTTATGCTTGTATTACGATTCACAGTAGTAAGAAAACTACAGTTATGCAGTAGCAATGAAAATAATTTTATGGTTGGGGTCACCACAACATGAGGAACTGTATTAAAAGATCTCAGTTTTAGAAAGGCAGGGGACTACTGGATTAAAGGTATATGTTTAACTGTGAGGTAACACAGATCTACACATGTTTTTTTATCCATAGTCTTATATCTGTAAATCTCAGGTTTATTAACTTAGTCAATCCAAACAAGAGAAAAATCTAAGTATTAGTGAATGATAATGAAGTACAAACATAGACTAGTGAAAGCATACAGCCCTCAGAAGCTATGGTTTGCCTGTAGGTGACAATGATTATTTAACTAAGTTTACTTTTTAAAGAGGAATTGAGAATCAACAATTTTCCCGCTTATTATATGTTATTTTAAACTCACCCTCCTTTTAATGCAGTGCATATCAGAATTGGATAGTGGTTAAAGTTCTGTGAATTTAGAGTTATATTTTTAAATCATAAGTTGCTATAACAAATTTCTAAAACCCAGAATGGACATTTGTTTTAGAGAATTATGATTCTCTGTCAGACATCTTAAACCACTTTCAAATTTCTCATTTTCTTGCAGTCAGAGTTCAAAGAGAAGATGATCATATGCAAAAATTTCATCATGACAAAACATAGAATTTGTCCCATATTTTTTTAAAAACAACTGTTATGAAACAGAATACTATTTTCCAAAGAAAATGAAATGTTTAAAAACTGCTGTTGAACCAAATAGTGCCTATATGGCAACAAAATACATGCTGCCAAGATACATAGTTTATCACTCCTGATACCAAATCATGACAAACTTACCATAAAACTATTGGATTATAATCCAACATCCAAGAAAATGAAGCAATTATATATTTAAATTTAAATATTAATATTTTATTCAAATGTGTAATACAAAATACATTGACAGTTTTGTATGATATGTATTTTGCAAATTATATTTCATATGGCATTTTACATATATTTTCTCTTTAAAATAAATAATTATGGTCTAAAACACAAAGGACATAAAGTTATTACTGAAACAAAGGATATTTTGCAATGAATGCAGAACTAAAAGATATGTGTCTAAAATCATATGTGTCTAAAACTGTATTTCTAATGAGTCTATATTCTCTAGAAATATCAGGTACTGATTTTAGGTCATTATATAGTGTTGTAAAGTTATTACACAAAAAGAAAGGATAATTTAGTTGTGGTTATTAGCAATTGTAAAAATAAAGAGAATTACCAAACAAATTGAAAACTGTACGATCTTTGTACTACTAAGTGTATCCATGTGTAGCATCAAATAAATTTTATCCACAATAACATAAGTAACACATATAGCATCTCCTAAATATTTCTGTAATACTATAATTTATAACAAATATTATCCAGTAGCCCTAGACTTAAATTACTTTAGAATTTGATATAACATTATCAACAGTAACAAAGTAACAAAATTCCCTCATCTAGGAGAGCAAGGAGCACACCAATATTTTTAACTAGCCCAAATAACACAGCTTTCCCACATAGAAAAATAACTATAGACATTATGTCAAGGACAAAAACTATTTAAAATACAAGGATCCTACCTTCTGAAAAATTAAAACCCTGAAATATGTGCCACACTTAATTTAGTTCTTGTGACAGAGAACAGTTCTTTTTGCTTGATATCCATCCCCTCAAAACTCTCTGAGCTACAAATTATCTGGTTCTCACATCTTCATTCAATGACAGCTCAGAAAGCTATATTCATTCCACCAAATAAAAATAATGCACAAATCCGAATTCGGTCATCCATGTTCAGCTTCACTCTGAGCAGGTTCAATGTCAGAGAAGAGAGTGTTTGTTAGGGTCATTTGTCTCTGTCAGTCATCCATCTTAACCTTGTAAGGAGTCAAGTCTGAAGGTTCTAGTCTCTTAGGCAAACACGTCTTGTTGTGTAGAGTAGAGGCATGAATCTCAATTTGTCTAAGTTTCTTATGATCCCCAATAGCTCTATATAGGCTTATTGAACAGAGAACAAGAACTTCTTGTCTTCAACAGATTCTATTTCAAAGCAAGTTCTTTGAGGACAAAACAAAGGTACAAACAAAGCCAGAGCCCATTACAGGTGAAACTGGCATTTGTACAAGAAGGAAACATGATTCTTAAAATTACATGGAACATTTCCAGGTACAGGAACACAGGCATGCTTTTTCTTCCTCCTCCTGCTATGCAGTCTGAAGTGATCCCAAAGATAGTCTTGTCTCCCAGCTGGGAGGTCTTGATCACGAGCTTCTGCCCTGGGGATAAAGGTGTGATGCCCCAGTCTAGGCACACTGAAGTGATGTGCTGGCTTCATTGTTAGTACCTTGGTAGGATGGAGTAGAATACATCTTGGCTCCTTGACTATATCTCACTTGAAGGCCAGTGAAAGGAGGTATGAGCGTTTGCATTGCAAAAGAGAAGCAACAAAGCTTGAAGATAGTTTCATGTCATTGGGGAATTTTGTGGCTCCTTCAAGCATTTCTTGAAATAGCTGGTGCTGACTCACTTGCTTTAGGGACACACTCCTTGGGTCCAACATTTTCCTGGCACTTAGTTGTGAGATCTTGGATTACCAATGTTGCCTAGCAACAAAATAACATGCTAGACATTTTTATTTATTTTATCTAACTTAAACTTTCAGTAAGAGGACAGATGGCTTTAAGATTTTACATTTGATATCTGTTCAGAAAGTATATATTTAATTCAAATATGTTTTTCTAGCCCAAGAAATTCTGAATTAATTTCTTATGAGCTGACAAGTTACATTTATAGGAATTTTAATTTCCATCTAGCCCAGATGTTCTCATCTCTACCCACACTGAATGAAATCTCTCCCCACAGACAGTTTAGTTAGAATCTCTGCTCCTAAAATGCATGTATAGTAATATAACAAATCCCTTCTTTTTTCCATTTTTTTAATTTTATTTATGTGTGTATGACTCTGTCTTACATGTGCATGTGGAGACAAGAAGAGAGTGTCAGGTCACTGAAACTGGAGTTGAAGATGGCTGTGAGTATCTGATGCAGGAACATAATTACTGAGGTCCTGTGCAAAAGTGCTAGATGCTGTTAATGGCCAAGCCATCTCTCTGGCCTGTACTTACTTTGTTTTATCATCATGAAAAGATGAAAGATTAAAATAGAAAAAGGAAAGTAAGGGAGAGGAGGAAGAAGTGGGAAGTAAGGGAAGAAGGAAGTGGAAGGGAAGTGACTAAAAGGGAAGAAAAGAGATGAAGTTTATAACTAAACTGCCATTCAGGGAGTTTCTTTCTCTACACAGTAAAAAATGAATAGATATCTTTACAGAGTACCTATCTGTAAGATTTAAATAAAACTTGGTAGGAATGAAATACCTATTTCTCCAAAATTTAACACATCAATAAGTTTTTATAAAGGCCTTCTGATGAAAATATTTATCACAATATTACTAATGTGTACACAAATACATTAAAAACTCTTCAAAGAATGGAGAATTTAACAATATGTATCTATGGCCCAGAGTAAGAATATATTTGATCATATATAACAGCTGGTTACAAATGTTGCATATTGAACAGGACGTAATTTTGGCAAAGTTAAAAGTGGGGACAGTAGAAACAATAAAACCCAACATCCCTAAGAAGAGTGAACCTCATATGAGAAAATATCCCCATTGGATTAACATATGAGCATTTCTGGGGGCCTATTTTTTTAACTATTAATCGATGTAGGAAGGTCTAGCCCACTGTTTGAAGAGCCATCCCTGGACAGGTGAGCCTGGGTATTTTATGAAAGTGAGCTGAGTAAGCCAGGGAGGAATCCAGAAAGAAAGTGTTCCTCTGTGGCCTTTGTCTTAAGTTTCTGCCTAGAGTTCCTGACTTGTGTGCTCTTGGTGATGGACTGCAATCTGTAAGCCAAATAAATCCTTACCTCCTCAAAAGTTGCTTTTGGTGAGTGTTTTATCCCATTAATAGAGACACAAACTAGAACAGTGCAGTCCAAATGAGGAGAACTTTCTTCAGGAAGTTGGGGTTGCTGAGCAAGCTGCTCTTCTTCCTGCAGATCTAGAGCAGTGTCTATGGAAGAGTCTAAGATCCAACTGTAAACATGAGTAATAAGTAATGGGTGACTGTCCCGCGCTTCGGTCTCGCCTGCAAGAAGGACGCACAACACATCGGATTCTTCTGCGAACAAGCTTTAATGAACGTATAGCTTGATGATAAGAGAAGGACCCCGAA
Organism: Cricetiscus sungorus; assembly: GCA_030556225.1. NCBI lineage: Eukaryota > Metazoa > Chordata > Mammalia > Rodentia > Cricetidae > Cricetiscus > Cricetiscus sungorus. The sequence continues at coordinate 118,668,723 of JANBXA010000007.1, forward strand.
CAAAGAACTGGGCACTGCTATATACACACTGAGGCACTCGTGTCCCCTCCTGATTGGTGCAGGTCTCGTGCATGCCCTGGACATGGGCGGTCATGAGTACAGCGTCTCTCGGGCAGATGCTAGTCCGCCATCGCAGGGTCATAAATAAAGAAGTTGGCGCCATCCTTACAGCACAGCACCAGGCAGCCCTCAGGCGGCTGCCAACAGGTGACCTTACAGACTGTTGGGCCACTATTGATGGAAGATAACAGTGTTTGGGGATAAAACTATGTTGTATTTGGTGTACCCCCCCCTTTTCTGACTTTTACACACAGTGAATTCGACAACATGGACCCTCATACTGACACTGCAGCCAAACTGAACTGCTCATAAACTGAGTGTTTCTCAGCCCAAATAGCCATACCTTTAGGTGAACAGTTAATCACCAAGTTAGAGATGAACATGAGGTGGTTCAATTATTTTGTCCATTAATGTCTTTTGTCATCTATTATTGTATTGGCTTCTCTCAATTTGGGGGGTTAGTTATGGTGGAGGAATAAACAACTTAAACTTAATGTACAGATGGTTGCATATAAAAGAGAGAAGTCCTTCATAAACACTACATTCCCACTAAAATTGATGCTTAGAGACTCAGATGTCACAGAGCTAATGCTTGATAATGGCTTTATAAGGGAAAAGAAAATCATTTATTTTCAAAGAGGAAGTATAAATATTAAGTTCAGGGAATGTATAAATAGACAAATTATCAACTGTCAAAAGTAACATTGTATAATGCTGAATTAATCACTCTTCAAAGGGAATGTGTATGTACCTGAAAATAGAAAATCCACAAATATGAGTCCCAACCCGACAGCATTTAGATTGGCAATAGATGAATCCACTCTTAGAAATATGAATCCCAACCAACAACATTTAGATTAACAATAGATGAGTCCACTCTTAAAGCTGGCCCTTTAATATTCCCTACCACAAATGCATAGACTGTCCATAGTAATTAGAGTATGGGTTCAATGCTATCATAAACAAAATTTTAATATGTTATTTAGTGGATATTTCAAAACTATTTCTAAAATTTATATTGAGAAGCAAAAGATCCAGAATTTTAACTTCCACATTCAACAACAGGAACAAAACTGGAGAACTAAGCATTACCTAACTTCAAAAGTCACATTATAGTGAGACAGCATTGGGAAAATAATTCATCAATACATCAAGGTGAGGGAACCCCCCAAAAAACAGAGATCCATGTACACACAGAGTCAACTAGTCTTTATTCAGCAGAGGAATAAAGGCAATATAATCAAGCAAAGGCTATTGTGTAAACAAAACATAGAGAGTCAATTGGTTCTGTGCATGAAAAAATAACTGATACCCTGGTCAGTGAAAATGCCCAATTTAAAGACATACAGTAGGACGCCAATTATAACATTCTGAAAAAGGTAAAATAATGGAGGAAGTAAAATGGTTATTGGGCACCAAGTTTGTTTATATAGAAAAAGAGTCAGAGCACAGGCAACTTTTGTGGCATGCAAACAATTCATGTGATTCTTCAGTGGATACATATCATTATACATGTTGAGAGACTCAGAGAATAGTTTGTGTAGGTCAGTGTGAGCTATAGTCCATGGGCGGTAATGATGTATTACATCCAACAAAGTTGTGTAGTGAGCTCTTGACAGCTGAATTTTGTGTGTGTCATGAAAGAAGATACATGGATATTCTTTATACTTCTAATTCAGTTTTGACATTGATGTAGAAACTTTTAAAAATAGTGTTTTTTGAAAAAAAATTCCTTTATATGTTTTGTACTTTTATGATAAGTTTCAGTATGTGAAAAATTAGAGGTATGTGATATGTTTAAAGATAAATATTGCCATTCTAAAATTATGTCATTCAATCAATTTTATATGCTGGATGCTTAATTGTGTCCATATATAATTCATAACACATGTTTAAGAATCTGTTATGCTCCAAGTATGACCTTAGTCCTGAAACTTTACAAAGAAACAAAGTCATGCCAGTAAAGGACCAGAATAAAGAAAATGGCCACAAGAAAAACACATAAACATCATTTGTATTTATTTAAATAACTTTTAAATTCCTCTTGATGAGGTATAATAATGTATGTAAACATTTGACATGTTTGTATGCCTTATCACAAAATATAAATTTTAATATTACTACTGACACTTTTTAAAAATTTTTTATTTTAAGAAAAGGTAGATTGTAAAAAAGGAGTAAATTAAAGGCCAGAATTACCAAGGTCAGCCTGGCTTATAAAAAAGAATCACAAGCCAGTCATGGCTATGCAGTGAGACCTAGTCTCATCAAAGCCCCTAAAGAAGCCATGAATTAAAAGAATTGCCTAATCTTTTCCAAATATTAGTATTTTTAAATGGGGGAATAGCATGTATAATGTATAATTATATGTCTATATAACATTTAATATATATCTAATTATATACCATACTTAATAATATAGTACACATAATAATACATATTGAGTGTGTAATTATACATCCTTAGTTAAAGCTTCTTTTCATTGAAAATGCTTTTTCTTTTTTCTTTTCTTTTCTTTTTTTTTTTTTAATTGGAGTGTTCTTGCCTTTCCCCTTATTTCTTTCTGAGGGTCAGAGTTACACTGTCGAAGCAGGTAATATATTTTCAAAAGCTGAAAAATAGAAAACAGCAACAGTTACAAAAACAGAAGGCAAGAAAGTCAGAAACGCAGCATTGCAAATGCATGTTTAGCCAAGTCTTCAGAGATAAGCGAGTGAGTGCTTGGTAAATATGCTTTGGAGAAATAATGCTCAAAGGTTGTGTTTGCTGTTGTGCTTGGCGTTTGCTTTGCATGTGATCTGAAAGACCAGATGACCAGTAATCTCCTTTGCCCTTTCTTTTCCTTAGTCTCTGTGGGCTTTGCACACAGCTCCTTCCCTTGGCCATCACCCAACTTACTAGTCCCAAGATGTCTGGGATGATTAGGATTCAGCAAGTCACACCTTAGCCTGTCAGGATCTGGCGCCTCCTGTGGCCCGCATTAGCCCATCGCTTCATTTCACCCCCAAAGAGCCCAGAGACAGGCCTACCTTGTTAAACTCAGCTTGCAGGAAGGCCAAACCAGACAGCAGCTACTGTTGGCTTTCCTGTCATTTCTCCTTATGTCGGAGACATACACAGTCCTTATTAACCCCATCAAGGCCCAGACCAAATACGGAGAACTTAATAGATGAGTGATTGGATTGGGCAGTTTTAGATTTACTTTACGAAATGCAAGTGTTAGACCAAAATGTCTGACAGTTAAGAAATTTTTGAATTAGTGCAATTTCTCAATCATTTACTAAAGCTTGTGTTGCTGAGAGAAAACATGTTATTTGTTTTAAATTTTAGTTGATCACCCCTAATAGCTTTTATTTTCACAAAGGCCCTGAAAGCCAGATGGTAATATTGTCCCCATTACATTGGTATCCATTCCCATGGAAAACCCACCCTCCCTGGAGAGCAGAAAAAGGATAGGATGGGGGTATTGGGAGGATGGGAGGGAGAGGGAAGTATTGCTGATATGTAAAACAAGATTGTTTCTAACTTAAATTGAAAAAAGAGAGAGAGAAAAAAAAAGTTTATTTCATATCTAGTACTACTCTTGGAGTGGACCTACAAGCAATAATACAGTAGCCTCCCTATTTTTCATAGACTGGCTTTGTGGGAGAAGCATGGGCTGAAACCTACAGTACACCCAATACACAAAATGACAAATAAGCAAAGAATAGTGGAACAGAGGCTTCTATTGAAATGGAATGCGAAGGGGAGGGCACGAAGCCCAGAGGAGGGGAAGGCTAACATGCACATGAGGGACTAAGGGAGAAGCTGACAAGCCATTTAAGATGTTCATCCACACTGTTTCATTTTCAGGTATAACCAAGATTTTCCATTTGTTTCCAAAAAGACTTACTACGTTTTAACTGTTTATAGTTTTAGTGAAGTGCAGGCTAACAATTTTATGTTGAAAAAAAAGTAGTGCTTAATATACGGATAAAGATTTGGGGAGTAAATTGAAAGCTGTTTTTACTGAGATAAATACGTTTAAAATGTTTTACTGACTAATCTAAAGAGAATCAAATGAAGGAATTTGAATGTGTTTCTCTTGTAGACTCTCCTGGAGCTATGACAGGCAGCTATTTTTTAAAAAGTCACTTTAAAAAGCCTATCAATGTAAAACCAAAATAAGAATGGAAGCTTTATCTGTACTGCAGGGAGGTTGTGGATTCCTTATTGGGCCAGAGCGGCCCTTCAGTCTTTCTTGTAGTAGCAAGACCAGTCACCTTCATGGTTTAATTTTCAAGCTTTCTGTCTACCAATTAAATGATACAAGTATAATTTTGGAAAGTTGCATACATTTTTGCATAATTTGCAACATAAAATTCTAAGTGCATGGAACTCAACGGAAGAATGTTTTTATATTTATAAATTAAATAGATTTTTCAAAACCAAATTTTGTAGCTGATATTGTAGGAAATGCTATAAATCTTTTTAGTGACAAGTTATGTCAGCTTTATATTCTCTAAGGTTTATTTTAAATACTTCAGAATAAACCATATGATATATGGGTAGTGAATTAACTATTCTATAGGCTAGAGAGGGTAAATTTTGAAGTATTCCAATAAGGAGTATACTCATTTGGTAGGTCAAAAGCATTTTGAAAAAGCCTATTTAGTGTTCCATAACTAAAAGTAGTCACTCTGTGTGCCATGACTTCCAGTATTGCTCCATTTTCAATACAACAGAGAATATTGAATTTCCTTATGGCAAGATGGCGTTAAGACCTGAGATCCTCCTTATTCCTAAAATTCCTGATCATGCCATGACACAGTCATGGTGGGAGACTCCTCTGTTCATGATTAGATGGCTGAGTAAGTCTTCTTTGAGGCTCTTGTCACAGAGTTTCTTACGCAGAGCTTGAATTTCACCTGGTTTAAATAACACATGGGTTGAATGTGCATACTTGGATGGTAGGAATCATGCACACTGTATTGGATCTGAAACTTGCTTTCTTCTACCATCCCTCTTCATGTGCTGAGAAAAGAGTTTAGGGCACTAAGAAAGTCTATGTGATGTAGGAGACAGAGAAGGGTAGGGATTATGGAGTCTACCACAAGAACCCAATGATATTGAGGTACCAATGTGCCTTAAGTCATTTCACAAAAAACAAAACAAAAACAAAACTCTCTTTTTTTATTGTTCCAAACTCAAGTTATCCCTTGTAATTATAGCAAACATCAATTGCCAGTGACATACTCCGAAGGAATTGTTGAGTGTGTTGTAGCACAAAGCCTTGAAGAATATATTTCTTTTATTTCTTCCTTTGAGGAATGAATGGCATTACATCTTGAATAATGAAAGTGAGGTGGACAGTGCCTTTCACACTGACATTTTTTTCACATTGGTCGTTCATTCTGTCTTTCTTCCTTTGTGTGGTCTTTATTTTCTAATTTTAGTTAATTACTCTTTATTTTACCATGTTAGATTTGGGTAACTTATATTTTTCATGTAGCTACAGGACTAGGAAGAAATACAAACAAGTTTATAGCTATACTTCCCATGTAATTTAGATCTTAAATAATAAGGATGAAGTAGTGTAATTATGCAATATTAGAAATTACCTTCACAGGTGTAATGTCATAGTATATGAGAATTCAAGAAAATAAGTACATGAGAAGCCAAAATATGAACTGAAAGCTCATTGTATCATTCTCTGAGGAACAGATCATGAGAAAATACAAAATGTAAGCACTGGAATGAGGAGCTGAAATCTTTTTATAAATAGTTTTCTCATGTGATAAAATTAGAGCACAATTTCTCATATATATCTTTAAAACATCATATTTGATAATTTGTTGTAATGATGTCTTTCTATATTTTAGATGTTTACATAAATTAAAAAGGAATGTTTGAAATATTTCGACATGCACATATTTGTTAAATATGTAATATCTCTTTGATTATCTACTGTCCTCTGCATTCCTAAGCCAACAACAAAAGTGGAAGCAAGACCTAGCAAAGGCTCAGTGCTACTTCAAAGCCTGTATTTGAGTTAAATGGTAATGCTTTCTTGCAGAAAATCAGGATCATTCAATTTACAAACTGAAGCCTTGGATTGGTTGTTGCTGCTTTCACCATTTATAAAGCAGTAGTCCATCTTTTTTTCCTTTTTAACATTTTTGTACGCAGCATCTTTGAAGCTTGAAAAACTGCTGAAGTACTTAGCATCTCTCTTCTTAGTCTAAATTGAGTTAATTGGGATCTGTCATTTGTTCCCAGATTGTGTTTGAGAATTACTGAACAGGGGCACAGACTCAACGACACCATTTGATTGTCTGCAGGAGACATGGAGTCGGTGGGATTTTCCTTATCAAGTTAACATCTACTGATTTCAAAATGTTTCAATGATACAAATAGCAGCAGGGGCCACTGGGAATCCCAATCTTCCATCAGTCCTCTTTTTCTTTCATTTCCCCATATAATCCACTTAATTCAAAGGTGATAGAGGAAAAGAAAGACTCTATATGTCAAAATGACAGAGCCTATTACATGATTTGAGGAATGAGTAGCAGTGGGGATTGTTATGACTGAACTCTTATTTATACTTTTAACAGAATTTCCTTTCTGGCATGTTTTATTGAAATCTCCCTACAAGCTTGTATTAATGATGTGCATGCCTGAATAATCTCTTTGGATCACCACCACCATGATTGATGAATAAATATGAGAAAAGAATGATAAAATCTTTATGACTAGTATATTCAAAACCTGTACAACCTAGAAGTTGTACTACAAGTTGGTAGTCCAAAGACAAACTTTGCTTTGGAGTATAGAGCTTCCTAAGTCATTTTTGTTAGTTAGAAAGACATTCCATTCTTGAAAATTAATGGGGTCTAGGTCAGCTCTGAATTTCAGTGTACAAATACGTTCTTTAAGAGCCATGGCATTTATCTAACAGTATGTACTCAAGTGAACTATATAATCAAATTTAATGGTTAAAATAAAAACAAATAAGTGCTCAACATTAGTGAATCATTGATGTCATCATATAGAGGCTTTTCTTTTTTAACTCATAATTATTATTAACAGCCATTATATAAAAATAAAGATCTTAAAATTCACCCCTTAAGAAAATTATAATTGAAAATCACAGGGAACCATTAGACCATGAATAAATGCAAAACAAATGGAAGACAGATTTTAAGATACCAAGATCAGGCGATGGAAAAGAAAATAAATGTCAGCTGCTTCAGTAATCTACATTGAATAAGAAATGATAAACATGCTTCCAAAAAGAATCTTAAGGACTTACCCTAAACACATCCTCCTCATAGATGGAGGTGCACAGAAACTGCAGTCAAGTTTTCTCACCTTCTTCCTAAATAAAATAGCACTAGAACATTGTTTATTACTAATAAAATACATTTTAAGTGACTGTAGTAAAAGATAATTACTTCTTAAAAGTTAGTGAGAGATGATTTCTACCAAGTAGATGTCATTTTCAGAGAATATTCCACAGGGAATCTTTGCTAGCCTTACTTATAAAGTGTAGAGAAATATACATCTAAGAAGTCTAATTATACTGGAAGAACACTACCTTGTCATTGGTTTTTGTGGCACGTTGTAAACAAATTAAATAATAGAACATAACTGAACATTTTATTGTTGGAAACCAAAGTTCAGTGAGGCCTTTGTTGGTTCTATTGTAATTTCTACAAATATTTGTTGATACAGTATGCAGGACCATGGACTACCAGTGTTTTGCAAGCTTTAATTTTGCTTGAAACCACAACTTAGATCAGACTGCATTGAATCCGAAATGCTGCGATCATGGAGCTAGGTCTGTTAGTGAACAGAGTGCACATTTGCATACCATGGTTATTCAACAATGCTTGAATATTACAAACCCAGGTTTTATTAGAAAAAAGAAAGAACTAATGTATTCTGAATGCTACAAACAATTGAAATGCTCTCATGGGTTCAGGAGATAAATCATTTTGTGTGATAATGATAACTGGCTATTCAAAGTCCAGATATAGGGGTGGTTTTGTATGGAAAAGTTCAATATTACATAAAAGAATGCTTGTTTACAGATCTTTATAAACTATAAACCCTGACCATTTTAAATTGTTATTTTCAATGACTGTTAGTGTTTCCAACTGAAACAGTGATACCAATGCATACAATGAAAACATTAGTAACAACGTAAAAACAGATACTTTAAAAAAGTGAAGTCACACTTTAGCTTCACATATACAGAATACTGTATAAATGTGTAAGCAACCTGAAAAGCAATATAATGTCCCTCCTGTTTCCTTTTGCTTTAAATTACTAAAACTTGGAAGTACATTGTGTATTTCATATGTAAAGTTAATATCAATATAATCCCTGCATTTTTAGAAATAATTGTCTTTTTAAATATGTAAAATGTACAGTTGAGAAAATGGTAGGTAGCAAGCATATTTATCATAATCTCAAAGTAGAATTCAATAACCTGTTTCACAGAGACAGTTTGAACATGTCATTTGTGATCTGTGAGTACAGTACAGCACAGCATGATAAAGCTATCACGGATTTCTCAAATGTGAAGTAATTAATGAATCACCAGATGTTGATTGTGGTACTTTAAATGTTTTAAACCTGATAATGTAACAAAATTTTACATGCATATAAAATTTCATACACTAATACACTAGTGTGTGTAAAGATTTATAAACTATAGAAATAGTTCTTTTGTTTTGTAATTAACTTTCCTGTCCTCTTGTTTTAGCAAAACTTTGACATTTATAATAGTCACATTTATGACTTTAAAAAAATGAATAACTTAAATGTTTCCTCACTAAAACGAGACATAGCTCATAACTTGATTGATTTTTATGTATGACTTTTGAAGAATAGGGAAAGTCAGTTCATTTTCCTGTTAATGAGAATAAAGGATTTATAGAAGACAACTTGGAATGTGTGTGCATGTGTGTGTGTGTGTGTGTGTGTGTGTGTGTGTGTGTGTGTATGTATGTATGTATGCATGTATGTATGTATGTGTGTACATGCAAATATAATTAAAATTGGAAAATAAAATTATGGATATTCACAGTTCATCACTTTCCTAGTTTTCTGAGAAAACAAAACAAAAACATTATTGAAAGGTCTGCTAACAATCTAAAAATATCAATATTTGTTACAAGTTGTGCTACACTATTTTCTCCCTTTTTAACCTTTCCATCTGTTCTAGAGAATAGCTTTTCACAAAAGATAAAATTATCTATTTTCGTGTTATTGGTAAATATAATCGCCAGAGGTTTGCCCTATTAAGTTATTTGATGCTAGAGTAGTTATCAAAGAGTAACATACAAGACTGAATATAATAACATATCCTTCTCTAAGTGAATAAATAGTAATTAACTTCAAACTTTCCATTAATTCACTATAAATTATTTCAGAAATTTGAAATTTTTATTATTTCTGAATTCCTTAAATTAAATCATCGATACCAATATGTTTAATGTCTCCAAATCAATGCCTTATGTTTCACCTTTGGATGTAAGGAAAATCATCAAATTTTACTTGTAAAAGTCATATACAAATTTCTAAAACATGCATTGAAAGATAAGACAAGGCTATACTCACTCGTTATCCAAATGCTTGATATGAATTTTCTCACCCAGGACAAATCAGTGAGAAGCTGTAGAAAACTGGTCATTGTAATTGAATGTCTTCTTTATTGAATCATTGTTTGCAAAGCTTGTTTTCTGCTGTATGGAGCTTAGATGACCTCATAAGGGTCACCTAGACTCATAAATTTTTCTTCTTCCATTGAAAACTAACAAGTACTTTTTCAATTTCTGTTCCTTTCTTTCTTTGCTTTTTTAAGAAAAAAACAAAATAAAAGAGGTTCTGTGTTATTCTCTTACTCTGAACAGATGTCCTCTGAACAGAACATTTTGATATTTATTATAGCAGCGTGATGCTTCTCAAGAGAAACATTTTAGGCATGCTAGACTATCTAGTGAGTCCATAACAAGGAAGCAAACTTCACTCATAAAGGATTGTTATATGCAGAAAATGATGTGGTAATAAAAGAAGCATGCAGAACCATGCTTTTAAAAGAAAATGGTTTTTACAAAACATATTCCATTTCAGAAGGTGTGGTAATGCACTTGATCTTGTGGTAGATTTTTATTGTGTGTAATGATACTTGTAATATGTAATGCATCATTGAAAGCATAGAATGGCATTGTTTCATGTATTTTTACTTAACTGCAACAGTTCCAGTGAGATTTGTGATTCAGATCATAAAAAGTAACTTTTTGATTTCTGTTACTGGTTTCGGAGCTAAACATATATTTTTTACATTTCACTATACCATATGGAAAGATTTTTATAAGTATATAGTGCCATATTCAACCATGTAAATGTGAATGTTTACTTACATGGATTGCAAAGAACATGCCAATTCATGCTTAATATTAAATGTAAGTATAGTCATTCTCTACACCCTTATTTGAAAAACATATTCAAGCTTGTTCTCTTCTAAACAGAGATCATAAATACTGTCACTCTGTATATTAGAGAAGGCTTTTGTAGCCTACAAAGACCATGGCTGAAAGTCAGCTTTGCGTTTCTATATTTGTGTATTATTTCAGACTTTTGAAGTTTAGAATGTGCTATGGTCAAAAACGGGAGAGCTGAAGAATGTGCTTGAACCCACTTGTTAGCCTTCCCCAACATACCCTTCATTTTTACTTAGGTAAAAAAGTCATATCATATCATAGTATCCCCCACATCCCCTCCACTTTTTCTTTTACTGAAATTGGCTGAGAATATTGGGAACTTAAAATTGACTGAGAATATTGGTTACTTGGTTCGGGTCAGTACTCACTTTTCCCCTCCTTGGGGACTTTAGTTCAACAGAAGACTTAGCATTCCCTAAATTGGGAGCTGGGTTCAGATGAGTAATCAGTCCTCTCCATTTGATGACTTGATATAGAAGTTTTGTTAGTTCCCATATAAACAATGATCATAACTTCTTATAGAAAAGTTACATCTTTATATTGGATTCCAAGTAATTCCTCTGTTTCTCAATGAAAAAGCCAGATATAGGAAGATAAATGTTCTTCTTTTTCACAAAACACATACCATAACATAATTTTTTACTGTCTAGGAACATTTCAGAAAATTAAAATTAATTTGTTATACCATAATTTACTTAATTAGAAAGAATTTAGAAGTAATTTTTACTTTACCAAGTTGAATGAGTGATTCTGAGTTTGAGCACTACCATCACAACAAAAGCTATTACAAAATTACCCCAAACAACCGAATCCAATGCACAGTCAGTTGAGAACATGCATACCCCATCTCTCTACTCAAACCCAATTTCCCAATATTTTTGGATATCGGCTTCTTCTTGCACTGCACTTAAGAACTGTTTTGGTAATGCCATAAGGATACTTCTCTAGAAGCTTAATTAAATTGAAAAAATTTAGGACAAGACAGAATGGCTAACTTAGTAACATAAAAATGGCAATATAGTAAGTCAATAAACCCATTATTAAATATTGCTCTGCATGGAAGTTCTTTTGATAATGGTACTTGTAATTTTCTAGTAGTTTCCATTTGTATGAATCAGCCTCTACAGATGTCAAATGTGAATGTCTAAAGCATCCAAGAGAGTCTTTGTGAATGGTTTCAATGCTTCTGTTTGTAAAGGAAAAATTCTTTTGAAGGACATTAACACTGAAGGGCACTCCCATATTAAATTGCTTTCTTCCTTCTTTTCATGTTGATAGCAGCAACTCATCTAAAGAACACCCATAAAATGGTATGCAGGTTACATGGCACTTTGAATTATTATAGGTATCAGTACTCTAGTTTTTACAGACTATAAATGTACACATAAAGAAATGAATGATGAGCAACACTGTGCTGCTTTTATTGCTTGCAGCCAAGATTTACTCTATTTTCTCTACTCACAGAATAGCTAGTTCAATAATTTTCATCGAGTAACTAAAAATGACCTTCTGCTTGATATACTAAAAAAGCTTAACATGGTGCCATCCACCAGTCTTAAAATACGCTAGCAATCATTATCATGCTTATACAAAATCAAAAGCACAAATATTTGCACCATCTTTCCTCTGAAAGACAGTATTTAAAAATGATGGCAGTAGGCTAATGTCCCAGATCGTGAGATTTCAAAGGAGCTGGTGTAGGAACCATTCCAGACAGGTCCAGTGCCTTGTGTAGTAAAATGTTCTTCTAAAACCAGAAGTTGTTGAAAGAAGACAACTTGCCAAGATGGTTTTTGCTTAGCAGATTTTATGTCACTGAACATCAGGTGACTATTCATGATCATCTTTAGGGAGGGTTCTTCTGTATCGAGTTCCCTGACATTATCATCACCTGGGGGCTTGCACTGCCAGGCATAATCCAGGTAAAACACATTTTGTGAGGCAGCCAAGCATACGACTTCAAGAACTTATGATGTGAATCTTTTTGCTTTGTAAATTGATAGTCATAGCCAAGGGGATTATATAAATATTCAAGGGAATGAAATGCCAGGCAGTGGGTGTAACTCTATCTGGATTGCAAAGCAAGAGACAGTATGTGCTTGGGTCACATATACCAGAGAAGGGACTTGTCTAAAAATGGAAGCACAGTTGCTTTTTATAGCTCTATTCCTCATGAGTATTTACAGTGATGTTAAATAAACTTCACATGACAATGATACTGCCACAGAGTCCACATTATTCCATATCTTGCTGCCCACAGTTCTCTTCAAATGTATTTAAATGTCTGAAATCATAACAACTAGCCATTTAGTGTACTCTGCTTTCATAAGAAACACCTTTAAAATTAGTTATAAACTCACTACATAAAAGGAAAAAATCCTCAAATCACTTCTTTGGAACCAGAGTGCATATAACGTATATTTTAGGAATCTTTTGTTGTCAAATGCATCAAACTTCTGTTAGCATCTGGGACTCAGTTATCTATCAGGTAAGTGGAAGTAATAAATTAATAGTCAACAAAAATGTGGAGAATTCAGTTCTATAAGATCTTGAAGGAATCAGATTGATTGCAGATTAAAGGGGCTTAGGAAGATTTCCTGAAATAAAGTCATAACACTAAAGACATGATGTAGTAATTAACACAGTAAAGAGAAAGAGAGAAATGGTAATAAAAAACAAAGAAGCATAGGAAGAAATAAGGCAATTAGTTGATCATGATGAACCACTCCTGCAATCTCATGAAGGGAGGGATCGAGAGAGCGAACCAAAGACAATGGGAAGGAAGGAGAAGACCAACATCAGCTTTCATACAAGGAAGACATCGTATTGTAGTTCATACATTCAAGACAGAGACTTCTGTTCTTAGAAGTGACCTGAAACTCAGCATTTATGGAAAAAGAAGTTGAGAAAGGAGCCTGAGGTGAGCCAGGCCTACCGTAAAGTAGATTGTATCTTCCGAAGAGGAGTTGGAGCACTTGAACAGTCAATGGACCTGCACTTCACAGAGATTGGCCTACTTTGAGAAGAAAGGGGGAGTGAGGGAAGACTGGTGGAGGGCACATAAACCTCTTACTGAATTTTTCTTGCCCCTATAAATGCTTTACTTTAAGTGTCCAATGAGTAATTATGACTTTAAATACCTTCCTCTTTAGCCCAGGATGAAAAAGCAATACTGTGCTGGAAATTTTTCTGACTGTCTCTTTAGTTTTTTTTTAGACTAAAATAAGTTCTTTAAGACATTTGTTCAGATATTAATATCCCATCACTAAGCATTCAGAGGGAGTGGAGAAAGGAATGTTTATAAAAATAATTGCTAACTATGGATTTTAGTGGAGCAATATATTTTCTTGTGAACCTGTAACAGTAGCCATGTCTTTTGGACATAGTTGCAGGTATGGATGTGACGAGTTAAAGGATATCACCGAGGTCCCTTATGTGGCACAGAACATCATGGAGGCAGAGTCTGCATCACTGGAGCAGGAATGTCATGACAGTCACTTACTGTTTTCATGTAATTTTTTTCCCTAATAAAACTCCAATTATCATTTATACTGGGTCTGGTGAATCCATAATTTTTATGCCTTCACTTTAGCATCGAATTATCATGACCCCAATCATTGACAAAACCTTTGAATGTTATATTGCTCTATGGTAGGCTGGAGCAAGATTTTCACATTAAGCAATCATCCATGCTATGAAGTAGTGTGGCTGGGGTTTCTATCCAGCCTAATTCCACAGCCAATTAGCCTCAAATAAACACACAAAGACTTATATTAATTTACAAATTGTTAGCTTGTGGCTAGCACTTCTTACTCGCTAGTTCTTTCATAATTATTAATCCATAACTACAAATCTATGTATTTTTTCATGGCCTAATCTTACCAAAGAATGCCTGGTGTGTCCTATCTTTCCAATCTCTATATGGCATCTCTCAGTAGCCATCTCTGCCTCCTCTCCCCTGAATTTTCATCTTCTCATAGCCCTGCCTATGCTTTCTGGCTGGCTATTGGCCAGTGTTTTATTCATCAACTAATAAGAGAAACATATATACATAATGATATCCCCAATCAAGGTAGTGTGAATTTTGAGCAATTAGCTTCCCAATCCTTCTCTATTTCACAGTGCCATATCACTGTGATGCCTGATCCCAGAAGGATTCACCTTCAGATTCACTGCCCACAATGTGAGCCATTGAAAATCACCCCCTTACTCATTTTTGACATTGAAACAAAGAATTTTCATGGAAAACTGAAAGCTGCTTACCTTCACTTACTTTTAACAGTGAAAGGAAGGAGGTGATAAACAATGTCTGAGAACATGGGTGTAGAGATGTAGATCAGTTTGACTGCATTATATTAAATAGGGGAGATGATTGAATTTCAAGCATTTTCATGTGTATTAATTACTATACTTGTTGCCATAAAAATGAAAGAAAAACACATCACAAAAACGACCTTAAGAAATGTTTATTTTGGCTCATAGTTTGAGGGTACAATTCCTTGTGGAGGAGAAGCATGAGGCATCTCGTCACACTGCATCCACATTTAGGAAAGAGACTGGTGAAGGCTGCTACTCACTCCCTTTCTCCTGTTCATTCAGCTTCAGACCCCCAATGGCTGGAATATTGCCACCAACATTCAGTGTGGACATTCTTACATCAGTCAATGTACTTTAGGAAATAGAGCCAGGACCAAAGATTTCTTCCCATGTGATGCTAACCCTTTTTGATTTGACAGTCATTTAAAATAATTTGTTTTTAAAATGAGAAAGTGTTACGGCAGGTTTGGCGCCAATCTGTAGCATGTCAGAAGTGGGATTGAGAACTTTCACTTAAAACTTAACAAAAGCTTAAAAAATAGTTTTTATAAACAAAAGAACAGAGACTAGCAAGACTTCTTAGTAGCAGCATTTTCTCGGTTGGATTTGTTTTGCTGTAAACAGAGATTTGCGTGGCTCCTTTAAGGTAGGTTTCCAAAATTAACATAAGCGGCAAAAACCGCCTTGCTTTTAAAGAGCTCTGCTAACAATTCATTGGTGTGTACGAGAGCTGCAATGAAGGTTTACACTGTGTTTTAAAAAATATGCTGGCTTGGGAGAGAAAAAGAAACGGGATATAATGGTTTAAAAAAGAAAAAAGGAAGTAGAATGAATGGGTATGGTGGCGCACGCCATTAATCCCAGCACTCGGCAGACAGAGGCAATCAGATCTCTGTGATTTCAAAGTAAACCTGGTATGCAGTGAATTCCAGGACAGATAAAAGTTACACAGAGAAACCCTGTCTCAAAGTATGTAAAACTAGAAGTAGAATAAATAGAGTAATAAAAAAAGCCACGTAAAGATGGAAAACACAGAAAAATTTTGGATACTATATGCACTTCTATTGTCTTTAAATTATTTGATTGCTGAGAAAATAACTACTGATAAAAGAAATGCTGCTAGATTAATTCAATTTATATATTTTAAAAATGCTTTGACTCAAAAATTTAAGCCTAAGGACAAGTTACTGGGGAAAAGGTTTTCTATTTTTGTTTCCACACAAAATGAAAAGCTGTGGCTTCTTTTCAGACTTATGTGGTTTGATCAAGCCAGACCCCCTGAAACAGATGATCCAACATTCAAAGCAGTTGAGACAAAGCCTTGCAGACTAGAGCCAAGATTTCTGTATCTTCTTTGGAACCCCATGACAGTGCCCCCTACCAGCAGGAAGTAGCTTGGAAAGAACAACGCCCAAATTCCCAAATATTGTTTATAAATGTTTGTTTTCATTTAAATGGGCTTGGTTATAAATGGCTATAACCACAAGCAATCTTTTTAAAGGTAAAAAGGGAATTATGGTATAGATATGAATACTTTGCTTTGGAATGGATTTTCTTTTATTGATACAATTTAAGGTCAATTTTGTGATATATATATTTCTCCTCTTGTTTAGGTATTATGTTTATGTAGCTCATTGGAAAATGTAATGTATAATTTAGTACAGATTAAAGAGTTACCTATGATAGTCAATACTTGGAGTTAAGTTAGTTAGGATTTCTAGATATGCAGAGATGTATTTGAGATGAATAGGCATTCTTCAAACCTTTCAAAGACCTACAGAATATGGCATTTAAAATGGTTTAGGGTTTTTCTTGACAGTGAGGCACAACTGCTCCTGGTAACACCACCTGCATCAGAAAGGAAGATGGACATCAAAGAAAAACATTATGGAGATTGCTTCTAATATAGCAAGACTAGTCAATTTGGCAAGGTACTGCTCTTCTGGACTGTTTGACTTTATGTTATAGAAACTGGACAAGCAGGACCCACAAAAAGATGACTGCTGATGCAAGATGGACATTGCTACAGGATTCCTGCTTCATGGAAGAGGCTGCCTGCCAGACAGTCTACAGGATACAGAGAAAAATGACTGACAAACTATCAATACAGGTGGACAGTTTAAAGTTTCCTGCTTTGCTGAAAGTCTGCCAGACACATTATGGCCTATAGGCTGAAGATGGAACATTACAGAACTTCGGGTGACTGACCAGGCAATGAATTGTCTCTGTCATTTCTAGAGTTTATGTATTATCCTTCTGTGGTCTTTGAAGGAGTTGAAGACAAATAGTTAAGGTTATAGTTTTCCTTAATAAGGATTAAAGATAAGTTACATATAGGACTTTAGACTCACAAAAATAGGATAGATGATATTTTCTTAAAGTCTTACAAAATGTTAATGGACTAAGTATTGTTTACTGTAATTCTTATTTGATAACTGTTGTATGATATATTTTGCTATGTTAAGGCTAAAAGCCTTCTTTTTATTTTAGACAGAAAAGAGGAGATGATGGGAGATGTTATTCTGTATATATGTTTCTCATACTGGTTAATAAAGCACTGTGGCCAATGAGATAGGCGGGGCTAGGAGACAAGGAGGAAAGAAGAAGTGGGAAGGAAGGGTCAAGATGTAGCCCGGGGAGGAAGGAAGACGCCCGGCCCGCCGCGGCTCCCCGATAAGACGACCACGTGGAAATACTTAGATAAGTAGAAATGGGTTAATAATTAAGGCAGAGCTAGCCCATAAACAATAATGGTAATTGGCCAACAGGATTATATCAAATACAGAGTCTCAGAATGTTATTTGGGGCTCACGTGGCAGCGGGACCATGGCGGCAGGACCGGACCTGGAGGCCTGCGGCAAGAACCTGCTGTAACAAGAAAGTGTATGTTAGTGGTTAGTTTTGGATTTCTCGCTATATAATTGAAGCCTAATTATTATGAGTTACTATAAGTATCTCATAAGCATTTGGAGCATAGATTACTTGCTTGGAAGTAAACGTTGACAAGTTTAAAAGGCAGAAGCTTCACCTCAAAGTACTGATTATATTCAGAAGCATAGAGGAATGAGTAGTCTTGCCCCTTACTTAATCAGCCTCATATTTTCTTCTTTTGAGTGGTTCATCTAAGAATCCTAGCTCCTGGCCGGAATCTCTTGACACAGAGCTTTTAACTACTATGTTCAGCAGTGCTTGAACATATACAAACAGCAAACATAAAATATCACTTAAAGAGGAAAGGGAAAGAAGAATATTTTCATTGGATGCAGCAAAAACATTTGATAAATTTCAACATCCTTTAAATGATCAAACACCACTGTAAATGAAGGGCTGGAAATTGTCCCTCAACGGGTCAAATTCACAAATTGCATCATGCTGGATAGAAAAATGTAAAGTCTGTCCCCTAAGAAAAGAGACATGACAGTATGTATATCCACTTATACCAATCTCTTTTTGCCTCTTTTTATATATCTTCATGCAATATACTTCGGTCATGTTTTCCCTTCCCACAAATACTCTCAGATACTCCCCTCCTCTCTACCTACTCAAATCTCTTTCTCTATATATATAGAAATAATCAACTAACAGCCAAAAACTGGTCCTGAATTTTGATGTCTTCAATGGATTATATTGTTTGCATGCAAACAAATGTATCTTAGTTCTAGAATCCAAAGACAGATGCAATAATTTCAAGCAGAGGTAACTAATTGTGTAAATGTGTTATGTTGTATTATCAATAAAGTCAATTTCTATTTTTCCTAATTTGTAAAATAAGAAAATCAGTAGCAATTTTATACTGTGATGAGCCTGAAAAGAAATTATGAAAGCAGTCATAGTCACAAGAATTAGAAATCATCAAACACCTTGAGAATAATTTGCATTCTGGTTAATAATTGTGGCCATTGCCCTCTATTACCTTGATTTGTAATCACTCCTGTTTTCATCAGCGTCAAAAATAAGGTAAACTTTCAAGAATGTGTGAACATTATCACATACACTTTTTGTGCTCCCTGGTCAGTACATAAACTCAACTCATCCCTGCTTTTCGAAATGCTGTAAAGGGCATTTTTTGCAGGGTTTATTTTGTTTATTATTATATTTTTCAATGTCTAGAAATATTGTTGGCTGACTAGTGGTAGATCCTCAATAAAATATTTTTTCTTTCTTTACAAATTTATTTTTTTACATTCCAATCCCAGTTCTCCCTTCCTCTTTTCCTCCTACTCCCTCTACTCCCCTTCATCCCATCTGCACCACAAAGAGGGTAAGGCCTCCCCATAGGAAGTCTACTAAGTCTGTCCCATCATCTAGTTGAGGAAGGACCAAGGTATCTCTCCACCCCCACACCCATGTGTCTAGGATGGTCATGGTATCTTTCCATACAGAATGGGATCCACTAAGTCAGTTTATGAATTAGAGTTAAATATTGGACCCACTTCCAGTGACCTCATATATTGTTCCAGTCACACCTATATTAAGGGATTCTAGTTTAGTCTTATGCAGGTTCCCCTTTTGTCAGACCTGAGTCAGTGATCTCTCACTAGCTCAGAACAGCTTATTCGGTGGGTTTCCCCATCATGGTCTTGACTCCATTCATATTACCACTCCTCCCTCACTTTGACTGTACTCCAGGAATCTGGCCCATTGGTTAGTTGTGGATGTCTGCACCTGCTTCCATCTGTTTCTGGAAGAGGGTTTCATGCTTCTCTGGGGTTATGGACTGTAGGCTGGGTATTTTTGGACTGTAGGCTAGGTATCTTTTGCTTTATGTCTGGTATCCACTTATGAGTGAGTATACACTATATTTGTCTTTCTGATTTTGGATTACCTCACTTAGGATGTTTTGTTTTCTAGTCCTATTCATTTGTCTGTGAATTTTAGGATGCCATTTTTTCTTATCTCTGAGTAGTAATATACCACATTTTCTCTATCCATTCTTCAGATGAGGGGCATCTAGGCTGTTTTCAAGATATGGCTATTAATGTTGCTATTAACATAGTTTAGCAAATGTCCTTGCAGTGTGAATGTGCCTCATTTGGGTATATGCCCACCAGTGGGTCTTGAGGTAGGTTGATCTCCAATTTTATGAGAAATTGCCATACCAATTTCACAGTGGCTGTACAAGTTTGCACTTCCACCAGCAATGAATGAATGTTCCAGTAAAGGTAATTCTTAATTAATCATTGATTCTTTGGTGCATTATTATTTGTTTGGTTTGGGATTCCAATTAAATATTAACCAAGGTTGTCTATGTAGATGCTTTTAATCTATGGAAGATAACTATGTCAAGGGTGACTATTCTAAATCACTCATGACTAGTTCTCTCAAAGAACTTTAAAAAAAAAAAACCAGCCTGAGTGGGTTCACAATAGTTCAGACCTGAGATTACAGAGGATTCTGCAAAATTCATGTGAGAATGTTGATGATGGCCCATCCCATGGTGAAGTGGGTGGAAAAAAGACATGAACAAAGCTTATGATTCTGGGAACTGGGACTGATCCTCCAAAATCGCAATACTAACATGAAATCTTTTCCATAGAATGTTTTCACTTGAGCTTTGTAGACCTAACAGATCACTATGCACCTATTGCCATGACTGAAGAATTGAAAACATTTCAAAACACAGTCCTGATCACAAAGTCCACTCATTCCTCCTTAGTAGTTTATTCATTTCAATAGATCATACAATTTCTTTTTCATATCACTCATCCTGACTATTCATTTCCATAGGTTATTACTTCCAGTAATTTTATTTCCAACAAATTCTTATTGAGCCATTGCATGAGGTGGTATATTTGCATGACATATTTAATGGAACATATATTTATAATGACACCACATATTATTTTACCATAGAAGTATATTTGAATAAAAGTTCATAAAACACTAACCTATGGCACAGCACATACTATAACTTGAAGGAGATGGGGACATACAGAATCTCCTCATTTTTTCTGCCCTGCAAGGTCAGAAGTCAACTGGAATGTCACAGTGCTAAGAAGGTGTTTCCAGTTCATCAAAGATCTGAGGTTATTGAACAAGGAGATTGTGAAATTAGTGTTGCTGGGGGACTAGAGTTCAGTAACTTCAAGATCAAAAGACAAATTACATATTAACCATTTACACTCTATTATCTATTTATTTCATACTCTCGATCAGTGACTTGACCCTTGATCCTACCTGTAATATCTAACTCAGTGTAAAGGTTATTCTAAGCCTCCAGGCTTGAGGAATAGACTATGACTCTGAGTAACAATGACATTTTTCTTGAGAGAAACATATCGGTTGTTATCTTCTCTATCAATTTCTAATTTTTCATCTTATATAATATTCTCTAAAAAACCTAACCTGTATAAATGAGAAGAGCTAGTGGCAGGGGTTATCTTTCATGTCCCTAGCAGAAGGAGAACTTGAGAGACAAATCTATAGTCCTTTGATTCTCTATGAAGACACTGATTATAGTGATACATTTTTCAAGGTTTTGGTTTTGTAAAGAGTTGGCATCCTCTCCTTTCATTTTGATTCTTCATGTGTCTTTCCAAAAACACTTTAGGCTAACTATTGAGAAAACTAGCTTTTCACCACAACAAAGCTGAATGTGAATGACACTCCCCATTATTCATAAACACATACCCCTTTATATATAAAGCTAGTAGCCAATAATACTGGCACCGGCTGAAACAGGTTTACAAAATACTGAGGAGCATAAGATAACGATCTGAACAGTACAGTACAAGAGTCGATTACTCAAAGCACACTTTCTCTGCAAACCTAGCCTTCACAATAACACACTGTGTAGCAGGCTCTGGTAGAAGATCAAAGCACTAACACTTGAGCTTGTATCCAAAAATTAGTCATCAAAGGGCTAAACAACATAGGTCAGAACTGTCTTTCAGATTCACTCGGAATATGAAGCTGAGAGAAATGGGCTAAGTGTCTTTCTAGCTCAGTGGGGGAGGGGGACAAAGAATAAAACCAGTCATGTCCAACTTAAAGTGGACTCCTAAAGCACAGGCTCCATGTTGATTGGATACCTGTAGATACTTTCATCTCTATCACACCACCACTGACAAACTGATGAGCAATTGTACACATTTTGCAGAAAATTATAGATCATTGTAGAAAACTTAATTTCCTCAATAAGAAATAAAGACTCTGAAAATTGTCCCCAAACTCTGATGCCTTCGCAATTTTAGGCAAATTGAATCTAATGGTAAGTCATTGATATTGATGTATATTGAAACTAGCAGCCAGTAATTCTGCCACCAATGCTGATCTCAAAGATACTTCTTAACCTCGAGTCATTATAAAACTGTCTTTGGGATGGATAAACCCACGTATTTGAACAGAAAATAAAACACATCTGAACTCTGACATATCTGGAAGAATTGTATGCAATTCTGAATGTTTCAGCCATCTTAGTGGCTAGTAGCGCATGCTATATAAAAACTACAGGCTGGAGAAATGGCTCAGCTGTGGATAGCAACTATTATTTAATTCAGTGTGAATCTATTGTGGAATGTTATTTTAACTAGGCAAAGATGTGTTACATTTGTTTATGTTGCAGAATATTACTTTAACTGTGAAAAGGTGTGTTACTTTTCTTTATGCTGCATTTGTTTAATTATGTAGATGTGTTATATTTGTTTCACCTGGCCTGCCTGAGGCAACTGACTGGTCTAATAAAGAGCTGAATGGTCAATAGGTAGGCAGAGAAAGGATAGGTGTGCAAAGAGAATAAATATGAGAGGAAATTTAGATGGGAGAGAAGAATGAGAGAATGAGAGAGATGCCCAGGGACAGAAGCCAGGCACCTGCCAAGAAAGATAGACAGGAGGAGTGAAAGTAAGATATACAGAAGTAAGGAAGTTAAAAAGCCAAGAGGCAAAAGGTAGATAAGAAACAGGATAATTTATGTTAAAACAGCTAGCCAGAAATGACCTAGGCTTGGCTGAACATTCAAAACTAGTATTAAGTCTCCATGTCATGGTTTGGGAGCTGGTTGGTGATACAAAAGAAAGAGCCTGGTATGTGAGTCAACATTATTTCTTCTATAATGAGTCATCACTTTTGGTTCAGATAATGAATGTAAACTAACTGTCTTATCTAGCGTTAATCATAGAATGAATTCTACAACCTTATTATTACTTTATCATTGCACACATACAAATTATTACTGTTTGTGGCCCCTCCCCCTGGTAGTTTGTGATTTTACTTAATAGTTTTCTATTACCACTTTAATGCGAAGAGGGAAACAGACTCATCACAAAGGTAGTTTTTAACCTTAAATCTTTATAAAACAAAGCTATAGGAAGTATAAACCCTCAAATTTGAACAAATATACACACAGAAAATAAAATACATTTGAATACACACACACACTAACACACTATACACTACACATAAACACAAAAGAAAAGTTTAAACATATTCCAAATTGGCACGCGGTTTCATCTATCTATTAATCAATCCATCTTTCTTTGAGAAAGTGTGATTTTTTAAAATTTACTTTACATTTAGAGTCCCACTTTTAATTTCTTGCACAGTAAGTCATCATTACAATGAGAATGTGAACTAAGTGCCTTTTCATAGTTATATAACCACAAAACCGAGATGTACAGCTTTATCATTTCCCATGATAGATTCTCTTAACCTTCTACCTCTTTACAACCCAAAAGGCCTTTATGTTTGGGCTTTTATAAAATGGGCTACTCCTTGTGTATACACCTGAAGTCCTGTTTATATTTGGTTTCTGTGGCAGTGCCCACAAGAGCATTTTTGTGGTAGGCGTTGCTATTTGCACCAAACTTTAATATGAGCTTGACTAATGCACACCAAAACCTAATAAACACACATGAATGACATGTAGCAGCAGTGTCTTGCAAGTGAATCAGGCCTAGGAATTCTATGACTCCAATGTCCTAATCTTCATGAAGATAATAACCACTATTTTGTGTGGCAGGAGAACAGATACTGTGGAAAGCAACTTCATAAATAACAAGTAAAGGGAGCCAGTGGCAGAGGAAGACTGGAAACCATCCCCTACCTGGGATGTAGAGAATGGGAATGGGGAAAGCAAATAACCTGGGAGAGGAAGGCTAAGTACCAAGGCCTCTGGCCTACTTAAGTGCATAGCTTTTCTTCAGCTCACTCTTGTGTTTTTAGTATTATTATTTTATTTTTATTTTTATTTTACATATCAATCCCAGTTTCCTCTCCTTCCCTCCCTTCTTTCCTTCCTTCCTCCCTCCCTTCTCCTTCCCTCCCTCTTTCCCACTCTCCCCCACTGACACACATCCAGACCACCCTCCCCTCCTACCCCCCTCCCCCCCTCCACATGTAGGATGATGCCATCCAGGAGGGGTCGTCTAAATTGGTCAAGTCATTTGGAGTAGGAACTAGGACTTCTCTCCTGTCTCTATGTTAAGGAAGTATCCCTCCATGGGGATTGTGTTGCCAAAGTTCCTTTGTGCACCAGGAATAAAACCTGGTTCCACTGTCTGAGGTCCCTCAGACTGCTCAGGACTTCTAGCTGAGACCCATATTCAGGGGGTCTGACTCAGTCCCATGCTGGATTCCCAGCTATCAGTCTGGTGGCCCATTAGCTCCTCCTTGTTCAGGTCAGCTGTCTCTATGTGTTTCTGCAGTGTGATCTTGTCCTCCCTCTCTGCATCTGGATTCTAGTTCAGCTCAGTGTTTAGTTGTGGGTGTTTGCTTCTGTTTCCAACATGTACTAGATGAGGGCTCCATGATCATGGATAAGTTAGTCGTTGATCTCATTATCAGGGAAGGGCATTTATGGTAGCCTTCCCACTGTTGCTCAAATTGTTAGTTGGAGTCAGTCTTGTTGGTCTCTAGATATTCACCCTCATTTTTTGCTCACAAGTGTGTTCCCTTTCTTAATACCTTGTCTTGATTTCTATTTCTATGTATCCATGCTCCAATGATTTGTAACAGTACAATGTGCACCTTGCTTTTTTACCAGGTGACCTTAAGACAATCCACTGATGTCCTGGTACCTGTCACTCTTTACTGAGGATGTGAGGACAAGAGGTACCTTGTTCTTAGAAGAAGTCTCCTGATGAAGTGGCTCTGGGTGTTTGATCATAAGAGCCAAAGTCTTATAAAAATGGATGCTTTCCATTTGTTAATAACCATTTGTGCATATCCATGACAGGATAATATCACAAAAAAAGATTAGAATATAATGACAGATGTATTATTTGAAGAACTTCTATCCAAGTTTATCTATAATATGTTAGTGAAACTCTATGTAAATCTTCACTTTTATGCATATATAAATACAATCTTGGGTGGGATTCAGGTTATCCAAGTGCCAGAAAGACTGTTAATGTGACTCATTACTCAGGTCTCTAATCTCTTTGATTGTTATGAAATCTTTTCCTCTACTATTTGGAACTGGTTCCAAACCACAAAATGTTCTTTCGTCACATATAGAAGACTGTGCCTGTGTGTTTCCACCATTCCACTAAGCTATTATTAGATGAATTTTCTCAGCATGAATTATCCTTTAAGAAACTATACTCCATCATAATATGGGGATGTACTTTCAATAATCTTCTAATTCAAAATTGGAATCTGATTTCACATGTGAGTCCATCCAGTTAACTATATTTATTTGGGCTTCAGCCAGGGGCAACACTGTATACAAGAAATATATAAAAATAAAGGTGAATGAGATATGATTGCTGGTCTTGAGTGGTTCCAATTTCAAGATAAGAAATGGGTACATTGTCACATTATAAATCAGCATGATTGAGAGGACAAACAAGATTTACAAGCCAATAAAATAAAATAGTACAGTTGATAATGGAGACAGAATTTCAATGGTATAATTTGAACTTCTGAATCAAGCTACTTTAAAATCTCTTTTCATATGACTGCTTGACTCAGTAATCTCTCTTCACTTTTTTTGTTATGTTTTGAGGCAAGTTTGTGTGTGTATGCATGCACGTGTGTTTGTTGCTAAAGATGTTCTAATAGAGTATAAGTAAGATAAAAGCACAAGAAGAAGGTCATGCTTAAAGACTGTTGAGGAATCTACACAAGTAACAATGGAACTGAAGGACAGCTGTGTCCATAATGCCTAAGACGTATTGCCTAGTTAGATGTGTGAGTAAATGCACCTGATTGGTTTCTGGACTGGTGATGAATGCCCGGTATGAAGAAGCAGTGACCATGTGCACTCTGAGGTCTGCAGGAGTCCAACCCAAGCTCTGTGTTCACAGACCACACAGCATATGCTGTTCCTTTCTCTAGAGTAAAACACTTTCTGATGAGACCAGCTGAACAAAGAACCACAGTAAAAGAAAGGTGATTCTCTTTTCCATGCCCACCACTGTTGTGAATGGGGTGAAATCTAAGTCTTTCTCTTAGAAGTTGATCTCTTTCTGTATCACTGAACATGACAGTAATTCAGTCTGCAATTCCCAGAGGTATAAGTGGCAGTGGCTTCATAGACATGATGCAACTAGATCCAGAGTCTGCAACTGGAAAAGGATTCCAACATTTCAATTCAAATGTTCAGCCCAAATCTAGAAAGACTTTTCTCTTATAACAGCATGAGGAAAACATGAGGGCAGGCTCAAATGGATAAGGTGGTCTAACAGGTACACATGTAAGTCCAATATTTAGTATGCATGTGTTCATGTGAGTATGCACACACACACAAAAACACAAATAGCATATAAATTATGTAAACTGAACTCAGGTATAAGGGTCCTAAATGGTGAGGTTCAGGAAGAGAAGGACTGAGGATAAGAAATAACAAAGATGAGAAAAAAAAAAAAAAAGACAAAAGCAATAGCTGGGATCAAAATGTCTTATATAAGCTGATGACTTATACCAAGTAAGTTTATTAAGATGTACAACATGACATATACTATTATTGAGGGACAAATGGCCAAGGTCAACAGAGAGCTAAATTAGACATTGATGGCAAAGAGTACACAGGATACCTCAGACACAGCTGCCTAATCCCAGGGATGCCCAGTTTCCACCACCTGGACTCCTTTGAGGGGCTAGCTCCAGCCTCAGTCTGGTCTTGCCACGTCCATTTCTGAACAAGAAAACAGAACTAAAGTTCCCTTTGTCATTTTATCAGGATCTCTGAGAAGATCTTGGGTCAGTCTCATTCCTCATATTATGTATATACATATGCACAGCTGAACTGAAGACAGACTTATGTAGCCTCATGGTCATTCAAATCAATTTTAAGCAAAGCTCAGCTGAAGTATTGTTTCATCTCTAATGCCTTGGAGCAAGAACACATCTGAAAACTTTAATGTTTTGCAATTAAGTATGACAATATTCAAATATGGTATACTAAAACCACAAAGTAGTCTTTCTCTTCCCTAACATTTCTGTTTTTAGGTTTGTATTTTAGGGATACATACATATATGTGTATACATATACCTAGAAACAGAAATATGTATGTATACAATAAAATTACACTTAGTTCAGGAGAGCCTCAGATTTGCCTTGTAGATGGTAATGATCTCAGATTTTCCTTCGTCGCCTCCTGAGTGCTAAGACTATAGGTACGAGACACCATTCCTAACTTATTCAGTGTGGGTGGTCAACTCAATGATATAGAGATATTAGTTTAGAGAAGAACAGTTTAAATGCTTGAGATAAGCATGTCAGCATCCAATACAATATCAAATCTGTTGAGGAAAGTATAGTGAACTAACAAGATGAAAATGAACCCTAAAATGCTGCAAAGATGTAAGTAGAGAACATACTAAAATTAGTGCAGATATATAGGGAGTGTTTGTAGTAACTTTTGAAATTATATAAACACATGTATCCCTGTATGTCTTAAATGCTCTAAATCTATACATTTAGACCAAATTGAATCAAATAAGGGGACAAGGTAAGGTTTGTGCTGAATTTGTGACTAAGAACGATGCACACAAAGAAATCTCTTAGAGAAATGCTATTTGGACAGCAAACAGCCTGTCCCAGGTAAATCAGTCTTAACTACTAGTGAACATGGCAAATCTTTAAAAGAGAACCTAGACATAAGTCATACTTGTCTCAGGGAAAGCAATTAGTCACTTAAATTACATACTTCACCATAAGATGAAACTTTTATAATTAATTGAATTCACAAAAAGAAGGAACTTCTGTTCCTCAGGAGACACCTAGAAATTCAAGCGGTAGTTTGTGAAGAAAGAACATCAACTGACAGATGGTAGTGTGCAAAGTACATAAAGAAACAAAAGGTAAACAAAATACTGAACATGGAGTGCACAGGTGAAAATATATAAATAACTCATAAACAAAATGTAAAAATTCTCAAACTCATGAGTAATAAACCCATTCAAAATTCAAGCCACAATTATTATGAGGAAGTGGAAGAGTGTGGGTAGAGAGTGAGTGATGGGAGATGTCATTCTGTATGTATGTTTCTCTTACTGGTTAATAAATAAAGCCCTGTTGGCCAATAGAAAAGCAAGATAGGTGGGACTAGAAGACAAGGAGGCTTCTAGAAGATGTAATAGAGAGAAGTCAAGATGTAGGACATGAGCAATGAGGTCCAGACCCTTTATTTGGTAAGATAAGACCATGTGGAAACACTTAGATTGATAGAAATGGAATAATATTTAAGACAAAGCTAGCCAATAAGAAGCTCTAGCCCTTGGCCAACAGCTTTATAACTAATAGTGTCACTGTGTGTTATTTTGGGCCTGACACATCTCTGGGACCAGGCTGACAGGAAAGTGCTTGGAATAGGTGAGCACAAAAATGAGCTGTGGTCATTGCCAATGACACTCAGAATGCAAATGACACCAACCAGTAGGGATTGTCTATATGTGTTTAGAAGCTGGTGATGAAAGTGCAAAACAGACCATTTAAGGAATAACATTTACTATTGCTACAAAGAATGAAGATAAAGTTCTGGAGGGCTAGAAAACTGAAGGTGCAGAGATAATTCCCACTTTATCTGTGAAAGAGGAACTGTTGTTGTTGGGTTCCTAAGTCTTTGAGCAGTGTCAGACTGAACTGCATGGAATGTGTGCTGAGTCATGTGTGATCACACTGCTGCTGACAAGGAAGATGAGCAGGATCGGTTCTGATGGAAAGTAGGATTCTGTCCTTCACATGGCATTATAGTTGGTTAACTGACAGAAGGATGCCAGCTTAGCCATATTTGCAAATGGTGAGTTCATAGGTAGACATGAAAAAGTGACACACTAATGATGTGTGCTTGGAAGAAAATTCACCAAAATTCTTCTGGGCTTACTATTCCTATACTGAATTGTGGGAATTACGTAAATATCATTCCCTTTCATAGAGGATTAGAAGAAGATAATATTTTGTAGTCACTGAGCCTTCTATGTGATTGTTTATTTGAAATATGAGGAAAGGTGTTGAGACAACAATATATGATTATAATCATAGAAAACTAACTTTAACCTAAGCCAAACAAAAGGAAAACAGAAGTGAACCTGTACCAAAACAAGAATGCTATCACGATGGTATGGCTGCAGTCTCTGCTTCAGAAGATAAAATAGCAATAATTTTCTGGGACGCATGCTTGCACATTAGCCAAAAAGATAACACAGATTCCTTTCCTTCATAGGTTTTCCTACACTTGGGAGATGAAAGTCTGATAATTAAAAATTAGAACTGTATATTAAAGATATTTAAAGATCTTTAAAAAATTAAAGATAAAAATTTTTGTGTTGGGTGTTTAACAGACATTCTGGCTAACATCAGAATGAGCCATTTATTTGCTAGTGTAAGACTGAACCATGACCCAGGGGTTTGGAAGCAATGAGCTGTTAGCAATCCATCTAATAGAAATGTCTTAGTTAGGGTTTTATTGCTATGATAAAGCACATCTATTAAAAGCAACTAGAGAAACAAAGGGCTTGTTTCAGCTTGTTCTTCCACACCACAGTTACTTCCCATCACTAAATGGAATCATGACAGGAACTCAAACACAACAGGAAGCAGAAAGCTGATATAGAAGTAATTAAGGAGTGGCAACTACTGGCTTTCTCCCGTGACTTGCTCAGTCTGCTTTCTTATACCACCCAGGACCACCTGCTCAGGGATGGCAACACCCACATTGTATTATGCCCTCCTGTATCAATCAACAATCAACAATCAGGGAAATGACTTACAGACTTGCCTACAGGTCAATTCTAGGGCAGCATGATCTCAATTAGAATTCTATCTTCTCAAATGTCCCTAGCTTGGGTCAAGTTAACATACAACTAGTCATCACAAAATATTACACACAATGCTTTGTTTTTATCTTTCAATATTAAAGTTCACAACTTACAAAATGTAAAAGTATATGCTATATGGAAGAGTAAGTTGAACACCATACTCTTCTTGCTGGACCTCATTTGGCGCAGCGGGGAGAGGGTAGGAGAGATCATTATAGATCAGGGTAGGATTAAAAAATATCCACAGATGGTAGGAAATCCAAGTGACTAAAGGAACCACCAATGTCAGGAAGCATTAGGAAGACAGGTAGACTGACTTCATAAAATCTTATCAGTTCCTTCTGGACATGAAGCAAACAGTTGTTCCTATTTTGATCTTCACATCAGTTAGTGCAGAATCATGCTTGTAGTAATCACAACTACCCCTCAGAGTCATTGCTGGTTTTCTGGTAGACAGCACAGTTCTTTAGACGTCTGATTTGAACAAGTAACAATATCCTAACATTTGAAAACAGCGGTAGGTGCACCGGCACTAGAATCACAGCTGTTAGGCATTTTGTTGGTAAGGAGGCAAAAGGCAACAGGAGTTAGCACAGATTTACAAAGTGAAATATATTCCTAAGCCAGAAGCTAAAAGGAACAAAGGTTTTCATATCTTAGTTCTATATTTAGCAACAATGATTTTATTTATTTTCATCTCTGAAATCCATAGTCTGTCTTTGGAAGACCTTCAGCAGCCTCTTTCTGCATAATTAACAAGATAAAATGAATGTACTTTTGGCTTTATTAAAGAAAATCCCAAACTCAAACATGTAAAATAGTATTTCTATTAGGGTAATTTTTTGATGGCCTCAAAGAATACTTAAAATAAGGAAGTTTTATTACATCAATTTCAGTAGCCCTGCATTGGAGACATCCTGTTCTGTTTAGCAGAAAGAGATCTATGGACAGTGTTGGAAACACAACACCACTATTTTGGGTATTAACTTAGAAATTTCAGTTTGTAGGGATTGAATTATAGAAACCATTCCATATTTTGGAAAACAAAATAAACAAAAATGTTATTGCTAAATGCACTTGCTAGAGTCTTTAGAAGACTTTGAAATGTGGAAACCAACATCTTTGCATAGTTTGTACTTTTCACAGATCATTTTGGTAGACTGTAGGTGTTTACAAAGTTTATGACCCCTGCATCTGAGGATCTAGTCTTGATGGAGAAACATGCATGAATGCACTGCTGAGTTTTTGGACAGAAAGTTATTTCCTAGCAGGAGTATCTCCACTTGGTTGAGAGACAGCCTTTGAAATCTGGGTCTGGGAAGTACCATGAGTCAATTACCCAAGAAGAACTGTTTCTCATGTTCACAGACCATTTATTTTGGAAATGTTTAAAGTCCATGGTCTGAATTGCTATTCTGTGCTGTTAGCTATTGTATCCTCTCTTCAGGAAAAAATGAATTCTAACAGTCAGGATTCTTTGCAAACCCTTTTCACACGTAATAAGGAGAGCTTATGGGCACTTTGAACTAACACTCACTTTGGGTTTAGTCTTTGAAAGAAGGAAATCTTGAGGAAAATTATCCCTTCAGGAAATGTTCAGAAACAAGAAAAATACAAATAAGATGACTCTGTAAACCATCCTGGATGTGCTGTTCAGATCATTGTAGACAAACATCTTAAATGGTGTCAAATTCAGATCTCCTCAGGGTAGCTGTTGCTGACTCCCCTTGGAAGTATCAAAGTATATTCACTTATAAATTTGAAGCATGTTCATCAGGCCTTTGCTATCCCCAGTGATATAGAGCCTGGTACCCTGTAAAGAGTCATCTATTGTTTGTAATGGACCTGGCTGGTCTGAAAATGTCACAAATGAGGTTCTCTATGCTTCCTTTTGTATTTTAAAAATAATTTATTGAAATTAAATCTGTAAATTATAAATTGGTAATTTTTTAAGAATAAAATTAAATAGTTTGATACAATAGGTTCACTAGCCTTTCCTACATTGACAATGTGGTGCACCACTACCCTTATCTAGCTGGAAAACCTTTTTTTATACCTCAGAGTAAATCACTTTGGGTGATTCCTCTTGCTCCCCTCTCACCCCACACACACACCCAACCTGATTTTCCCTCCCTGATCCTGAATGTGAGAGATCTGACAAGGGCTTTTGCTCCCTGTGAAATCACCAGAAGGCCATCGTTTTGCTTCTATATCAACATCATTAATTTGATTCCAGAGCTAAGGGTATCATCTCCTTGTGGTCACTGAACTGCCAGTGCTTCTCTGCTGTCTGTCTGCTATTTTATATACCTGGATGCTCTAACACCTGTCATGGTGGTACACAACAGTCTTCAAATATAGTTATGACAATGTACTTCTGAGTGTACTCATGTCCCTATGATTTTGAGGGTATGTCTCTCTCTTCTCTTTTGCGTTTTCTTTCTCACATAAGTAACAAAGATAAATTGAGTACTCATTGAATTTATCTGTGCATGTGAAAAATTTAAAATTAATTAAGGACTTTTCACTAATAAATTTCACCATACAATTTTCTTACCACCACAAATAAAGACAATGTTTAGAGGATAGGAGGCTGACTCAGAAGCAAATGTCAGCAGCAGATGTTGAGGTGTGATAAGACTATGCTCTCATCTCTGACAACTGATGCATTGCTAGAAACAAAACAAATTCATTTCATCTTTTTACATTGACATGGTTTATTGGCCAAGATCTTAACTCATTTTGCACTAAGCCCTGATAAGTAACACTAATTTTCTGTAGGCACATTCAAAGACGTCTGAGTAATAGTGGATTTTTATCTTGATTTAGCTTAATTTGAAACTCTAAATAGTAGCATCAAACTTAATATTGAAGCAAATATGATTAACTTAAAACTTTTGATATAAAGTTAATCAAGAGAGTCTATGGAAGGAAAAAGGTAAGGGTGAACAGTCTTTAATCAGGAGAGATATTTCCAAACACAAACATCTACGAGTTGTTTAAAAAAAAATTATAATGGAAGAAAGAAAGAAAATTCCCAGAAATTGATTGCTATTCATAAGGAAAAGCATTAAATATGCAAAACTCAAAGTACTGAGACTTAGTACTGTGGTAACTGCCAGATGCCAAGAAAGGAGTATCAGGAAGTTTCCTATGAAAGGTCCTGCTTCCCATAAAGTCATGCAGCAACATATACAATTCCATAGTTTACATGTAGTTCTGATTAATGTAAATTGAGAACACTTAAAAAATCTCAGGTCTATTCTCCTTGCCTAAATGGAAATCTTCGTGAAAATGTGTAATCTTGAGCAGTTTCCTAAAACATATCTAGATGTGGTAGATAAACAAATGAGCCCTTAAAGACATTCAGACTTTGGAAGTGGCTGTTGCTGTATTTTATGAAACATATCCTCTTCCAGATGAATCGTCATAGGCTTTGCCAAGTTCACTGTTTAAACAGACACTTTGAGTTTTCATTAATGTCAGTCCAGAGGATAACTTCAGACTTTCTTCTTTACCATGTATGCATAAAGACATAGAACATCCCATACTCCTCCCTAATCCATTAGTTAAACATGACATTATTTGTCTTATTTAAAGGCAGTATCAAATATAACATAATAAATTACTGAAAGTCTATAAAGTGTGTAGAAAAATGTAATAAAAATGCAGTGGATCGACTAAGCAATGGGATTGATAACCAAAGAACTAATCATTTGGACTGGCTCCTCCACTGAAGAACAAGTAACCAACTAGAAAAAGTAGATAAAATATTTATATATAAACAAATCACCTAAGTCCATG
This sequence comes from Cricetiscus sungorus, assembly GCA_030556225.1. Classification (NCBI taxonomy): domain Eukaryota; kingdom Metazoa; phylum Chordata; class Mammalia; order Rodentia; family Cricetidae; genus Cricetiscus; species Cricetiscus sungorus. Next base: position 118,702,595 of record JANBXA010000007.1, read on the forward strand.
AAGTGTTCAAATTAGATAGCGATATTTCATCAGGTCATATTCGACAGCTGCACAAAAGCAGTGTGGCACTGGAACAATCAGACATGTAGATCAGTAGAACAAAGTTGAAGTCACAAACTTGAGTGTGAAATCCATACCAGCTAACATTTGAACAAAGATGCCAAAAATAAAGCACACTGGAGAAAAGAGAATCTTTAACAAGTTATGCTTTGAAAAATTGGATGTTCACATACAGAAGAAAGACACTAGGCTTATGTCTAGCACTAAGCACAAAAAATAACTCCAAACTCCTCTTAGGAGGGGTTTCAGGTTTGGAGCTCCAGGTTTTAGGGTATCTTCTGATTGCAGGAGATGTTCCTGAGAATCTGTCAGGCCACACTACAAACTCTTTACCTCCTAGCCTCCTGGTAGTTAGCCTATAACATGAGGGGAGTACAGGGTAGGCCTGATATGTGCCCCTTATTTAGATCCCCAAATGTGAGGGTTCACAGATGTCTGAAAAGACTGGAGACACCAAGAGCTTTGGTATAGTACCAAATACAGGAAAAGCACATCTGATGGGAGATGTCATTCTGTAAAAGTAGTTCTCTTATTGGCTAATGAATAAAGCCCTATTGGACTATAGGAAAGCAAGATAGGTGGAGCTAGGAGACAGGGAGGATTCTGGGAAACTTAGTGGGGTCGTGATGTGATCTGGGGAAGAGAGAATACAAGTCTGGCATTCTTGGTAAGATAAAACCATGTAGAAATACATATATTAGTGATTATGGATTAATATTTAAGACACAGCTAGCCAATAAGAAGCTCTAGCCATTAGCCAATAGCTTTATAACTAATAGAAGCTGGTCAGAAAGTGCAGGTAATACACACCATCTTAGGCTTCTGCTTACTTCTGCAAACACAATTTTAAGCTAAATTCCTAAAGCTCTTTTTTTTTTTTTTTGGCAAAGTAAGAGGAAAAGTAAACACCAGCATAACTTTAAGGAAATTATAGAAAACACAAACGCATATGGTTGGAATTATCAGAAACAACCTTTAAAATGCTAATGTTAAAAAGACAAGGGCAAATTTTGGAAATGTTCCTGGGAATTTAAAATTCACAGCAATACTTTGTTAACTAACAATGGTCTCTTGTAAAAAAACTTCAGTGAATAAATTCCTTATTACAATGTGAACACTCTAGAAAGTAGAACTGATAAATTATTGAGGAAAATATTTATCCAGAATGAAACATACAGTGAAAAATAACAAAAGGTAGGGAAAATGGGATAAATGACTAATAAAACACAGTAACATATGCTGAGTCAAAACAGGAGTGCCAGAAAGAACATAGACAAAGTATGGACATTGTGTCTGTGAACGTTTCTCTACAGGAATGGATGGAAGGCTCAGATATAAGAGGCACTGTGTTCATTTAGCAGGATAAAAACCAAAGAAATCCAATTTTAGAGATGTCCAATTAATATTAAAAAGTGAAATAAGAGAAAGAATGAAGAAAACACATAAGGAAGAAGCAAAGAATAGACAAAAATCCTTTAAAAGACCAAGATTTGGCAGCAAAGGGAACAAAATGGTACTTGGATGATTATGTTTAATGGTCCCAAAAAGGTGCTAAGCTAGAGTTACTTGTTCATAAATCAAGAAATTGGGGAGGATGGGAACAGAAATAGCAGTGGTGGTGGAGGGAATGGGAAGGAAAGAAAAGAGAAGGCAAAACAAGCCTGGACAAAGCTATTGGCAGGGGGAAAGCAATTCATTTTGACAATATGTAAAAATCCTTAATAAACTTCACAATCAAGTCAGTATGAAGTACAATAAAGAATGTTTTCTTTATAACAAAGTGTAATTCTTCCTAGAAATGGACAATTGGTTGCATTTTGGATTAATGTGACTGCCCATATGCTTCCCTTACTATATGAAAGATCAACTCTTAGACACATTTACAATGCATTCTTGAATGAAATAAGAATTAAGAATGAGAACATCACCTAACCCCTGAAAAATCACCAGTCATCATTGCAACAGCAGACTAAACACTTTTTCTATGATCAGAAACATGATAATTTTAACTTCAAATCAATTCTATTCAGTGCTTATCTAAACATTCTAGATAATTTCGTCAGCAATTAAATGACTACTTCAATTGGAATTGAAAAAATAATAGTTTTTGAAGGGCACTTAGGTTGTTTCTATTTCCTAACTATTGTGAGGAGAGCTAAGCAAGCATCTGTGGAATAGGAAGTCAAGTTCTTTGCACATATGCCAAAGTGAGGAACAGCTGGATCACATGGCAAATTTACTTTAGTTTTGGGAGGATTATCTAATGAACTCCAGAGTAGCGATAACAATTTGCATTCTCACCAACAGTGAATGATGCTTCTCCTAATTTACCTACAACTTTGCTAGGATTTATTGTCAGTTGTTTTATTGGTCTTTGGCATTCTGACCTGGATGAAAGGATAGAAAGACCTCAGCGTTTTCACTTGAATTTTCTTAATTGCTAGGAAAAATAAATACTTCCGGACTTATTTCTTTGCTATTTTCATTTTTTCTTTTCAAAACTGTATAGATCTGTGACCATTTTTAAATTTCTTTTTACTATTTTTGAGTTCTTCATATATTCTAGATACCAACATATCAAGCCTTTTTCTTATGCATAGTTGACAAAGACTCTCTCCCATGCCATTGACTTCCTTTTTACTTGGTTGATTGTTTCCTTTGTTTTACAGAGTTTTTAAGTTTTATGATGCCCCACTTTTGGTGGTTGGCCTTAATTCCTGAGCAAGTAGAGTTTTATTCTGAAAGACCTTTTCTACATCAATATCTTGTAGGGTACCAACTGTGTTTTCTTCTAGCAGTTTCAGTGCTTTCTCTTTCACAATGATGCATTTGATCCATTTGGAGTTACTTTTCGTGCATAGTGATAGACATAGATCTAGTTTCTTTCTTCTGCATGTGGACATACACTTTTTTCAACCACCAGTTGTTGAAGATGCTGTCTTTGCTTTGATGTGTAGTTTTGGGATCTTTGTCAAATATCAGACAGCTCTGGATTTGTACACAAGTTTGCAACTTTAATTTTGTTCTACTGATCTATATGTCCAACTGTTCCAATGCCACTTTACTCTTATTATCATAGCACTAATATATTGTCACAGTTTGTAGTATATTGAAATATAGTATAATTTCTCCAGCATTGCTCTTTTTAGAATTGCTCAATTTTAGAATTGTTTTGTTTTGTGTTTTGTTAAAGATTCGGATTTGGATTGCACTGGATCTGTAAGTTGTTTGGGGTATGATGGTCATTTTCACAATATTAATTATACCAATTTGTGAGCATGAGGGGAGTTTCCATCTCCTAATGTCTTCCATGGTCCCTTTCTTTAGAGATTTAGAGTCTTCATTATGGAGGACTTTCTGGATATGCACACCGTTCTCAAAAGGAAAAATTAAAAGTGGCCATGAAATATCTCAAAAAGTGCTCATCCTTATTAGCAATTAGGGGGATGCAATTGAAAACATTGAGATTTCATTTTGCCATTCTGACCTGGCTCATCCAGGTCAGAATGGCAAAAATCAAAAAATAACTGACAATAAATGCTGCCAAGTCTATGGGGAAAGAAACCCCCATTCACTATTGGCAAGAATGCAAATTGATGCAGCTACTCTGGAATTTACAGGAGAATCATCAAAACACTAGGTTTGTTCCTGGATTTTTTTGGAGGCTATTGTGAATGAGCATGTATCTATGATCTCTTTTATAATGTGTTTGGTAATTTGTATATAGAAAAGCTACTGGTAATTTTTTGCAAATTGATTTTGTATCCGGCTGTGTTGCTAGAACTGTTGACAAATTCTAGAGGTCTTCTGGTAGAATTTTAGGGATGTGTTATGTAGAATATTATATCACCCACAGACATAGATAATTTGACTTCTTTTTCTCTTGATCTTCCTGTAATTTCCTTCTATTGTCTTATTGCTTTATCTAAGCCTTCAAGTGCTATATTAAAAAGAACTAGGGTCAGCCACATGCCCCTCCTGATTTAAATGGAATTCCTTCTGTTTTTCTTCATTTATGGTGATGTGACTATGGGTTTGTCATATATAGCCTGTATTATGTTGAGGTTATTATGCTGAGGTATGTTCATCTAGTATTATTCTTTCTAGGACTTTTATCATAAAAGTATGTTGGATTTTGTCAAATGCCTCTTCTCCATCTAATGAAATGATAATGTGATTCTTTATGTCTACTTCAATGGCTTATTACATTTGTCAATTTACATGTATTGACCCATCCTTTTATTTCCCAAGATGCTTTAAAAAGCCATAGGGAAGCATATTGTTTTATAAAGTGAATAACAATACATGTAAAATACATCTGTGTACATATATTTATGTTATAAAACACATACATATGTAATAAATATATTCTACATAGGGTGATAATGATCCCCCCAAAGCTATGAACTGTTTATATAACAAAGGCCCCAGTACTAAGCATAGGAATTCTCTGTTTTAGTTGTTGTTCAGGGATCCAAGAGAGTCTGAAAACAATATAGACTCTGCCCTTACTCTTGGATACCTCCAAAATCTTGATGAGACTATTGGAAAAGAAGCCACATACTTCAGACAAAGAACTTGTAGAAATCAAGTTGGAACCAATCTGGAAGTCTCCTCCCTAACACTAGCTCTCACAGCATCTAAAATTATTATGCAAACTGCCAAGGGAGAGGAGCAATCAATAGTTCTATTTATATCTAAAACTTATGAACCACAACAATGACCAATACGAAAAGACATTCCTAAACAGTTCAATACCGGTACTTTGATCTTGAAGCTAACCAAGAGTTGTATAACTGAACTTAAGTTACTTTCAAAAATGAGAGAAATAATTCATGGTTGTGTAAACCTAGCCAAATAACCATAGATATAGAAATCAGAGTACCTTGAGGAGAACTGTTGCCATTTCCCTAAACCAATATAATTTTAACTGTATTCTACACACTTTTCCCCAGAAATGAGTGTAGCTCTCACCCCTCCTCAAACTTCCTTTTTTGCACTATATAGTGACAATTTCAGAAATCTGAAAGGAGTCAAAATGAAAAGAACAGCAGACCGGGAGTGCCCAACCCCATTTGACTATTCTACAATGGAATCTCTACACCCAAAGCTCAGACAACATTATAAAATAAGAGTCAGCAAGGTTGAAAGAGCCAGAGGACCAGGGCATCTGCTTCTAGACATTACAGGGAAGCAGCACCAGCGAAGTCTCAACAATAGGGTTGCCTAAACAATACCTGCAAAATGACAATATCAGTCAGCATGCTAATGGGAATGGAAAATGTTTTCACAAGGCCCCTCTGCTAGATAAAGAGCTAAGGCTATCAACAGATGCCAAGAGAGGAAGAATCAGTTATCTCCAGCAACAAGACCCCTGAGAGTTATCTAATCCCAAGTGTCAGGCCTGAATAAATATACATATGAGCAGTGTGTATACATATATGACATATAAGAAGAGATCAGAATTTGAGAGAGAATGGAGGGGCATTGAAGGAGGTAGAGAGGTGACAGAATGACAAAAATGATTTAAGTACAATACTCATGTATGAAATTCTTAATGAATAAGTCAGATAGTGAATGACTGAATAATAAAGATAGAATTTGTAATAACCTACAAAGTACAATTAATCCAAAGTGCAACAAAAATTTGCAATGACAACTCTTAACATATCAAGCATGAACTTAAGAACAACCAAGCTAAGGGTTAAAATCCTTTACATTCTTTGAAAAGAACAGTTTAAACTTTCTTATGAGCTTGCCAAATGTTCAGGTCAATCATTAAAATGTATTTCTTCCCATTCAAGTACTAATGAGGACTGGCCTTGCTTAGCTGCCAAGATCAGACAAAACTGGGCACATTCAGGGTGGTATGGTTGTAGATTAAAATGTATTTCTTACAAGCAAGAGCAGGTACAAAAATGGAAGCAATACAGGATAACTCTATATCTTTCTCTGGCTTCTGCATGTATACCCACTCTGGCTTCTAGCAGAACTAGAATATCAGCACAAAAGTACATGCACACACACACACACACACACACACGACGTGTCGGGAAACCAGTACATAAACCATAGGCACAAGTGAGGATAAATACAAAGATGTTTACCTCTTCAGTAACCATTCTTTCTGCTGTCCTTGATGATTCATTATGTAAGAGCCTGAAGCATAGGGGCAGTGGATATTTGTACTTTTCCCTTGACAATAGATGTGGACATGTAAATAGATTCTTGTCTACTTACTCCAAGTTCCAGGAAGCCCAAATACAAAGAAAACCATTTTCTTTCTTTCCATTTCCCATTTTGAATCCTGTAATGCTTGATTTTATAGGAGGAGTTGTAGCAATAATCTTTGCTTATCAAGAGGTCAAGAGGCAAGTGTACCTCAGAAATACTGGGACAATAAGTTAGAAGTCCTTTAATGAATTGACTCTGACACTCTAGTTTTCAAGACACAATCTTGTCTCAGAGAAAAAGCAAACAAATAAAAAATAATAATAAAAAAACAACCTCTAATTTCCACCTGAAGTGACTATTTTGACTGGGGGAATCTAATCCTAACAAATCAAAGCCAAACAGAAAGTACAAAGTGCACAAGTAGTCATGGTAGAGATAAATATATATTGAATATATATTAACCATAAGTTAAATATAATTATGCAGTAAAAGCAGAAACCCAACTCAGATTCAGAGCACTCCAATGATATGGTCTTTAAACACAGACCTAAAATAAAACACTGTAGTTGAAAATAACTAGTTTTTTTTGTTGTTATTCTTTTTGTCCATGAAACTGGTTTTATGGGAAAAACAAACAAACAAGCAAAAAAGAAAAAGAAAAACCAAAGAATTCAGAAATGCTGAAATTTAGTTGCTTTGGTGAGGCCATCACAAGCAAGAAGAATTCATTCAAGTAAAAGCAGGCCTGAGGAATGAAGGTTGTTTTAGGGATTTGGGAATGCAAAGTAAACAAGAAGGCGAGTTGGTAGAACAGAAATCCATGGCAATGTGGCGTTGCAGTAGCTCTCAACCCGATTCCTCGGGAACACTTGCTGTTTTGCAGGTGATTTGGCCCAAACCCAAAGTTTCTGACTTAGCAGAAAGATTTCCAGCTCATGTGAAGGTGATTGCCAGCTTGAGAGTCTCTGCTTTGCCCTCAGTTGTTGGCTGTGCCATGCGGAAATGGACCAAGAACTGCTGGTGCAAGTTCCTCCCATGCAAGATGCATCAGATGAAATCTCATACCTGAGCTCAAACCAAGCCTAGCAGCCTAGAATATGCTCCTTCTCATTTGCTCAGTGATCTCAATGTCCTAAACAAAGCTAAACTTCACCCTTCATCCTTTTCTGACACAAAAATCTGAGTTCTTTGTTTAAATGACTCTAAAGAGTGAGAGGGTGTATAGAGCACAAAATAAGTACATAAATAAATAAATAATTCACAAGCTTGCAAATGCAGCTACAAGACTAGGTGTGACATTTTACTTAGGAAGTCAACATCCAGTTAATGTGTAAAACCACAACCTGGGAGGCTATTGGCATTGTGGTCACAGATCTATACATGCCTGAAAAATTTCAAATGTGGGAACACATTTAAGAAATCAAATATAAATACAAAGATTGTTTTTATAGCTAATAGCTTTCACAAATATCATGTGTTATATTTTTACTTCTGCAATAAAATAAATATGAGTTTATGTTGCAACTAGAACTGCAAGATTTTCAAGCAGCCTAGCTTCTGAAGAGCCTTTTGTTCCAAAGGACAGAAAGAAAGCTCTCCAGTATTTGAACTCAAATATTTAGATATTAGCAAACAATGTGTTGACATGGCACATAACTATCACCTCCAGCAGAATACAAGAGATTACTATTGAGCCAAATATGCATGCTCTTGTCCCAGGATTACAGGTCCATGTTGCACCATCATGCATTAAGTTTAAGAACTGAAATTGTAAGTCAAGGCACTGTTCCCATATCTTGGTGGAAACAGCAGGTAGGTGAGAGTCAGCAAGCAGGGAAATCTCTTTTGCGGATCTTTGATGCTATTCTTGATTATGGCATTCTTAGTTCTGAGGCTGGTGAAAGCTACTGGTCTTCTAATTTCATGCACTCTGAAAGATTTTCCCTGACATTCCCAAAAAAGTGAGAGCAGACACAGAGGTGGGAGTAAAAGGCTATTTAAACACCAAAGTCAGAGGAAGATAGTTTGGCTCTGCATCTGCAACACTCCAAATATCTAAAATTATGAAGTTCTAGACATTTTGGTGGCCTTGCAGCATCTTTAATGATATGGGAACCTCATTCTACTATGTTCTTGTTGAGCACATATCATATTTTGTGCATTTGGAAGCCAAATGTTGTTTTATGCACTTCAATGGCAGAAGAGTTCTCCCTAGGATCCAAAGTGGAGTAGAAAGAAGAAAAATCATAAGGAAAGTAAATAATAGGCAAATAATTGAAGACATATTTAACCAGGGAATGCTGTCTCTTAAGGTTATAAATGTCATTGGTGCTGTCATCACAGATTGATTTTTTTTTTATATTTGGAATTTAAAGAGTCAAGGAATCGAAGGAGTTGGGGTTATAAACACACAGCTAAGTATGTCATAGGCTTCCGCATGTTATATGTTAATATACTGGCTATCAGCAGCAACACATTAATATATTTTGTTTGATTCAGTTAGTATTTTCTCACTAGGAGGAACTTTTATTGCTTTGGACACTGGGAATTTGAAGTTGAAGTAGACGTAACCTCCCTCCTTCAATTGGGGTTTTTCTTGGAAGAATTAAAATAGTTCTTTGTCAATTTAAACCAGTATATTTTTTACCAACACTATACTAAGCAATTAGAGAATCATTTTATGAAGATAATGGAAATTTTAATCACCTTAAACATGAAGACTTTATTAGATAAAGTAAAAGGCCTAGTTGAATCAGCAGTCAACATAAAATTGTCGTTAATGAGAGGATATAATATCATCCTTACTGTAGTTTCACTGAAATCAAGATCATCGTTATTTTCATGATTTGGACATTCCAATATCACAATTGGAAGTGTTACAATTCCTAAATATGACAGGATTTAAGAACTATAAAAGAGAAAGAATTAGTAGAAACTCTGGCAGAGGATTTTGAGTTCTGTTAATTGGGGTACTCCATTGTATCCAAGGATAGGTGTCACCAAGTTTCTCTGAAGTCTGCTTGGATGTCTCTGGAAGTTGCTGTGAGTTCAAGGTGAGAAGTATGGTCCTACAGTTTTATCTACTGAAGTTTCATAACACAGAAGGTTCTCTAAAGTATTTGGTAAAATTCTTTGCACTGAAGCTGAAAAGAGGTGTTGACATGGTTTCTTTTCTAATTGCAAAACTCCTGGTTTTAGTGCTAATTCCTATAGTTTTATTGTTTGAGGGGCTTTTGTTGTTGTTATTTATTCATTTTTTTGTTGAGCATGGGGAATAGGTTGTGTGTTTTTTCAGGAGCTCATTGTAGTAAAATTCTATAATCAATTCTGAATTTTTAGTTATTATTATTTTTAAAGTGTGTAATGGTTCCCTTTAACAGAGATTGTTCATACAATCTCCTCAATTTTCTTTTCCTGATATATAGTAATTATTTTGTACATAAATATTTTTTTCAAAAGGAGGAAGATCTGAGATTTAGAAAAATCAATGCAATTGTATTTGTCTTAGGAATATACTTATTCAATTTTTTACTTTTAAAAAGTATATATTTGATCATTTAACCACCAATCAAGAGAATTAAAAGCCAGATTTTAAAAGCAGGTTTAAATATTTGCTATTCTTATAGATCAGACATCACTCAGTCATCATGAGTAAATCTTTCTCCTGCAGTGGATGGGACCTAGTATAGAGACCCACTATTAGACAGCATACAGAAAGAAATGTCTGGAGCATTCAGTCCTAAATGGGATCTCTTCTTCAAACCCCTTCCCTCAGGTTTCAGGGAGTTCTATGGAAGAGGAGGCAGAAAGATTGTAAGAGCCAGAGAGGATGGATAATGTGAAGGAAGCAATGTCTTCCAGATACAACAGGAGTGATGAATATATGAACTGACTAAGACTGTGGCAGCATTCACAGAGCCTGCAGAGGTTCACAAGATGGATCTCAGAGCTGAGAAGGGTGACTGGACATGAGCTCTTGTCCCTACCAAGAAGCTATTGCCTGCAAAGGAAAAATTAGTTTTCTACAATAGAGTCTCAAAGGGTATACAAACCAAACTTCAGGGCAGGCCCCTTGTCCAGCAGTAGGGTCAATGCAATATGAATTTAGTAGTTCTTTTGCAGATGTTCTGTCTCATATTGTTTGGGTTGGGTTTGTTTGTCCTACTGGACTTTTGCTACTTTGCTACAGTTTCCAATTTTTATATTTTTTTGAGTTTTATTTGTGTGTATATGTGTGTGTTTGGTTTCTTCTGTTTTTTTTTTTAATGTTTTTCTTTTATTTTTGTTTACCTGATTGTACTCTAAAGAGAGAGAAAGAAAAGATATGAAGTTGGATGGGTATGAAGGTGGGGAGGATATAGACACTGAGGAGTAGGACATCATAATCAGGCTGTATTACATATAAAAATTGCCAATAACAATATAATAAATTAATAGTTAGCAACTAAAATAAGTTTGGTGGTTATAATATAATCTTAAGAAATGCCCCATGTAGAAATAATTCTTTCTAATAGAAACTTTCTTGCTGATAGGGTGGCTCCTCTAACCAGTGGAAAATCAAACAATCTGCACCTGAATAAAAGACAATCATTGTGGTTTAAATGCCCATTTGGTAAAGAGATGAGACATTAAATCCTTGTTCTTCAAGGAAGTTATTCGGTAAACATTGCTAAGATTAGATCAGTGCTTTAAGAAACTTGTTGTAAACAGAGTTAGCCTTCAGTCCTACACCAGTGTGTTGAATTTTGGCCTTAGGAATTTTGAATAACCTTTCATTACATCCAACTCAGTCATATCCACACCATCTTTCTTTTGGGTTTAACTTTTACAAATCTTCATATGACATATGTTAACCTTCTAGTTTTGTCCTTCTCCGCTATTTCCATTTTGAGACAATTGTTTACTTTTAGAAGGAAATGAAATTACAATTTAAAGACCTTTCTCATCCAGAAAATTTTCTTTTTTATTTTAAGCCTCTTTACCAAACACATATTTTATATCTATGGCTTTATAAATCTTGTTTTATCATTTTATTGTTACTTCCTGTCTCAGTTTTCTTTACAAAATTTAAAGAACATATCTTTAACAAAAAAATTAGTATATTAGAACTGAGACATTTAAAACATAAACAGAACATGTTTATAGTCTTGTTAATATTTCTGTTCTCTCTTTCTGAAAATGTTTTATTAAGTATTCATCAATAACTTAAGTCTGATTGCAATAATAGGACAGAGAAGCTACCTTTTTAAGAAATCATCGATTTCTTACTTGGTCCACAAGGCAACCAAAAGCAAGAAGAAGCCTGGCTATCTGCCCTTATCTGGTGCTTTTAATTCTTTGGTTTCATGTGTTCATTTATGTAGTAAACATGATAATTAAAAGTACTGTCTGCCCAAATGGTCTCATCTTCAAAACAAAGGTATACATACATGCAAGCTATTGACTCAAATATACTGAAAAGCATATCTGAATCTAATTTATACTTACTATGCAATGAAGCCAAACAAGGTCACTGCCTGCCTGGGGCCTACTGTAACCCTCTAAGAAGTTAAGAAAAAATTAATTTGGAAATGACATGTTTTTCTTTCTTTTCATTATTCTTTAGACACACATTCTATGATTTACTCTTGAATGTCTATATTTCATGCCTAAGTAAGAAAAGGAACCCTGGAAAATAGATTTATTTTTTTCAAAAGAGGCAGGTTCAGGGCAAATGCCAGTAGAAAAACATTAAGCCTTATCTATTAATTCCATAATTATAATTTGAAAATAACTTTAAGATGTTTACATCCACATCTATATATATGTATATATATATGTTAAATCAAGCATAATAATAATAATATTGATATAATAATAATAATCTCAGTGAAAAGTAAGTTAAAAACATAAAAATGAGTCTATCAGAGTCTTGCAAGTCAGTCATTTTAAAAAATTCTACAGGCAGATTAAAGTTTTGTCCCATATTGTTTCAATTACAAAAGACACTTTAAAACTTATGACATAAATGCAGATATCATGAATATATCCAACAAAATTACATTAAATCAGAATGCACTGTTTGTATATGTTGATAATACCACTTCAAGTGATGTGTTCCCAACCTGTTAGTAACTCAAAATTCTGGCTCAAGTAGGTACTATCCCATCAGCTAAAATTCTGGGACACACCTAAGAAAGGCAGAAAATATGGGGCTGAGTAATAGAGGAGTGGAGATCTTGTTTGTTATTGTATGCCTCCAGTTGTAAACAGTTTGTGCTGGTGGGACTGTCTTTTCAGATCTCCAGTGAATGCATTCTGTGGACTTCTTACACTCAAAATGATTTTTAAGTATGTGTTTGCTATAATCAGAATTCAATTATGCATCTAGAAAGACCAAATTAAGCACTAATATGAGTTTTCCTACATTAAAATCTTAAACTATAGTACATAATATGACTGGAGTCAAAATAAGCCCTTCTCCAGGTGCTTCTGTCAGGGGTTTTGTCAAAGCATGAGTAAGGTAAGTAATACCTAAGTAAATGATGAAATAAGAGCTACTAGGATACTCTCTCTGTTTAGTATAATGTGGTCAGTTTATGCCCATAGTCATATCTGTCTGTGTCCACATAAAATTTTTGTTTGCCCTGTTAAAAACCATTCAGTACTTAACAACTTTCAGCTCTCCTTGCATAATCTGTCTCAGAGGCAAGAATTAGGTAGTTGGTAATTTTCACCTGCTTGCACTGTGGGTGAAGCTAAGGGTGAGTTTTTCAGTAATCAGGCTTCACAATGACAGCACTTTCTGAAAGAAAGGGGTAGAAAGCTGATTGTATGACCTCTGAAATGTCTCATAGCATGGATTACCATTTAATGGGAAAACCTTGCTCCAGCAAAGCATTGAGCAATGCTGCATTCGAATTGCTTTGTCAACATGCAATGATTGGGATCATGCTGGAGCAGAGGTAATTTGAGAGAGTAGAAATGGATTGGTGATTTGGACAGAGGACCCACTAAGATGTGAAGTTCAGCCAGAGTTCTTTGTTCGCGTGGTGGTTATTTCCTTTTTTCATTTTATAGCTACTTATTGAGCTATAGTCTCATGGTTTTTAAAGAGTCTACAAATGGCACATTTAAGTATTACAGAGCTCGGCAATCATAAAGGAGGGGAAGACCATTCCTACCATGTCTTGCTATCTCAGCTCTGACTCAATGCTGTTTCTGCTATTTCATGGAGCTCAGCACCACACCTGACCCCACTTGCAGTCACTAGTTCATTCACATGACTAAACTAATGTGATTTAAGTTTATGAGTGCAAAAGTGGAGAAGGAGAATTACTTCTAGTAAAACGAAGGTACCCTATGTTGAAGGGTAGCCTATGCATAACACAAATGTAGGAATGTAGGAAACATGGAGTGGGGCAAATACAAACTATCTTAAAGCAGTCCACAGCAGACAACCTCATGTGTGTGTCCAGTGTTTTTATTTTCTCTCTTTACTGATAGGAACAAAGGTGGAAAGTATAGACAAAACACTAAGTGCTGTGTTGGCAAGCTAAACCTTTAAGGCCAAGACCATCTCCTGGATGTTGGCTGTCATGTCCATAAGGTTTCACAAAAAGATTTTTAAGCTAATACAATTATTTTATAAAGTCTTTAATTTTAGAGAACTTACTATGCAACAAGTGTCCCAGTTGCATCAGATGTTGAGGATACATGCCGTATGTTATTTGCATGAAATAAACACAAAAGCAATGATACGATATGTGAGGAACCAGAGAATTCAGAGGTGATGAAATATGGCTAAATGGAGAACAGAAATTATCCCATAAGTGTGTTTAACTTAATACAGGCTTTTTAGCATTAGTTTGTGAATCATGCACAAGCAAGGGCTACTTTTTACAATTATTTAAACCTAATCCCTCAATATGGCCAAGAACAATATTGTATCAGACAAAATTATAGCCATTAAAATGTGAAGGCATATCTACCATGGGGCTAACTTAACCAAGTTGAAGGCAAAAGTAGCTCAAGGAGTGGGGCATGAGACCCACAAACTATTTGAGCAGCACTCTGAACCATCCTGGATCTTGAAATCAGACAATGTGAGAAAGGGGGAAAAAGTCATTCTACTCTCTTTAGGCTACTGCAACAAAATTCTGAAACTTGGTTTCCTTGTAAGCAAGAAAAAAATATTTCTCCAAGGTCTGGAGGCCAGATGTCCTCTATCAGAGTTTGGCACTGTCAAGTGGTATGCGCATTAACTTCTTTCTGGGTAGCAGACTCCTGACTTCACTTTAGATCTTCATATTGAAGAAATCAGCAGGAGAAGTAAGGATTGTGTTTTACCGATAGAGTCCTCACTCAGCATGCATGAGGCTCTGGGATCAATTCCTAGCATCACAAATGGCTTCCCCTTCATGGACCACTTATCCCAAATTGCCACTTCCTCACACATTGTCACTGTGAGTTAGGATTTCAGTGTGCATTTGGAGGGGAAACAAACATTCAATCCATTGTGGAAACTTTCACCTCACCATGCAATTCATTTTTGTTACCTACTCTTATTTTAATGTGAATTATTCATATTAGTAGAAGGTTCCTTCTTGAATGGAGCCATGGACAGATGTATAGTCTGATGAGATTGGTTCTGGTGATGGCATATGTTGTAGCTTGTACATTTCTTGGGTGAAAGAACAGACTTCATAGGCCGGAGAGACGGCTCATTGGCTAACAGTTCACACTAACTTTTGTAGAGGACACAAAATCTATTTCCAGCTCCTATGTCAGGCAACTCACCACCACCAGAATCTCTAGCACAGAGAGATCTCTCACTCTTTTCTAATCTTCTACAGGTACCTGTGTTCATGTACATACCTCCCTTCCACACTTATACATGATTTTAGTTAAAAATAAATCTAAAACCAAACAACAACAA
Organism: Cricetiscus sungorus; assembly: GCA_030556225.1. NCBI lineage: Eukaryota > Metazoa > Chordata > Mammalia > Rodentia > Cricetidae > Cricetiscus > Cricetiscus sungorus. Next base: position 118,717,746 of record JANBXA010000007.1, read on the forward strand.
AAAGCCATATGAAGAGTTGGAGACAATCACATAAGTATTACCTCAATTTCTTTTTTTTTCCTTCCCCTGTGGTGGATATGATAGAGCAACTTAGCTTGTCATAGAGAAAGAAATGATGAAATATTCTTTACTGAGGAACCCATGTTAAATTACTTGCTCTGTCATATGTTGATAATACCCAACTGTGACTCCAGTCAAGAAGTAGGCCTACTTGGTTCCCATCATTTTACCAAAGTTAGTTTGTCTCCTATAAGGCAGAAAATGTATTTTACTTGTTTATCTATTCTGAGGAATAAGTTTTTCTAAATATTAAGCTTCCAAAATACATCTATCAGACTTGTGGTTTCGGGAAAAAAGATGAGCTCAACTGATCATTTTGGACATTGAAGAATGACTGGTGCATATACCCTGTTTAGTAAATATTTGGGAAACTAAATGGGCAGGCATGGTAACTGTCTCCAAAATGTTCTTTAGCAACACACACAATGGTCGATTGGAAGAGCATGTTATTACATAATTATCCAAGAAAATACAATGAATGATGTTGCCCATTCAGAGAGTAAGGTGAATAGTATGTCAAGTATGTTGTGCAGCCTGTTGTTTTTCCCTTCTAGACACCAAATGAACCAGTTTTGAATCTACAAACAACTGTGACTCTGCAAAACACAGCTGTTTGGGCATTGGCCTGAGCACCACTCTGTGTGTTATGTAACAGCTGTTGGGCAATTTTGCATTTAGATCCAGAAGCATTAATGAAAGAGAAAATATATATATGTTTCTCCATATATATATGGAGAAAAGGGGGATGGAAGAAGGGAAAGAGAGTGAGGGGGAGAGGAGAAGGAGAAAGGAGAGAGAGGAGAGGGAGTAGGGGGGAAGAGGAGGAGAGAGAAAAGAGATGGTGTGTGTGTGTGTGTGTGTATGTGTGTGTGTGTGTGTGTGTGTGTGTGTGTGTGTGTGTGTACATAAAGAAAGAGAGAGATAATTTGAGAATGCAGAAGTTCGGATACAGATTCAAGCACCATGAGCAGGCTATGCAAGGACTTCTGAATCTAGGGAAATGCTCAGTGTTGTGGATCTGCCTTGCCTCCTGTTTTCACACATAAAATTCCACTTTTTAAAATGTGCATTTATTTGCTGATCATTTTAATAAGCATGGAACATATTGAAGCAAAATTGGTATGTCCCCGGAAGATGAAAGTATTTCCTGTCTGTTCCATGAGAAAGTTTGCCAATCCCTGCTAGGATGAGTAATAGGTTAAACATAATTTCAGTGTATTTAACTACTGCTGCGGAGACCCCAAACTGACCTTGAACATATGTGGGGATCATATTATGGATATCAAGGCTGAGCGGAAAAGGAGGAATAACTGGGGAAGCTTTGCTTCGAGTGAGATTTCAGCCTTATACTGTGAGGTCTATCATCACAAGCTGTGTTCCTATCTGTGCTTACAAAATGAGAAGTTCATGTCAGGGTGGAAAGAGAAAGAGGTTCTGAAACTCCTGCTCTTGCCTCTAGTGAAATCCTCATGCAGGGCAGGGGAGATGGCAACTTTACTACAAAGACATTATCGCTAATTCTTAGTAACAGGAGAATCCAAGGAATGTTACCTTCTTCCTTCCATAGCTTGTGCTGCTGTGTCAACACAGAGAAGCATTGTATTCCAAATGAAAACACTTGAGGTCAAAATTGCCCTTTACAAAGAAAGTTCCAGGCTCAAAACATTCAAGGTTTAAACTCTTAGAGAGTGATATTCACATTCTTTTCCAGCTTCACTGCTTAGAGTAATGATTTATAAGCATGGATGTTTCCCAAATTAGAGATTCCTTTCTCTTTAAATGACTTTCCACAGATGATTTGGACATAGTGTTTTGAGGACCTGTGAGTGACAGGGAACACTGTAAAGTCCCCCACAGATCCCTGTTCCCAACTAAAAGACATAGCCAATTTGAGGATTCTGAGATGGCATGAGGTTGCTGAATATTTTTTAAACTGGAGAAGACAGAATCGGGGGGCTGGTGAATAGGGGTGTTCCTCCCTTACAGCACACTGATCTGGGACAAGAAAGGATTTGTTCCTAGCCATGTCCTGAAGATTTATAGTCCTATGCTCAGCAGATCTTGGTGAGAAAATAGAGTACTTCAGACTCCTCTTCCTTGTAAAATCTTTGATTCCCAGTCTGTTAGAGAAGGAAGTGTTACACAGTAGCATAACAAAGCATGAACAGGCAAGAAAAAAAAATCATAACCAGCTTCCAGCTGCACACACACCCTCAGCACAGGTTTGGCTTTGTAAACTAATTCATCTGTAAATAGTGAGCAGTCTCCAGATGGAACTTCAGGGCTGAGGTGCTGGTTCCTTAAGGATTTACATTTAAAGGCAAAGACTCCCAGCCCTAGGTGGACAGTAAGTAGTGTCCCTTCTGCCCTGCCCTGAGTCTGCCCATCCAATCATATCCCAATATGCAAATGACCCTTAGTGCATGCAGATAAAAAGGAACAAGGGCTCTATCAGAACCAAACTGCTGAGCCTGTCACCTGTGTTCCAGGAGCCAAACCAGCAATGTCTTCCCCTGCACATCCTGAAGTCCCTGCCCCGCTGGCCAACTTGAAGATTCAGTATACCAAGGTAAGATACTTGCAAGCAGGGCTTTCCCTGGAGGCCTGATTAAAGCCTAGGTCGATTGTGGCTTGTGTAAGAGCTTTCTGTAAACATAAAATAAAATGCTTGCAAAGTTAGTGCGCTGATTCAGCGATGAATTCTAAACCATACCAGACAACTTCTCGTTTTTATCTTGAAATGTGTCCAAGGGAAAAGAATTTTATTCTGTACGAAAGGTTCTTGTGCCAGAGTGCAGTGAAGCAGAGTGAGCATCAGGTCTGTTAACCCGTGCAGTGAGCACTTAGGGTAAGTCGGACAGAGAACTTACTGGAAGGAGTCAGGCATATGGAAACAGCTTTTTCCCTCCTCTCCTTCCTTCCTTCCTTCCTTCCTTCTTCCTTCCTTCCTTCCTTCCTAAAGGAGAAGTAGCACACTAAAACAGGGTAACATGACCACATATTTCATAATACAGTTTGGGAATGGAGGACTAAGTCTGAGCATTGAACGGAAGCTGTTGCCAAAACCCCCAAATGAACTTGGCATTATTTGCTTATTTTGACATAGAAACTGTGCTTATCTATTTCTCCAGGGAAGTTTGTTATTGTTGGAGACTGTTGGAGAACACATGTGATTGTTAGCTGATAAATATTTAGGGACACAAGAGGGAGAGTTAGAAAGTGATCAGTCTGTGGCTGTCCTGAGAGACTGCATTTTTCCTAACACATAGTTTCATGCCTACTTTTGTTACAGATCCGAGGATTCCCAGATTAAGAAGTAAATACACACACACACACACACACACACACACGAGAAGTCACTTAAAATTAGCTGTGTCGTATGATTCAAAGCATAAAGTAAGAGATGAACTGTTCTGAATTAGACAATGCAAACCAAGAGGATTAAAAGAGATGACAAGGGCCCAAGGGCTCCCCTTTGTGCATTTATTTCCTTTTGTATGAACTTGTGTGGCTTTGAAACACTTAAGCCTTTCGCATTTTCCTAAGTACATTAAGTGTGGAGCTTACATGTGCTCTTTCCTTAGCATAAGGTTTCCAGAAAGGAGTGAGGAGTAATGGCTGAGGAGCTGCTAGAAATGCACTAAGCCTGATTTCACAAACTTCTAAAAGAAAGAAAATGACTTTCAATTTAGGATATTCTTTCTTTTCTATTTACCTTTTTATTTTTTATTTTTTGCAAATTGGTTGATGCAAACTCTGGCGAGTCTACTTGCTCCAACCCCTCACAAAGGTCAATCTCCCCTTCTCACTCACTTTCTCGCTTTCTCGTGTTTGGAAGAAATTCCTATCTAAATCTGTACACCTAGTGTTTCAAAAAGATTGGAACTATTGGCACTATTTATATCGTTACAGTTTAGTCACTATGAAGAGTTTTGTTTGCATGATCCCAGCTGGTAGTTGGGATGTTGCCCTCATCATTCTTTGTTTGTCTTATAAACTCTGCTCTGTGTGTGTGTGTGTGTGTGTGTGTGTATGTGTGTGTGTGTCTGTCTGTCTGTCTGTCTGTCTGTGTGTCTGTATTGTGTCTGTCTGTAGGAAGTTTTTTAAAGTGACCTATCTTCCCACTGAGTTTATTTAGGACTTGTTAAGAAAGCATGCAAATGAAAGTACTAGAATAATGAAGTATTTCTTAAAGTCCTAAATGCAAGAACAGGATCAGTATTCCCACCCTTAACAGATGTTTCCAGATTGAAACCTCTTCACTGCAAACACATTGCATAAGGACATCTGAGGGAGAAGGGTGGGTCTAAGAATTTAAAAGCCAGGAACACATTTGTCTGGTGTTCACACACTTAATCTAGTTAATAATATGCAATGCCACTCAGTCAATGTTGATTTTTCCATGTATTTTCTATATAAGTCTGGTCTACGCAGTAAACATTATACCATTTGATGTGATGGTTACAGCATTTTCACACTTGGGAGGACACCAGTTATGTATGCAATTAAATCTCAATGGGGCACTTTCTCTTTTCCTGTACATGTGCCTTTAACTGTGTCCCACAGAAGAATTGTTTTAGATTCCTAGTCCCTAAGGGGGTTGAAACAATGGCTGTTAGCTCCTGGTTGTAAAGCATAGAAGGCAGAGGTTAGAAGTATCTGTTAAATTATCTTTCCTAACCAGTGTCTCAATTTGTGTATTATTTTCCCTACTGCTTTTTTTTTTCTTTATTATTATCTAAAGCAAGTTTATGTTTGGGACCGGGGGATGAAATTAATAATGCAATTAATAAAAAAAGAATATCAGCTATAATCAAACTGCTGCATAATCTTAACCTCAAGAGTCTTTCTGCTCAAACCAAACTTACTGATACATCTAGGACTATTCTCTAGTTTAAGTCCTTTTTGATGAGGTACATGAAATGAAGTTTAGAGTTTATGAACTCTCTTGCAGGAAGTGTGAATTTCTCCCCATTTAAGTTAGTTTTTCTCACTTTGTTTCCACCAACTTACTGTAGTTTCCTACCGTATGGCATTTTCCTCCCTCATTTCCTTTTACCTTCTCAATTTTGAACCACAAACGTTTGCTTTGCTGTCTCAGGGCTGAGGTTAAAACTAGTTGTGAATAATCTAGCTTTTTTTTTAATGTTTAAGACCCACTTGACATGTTCCATTCTTATTTTGTTCATTTACCATGCTTTTCATCTTCTTATTTTCACCATTTCTCATAGCTCTGGTACATTTTTAGGTTTCTAACGATGAATAAAATGAGCACATGATAATATTTATCATTCTCTACATGTTGATATCATCCCCCACCACTCTCCATGCTGTGTCCCTGCCTTTCCGATTTGGCAATGTACACAGGTGATTTGGAGTTGAGGACTGACTTTAGCATTTCTCTCCCTTAGAAAATCTTAAAATGCTTTATACATTGAAAATGTGATTTATACGTTCACAGCAACTAAGAAAACATTGACTTCCATTATATAATGCTAATTGCCCTGTTCCCACTGTGAAGATATAATTTGAATTCAGGGCACTTTATTGTAGAGAGTTGAGAGCCAATAGGACACCAAATCTCATATCAACAGTTAAGAAGAGAAGGTACTTACTATATCCATTAATAAAACTCATTTTGATCTAAGTCAGAAATATTTGGAAGAGATGTCATATTTGGTAAAAGGAGAAAGGTTTATATCATCTGAAGAGTGTAGAGATTTCATATTTAGAATTATTTTTCACAAAATACATGAAGAGTTAATAACTTTGATTCTGAATAGGCATCTTCTTTTCTAACATTTATGAGTTGGGGAACCAAACTGCACCTTATAAACAGGAATGTAGTATGAGCCTCATTTTTAATTTGATATATGAAAGTATAAAAAAGTAGAAGTCAAGTTTTAGTTGCCTAAAAACTATTATTGATTGTTTCATTTGTTTCATCAGATTAAAAAATATACTAAAATAAAAAAACCTGAAATCCAGGATTGTAAATGACATTTTTTTAAATTCCAGATTTCTGTGAACTTAGGCTTAATATCTCTTGTACATGTACAATACTCTAAAGGACCATGACTGCACTCATAATTATAATACAGTTAGTGATTAAATGCACAAAATAATTTATTTTATAATATCATCCCTGTCCCCAAACTTGTCAACAACAAACAAAAATTGGAAAGTATACTTTGCTCCATGATAGAACATTCAGTAGGCTCAAATGGATTTAATAATTACTATAATAAACATTCATTGCACTAAATTTATCCATATGCACATTTAATATAATTACGGGAAGGATGGTTCCTCAAATATATTTGTTCTTACAAGTAGTTAGAAGGCAATAAAAAATGTAAGCCTAAGACAACTGAGAGAGTGAGGGGGAATTATGGTAGGTCATACAAATAAATTCACTATAACTAATAAGTAAGAGGAAGGAAAATTGTTGCAAGTCTGAGCCCTTAGGGATACATTGGTAATTGTATAGTCTATCTTGAGTTCTGTCTTGGTACTGAAAAGTCTGGTGTAGAATAACTATAATGCATCACTGGAAGATTACTGAGTACTACTGTGTAAGTGATACTGCTATTTGCTCTCTAGTCTTGTAACCTCATTGTTGGCTTGCTGAAATCATCTCTGGGAGAATCCTGTAGATCTGGTTACTAAAATTAATGTTCATTTTGGCTATTTCAGTTAGTTCTAGACCTTTTTGGTCTAGAATCTAGTAGCTCAAATTTTCCTCTCTAGTCATCAGAGTCCACAAGATGTTGACTTCACTTCAATTTGATTCTAGTGGCACTCTTTGCTGGGGTGTAAGCATCTCAAGGTTGGTCCATGCTTTGCACATCATTTGTCTCCTTTGTCCTAACCCCACACTCCTTTCTCCCATAAAATTTATTGATAAAATTTCTACTTTGGCTATTGGAATCTCCAGTGTACTGGATGATATTGATTAAAAATCCACTTATCTTGGAGTATGATCCTCCAAGAGCAGAGCTACATGTAATATACTTCTCATTTTCTCAAGTATAGTACCTCCTATGGTGGTATATATCTCATACTTGGTCATTATTTGACAAAACATTTTTTTCTGATCACAACTGTGATCAGTTTTACATGGCACAGCCAGGGTCATCGTGATCCAAAAACAGCTATGGCTGTCTACAATGAAACAACGTGAGGTTGGGGCTATGAGCAGTCATGGATCAGGGAGGAGTTTACTGTTCCTGTGCCTCCCTGGTGAACTATTAACAACTGAGGGATTCTGGGGATGAGAAAGTGGTCATTTTCACTTGTATCTCAAATGGTGAGCCGACCATGCTCACCATTTGGATAGTTTGGAATTTGGATAGTTTCAAACCCATGAACACCCAGATAATCCTTGTTAAGTTCAGATTTCAAACAAATAAAATAAAAATAATGGGTATAAGAAAGGATGTTTTTACAGAGAGGTTGGGATGATTGATGGAAGTGTTGAAACATTAGAGAAGCCTGGAGTTGCACTAATCAGAGTACACTTTGCACTTGTATGAAATTGGCAAAGAAAACAATTCAATAAAAAAATTTAAAGTGGCCATTCAGGACTTGGTTACATAAGTTAAACTAAACAAACACTGGATTCTCAGTTTTCTTTGGTGTTAAAGGTTAAAACTGAATAATGCTGAGTCATAGGTGCTGACAGGGTTATTTACACCTACCTCTTCAGCTATCTGAAGCATCTACTGCCTTTAGTACAAAAGAGCAGTATACAGTTTAGACACATGATTCTTATATCAAAATGGTGTGTACATTTTATAGCTCACCAAAAGAAAGAACAGGCCAGAAGTTAACTATGGCAGTGATATCACTCAGAGCACACAGAGCTAAGGTATGTGAGAACTGAGGCAAGAACTAGCCAGTCTCACAATAGCATATAAAAATGTGGTCAGATTAGTATGGGACTTTTCCTCTATTTCTAAGTGAAATTGCAATTTCAAAGAGGATGGTGTGAGATTATGAGTCTATCTCCGTAATACGAGACATTTGGTCTCTTGATTAATCTATGGAAAATCTGAGGAATAATGCAATTCCTATAGCTGAAATAAAACCGAAGTGTTGACATGAGTGAATTCCATGATAATTCTCAAGGCTTATTATAATGTCTAGGCTGGTTTGCCATCTCATAGGCTGTGGTGTCTAACTTTGATGCCGTAGAACACATTAATTCTGTAGTAGGAGATGCATGTTACTTTGGAACAAAAGAAATTACACTCAGTTGAAGCAACTAGGAAACAGGTCATGAGGAAATGCTCCTTTAACTAGTTTGAAGTAAAACAGGAAAATGGTGAGGCTCCAGCTGAGAAACTTATAAAGGAAAGTGGAGCAGAAGATGACTTGGTGACTCAAGCAAGCATGAAGTGGAGGCACTCACGGGCTGAGCTCACGGACTATGGGATCAAAGGTCAAGATGAAAAGCAACCATTTTCTTCCTTCCTTCCTTCCTTCCTTCCTTCCTTCCTTCCTTCCTTCTTCCCTCCCTCCCTCCCTCTCTCCCTCCCTTTCTTTCTCTGTGTATGCACAAATGTTTGAGTGTATGTTTATTACATGTTAATGAAACAAACGATGGGCATTTTGAGAAAGGGAGGGACATGAAATGTGGAGGCATCATATTGTACTTCACCTCTAGTTTCAAAAGCTAGTTTAAGTGTTTTCACCTGCTTTCTCTGTATCTCCACAGATCTTCATAAACAATGAATGGCATGACTCAGTGAGTGGCAAGAAATTTCCCGTCATTAACCCTGCGACTGAGGAGGTCATCTGCCAAGTGGAAGAAGGGGACAAGGTAAGTTCCATCACCCTCAAGTCCAATTTATACTAGGAGTCTTTGCTTCTCACCGTTCTGAGCTCAAAACCCAGCAGAAGGGCAATGAGAGACACGAAATCATGGCTGCTCTGACAACTGTTCTTTTGTCCTTGGCGTAAGACAAACACCATCAATGGATGCCTTGGGTGAGGTGCTGATTTTGTTTGTTTTCAAGCTATATTTCCTTGACTGATTTTCAATTGAAATAGTGTCTAGGTTTATTACATGGACAGACTCCTAGGTAGGAATTCTTCTTAGGCTAGAAGAGAAAAATATTTTACAAACTTACAGCTGTTCTTTTATATTTGCTAAGTGAAGTAAAGGTTGACATAGGACATTTAGAACCATGTATTGTCAAATTATTTTATTGAAAATCATTGATATGGGAACAAGGAGATCAGGGATGTTCATACTGTGCTGCATAATGGCAAAATCATATTCCCACTAGAATAGGAAAGGGTTTCTTTCTTTTTTGTTTTCTTCTTATTTTACATATGGATCCCAGTTCCCTCACCTTCCCTCCCTACCTCCAATCCCCCCGACCACCTTTCCATCCTATCCACCCCCACTCCACAGGGAGGGTTATGCCTTCCAGGAGGGATGAACAAAATCTGTCATTTGGAGGAGGGACTAGGCCCTCCCTCCTGCTTCTAGGTTAGGGGAGTAAAGGATTTCTTTTTCCCATAGTCCCAACAGTATTTTTTTAAGTTTTGGTTTTTGTTAAAAATCACTGGGAGCAGAGTAAGAGTATATCAGTTAATTACATTTAGTGTGGAGTTTGTCCAATAGCTGGCAAAGTGGATATAGTTTCAAATTCTCATTGGCCATTTACTTTGTAAGCAAAGCTCTCTGAGATAATTTTTACTTAAATTAGATTATTTAGGATATATTTCTTTATATTAGTCCCTTGTAACATCTGGCAAGAAAATATTTGTCACATGAGCAATCTAAGGTTTCCTGATGAGCGATCTAAGGTTTCCCCCTGCAGGCTGCCTGTTTTACCCATCTCTTTGTAAAATTATGACTCAACACTACACAGATTTATTTATTTATTTATTTATTTATTTATTTATTTATTTATATGTATGTTTGTTTTAACAATTGTGCTTTGGAAACTTCTCCAAACAATCACTATTTAATCCAATATCTTGAATTTATTTTTGCCTCTGTTCCTTCAGTAATAACATTATTCTGTGTTTTTGTTTAGGTCAGCCATCCATTTGAGTTAATTTCTATTTATCATGAAAGAGGAGGATCTACAGTAGCTCTTTTTCATGTAATTTTCCAGCATCTCTGTAAAAAAGAGGCTGGTTCTTCTCCAGTGTGTGTTGTGATACAATTGTGAACATGGATTCATGGGAAATATGGGTTTAGACTTGTATAAAGATACAATGATTGGCACCATTGGCTTAGTCAGGGGTGCATCTTCAGCAACTGCCAGAGAACCAAAAGTAGGCAAACAGATAATTAGCATGCATGGCTATGTGCCACAGGAGACCCAAAAGCCTCTGAGCTAACCCCAGAAAGAAGTGAAAATATGTTTACTACATTAAGTCAAGGAGGAATAAATGCCTTTTACCTGAGGCTAAGATACACACAGCATGACTTTACATCAAATGCCTCCATCATTCATTGAGTATCTCCAACAAGACTGGTAAGGAAGAAACAGAAAAATAAGCCTCACATGTGTTAAGACAAAGATATACACAAAGAGCTTATCTGTTGCTTATGCCTTCTCAGTGTAGATAAAAATGACACTTAAGACTATGAATCTATAGATGGCAGTTATTAAGAAGAAATATTGTTGCTGCTTTAACACTGAATCCTTGAACATTTAGCTCCCATGGGACATCTTGTTCTGACACTGGGGTTGATACCAGCAGGAAAACAAAACTCTGCCTGGTTTCAGTGGAAACTTTGTCAGGCAGGCTGAGGATTTTGCTGGGACAGTCAGTGAGGTTTTCCTTTTTTTTCGGGCACAGAAGGAAAAGATGGTGTCCATCTCAGCAGCCTTGCCAATGAACACTGATCTACTCTGTGCTTAGTGACAACTGCCCCTCCCATAGAACGATCAAGGAGACTAATGATACCCAGGCAAGCTGCAGGCCAAGACTGTGCCAGCTTGGTTGGCTAGACAAGAGTCCTCTAAGGAAATTGTCAATGATACAAACTATTTGTGATAAAGAAGAGCTTGCTTCAAAACCTGTCTCCATTTCCTCTTTTGAAAAAATTATTTAAAATTGTCTTTTCAGGATTATTTCTGTTCAAACAACTTGTAAGGAATCTAATGAAGAGTGCCTAGCATTGCTTAGTCACTCTAGCATAACCTGGTAAAGTTCACAGTCACAAGAAATGCCACGGGCTGGGCTGACTCCGTAGGTCAAAGGCTAAAGGTTTTGAAGATTCCATTTACAGGCAGAATGGGCTGCCAGCAGGCCCAATCCTGCCTTTCATGAATTCATAAGTGTGGTGCACTGGCCAGGGCAAATGCATGTTAAAAAGCAAAGAATGCCCGTGGGTGGGAGGTGTTTTCTTTTCACTTCACTGGCTCCTTTAGGACCTGCTGACTAATCCTGGGGCATGAGCTAATCGATAATTAGAGGGATAAAACTAAATGTCCATTAAAGTAAATGCTTCAGACAGGTGTGAAAGGAAACTGGTCTGATTGCTATTTTCTCCATCTATGATTGAACTTAATGTGAGGGTGTACATTGCAGGTGAGATGGAGGATCCGGACCCTATCTGACTACTCTTAGAGTGGGTCCAAAGAGCCTAAACGCATTCAGTCTGCAGGCTCTGACTTCAAAACTGGAATATTTTACTTTCCCTAGGCCACTGGGTTTGATCATAGACAATCCCAGCTAATCTTGTTGTCTGACTAATTAAAACAATATATCTTGGAAATGCCAGTCCTTAAATAAAAAACATACAAAATGAGAACTTTGAAATGAAATGTATTGAAAACTAGTATGTGATCAGTATATGGGATAATGCAAAAGTTTTGTTACATAATAAAGTCAATTAAACCATGATTATTATAAAAAATATTTAAAAAGAAGTTGCATAAGGCAAAATGCATGCCTTTATATGATAGTAGCACACCATGTTAGATTTATAATAAAGTTTAAAACATGATTAAATATCGGATGTGTATTAAAAGAATAGCAAGAAATCTTGTAGCTTGCAATACATTGAGCAGTGACTATGCTACTCAAAGCAGCTTTGTTAGATAGCCTGGCAGATGTACAAGAAGTAAATATAGAGGTCAAATATAGGATCAAATTTTGGCTCTACATTCTGCTATGTTCCACATGTGTAAAGTCTAATTACCTACAAAAGAAGGTCCATGATAATTATGGTAGTAGCTTGGGAGTTATAAAGATCTGACCTTTGTGCTTGCAGCCTAAAGCCTCTCTCTTTCTTAAATCGCTTTATTGAAATGAACTCACAAAGGATAACATCACATAGCTAGATGAAGAAAGTTACTCAAATAAAAATTTGCCTAGTTCCAAACTACACATCTCAGTGAGCTTCTACACAGTTAGAGGGGTCATGGTGACTTCTCAGAACTTCACTCTGTTTCATTCTTTCACTGTCAGCTATGCTTTTTGTGGACTTACCCTACACAAAAGACAATGGCAGAGTTGAAACAAAGAAACAGAGTTGGCTATTCTTCTGTCACAATGTGATCAAACTGTCCTTTTGCCTGTATTCTCTGCTGCCCCATTCACTGCAACAATCCTTTCTTCATCTCTTTTATATGTGTTATTTTATACACACTCACCTGTTCACATATAAACACTCTTCATTTTAGGCTAGGATCTTCACATGAGGAAGAACACTCAATTTCTTTTTCTGAGCTTTAGTGACCTTGCTTAATATTATACATATTAAGTCCATTCATTTTCCTGTAGATTTTTTTATTTCAGTTTTCTTTATCACTGAATAATATATGAGAACCACATTTCAATTTGTCTGTTGATGGATACTTACATTGCCTCCATTGCCATGCTGTCATAAATAGAAAAGTTCATGTTAACAATTTACAGTAATAACTTGTGGCAATAAAGAACTTGCTTTCCTTCCTGGAGAACAGTAAGAGGCTCTTAATTACTAAGTGTCCTTAAGCTATGTGTCTGATGACTATTGTGGTGTATTAACACATTGATCCGGGACTTTGTAAAATTGTGTGGGACTTTGAAAGTAAAGGGACATGCTGCTAGAACATTCTCTATTCAAGGAGAATTTCAGGAGCCAAGATGAGAAGGGATGACTCATACCAAGCAGCAAAAAGGTAAACAGGATGACTTAGCAGGTAGAGCCAGGAAATATTGGACCTTGAAATCAAACAGAGAGCCTTGCCCTTAGGATTGGGGATGAAGCAAGCAGGTGTAAACATGAATGGGAAAGTGATAAGATTAATTACATGACGTTTGTTAGCCTGGCCATCTTATAGAGATAGTGGGAAGGAAAGTGGGAGGCTGCTAACAGTATGCAACAACCGCGTCTATGGGCAGAGAAAGCTTAGAGAACATGCGAAAATGTACTAGGGTACTCTAATCACTTTGATGCTTGTCTCTCTTTTAGGATGAAAGTTATCTCCATGTAATGAACACTTAGCATGTCTGTCACATAGAACATGTGAGACAAATGTTCCTCAATAGGAGGAATGAGCTTCAAACAATGTGTCTTATTTTAGAACAGTAGACCATCTCTATCCACAAGTTCCATGTTGGTAAAGTAAAACCCCTGAGACCAGAAGGTGGAGCTGCTGACATAGACAACATGATACAGTGTATCACAGCTGTGTGGACAATGAGTTCACAGGCTTTTTTAAAAAGCCATTATTCTCCAAATTGTAGAGTATAATAGTATTTATCTATCATTATTTTAAGATCTGTGGGTTATATGCACATTTTATGTAAATTTAGTATCTATGATTTCAGATTTTCATTCCAGGACTTAGAAATCAGTTCTTCTTAGATGCTGTAGAAAGAGCTGTATTTGTAACATGATAAGGTGCTGTTTGGTTGTATGTTCCTCAAGTTTAGTAAATGTTAGCAGAACAAAATCTTGACCTCAGTGCCCTATCATTAGCCTACCTATGGTTAGAATGCTATAAAGACACAGATGTTTGCATCCCTCAAATCTTACCTGGTTAAAAGGAAAAATCAGAATTCAAAGCTGGGCTTTTCATTTCACTAAAAATTCATGGTCCTTACTCTCTTTCTGGTCCTGCAGGGATATATATATATATATATATATATATATATATATATATATATATATCCCCAAAAGATATAAACATAAGAAGAATTTATTTCTGATAGCTCAGTGCCAGAGACCTGCTTTGTCAGGTGGGGTTCAGATACCAAAAAGGATGTGAGGAGTCAGTGTAAGGGTGGGGGAGGAAAGAAACAGGATCTGAGAGTGATTCAGTTTAACTGCCAGCAGAATTTAATTGAGAAAAAGTTACACCTTTTATACTATATAGTGGCACATAGGATTAAATAGGAGACAAAGAACATGTGATCTGGGATGTGGCTTGAGATCAGGGGTTGAGGAATCTACCATTGACCTTAACAATAGGCAATAGTCACATGTTAATTGAAAAGCCACAAATTCCACTTTCTAGAGGCAAGAATGTCTGCTTTATCAAGCAGGAACTTTCCTCTAGCTCCCCAGGGAGTGGAGACCCTTATCCAAATGCCTGACCTGGGAAAAGGATTTATGGGGAGCAGATGCTAACGTACAGTTTCCCTCATGAAGCTCCCAAAAGGGAAGGTTCTAATGCCTTAGTCTTCTCCAATTTGTACCACTCTGATTTCTCTGTATTTATTAAATAAACTCTTGCCCTTAATGGCCTCAGGCTCGGGATATGAATTGTAGGCATTCCATCCTTGGAATCAGGTGTGTCTAGGAAATCTCCAACATTCCTGTTCTTGGTGTAAATAGAAGAATACACTGGTATTCCTGATTCCACAGTGGCAGAGATATTTTTCCCAAAGATTTCTTTTGTTTAGTGAAGCTACCATTGTACACATTCTAATACTTTAACAAAGTCCATACAAAATTTCCACAAGAAGAAAGGCATTAACGAAGTGTGGTCTGCAATGTTGAAATGCCAGGACTTTGTGAAGCAGCAATGACAACCACACAGTCCCTACCATCTTTGTGAAGGAGGGTTTCTCAAATGGCAAAGTTTGTTTCCAAACCATTTGCTATCCACTCTCAGGGAAAGGGAGAAGCTCAAGACAGCTCATGTCCGCGCCTACCCCTGCCAGCAAGGAAGACACGACTCTGGGAAGATCGTCTTCATGCAGTTTTAATGGGGATCCTTGAAACATGTTTCCTCTGACCGGCGAGAGAGCTGGGGAACCCCTGCACAGGCTTAAATACCCTTGAGCTAACCAACCCCAGTGAGCTACATGGACCCTGCAGATAGGCTACTCTAATGCGGAAGCAGATAGGCTGAACAGACTTAAGCAATTAAAGGCTTGTTTACACCAGAGAGCACTCACCAATGGGAAGGTGTAAGGCGGAAGCCAGCGCCACTTTAAGGCGTGTCACTTCACAGCTTTCTACAAGCTCATACTTGGCTAAAGCCAATGACGTAACATGAAGCAGAAGAATATGCACCCAAGGGTCTGTCTAACACAGAGGTGTGTGTGTGTGTGCGTGTGCGTGTGTGTGTGTGTGTGTGTGTGTGTGTGTGTGTGTGTGTGTGTGTGTACACGTATGTGTGTGTGTTTTCAAGTATCCATCAGTCACACAGGAAAACTCTGATTTTTGAGGTTTGCTTTTTCTTTTCTTCTCCAAACAGTGCTCCCTGGATATCCTTATGAAAAAAACTTAGAAAAGCGTGTTGTAAAACCAAACAACATGCAAATATAAGCAATAGTATGGTAAACATGAAAACTGAAATACATGTTGCTCTCAATGGAACAAATAAATAGGCACATATATTTAATCCCATATACTCATTGTTCTTCAAAACATGTGACACTAGTGTGGTGTAAAGTAGTATAACAAAGGAATATTAGTGAGGAACTTTAAACATTCAATTATTCAAACCAAGATGTTCTTCTAAAAAGATTCTTCTTGCCCCACTCATCAATGCAGAGGGTTCTTAATTCATGCCAGTTGGGATGATATTTTACAATCTTTATAATGTTTTATGAGACAGGGTTTCTCTGGGTAGCACTGGCTGTCCTGGAACTAATTCTGCAGACTAGGCATAAGAAAACAATTCACATTCAATAGAAACTTAACATTTTGTTTTAAATATTGAACAGTACAATGGGATGCTTGTGGGACTCCCCAACAGACACACAGCTCTGTGGGTAAGCCATCAATTCTGTAACCAACAGCATATATAAAATGTCACACCCAGTACTTGTTAAGGAAGACCGTCCATATTAGGTAGTTTAGGTTAAGATGTGATGTTTGTTCTGTGACATGCACTGAATGCATTTAGCATATGGAATTTTCCATCTGTAGCTCTCATAAGTGCAGGAGCATCTGCACTATGATATGGTTTATTTCCATCTCAGTTTGTGGACATATAAGTCTTTGATGACTTATGGAACACTTTCTGAGGAAGGTGATATCAATATGGCCTTCTGTGCCTCCCTAACATGAAGGCAAAACTGAGTTTCAGCTGAGTGTAAGCAATTCAAAACTATAGGGAGGGTCTCCTTCCTGATTTCTAATTCTCAGAAGAATTCAGTACCCTAAATAAAGATGAAATCCACTAGCCTATAGGATTTATGAAGTTCCATATAGCACCAGTCTTGTAAACAAAATTTTGAAAATTAATTACATTTAAAATATGTATTTATGAGCCAGGCAGTGGTGGTATATACCTTTAATGTCAGCACTTGGGAGGCAATGACAGGTGGATTCCAACTAGCCTAGTCTATAGAACAAGTTCCAGGACAACCAGGGCTAGCCAGAGAATCCCTGTCTTGAAAAATAAAACAAAATATTTATCTACTATGTTTGTACATAGAAAGACAGACACTTGCACGTGTGCGCACAAGCACACACACATACACCCTCATGTATCATGGTGTTCATGTGCAGGACAGCTTGTCAGACATGGTTTTGTTCTTCTACCATGGGGATGTTAGGGCTAGAACTTAGTTTGTAAGTCATGGCAGTAAGGACCTGTACTCAAAAGAGCCATCTCTCATGGCCATGCTGTATTTTAGTAGTTACTTTATCCTACCTTAATTCCACACCAAGTATTTTATTTGAAATAAAGTTCTCATACATTTATACATAGTGGATCTTTTCATCTCAAATAATGATGTGGAATAAACGCACCCCTAATTTTGCTGGTAGAGCAAATGAAATGAAGAGATAGGCCTCATGGTGAACTGCGGAATAACCTAACATGGCTGGCTGAGTGGGTTGTACAGAGAGACTGGCTGGCTGTGGATGTCTCCCTGGGCAAGACACATTTTATTCCTTTGCTGATGGGGAGAAAAGTACTTTGCACCCAGCTTAAGCTCTGGGCTATCACATATCTTCTGTGGCCTCTGGAGATTTTATAGCTTGTCAACTTTCCAACAAAAGAGTTCCAACAAAAGAGTAAATGATAACTAACATGTGCATGTTCCTTTAGTGTAGAAAGAGCAAGATGGTTGTACAAGAAGGGGTCTGAGTGCTAGTTTCTTTTTCTTATTCACCTTATAAAATAGCTTACAGATGCAACTTTAAGGAAGAAGGATCTGTGTGGGCTAACAGCCGTATAGGGTACAGTCCATCATGATGGAGAAGTCAAGGAGAAGAGAAAAGTGACAGGAGTGTGATACCAGTACCCGACGTGTTTCACTGGATCAGAAAGCAGAAAGAGATCAAGATACCACCAGATGCTGGTTACAAACCATGTGCCATGCCTTGTGGCTCCAAGCTGGTTTTCAGTCCCTGTGTCCATAAGGACTCACAACCTTTCAAAAATGGTGCCAATACCTGGGTGGCAACTGTTAAAACATTTGACCCTATGGTCAACATTTCCCATACAGACCAATGCATCATGCATACTATAAACCCCAATTCCAATTGTATACAATGTGAACATACCAAAATTTGGTACTTTGGTCCTTTAATTTTAAAAGTAGATGGTCACCTTTGCTCTGAATGAAATGCACCACTTATGTAAATGAACTAGAACATTATTTCAAATAAATAAACAGTAGTCTATTACAATAGGATAAGGTAGCAGCTATTAAAACATATCATCTCTATTGTAGGAGTTTAATTATTGCATAGTCTATTGGAGCTTATTATCAATATTACTCAAGAGCAACCATCCCAGCATACTGTGGTATGGAGAGTGTAAAATGATCTGGACTTTGGGTTAATGAAGATCTATCTTCTGCTTATGAGGACTGTGTCCTAGTTTACAAGGTTGTGATGTTGCTTTTGCTCATCTAGTATTTTACATATCCTGAATTGAATGCTCTGTGAATTCCAGGCAGATATTGACAAAGCAGTGAAGGCTGCACGTCAGGCTTTTCAGATTGGCTCCCCATGGCGCACTATGGATGCTTCAGAAAGAGGGCGCCTACTGTACAAGCTGGCTGACTTAATGGAAAGAGACCGTCTGCTGCTGGCAGTGAGTATTAACCAATGTCAATGACAAGATGCATAGGAGACTTCCCAAGAACTCACTACTCGAATTAGGCAGCTGGTTTGGTTAAGAGAGCACATCAGCAAACATCCTGTCTTTCCTCTAGAATTTCCCAGAGCCCTTGCCTGGCTCAAATGTTCTTCTAACAATGCCCTTGATTTCTCAAATACTGTTTGAGAAATTCTGTTCCTGAAGTATTAGGGGGAAATTCATGACTTTGCTAAAAGTGCCAAAATAATGCTCTAGAATAAGTTTCATTTATATCCACCCAAAAATGTTTACAATGCTTCTTTCTCTTGCCACATGTCTGCTGACAATGCCATAAGAAAGAGAAATGACTTTTATTTTGACAGGTGTAAAAGAATTCACAAAATAGAATCCAGGTTGAATACTGAATAAAATCAGCTTCTGTTTTTGGTGCTATGCTTGTCATTTCTCTGGTAGATATGTCAGTATAGAATATTAATTGGAGCACATTTAGTTGTCTTCTGAAACACACATTTTAGTAAAAAACCAAGTGAAAACAACATGGTTCCCAGTTAGATTTCAGACTGCATTTACTTATCTTCATTTAACTGGAATCATTAGCAATTTTTTTGTAAAAAAAATATCATTTCCTCAAAGATGCTGAATTTTTCAGAATATGAAAACATAGTCAATAACTGCTTCAATTAAACCACACCACTCTCAATAGTCTACAGAAAGGAAGCTGTTTTCCAAAACATGGCTTCTCTCATTTGTCTGTGGCATGAAAGTGTTAACTGTCTCTGTCACATTTAAAGGTTTGCAGAGAATAAAGAACATATGCCCAAAATCATGTGGGTGTAGATTCTGGAGGAGTAGACAATATAAATCGGAGGAAGAAGAGCTTTAACTAATGAATAATCACCTTGTGGAATGTAGGATTCCTAGAAGACCTTTCTAGTCTGAATGAAAAGAGAAGGAAGAGAAAACACTACAATCCCAGAGAGTCTGCAACTTTATATTTTGACTATTTAAATAGTTATGACCATGTTGCCTAAACAGTAGGATTGCCATTGCAAACTGCTAAGAAAATCCATGAATCCATGGTGAGAGATGTAAGTATTACATTTGGACCAACAAACTTTCTATCTATGAAATTACTTAGGCATCAAGAATGGATGCAAACACCAAATTGTCTCTATCATTGCCTGGAAAATGAGATACTGTTGGAATTCCTATATGACAATGTAGCTTGTTGTTTTCTGTCAGCCCGCCCACTGCTGGTCTGGCGTGCCGGCCCCAAATAACAAGCTGAGACTCTGTATTTGATACAATACTGTTGGCCAATTACCAATATTGTTTATGGGCTAGCTCTGTCTTAATTATTAATCCATTTCTACTTATCTAAATATTTCCACGTGGCTCATCTTACTGGAGAGTGGCAGGCCGCATCTGATCTCTTTTGGCTCTCCATGCTGACTCCTCCTCCCTACTTTCTCTTTCCTCCTTGTCTCCTAGCCCTGCCTCTCTTGCTTTGCTATTGGCCCAACAGTGCTATATTTATTAACTAGTATGAAAAACATATTTACAGAATAACATCTCCCATTATGACAAAAATACTACCAACCATTTTCACAGCTGTGTACCTGTGGAACTTTGACAATTGCATAGACAGCTTAGTAGGAAAGAACTCAGAATGTGACTGAAAGAGCACAAGGGCCAAAGGATAGAAATCGCATTATCCCCTCTACAATGATCTTACTATGTGATCATAAACAAGTTATTGGGCTCTGTTTTAAAAAGTTTAGTTGAGATGATTTGTGATTCCTTATAATTGCAAAGTTCTCTTAACTACTAAAAGTGTTGACCATATATTCTTCTAATTTACTTTTATTCTTATAACATTTCATACATTTATAAAATGGATATTGATCATATCCACCCACAACTACTTCCTATCAAATCCCCTGAGGTTGCCCCGTACCACCTACTGCCTACTTTTTATATCCTCTTTTTACTCTTCTGAATCCAATTATGCTACTGCTCATTCATACATGAGTATGCCATCATTCATTTTTATTTTCACTTATTTCCTCTGTATGGGTATTTGTCCCATATGTGTGTGTATGCACTCTGTGCAGGATTGCTGCACTCAGAGAACAAAAGGAGACATAATATTACATGCTACCAAGACTGTAGACGATTATAAGCTATCCTGTGGGTGCTGGGATCGAACTGAGTCTTCAGCAACAGCATTCCACAATCTTAACCCCTGAGCCATCTCTCCAGCTCTATTAAGCAATGTTCTTAATCTAATGTTCTTGCTTCAATTATACACTGTGCTTTGTCTTCATTTTTTCAGACAATGGAGGCGATCAATGGTGGTAAAGTCTTCACCAGTTCATACTTGTTTGATTTAGGAGGCTGCATCAAAGCATTGAAGTACTGTGCAGGCTGGGCAGACAAGGTCCATGGTCAGACAATACCAAGTGGTAAGTACACTTAGAAAACTAGCAGGGATGGTGGGGGAGGCAAGGCTGCCATTACAGAGATGACACCATAGACTCTGATAAAGATGTCAAGCAATAAGGCAAAAATTACTTTTCCCTTGACTTTGAATAAACACATTTCTGAAGAAGGAAGTCTTATTGAGTAAACAGTTTTTTTTAGGTTGTACCCAGTAATCATGAGAAAAATAAAGCTGTAGAGTATAGATAGCATTAAAATAAGAACATTATCATAGAATCAATTAAAAATTCAATGAGGTGTCTAAATGCTCAAATTTTTCTTTTTTCCTTCTTTTTTTATTAATAATATAATTTAAAAATTTTACATGTGTATCCCAGTTTCCTTTTCTCCCTCCACCCCTCCCTCCCTCCCTCTTACCCTCTTTCCCCTGTGACATGCACCCTGGCCACCTCCCATCCCATCCCCCCACCCCCATTCCACTTGTAGGGCTATGCTATCCAGGTTGGGTCATGTAAGTCTGTCAAGTCATTTGAAGTAGAGACTAGGACTTCTCTCCTGTCTCTAGGTTAAGGGGGTATCCCTCCATGGGGGATGTGCCCACAATGTCCTTTTGTGCACCAAAAATAGATCCTGTTTCTACTGTCTGATGTGCCCCAGAATGCTCAGTCCTTCTAGCTGCGACCCATATTCAGGAGGTCTGAGTCAGTCCCTTGCTGGATTCCAAGCTATCAGTCTGGGGAGTTGGGCATTAGCTCCTCCTTGTTCAGGTCAGCTGTCTTTATGTTTTTCTGCAACCTGGTCTTGTCTCCTCTCTTTGCATCTGGTTTCTAGTTTGACTCAGTGTTTGGTTATGGGTATTTGATTCTGTTTCCAACAGGTACTAGATGAGGGCTCTATGATGGTGGATAATTTAGTTGATGATCTCACTAACAGGGAAGGGCATTTATGGTAGCCTTTCCATGGTTGCTTGAATTATTAGTTGGAATCAGTCTTGTAGTTCTCTAGACCTTTCTTTAGGTTCAGTTTTCTCTTAAAACCAATAATGGCTCCCTCTTTTATGTCCCCCCCACCCTGACTCAATCTATCTAGTCACATGTGTTTTCTTCTCCTCCCCTTCTCTTTCTCATAGTTCTCTCTCCATTCACTGCCTCCCCATTTCTCATGTGCTTCTGGGGGACTTGTCACTTCCCCCTTTTGTGAGGGACCATATATGAATCTCTTAGAATACAACTTGTATCCCAGTTCATCTGGTGGTGTGTATTATAGGCTGGTAATCCTTTGCTCTACATCTGAAATCCATATATGAGCAGGAACATACCCTGTTCCTCTTTTTGTGACTGGGTTACCTCATTAAGGATGCTCAAATTTTTCAAAGCTGGCCACTGAAATCACATATTTCCATAACAACATTGATATTCTTCCTATAATGCAATTGTTTAAAACATTTGATCCAGAAAGAGGCAGATATGATACCTGTGCCCTAATTTATATTAATATGTTTAAAAACACACAAAACAAGGTAAGAACATAATTTCTAGCTGAGTTAAATGGTTTGCATGGAAGTATTTATGCAAGTGTTATTCAGTGTACAATAGTAGAATAGACACTTGAAAAATATTTCAGCTGGAAAAGAATCAATAACTGGAAAAAAAAATCAGGAATGTGAATAGTTCACTTCCAGTTCTGAGACTAATATATACTTCCAATCTCACTGCAGGATTCAGTTTGAGAGGTGCTCTTCGGGAAGTAAGATAAGAATGTGATGACAGAGATACCAAGAATTGGGCTTTGTGAGGCTCTTACTCCACTCCTAGGAAACATAAAAGAAATTGCCTAAAGTACCTATAGTTCTTGCCAGGAAAAGTACTTGCTATGGCACAGGCACCAATAAAGGAAGCCAGAATAAAACACAGAACAACAAAATTCCCAGGGTAACCACATCAAAGTTAGGTACTGGAATAGGACAAACCATATTTCATTTAAGACAACTTTTTCATAGATTAAGAGATTTATGTTTGGTAGGCAAAAGAAAAGCCAAGCCAGTAGAAAGACTGCTTACTCTGTGGAGATATTTTACCATTCTAAATCATTTAACTTTTAAAAAAAAAGTTAGTTCTCCTTGGAGATTTGAAATGCTGGAAACATTTGCATGTGTCTCTGCCCTTACTCAGACAGAACCTCACTTCCCAGTTCCTTTCTGTGTTACTTTGTGAACAGGGGTGATGTAGAAGATAGCATCTTGGAATACAAAAAATGGAGTGTTTCTCACTCTTTAGAATCAAATTGCTGTTTGATAGCTCCATTCTTTATGTTAATCTTAGACAGAATATTTTGTTTCCCTTTTGCCATTCACTGTGGGTCTCCTCTTATACCAACCTCACAACACCCTGCCACGAGTGCATCCCACATTCGCCTTTAATGGATGGTGTGTCTGTTCTGTTTTCCAGATGGAGATATTTTCACTTATACAAGACGTGAACCCATTGGGGTGTGTGGCCAAATAATCCCTGTAAGTTCAACTTCATGACTCAATGGGGGAAAGAAAGCAGTAATCCCATTTGATCTGAAGCCCATCTCCACACAACTGAAACTTGTGTGATAGTTATGTATGAAGTGAATTCAATAAGGTTGACTGCCTGAAGAATATTTTCCTGTAACTTTGCTTCTTGGATATGCACTAGCTGGTTCAGAACACCCTCTATATGCTGCTGTACCTTTGAGGGTGTTTCAGTGTTGCCAAATAAGCCTGAAGTGTTGTTTTGGAAATTGTGCTATGTTCTGGTTTCATGAGCTGTGCCTTGCAATCATGTGACAAAGGCTTATTGTAGCTCATCTGTGCTGGATCATGTAAGTACACACAGCAGTGCTCACTGCTCCCAGCATGTCTGTCTCCTCCTTGAGACAGTAGCAGCAGCAAGATTGTTCAAATAATGGGAAATGTCCTTTAATTGAAGAGAAAGGGATAGCCACCATGAGAATTGGAATAGTTTGTGGCCTGTATTGTATCTGTAGGTAGCAGGGTTGGTTACTCAAAATTCTTCTTCTGCCAAAAAAACATCATGTTCTGGAGGTAACTAGTTTTCCTTCAAGATTCAAGATTAACAAGATAATTTAAGAAGCTAAATTAAAAACAGTGAAGTGTCCTGAAGGTTTCAGAATGACAGTTATTCTTGTTTAGTGTGACTGAACATATCAGTGTATTTCATGGAACTTTTCAGTACTTCAAAGGCTTAGAAAACACACACCCGCATCACTCTATCAGCTAGGAATATTGAATAAGTTTAAACATTGGCTTCCCCTGTTTTGCTCTGTTGTACTGAAAATCTAACCCAGAGCATCACACATGCTCTTCTACATGCCTGCATTTCTTTGTTAGGACAACATCTAAAGGAGAGAGGACTGATTTTTTTTTTACCACTCATGGGTGGTGAATGCATTAAATAGAGAAGCAGTCACATGTATTATTTCTTACAGGTGGCTAGTGTGTTTGCTGAGATCCAAACTCAAGCATTGACTTACTGAATGTGAACTTCATTTTCCTTTAACAATATTTTTTTTATCTTGAGTTGAACATAGCTCTGGGTTGTGGAAAGTGCATTCAGTATGTCCATGGCCACCTGGCTTTAGTCTCCAGGATCCAAAAAGTAAAAATGAATTCTCCTAGGCATTCAGTGTACTAAAAGATATTATAAGTAGGTAAATTCAATAAGTGTTCTTTAGGAAGGTATAGGGAGAGGTTATCAAATCTTTTAAACTATCTGTAACATTTGCCATGTTTAATTATATACAAAGACATAAAATAATGTCTTCCTTGTAGAATAAGAACTCAAAATAACAGGACTTGAATAAATTCAGAAGTGTTTTCCTGTTCCTTTCTATATGTTTAGTTCAGAACATTTATCATTTACTAGTTGCTTTTAGCAATGAAGACACGTGAGATAGACCATATAATTACACAGAACTTACCTGTTTTCTATAAAGGAAGGGCATTTTAGAAACTGGTTTGAGACAACATAAAATTGTTCAATTTTGCTTTCTAGTGGAATTTCCCACTGCTCATGTTCATTTGGAAGATCGGCCCCGCCCTTACCTGTGGAAACACTGTGATTGTCAAACCAGCAGAGCAAACCCCTCTCACTGCTCTTCACATGGCTTCTCTAATAAAAGAGGTGAGTCTCCAGAGACACAACACGCAGGAAAATGCAGGATCCATTCCCTTCTTCCCTGTTTATATTACAGACCTCACTCCCACTACTGGGAGCTTCACTGTTCACACATGGCTGCTGCCCACTCATGGAGATGAAAGCAGAAGAGCGTCTTTTGTCAGCCAGCACAAATGTGTCTCTATCTAAATAATGAAGCATTTAGCCAGTCATCTTGTAACCTGTTACTTCTGTTGTTCAAGTCTCCTGAGCACAATTCTGAGGAAATAATGACATTCTTTCAAATGACATTCTTTCTATTATCTCAGTTTGAATGGGACTGAAGGTTAGAGATCATATGTGCCAAGAATCGCTCTATCATCCTGAGAAGAGAGGCTTTGCCTCTGTGACTTTTTTACTGATTGAACAATACCTCTAGGGATTTGTCACCTAGCTGCTACACCTGAGATGTCAACAGGGAAACACTGAAAATGTGACTGCTCTTTAGCTTTTCAGCTTTGCTTATGATACTGAATGACTTCTTTCTATGTACATACTTTATCGCACTTTTCTGGATCCTTTCTCATTGAGGTCTCCCTTCTGACATTTGACACAGCTAATCATTGGAGCTATGATCCATTGATGGACTATTTGGATTTGCCAGAAAGTTTTTCTCAATAATACCACCTTCGAGTATATTTTCATGTGGAAAAAGAAAAGAAATAGTAATAATAAAGAATAAACACATGAAATTTTGTGTGTAGAAAGAAAACTCCTAGTGTTATAATAACAAAACAGCTTCAGTCATGTACTCGTGCCTCTGTTGGGAATTAAATTCTTGATCCGTTGACTCTTTGCCTCTTAACTTGTAGGCAGGATTCCCTCCTGGTGTGGTGAACATTGTCCCTGGTTATGGACCAACCGCAGGGGCAGCCATCTCCTCTCACATGGACATCGACAAGGTGGCTTTCACTGGATCAACACAGGTAGTGCCAGTCTTCAGATGTCTCACCTCTAATGAGAACAAGCATGCACTCTGCATCTCTTTCTAAGCCAATACTTCTTAAAACAAAAGTTGTTTCAAGGATTTGTTCCTTATTCTGTTCTTGAAATATATTTTTCAAACACAAGTGGGTGAATTTAGGCTAAAAGAAAATTCCTGTTACTAATTCAGAACGATTACCATTTTCAAAGTGTTTAGTACTATCTCTTAGAAATATAGCCTCTGAGCTTGTCTGATGAGTGGTAAAAGTATCTGGTAAAACCTATAAATTTGACCACAGTGATTAATATGAATGAGTGTAAGTTCAACCTCTAGGTGAAGAAAACTAAATAGTGGAGTCTCACTCTTAGCATCTTATTTGGGACTGTCTACCCAGCACAGCCTGAAAGGGACGCAAAACCCCATTTCCTTCCATGTTTCTGCTGGAGAGCCTCAGTGTTCTGTGTGCCTGACTTCACTATGGATCCTTACAAAGCTGAGAAATAGGAAACAGCCCAAAAGCACTCTAAGAAGTGGCAAGTGGAGGAAGAGAAACAGGCTTGAACATCAATCTGGATATTGCATGAGTTTCTATTATAAACAGAAAATACCCTGTTCCAAGTAAAGTCATGTCTTAGTCACCCTACTTGGTCATCACATTACTAGTTATTCAACCAAGAAGACACTGCATGCCTCATTGGCATGGGTTAAAAGTGAGGAAGAATAGACCGCACTAAGCAGCCAATACGTACAGGAAGTAAATAGGATGGAGAAGGCTATCAGATACTTAAAGGAGATCAAGGAAAGGAAAACTTACCTGAAGCTAGATGGGTATAAGACTTGCTGGAGATGATATAGAATGTTGTCTGCTTTAACTACTTGAGGACTGAGAAGCAAGAAGATTTTTCATAATGAGCTGAGGTTAATTTGATTTTCTTATAATCGTAGTTGCTTCAGTATTTTATTAAACTTCTCAGAAGTTGAATTGATAAACATTAAGTTCTATTTTTATTCTATTCTTGACCTTCTAAAACACATTTTCTTTGTTTTTCATGGACAGTAGAAAAATAGTACATAGTGCAAAAGCTATGATTGACTTAGTGGTCTTTCTAAAATTTCTGCATTCAGAATATTCTTTGGAGTAAGAAGATATGAGGATGTACAAGACATGCTGACAATTTCTGTAATGGTAATATCATATCAGGGAAGGAAGAGGCAGGCAGATACAATCTTACAATCCTGCAATGGGGAATCTATGGGCATATTGGGTCCGAAACCTATGCTGACTCCTCCAGACCACCTATGCTAAAGGTTTCTGATCCTGACCCCAGATGTAGCATGAATGTTCAACTGTCATAAGTGATCCTGAGACATGAACCATTTTGAGGCCTCTTCATATACCCCCACCCCCATAAACATGGAAATTAAGAGATCAGGCAAAATCTGGGCTCAAATTCCGATCTAACCTCAAAGTAAGATGCCTCTAAAAGTTAAGTATCTTTGCCAGATTTGGCTTTCTTTATTTGAAAAGTAAAATGTAATATCTGGCTTTCTCAGTTTCACATAGTAAAAATGAGAATCCACAAAAGAAGACATTTAGCCCCCTCTGAGAACTTGGGAAATTTCCTAGTCACTTTTGCTTTCCCTGGCTTTGGTTTGTATGTGGGCATCTGCTCCTGTCACCTGCCTCCCAGTGTTCCCACAATGCCTTGGTGCTCCTATCCGAAGTTCTAAGAAAAGCATGAACTAGACAATGTTTCCATCTGTGTTCCACTGGCCTTGCAGGATAGCGTCCTTACAGGTTAATCTGTTTTTCTTGTCTGGCTCACCTCAAAGACTTTTGTTCAGTGTTAGCTACAGAATGGTGGCTTATAAATGACAAAGGAGTAGCAACATGCTTTTAAAAGCCACAGTGAGGGCCAACATAACATAGCACTAGTCCAACACAAATGCTCTGTGGGGACTTGTTCATTTGTTTTCCTCAACGTTTGTTACCTGACTTACACTAAAGTTCCTGAACCATTTTCATTCCAGAAGCAAATGATAGATTGCATCTCTTGTGGTCACAATCATGAAACAATCTAACAACAAAAAAAGATTAACATAGCTTAGATATTAAGAATTTTAAATAATTCATTTCTATAAAGAACTTCTATAAAGTTCTATAAAGAACTTTAGCCACACTGTATAATATATATTTTCCTGAATACTGGTCACCTCTGCTTCACATGGATGCACAAGAGAGTGAACAGTTTGGATTTCTGCCAGTTTCGTTGACCTCTTCAGGAAAATAAAAGTTTACTTTTTAAAAGTAAGGGTATAAAATCATGGGATAAAAATTACTTGCTTGTTTTCTGAGAAAATTGAAGCAAGCCTCAAATTATCCACCTGAATGTTCAACCTAAAAATCCTTATTATTTCTTCATCTTTCTAACCAAACATTGTGATACACATTCTTTGCCATGTGTATTGTAGCTTTAGAAAATGTCTTCTGGTCTTACTCCATTAACCAATAAATGATTTGGCTATGCTGGCAGAACTTTTCTGCTAACCTAATCAGGTACCTCCAAAAAAGATAAAATAAGTGGTATGGAACATAGACACATTTTAAATGAAAATAGTCACAGAGATTGTGCTGAAGAGACTCGGCATCGTGGCTGACACCACTACACCCATTTGGGAAGTGAAGCAGAAGGATCACAAGCCAGACTGAGCTATCCAGGGATACACTGTCAGAAATAAAAGACAGAGAGTAAGGAAAACAAAAGAATGAAAGAGATGTAGGGAAGCCAAATTTCAGGTAGTGCTTCCCTGGGACACATGAACAGTTTTGTTTATTTCTATTCATTTAATTTCAGGATTTAAATTTAGATTTATAACATCATTAATAAAGTGAAAACCTTAGTAGAATGAATATATTTTCTGTAACACATAATTGCAAAACAGTATCTACATAGGAATAATCTCAACACTCATAAGTGCCATAGAAATGATCCATTAAAATTCAACATGTAGAATAGCCCAGGAAACACAGAGGACTAAAGAAGAAAATGGGTACCTCTAGACACCGGGATACAGATGTTTTAAGTAGAATGTCGTCATTGTGAACATAATGAAGTACACTTGGTTATAAAAGCTGGATTTAAGGATGGAAAAGGAAAACTATTTTTTAGAAAACAACCTTCAATTGAAGGAACCCAAAAAGAGAAAGTAAAATAAGATTAAATCAATGTCTTTTAGATGAAGGAAGTGGAATTAAGGAAAAAACTAGAATGGCAGCATTCCAGCTAAGGGTAGGAAGAACACAGAGATCAGAAGCAGCCTGTTTCTTTTCTATCCACTGTGAAGATCGCCATGTGTAGGAGAAACAGGAGCAGAGTGCCAAGAACACAGTGGTGAAAGGGGGTACCGAGATCCATTAACAATGAGCACACTGTGATAAACACACAAGGCCGTAGAAAATGACAGTCTGTTGGGAAAATTTTGTAGATATGTAGGATACCATTTGGGGTATTCCAAGTGAGTTTTCATATGCTTCTTTGGGAGACTGGGGAAAAAGTCACGCTCACCAGAGAAAGGTTCAAAGAGAATCTGTGCTAAAAGGTGAGCCCAAACAATGGAAGAACTGAGTTCTGTAAATGTCACCCAGAGGGAAATCATTGCGTGAGGTGTCTGGGCGTATTTCTGATCAAATACAGAGAGAAAGTTTTGATGAACATGAAAAATAAACTCTTGTCAGCCCACACATGAAAGTCAGCTCTCAAGTTGCTCTTCTGCCCAGGAAAATTTTCTGATTTGCATCATATTTTCAGACTTGATGGTGGAGGCTTTTACACCTGAAGGTGCCAGATCCTGAACAACACCATTTCATGTATCTTCCAAATTAAATTAAAGGGTGGTGTAAATGGAAAGTATTGAAACAACCTATTGACATGAGAACAAACTCAGCCTCCTTCTCTGTGATGTTTGGTTTCAGGTTGGCAAATTAATCAAAGAAGCTGCGGGGAAAAGCAATCTGAAGAGGGTCACTCTGGAGCTCGGCGGAAAGAGCCCCTGCATCGTGTTTGCAGATGCTGACTGTGAGTACAAGTCCCTTGCTAGCATCTCACCTTCTTCCTCCTGATGCCTGAGAATGTCACACAGTCACCTGGAGTCTTGCAAATGACTTTGCTTCAAGTGTAAGGAACTAACTAGAGTCTGTGGTGGCTCTGCACAGCTTTTAAATTGCTCCTATAGTATGCAGCTGACAAAGGAAATTTTGTTCTGAGTTAGAATAGCTTACTACTTCTCAGTATCAACCTGAGATAGTATAAATGTACTGCATCTAGAATCTGTGACATGGTTTTGGTAATTATTTTTACCTTTGACCAAAGTATATGAATGTCTTGAGATTATTTACGGTAAAATTTCATATTTTTATTAGTTAAACCTGAATTTTAAAGGCGTCACAAATATCTCAATCGTTAGAAAGAGTTATAAAATTATTTGCATTGCTATTTCTTCTTACAATTAAGTCTATATTCTTAGTAAGGTCTGTGTTGAAGCTGTACTAGCCTCTATTTCCTGCTCCTTTCTGTTATTTCATTGAAAATAAAAAGATCAAGATTATTTTGTCAACTGGCTTCTAAGAGGTAAAGTATGTTGAGTCTATGTCTGTTTGGTGATTCTTCTTTTTACCCTATCACCATTTTTCATCTGAGAAAAAAATACATTTAAGGATTTTATTTTGAATTAGATGTAGTATGTATGTGTGCATATAAGTATGTCTATGTGTGGATATGTATAAATGAGCATAGGTGCCTCCAAAGGCCAGAAGAGGGCTTCAGAGGTCCTGAGGAAGTAGCTATAGGAGACTGTGACCCATCCTTCATGGACACTGGGGACTCAACTCCAGTACACTAAAAGAGCTCCAAATGCTTTTAACCACCAGCCATCTCTTCAGTGTGTGTGCATGTGGGTGAGCGCATGTGCACAAGTGCATGCTTTAGAAAATATTTCTGCTTTAATGAAAATGTTTCCTTTGCAGTGGACATAGCTGTTGAGTTTGCACATTATGGGGTGTTCTACCATCAAGGCCAATGCTGTGTAGCGGCATCCAGGCTTTTCGTTGAGGAGTCAATTTATGATGAGTTCGTGAAAAGGAGTGTTGAGAGAGCTAAGAAATACGTTCTTGGAAATCCTCTGAACTCAGGAATAAATCAAGGCCCTCAGGTAAAAAAGTCAAGCATCTCAATATAAGAAGAAAGATCTACTTAGAACTAATTTTGATAGAGTTAACATTACCTCTTAACTATACACTTGGCTAATGGGCGTTATTTTGAAGATATTTTGCTTGTATTGGCCATGGGGCCAGGGCGGGAAAGAAACTTCCATCTACATATTATTACACTAATCTCATTTTATGAAAAGAGGCTAATTTCCAATGGGGGAAAATCATTCTAATTTTGTGTTGGCAAAAAAAATTATATGTTGAGAAGCAGTTTAGGAATAATGCAGGGAATTGAACATGTACAAGTCTGAGGAGGTAACCCATTGGATAAAGTTCTTGCCATTTAGGCATGAAGTTCAGAGTGCAGATTCCTGCACCCACTTAAAAACTGGGTGCATGTGGAACCTGACATTTAGCCCCAAAGTTTGGGAAATAAGGCAGGAATTTCCCAAGGCAAGGTGACTAACTTGAACAGCCAAACTCATAAATTCTGAGTTCAGAGAGGTAGTTTATCATGATAGAATCAGAGTAGAGACTGAGAGTAAAAGACACCTATTGTCAACCTCTATCTTCTCCACACATTGCATTGTCTTACTTGCAATTGAGTGCATACCACATACACATAACACACAAGAGGTAAAGAGGAAAATTTGCTGATATTATCAGTTCCTTGCCTTCTTCAATCTGCATGCTTTTTGATTCTCACTACAATTTGTAGACCTCTTGGAAATTCATAGAGATTTAATTTCTCCCTTATAATCAATCAGTCTTTCACTTCATCAGTCATTGTACAACTATAAGAAGTCAAACACTCCTGGATCCTCTGCAGGGTCTGAGTTTCTCTAATGTCATGATATTGTAAGTGTTCTTGAAGATTCTGGTTTATGGGCTTCTGACATGCTTCTCTCTGTAGTTATCAGAAGCAAGCATTTTTCAGGGAACTCTGAGTTTCTTCTGTGTAGTTAGATCCACTGTAAATATGAATGTTTTTGTCTCTTTGCCCAAAGGTTCCCTTTTCATCTCTCACAGCTTTTGTTCATAGTCTGATATTGTCTACTCAAGCTTTATGAACCTTAGTTTCTGAGTTCATACCTGCCTCTGTATCCTTCCTTAAAACAGTAAGCCTCGGCCTGAGGCAGTTGTGCCCAACCCCCATGACAGGGGACCTTATCTGGAGACAAATTATTACAGCAAGATGAAGGGGATCCACTCACATCTACTGAGCAGAGGAAGGGATGCTGCTGAGCACCCAACAGTGAACAGTACAACCTCACAACAATGAGCTTACTGTTCCCAAGTGCCATTAAAGCTATTCCTGAGAGCTGTGCCCTTGGAGCTGAACATTGACCTTGGAGCTGTTATTCTTTTATATTAACTATGATACACTGTTTCTCACTGTTGAACTGGAACCAAACCTCAT
The DNA here is from genome assembly GCA_030556225.1 of Cricetiscus sungorus. Classification (NCBI taxonomy): domain Eukaryota; kingdom Metazoa; phylum Chordata; class Mammalia; order Rodentia; family Cricetidae; genus Cricetiscus; species Cricetiscus sungorus. The sequence goes on from JANBXA010000007.1 coordinate 118,750,474, forward strand.
TCTTGAGTTATTTAACAACTACAAACCAAATTCCACTAGCAAAAATTTAGAGTGCATTGCTACTAGCTATACCTCATGAAAGGACCTTAAAAAACCATAAGTACCAAATAGGACATGGTCAGTAACATCTTAGAATTTATCATATAAATAACTTGGAAGAAGCTCTTAGTATTTCTTTTTAGTCAAAGTCCCCATGTAGGAAATGCATAGGACTAAAGCAGTGCCCCAAGATAACTGGCAAGTGTAGGAATTATTTGCATTGTCTCAGTCTCATTATATGTTTTTAATTGATTTCAGTGAGTGTATAAAGATAGTTGCTGATTTTTATATTTGCTAATTCTCAAATTCCTATTTGAGAATTTTAAAAATGATATAATTTAAATGATACAATTCTTAGCATTTTTGTTGTGATCACTTCTCTTCCTAAATATGTATTGATCTGCTATTCAAATATAAAACATATTATTATTAGATAGAATGGTAAGTATATACAATATGTTGATAAGTGAATGATGGATAGTAGGTAGACAAATGATAGGTATGTCTTTAGATGACAAAGGTTAGAGAAGCAAAGATTATCGGAAACCCTTCATATTGAGCAAGTCATTATTTTCTTTCATCAAGCAGACTGTGTTATTCAGCCATAGCCTTCGATTGAGAGGGAATGTGTTATTATTTATAGGATAAATTAAAATAGACTTTAAACATTGTGAATTGTAAGATTCTAAAGTAAACAATCCTGTATTCTAGTTGACTATCACATGGCTTTACTCTCTGTAAGTACATAGCTTTTTAAGAGAGGTTGCTTGGGATACAGAGAATAGGCAGGCATGTTGACAAACAAAAGCTTGGGGAGGCCCCAGTCTTCTCTACCCTATGTTTTTATCTGTAATAAGAAAAACCTTATGAGAAGAGTTATGCATTGAGCAACTTTTGCCTAGTGTTTCATCCACTGCTGTCTGAGTCACTGAGACTTTTTAAACAGAGTTTGGGAATTCATAAATATGTCAACAAAAATAATTTTAGGGAAAAATTAAGGCCAAGTAAATTTTTTTAGGAAAATATTTTACAATAGTTATTTTTTCTCATTTTAAAGATGACAGACTGCAAACATTTCAGTTTAAAAGCAGATTATTATATTATATTGTACTACATATTTGTGTATAATAGTTATATCTTATATATAATATATTATTATTTATTTTGTGTTGCATATGAGTATTCATATACATATATTTTCTTCATTTGTAAAGTAATACATTTATTTGTCTTCATGAACCCAATGCATCCATAAAAGCTTAAAATGATCAGCACTCTCATTTGAAAAAAAAAAACATATGAACTTCCCTCCACTCAATTTTCTTACTAATTAAGTAGTGACAATAGTATAAATCTTGAAGATTCATTATATAGTGAAGTGAGATAAATTGTGTGACATAGCCAGCATGTTTATTTCATTGTATAGTCATAAATACCAATTAAATTTCTTTATTCACGATAGCAATTGTATATGATAATACATGATGACAATTTTATGTATAGTGCCTGACTGCACATTAACTCCAGAATATCTAAGTTAAACATAACTACGTGTTACCACAACTTAGCCTGGTTATATTGTATGTAGTAATATCAGTGTCTTGGCTTTTAAACCAATCCCTGCAGTTCCACAATAGACAATGAATGAAGAGGTTATCTTTGAGGAATGTTCTTTTGCTTATTACACACTGAACATTTGGAACAATAGGTTGACAAATACTATGCCAGCCAACTTTTCTCAGCTAGTAACTGATAGCAACCAGCATTTACTCTAACTAAAGGTAGAGGCTGAGATGAGTGCAATTAGAAACCATGTCATGCAAAGGATCATGTCTGATCCTTTGAGTACTGAGAAGATTGGCAGAGTTCAATGATGTAAAGAATGCCAGCTTTCAATTCAAGACAGAAAATAAATCAGCCCCAAATCTGGCCCCCTCCTTTTAGTCCCTTGATTTCTAATTGTTCCATTTATGTGAACCCAGTCATACCGCAAGCAGGCAGTTTGCACAAGTGATCTTGAATCGAAGACTTACTCAATCATTCATCCCCACCCCTTTCTGTGAAAACTGGAGTATTAGGAAACCCGTAATTCTCAGCAAGTGGGTGTAGTCTTCAATGATTCTGATATTGTCAACCAGAAACCTGATCTCTTATAATTCTGTCTTATGTAAAATATTATTTAAAACATGATAATTCTGTGATGATTATCATATTATTTAGACATGGTCCACATAATGGAAGAGGAAATTGATAATCATTTCTTGTTAGAAACTGGGATGCAATAAGCTGCACTGAATGGAACAAGACCTCAACCTGTGATCATACATGGTATGAAAGAACAGACAGACCAGTATACCTGACCCAAAAATAGGCAGATTCCATTCCTGAAGAATAAAGGCCTCCTACAGTCAAAAGAATTTGCTTCTAAAGTGACATACCCACTGGACTTTATCATTTTCTCATCACTCCTTTGTCTCAGTAAGGACTAAGTTTTCAGGCATATATGCTAAATCATTAACAACTTTCTTTCAAGGTAAATAAAGGGCAGATGGCCCCAATCTTTCTGCCTTGCCAATTGCTATGCTTGGTAAATGTACCAAGTTTACAAACCCTTAAGCTTTCCTACCTAAAAAGATTAACAGAAAAACATACTGAAGAATAGGCAGACTGAGCTGAACCTCTACCAAACTGACAGACTTGAGTGTCCTAGATGTGGGTGTGATTTAATGCAGCAGTTCTCAATCTGTGGGTTACAGCCATTGGAAAACACATATTACTGGTGGTCTTAGGAACTGAGACACTACTCAGTAGCAAAATTGCACTTATGAAATAACAACAAAAATAAGTTTGTGACTGGGGTTCCTAAGACCATAGGAAATAAGTGGTTTCTGATGGCTGAGACCCATAGCTTGAAAACCACTGGTGTAATGGTGTTTCATTTATTTCCTTTTCCCTGTGATCTCTTTCAACTAGATTGACAAGGAACAACATGAGAAAATACTTGATCTCATTGAGAGTGGGAAGAAAGAAGGAGCCAAACTGGAGTGTGGTGGCGGACGCTGGGGGAACAAGGGCTACTTTGTCCAGCCCACGGTGTTCTCCAATGTTACTGATGAGATGCGCATTGCCAAGGAGGAGGTAATGGTTCCACATATGTTCTGTTTCTGGGCCGTCCATATTCTTCTGTGTGTCACTCTAAAACCCTCAGCTCCTTGAACAGCATTCCCATGAAATACTTGATGATAAAGTTTAAAGTAATTTGTGATCAAGACTAATCAGTTAGGAATGCAATGAGCTACAAGCAGTTTCTATCAAACACATAACAAATTCCACAGCAGCTTCTATAGGTGCTTCATTAACAGCCTTAAAGGAATGGGAAATGATTCTAAAAACAGAAAGAAATATGTACACCATTGTGTTATATATGGCAGCACTGAACAGCATATATTGAATGATCTGTTACAAAAATAAAATAAAGAAGTCAACCTCACAGAGACAGTGTCTTTGTAAGTGAAGTGAAAAGTGAGTTCTGGAAAGTGCCAGGTTAGTAGGATCAATGAAGATACTAACCAACAAAAACACATAACTAAAAAGAACTAGTTAGCAATTAAAATAGTAACTAGTATACATCTTGATTATGAAGGCTTTTACTATATGCAGAGATATGAGCATTTGCCATCAATGATGAAAGTGTTTTGTGTTTTATACAATAAGAAAGTACAATGACTCACCTGTGCAGAACGACACTTTCCCCATTCTGTAAATTCATACTCATGCCCCCGATATGACAGAGGATACTGGAGGTTATTTTCTTTACTCCAAAATGTGAGCAAATAAGAAAAGGGGAATATTCAGCTGTTCAAGAAGAAGAAATAAATATAAAGAGCCGAAATAAAGATCATGTGTGTAGATAACCCAACACATAGACTGTTTGCATCAATTCAAATGGCAACTGCATTTGAATTTCTGTACTTATTGGACAGTTCTTTGATCAGAGCTATTGTTCTTGTAGACCTTGATTAACATGAGTAAGAAGGACAATAAGGCAGAAAGTAATATTCATTCAAGGAAGATTGTGCTCCTATAATGTACTCACTGAAATATCTTCATTTGCTGCTTCAGAATGGGAACCCAGAGCCCATACTGTATAGGCTAAGTTGACACAGCTCTTAGCAAACCCACCATAGCCCTGCTTAACAGAGAATGTCATACATGATCGCAGCATGTTTTTATGTTCACTGACCATGGCCATCTGTTCTGAAGTGAGAGATAGCACTTTCGTCCATGTAGAATGGCTTCTAGGGAAGCATTTTTAGTTTATTTGAAGCCTATATAGTATATATAGTATAAACCTGTTTTCATGTCATTCTGTGTAGATATTTGGGCCAGTGCAGCAGATCATGAAGTTTAAATGTATAGATGATGTGATCAAGAGAGCGAACAATACTAGCTATGGTCTAGCTGCAGGAGTCTTCACGAAGGACCTGGATAAGGCCATCACTGTGTCTTCTGCTCTGCAGGCTGGGGTGGTGTGGTAAGTTCATCTGAAGTAGGGTGTGCCCTTCCTGTATCAGCCACATGGACAGGCTGAGTTGACCCCTTTCAGGCTTGATAGTCATAGAAATTATCTGACTGCCTGGGAAAGTTAATTGTCTTCTTTTTTAAACCAAATTAATTTTATCCAACTAATTCAAGTTACCTGTCTAAACTTTTAGTGAATGTTACTTTGTACATTGTAAGCATTGCTAGATAATTTCAAGGTATGAGTCACTATTTTGAGCAATGAAGATAAAATAAAAAATTGTTTTGTTCAAGTTTAATTATGTTAGACAATGTTTTGTTGCTTTATGTATGTCAAAAGTTATTATTGTTGTCATTGTTATTTTCCACAATGAATACTGTACCTTGTGCCTTGTAGTGTAGGAGGCAAGCATTCTGTCCCTCAACTCCATCTCCAGCTTTAGTGTGTGTGTGTGTGTGTGTGTGTGTGTGTGTGTGTATGTATGTATGTACATACATACATATACACATACATTAGACTTGAACTTACTGAGTTGCTGAGTCTGTGTTTGAATTCACTCTTTGGTTCAGAATAGCCTTGCACTTTCATCCTCCTGCTTCAGGCTCAAAAGTAACTGGGATTATGGGTCTGGATCCCAGGTAAGGTGATATAGTAAATGATTCTTTTTCTTGCTTTTTGTTTTTGCTTTATATAGTAGATCCTTCCTCTGTTTTTTGTTTGTTTTGTTTTTTGAGATATGTCATTTTTTAGAACACCTTAACAAATTTTGTGAAGTAATTTTCTATCACTTTTGATCTAGTCTGCTCTTTGATTTTTATAGTTTAACTTAGATGATTCTCAGGCTGTGCCTCTCAAACTGCTGCTTTGCCCAGCTGACTCTATAACCTAGACTGTTTCCTCAGCAACATTTTCTCTTCAAGCCTCCCTTCCCTCTGTCCTGGCAATAACACAAAGCTTATTTCCATTCTCTCACCTAGTCCAGTTAAGGAAAATCAGCATCCTAAAAACATGACCAAGCAATTCTTTACACTCTTGATAAATTTAAAATTAATAATCTAACAACGGAAGTCACCAATTAATCTCTATTAACTAAAAGTTGCAATATATTTCTTATATTCACCCGTTAAGCTGACCAAAAACTACCATTTATTAATCATATCTATAGTAAAACCAGGAACTTGCTGAGGTTAAGGAACTCAATTGAGATCACGCAATGACTAGCAGAATAAGAGCCAGGTCATCACATCCTCTGATAAGACTTCTTACAATCAGGCACACAAACATACAAATAAACAAATAAATGAACAAATAAATAAACTTTACAGAAATAAAGGAATGGAGTTAGAGAGTTGAGCCATCAATTAAGAGAACTTCCTGCTCTTGCCAAGGACCAAAACTCAGCTCCCAGCACTCAGGTTGAGCACCTGGAAATCCAGTTCCAGGTGACCGGATAAAGTTTTTTTTTTGTTTTGTTTTGTTTTTTGTTTTGTTTTTGTTTTGTTTGTTTGTTTGATTGATTGATTTTGGGGTTTTATTTTGTTTTGTTTTGATTTGGACCTCTGAAGGTAACTGTATGTACATGGTAGATGTAAAAACATCTGGGAATACTCACATGCCCATACAAATAATAAGGATATTCATGCAATAAAATCTATGTTAACATTTCATAATCTGAAAAACTTCAAAAGTGAAGCACTTGTGGCCTCTGAAACTTCAGATAAGGGATACTCAGCCTATCATCTGAGAGTGTAAATACAGGTAACCTGGATCTGGGGCAATGGCTCAGCTAGGAAGTGCTGCTTGGATCAACATAAAAACCTGTGTTCAGATTCCCTGAAGCCATGTAAAAGTCTAGAAGCTTTGATGCATGGCTGTAACCCACTACTGGACAGACAGAAGAAGTTTCCCAGGAGTTTGCTTGCCAACCAACCCAACTGAATTAGTGAACTCCAGGCTCAGTAAGACTGTGTCTCAGAAAGTAAGATTGAGGGATAATCAGTGTTCTCCAGCCCCCTGACAAGTTATCCAAATACAAACAGGCACATATACACATAACAACACTGAATGGACTCAATAAGGTATATTTATTTAGAAGGAAGGATGGAAATGATGTGAACTCAGGTCTCAAAAAGTTATAAAATTTTCACAAAAATAAAATTAATTTAAAAATAATAGTTTGGGAAACAAATCATGAATTTTACCCATGACTATAACATAAGTGAAATTTTAAAAAGTTAATTAACAAAATATAAAACTGTAACTGTGGAAGACATCCAGTGATTCCCTCTGGTCTCTAAGAACACACACATGCACAAATAAAGTGTATACATGCATCCACCAAATAAATTTGTGAATGAATGAGTTAATGAATAAATAAATACATGTAACATTATTTTGAACATACAGGATAGTAGTCAAACATCTCAATAATAATATAACTTGGGATTTACTCTGTGTAGAAGTTCTTTTAAAGAGTACTTTTTAAGCTTCCATGTAATCTTATTATTTGAATAGACCTAAGCATCAGTCCAAAGTCTGTTGTTTCTTCTTTTGAATATGGTTGATTTTCTGACAATGAAATCAATCAAATTCTTTTATTGTATGATATATCTGACTAATGACTTTTCCTATAATAAGCAAACTAGTAAATTCAGATTTACTGTACCTCTATGTTCATCACCACACTTACTGTGTGGCTTGCTGTATACCGTGTACTTCCAGTAGCATACTTGATGCAACATCTGAGAAAATTCAACAGTGCCATAAATCAACACTTTCTCTAATATAATTTCTATAAAGTAATTGTTTGCAGCCTGCAAAACTACACTTGCTTTGACCCCCTCTCGCTTTGACCTTTTGGTGAGCTTCACTTTAATTCTAATAATGCTTCTATAACATATTTCTCTATGGAAATATTTCATTTTTTTTTTTTACAAAATCTGTTTAAAATCACTAATTAGGTCCAATTCTTGCCAACACTTTTGAGTAAGCAATATATCAACCAATTAATGAAGCCGACCATGTGCTTTGACATTCACTGCAACTGCTAAAGAAGGTTAATTTTACCCTGGTTAAGTACATAAGCATTACAAAGCTTCCTACCAAAGAACAGCAGACAAAACCCAGCCTCCAGCAAAGTAGACACTCTTTTCATGGCATGGCACATTGGCTCTTCCCTCTGCTGTAATTCAGAAAATTGTTGCTTTTTAACTACTCACACTTATAGTAATACCATTTATTTGTTTCTAGGTAATACACATGTTTGCTTTCTGCATTAGAAATTACAGCACTGCTTCTCCCACACCCCCTCATCCCAATGGGTATACTATACTGAATGATGGAGTTTGTAAAGAGACCTTTGATTCATTTCATATCCAACTTTGTAATTATGGGGTAAGTTAAGTATTATCTATAATGCCCTTCTCTTCTTTTCTTAAGGGTAAATTGCTATATGATGTTGTCAGCCCAGTTCCCCTTCGGTGGATTCAAGATGTCTGGGAATGGACGTGAACTGTAAGTAAAACTTTGCATTACAAACATAATTTTGTGAAAGGGGTTGTCACTCCAAGGAGGGTGTTCCATTTCCACCACCTTAAGTGAAGTATGCCTGCATTCTTTCTCGGAGTTTCTTACACAGAATAACATTTAAAAATTTGGACGTACTTCAAAAGTGCAGAAAAACAATAGCAGAAGGAATATATTTTGTTAAGCTCTTACAGTCCATAAAGGATGGCGCCCCACCTTTGTAGCTGGCTGTTGCCTACTTTTAGGATTACCTATGATATAAGTGACTATAAGCCATTTGGGAATCATTTTCTGAAAGTAAAAAAATAAATTGATAATCAAGAGAGGCATTTGAATAAATGTAGAAACATGCTAGATATATAAATGTAGCACTTAAGTGAATTAAAGTTTCCTTATCCCAAACTACTATGCTTCTGGTGAAGTTTACCTAATAACTTGTGCATGTGTTCAACAGAGTCTTTTGCTGCAAAATATCACCAGAGAATTACTGAAACAACCATCCCTAAGAACCCCCAAGAATTAGATTGTGGATTATTCTTTAATCTTGGTACTTGGGAGAAGGAGGCAGGCAGATCTCCATGATTTCAAAGTCAGCAAGGTCTTCTTGTGTGAGTTTGGGTCATCCAGGATTATATTGTTAGTTCCAGGCTCTCTAGGATTACACAGTGAAATCCTGTATTAAAAATAAAAAAACCAGAAAACCAGAATTAAATCAGATGGGAAGAGGACCCAAAATTAGGCATATGCAGTTCTCAGTGTGTTCAGTAGTAATCCAGAGAACTCAAGCCTTGATTTCTGGATCTGTGGTCAGTGGTGGCACAGGAAAATATTGAGTGGCAAAAATCTAGCTCTTTGCAATCCTACTCACTTCCATTTGTTGGCTTACTTCTCTTGGGAATGTTCCAAATTTAATCTCTCTGTACTTCATAAGGCACTTTTTTCTTAAGTCGATTAATAAAAATGGGGACAGGGAGATAATTCTTTTTTTCTTTCTATTTGTTTTATCTTCAAAATAATCTTGTATTGCATATTGATTCCCATTCCTTCTCGCTCACATCTTCCCAATACCCCCACTTCTCCCCACCCGACTCTTCATCCATTCCTTAGAGAGGGTGAGACTGCCCATGGGGAATCAACAATGTATAGTGATATGACATTCTTAAACATTGTGTTTAAAACAAGAAACAGAATTATTTATTCTTTTACTTGGTTATATTTTTCAACTCCAGCACTTTCTCTGAGACTTCTTAAAGTTAATTTCTCGGCACAGAAGGAAAAGCAGACATGGTCTGATATGAACACCTTTTTATGTATTACATGATAGACTGTAACTACAATCATGAGACTATGCAGAAGTTTAGTAGAAATGCAGTTGCAGAGCTCATCTGGAGCTAGGCATGAGGATAAACAACATGTGATAAAAGGCCTAGAGGATGTGTGCAGTGATGATTTAGAAACACAGAACTGGAAGGATCTGGAGAGCACAGACTAGTAAGGCATAAGGCATAAGGCATAGCCTTTCTGAGCTAAGAAAAAAAAGACCCATAAGCAGATGTTCCTGTGTTCAGTCTTGGAAACTAGACATGCAAAAGATCCTAAGAGTGTCAGCTTCAATGTGATCACAATTGCATATGATTCTCCAATGAGGGACAAGTGAGGCTGCAGCTCTAAATAGAATGGAAAACAGCTTGGTCAAAATCATGGGTTAAATTATCTACCTCTTTAAGATGAAGCACTTATTAAAATACTATCTTTTAATAGAATTTAGAGAGCTGAGGTGAAGCCCTTTAATTACGATATTAAAAAAAAACATTCTCATTGAAGCTTCAGGAGGCATTTTCAAAACCTTAGTTACCTACAGAATAATCAGGGAATGGGTACTGTGTTTTCTGGGAAGAATACAATACCCTTTACATACACAGGAGAAGGATTTCAGGAGCAGTGCTGAGAAGGAAGGAACAAAGTTCTGCTCCTATGAAAACCTGTGTGCATAGGTGTTATAATATTGAGAATGGTCCTAAGAGCATGTGATTTTATCTTTTTGCCAAAACAATGCATAACACAACTGAGTACAATCTTCATACATAAATTATCCACCAAGTGGAAAGAAACCATAATTTCCAAAATTGGTCTGGGGTAAAACCGTGGTTAAAAGTTACTGTGGTAACTATAGGTACACTCGTCTCAGCTGCTGTTCACTTGGGGTTGACATAAAAGTCTCCTGAGCGTATTATATGATGTTGTTGAATAGAGAAAGCCAAGCTCTGCCAAAATCCCAAAAGCCTGAATCAGGACAGTCTTTAGTTCTTTTCTCCTTAAAATTATATACAATCAACCAAAAAGGTAGAAAACTCCACCAAGAAAGATTAGGTGGTTGTTTTGCCAAAAATCTAAAGATCCTGTTAAAACTACAGCTTCTACTGACTGAAAGTGGTTCCTGGTTATTTTCTAACCTCTCCCGTGACAGTGAATGCAGGCTGTAGTGCAGCTGGTGGTTTGTTCTGCTGGTCTTCAGTGGCATTCAGTACAATGAGAACTACAGCTCTCTTTATTATTGATCTGATAAAACCTGACCAGGTTGAATTATGATTAGGATAATTAGTCATATGGTCAAGTAAAGTAATGTAAACAATGAATATTTCCTGTGAAAATAAGCAGAGCACAGAATTCATTAAAATAAAAGACATTTTAGAGTACTGCTCTCTTCTGGGGAGTTAATTTGGTCATGGAACTTAAGATAGCAACTATATGAACTATACTGTGTTCAACAAATATTTTACATTGTCCCTACTCAGATAAGCAAGAAATAACTTCCACCAAATTATAAGAATTATATTAGATTTACCTTGCAGTGCACAATTGTGTTTATAGTAATTTTTCTTTCTTATCTAGTGGTGAGCATGGAATTTATGAATACACTGAGCTCAAGACAGTTGCCATGAAAATATCTAAGAAGAACTCGTAAAGAAGCCAGCAGAGTGAAAAGAAATCTTTCAGCAATGACTACACATCTCCTATAGTCACCAGTATAGTGGTGTTTTCCTTTAACTCTTCTATTGATTTATTAAACATAAGCGATTCATCAGTATTAATGTCACACAAAGAAAATATGTAGCTTAATCTGAATCATTAGCCCACTAATATGTGACCCCAATTTGTACCCTAGACTGAAATGATAGATTTAGGTTCAAGCCCTCTGTGACTCTGTCATGGTCAGGTGCTTCCATTGTAGAATGTTTAGAATATCTACTTGGTAAGGAGGACCAAACTCTGTCCCTCAGTGAATCCTTGACTTACTTCATGTGTACAATGACTGCAGAGTAAGTTGCTCTGTTCCCTGTGGTTATCCCCACTGAGTGTTGTGATCTGTTTTCTGGAACACCGTACCCATTTGTCAAATGAAATAACTAGCTGGAATTAGAATGTTAAACTTAATAAAGGCACCCTTGCATGATTTTGTTTGTCTGCAATTTCTTTAGTATAAGTTTGGATTATGGTGATGAACTCTACTGGTCAGTCAAAAGCAGTTTTGAATTGACTGAATGTATGCAATGCAAAACAAAAACAAATGAACAAAAAAGTCAAATCTGACCCCATTGAAGGGGGAGAAAATAATTCTTTTTCAGAATAATTCAGAATAATCCTTGAAATAATATATAGTTGTGATAAACATAATTAGTAATTGATAAGCATTATTGAATGTCTTCAATGTTCTGAGAAGAGGTGCCATTCCACTGTACAACTTAACAACTGTTATCTCAAGGTGGTTTGCTTCTGGAAAACACAAAGTCCTTGGCATGGCAAAAGAACAGAGTGTATAATGGGAATGAGGCTTTTTGAGATCCTGTGTTCAGTAATTTGCAAGCAGGTAGAGATGAATTCTGAGGGAACTGAGAATGACTTCATGAAAGAATACGACTAGATGTGAATCTTAACAATAAGCTAATTTTCAATACACAAAGGGAAAGAAATATTACCTTTTTTAGTATTATCCATTATAAAAACAGAACAAATATTCCATACACTTGATCTTCTGTAGTTTCCAACTCTGTACTTAGCTTAGATTACAGAATCGGAGAAGTCCTCCAACTGAAGTTATGCTTTATGATGATGTTTTCCCATATTTATTTTAGCCATGAGCTTGCCCTTCTGCTTGCCTCATTTAACACCAAGACTATTCAGGAAGTCTTATTAGAAGGTGCTGTTCTTGCTAGCATTGCAAGAGCTTCTGAATGAAGGAGCACTCTAAAGATCAAAGGACTCTCTGGCATGATATCCTCTTTGTAGGCCTACCCCGCCATTATTCCCTTCAACCAGGACCCTACCTTCTTCTTCTGTCCTGTGCTCCCATCCAAGGTGGATGCAAGTAAAACAAGACTTTTTGAGCTTTGGTGTGTATACTCTAAAATGGTCCTAGTTTGATGACTTAACATTTAAAATTATGGTTCTCTAGACCTGTACTTTCCAGATGCCAATTAAAATTAAGTAGTTGATCATGGCTATGCAGCAGACATCCTGACAGTAATGGTATGACACCCTGATAGCTGTCTTCACACAGAAGTGTGAGAATCAACAAAATCAGTGACTCCAGACACCTAAAGTAATTGTAACTCCAATTTTCAGGTCCTCAGACATATAAATGCATTAGTTTTGGCATCATTAAAATTACAGTGTAAGATTTGCAATGTAATTACTGCTACTAGAAATCTGGAGAAATGGAGGTCTTGGGAAAATGGAAAGGAGTTTGATCACTGAAAACATAAAAAAAAATTGCAGACGGTGACAGGGTGTGATTGTCTTTTTATTTTTCTAATTCAATTTATTTTTCTTTAAATTTTCATTTTCTTAAACCAAAAACAAATTCTATATTTTCACAAGCTGTGTTTGGGTCATGAGTAAATTTGTCAGCAGGCAGGTCTGTGACTACTGTGGCAATGCAACTCACCAGAACACTTCCCATGTATCACAGAGAATGCTGAGTGCAGAACAAGACAAAAGCCAGAAACAGATTTCAATATTTGAAAAATCAAACCTTCCTTGTGTAAATAAGATATTACAGGATTAAACAAAAAACTCTCTGCTTTGTACTAGCTTCTGCTAAGTGTCTGAACTCTGTGTTTTATTAACTGTATGAAAACCAAACCAGCAATAATTCTTAAAACCTTATTTTTTTTTTTTTTTTTTACTAACTCCTGGATTGGCAATTTTATGAAGAATTTAGCTTTGCTGCTGTAAATATGACTTCATTGTCCACAATGTCTATGCAACTGAGAGATTTTCATGTTCACATATACCAAGCTAATTAGCATAATATTGACATTTACCATCCAGGGAGGGGGAATGTCAGACCTCAGGTACAAGTTATCCAATGATTAGTCTTGCAGAAATTTTTCTCTTTTCCTTTTTGTATCTTTATTTCTCCTTCACTCTTTTTAAAAGACATATGCTTCTAAAACTATTTTTGAAGCTTGAAAGGTGGCAACTTGATTATTCCTTAGTATAAACACAAAACAACCGACTTAAGGTAGAGATCCTAGGTGTTTCTACCTGTAATTCAGGGAAAAAAAGTGATTACCTAAAAAAGTCCCTTTCCCTAGACTTTATGAGTCCTCTCCCCATATTCTCTGCCCATTCTATTCTCTTTTCTTTCTTGTGAAGCCAGGAGCCTGGTTTTTTGTTTTGTTTTGTTTTGTTTTGTTTCTTGGTTTTTTGTTTGTTTTGTTTTATTTTCTGTTGAATATTTCATTGTTGAAATTCAGCCACCACAAAGCTTATGTAAAGCAAATTTCTGAACTGGTTCTTCAGTTCTGGTTTATCCCAAAGGGAAAAATGGTTCTCAATCATAGCTGTGTAGAACTACTCCCAATCACTGGAAACTCTGGTTTTTCATCTCATGTAGCATCTATAGCAGAGCCCCCCAACACCCACTCCCCACTCAGTGTTCAGTTTCCTGAGAAGACTGAACTGTGAGCAATTTTACCTAGTGATGGGAGATGTTATTCTGTCAATATGTTTCTCATACTGGTTAATGAATAAAGCACTGTGGCCAATGGGAAAGCAAAATATTCAGGGTTAGGAGACAAGGAGGAAAGAGGAAGTAGTTAGGAGGAGTCAACATGGAGAGTCCCGAGAGGTAGGATGCCAGCGCCACTCTGGCTGGTAAGATGAGCCACGTGGAAATACTTAGAATAGCAGAAATGGGATAATTATTAAGAAAGAGCTAGCCGATAAGGAATTAGGAACTGGCCAACAGATTTATATCAAATACAGAGTCTCAGCATGTTATTGGGGGCTGGCATGATGGCAGGACCAGACTGGCAGCAGTGGCAGGGAAAACCTACTCGTAACAACCTATTGTTGAGATTTTGGTTTTGCATTTTTCTTTCTTTGTTTTTTTCAAAGTTATTTACCCAAATATGATTCATCAGCCTCAGAAAAATATTGAAAGGCACAGAAATGACTTAAGTTAGTAACACTTTTAAAATCATTTTAAATATCTTTAAGTTTGTAGAGGAGAGGCCAAAGCAGTGAAAACAACTCTCCCACACAGTTTACTTACTAATTTAAGTATTTTCTAGCCTTGACTCTATCAATCCCATTCTCTACCCAAAGGCCTATTTCCCTTTAGGAATGTTTTGTAGATACCAGAAATTCAGCTCAGATTACCTCTCTAGTCCTGGGAATATAGTTGCCTGTTCACAAAAGCACAATGAAATTACCCCATGCAGAAATAATTTAACAGATAGCACTGATGTTTAATACCAAGGCCTTCACTGATATTTCATAAATTGTATCATCAAACCTTTTTGAAAGATACATGATAGAAAATGATGGCAATCACATATTGTTATTATTTCCCATGGTTTGCTTTTGTTTCACAATTCATTCATTCATTCATTCATTCTTCTTCTCCTCCTCATCGTCCTCCTCCTTTCCCTTCTCCTTCTCCTTCTTCTTTTTTACTGTTTTCCAATTTAAATTATAATCAAGCTTTTTATACATGTCAATCCCAGTTCCCTCTCCTCCTACTCCTCTGCCATGCTTCAACATCTATCCCATCCACTTTCTGATCCCCAGGGATTTTAAGGCCTTCTATGGGGGAACTTTAAAGTCTGTCATATCTTTTGGATCAGGGTCTAGGCCCTTCCCCATGAGTAGTGAGATATTCACCTTGTCTGCACTTGTGGCATAGACCACACCTATTGGGGGTGGAAATGGGGCCAAATGTGACCTGGGGTAACTAAGGCTGAGGAGGTGGCTCAGAGAGCTCTCTTGCTTGCAGCATGGGGACAGGAGGACATCCGGAGGCATCCTTGGGACCAGGAACTTGCTGGTGTTCATCTGTCTATGTTGTGAGTTATTTCTCCCTGAATAAACATCTATTTGACTTATTTGTTTCTCCTGATCCTTATAAAACATCAATATGCATGTGTCTAGGGTGAGAGAGTATATCCCTCTATGTAAAATGGGCTCCCAAAATCCATTTGTATACTAGGGATAAATACTGATCCACTACCAGTGGGCCCCATAGATTGCCCAGGCTTCCTAACTGACATCCATGCTCAGGGGGTCTGCGTTGGTTCTATGCTGGTTTCCCAGCTGTCAATCTGGGGTTTATGAGCTCCCCCTTGTTCAGGTCAGCTGTTTCTGTGGGTTTCTACAGCCTGCTTATCACTCCTCCCTCTTTGCAACTGGATTTCAGGAGTTCAGCTCTGTGTTTAGCTGTGCGTGTCTGCTTCTGTTTCCATCAGCTACTGGATGAAGGCTCTAGGATGGCATATAAGGTAGTCATCAATCTCATTATAGGGGAAGGGCAAAGGTACCCTTTCTACTATTGCTTAGATTGTTAGGTGGGGTCATTCTTGTAGATCTCTGAACATTTCCCTAGTGCCAGATTTCTCTTTAAACCTATGATGGCTTCTTTTATTATGGTATCTCCTTTCTTGCTCTCCTCTATTCTTCTCCTGACTCAATCTTCCTGCTCCTACTCCTCTCCCTTCTCTTCTCTCCTTCTCTTTCCCCTAACTCCCTCTGCTCTCACCCCATGCTTCCAATTTGTTCAGAAGATCTTGTCCCTTTCCCCTTCTGTGAGGGACCATATATGTCTCTTAGGATCATCCTTGTTACCTAGCTCCTTTGGAAGTATAGATTGTAGGCTGGTAATCTTTTGCTCTCTGAAGTGCAAACTTGTACAGCCACTTAGGAAATCAGTATGGCAATTCCTCAAGAAAATGCAATTTCACTCTTAGGTGTATCCCAAAACATGCACATTCATACATCAAGGAGATTTGTTCAAAACAGCATTGTGTGTAAGAGACAGAACCTGGAAGCAACCTAGATGCCCCTCAACTGAAGAATAGATAAAGAAATTTCATGTGTTTACACAATGGAGTACTACTCAGTGGAAAAAAAAAACAACACAAAAAAACACAACAACAACAAAAAAAACAAAAAAAAAACAAACAAGAAAAAAAACCAAAAATCAAAATCCAATGGAATCTTAAAATTCACAGGCAAATAGATGGATCTAGAAAAAACCATCCTGAGTGAGGTAACCCAGTCACAAAAAGACATATTGTATGTACTCACTCATATATGGATTTTAGATATAGAGCAAAGGATTACTATTAATTCTTGATAGAGATACATTACAGCATACTTAATTCAGTCAGATTGTTGATACTTTCTTAGCTTCTAAAGGAAAGCTAAGGAACATGAAATTCAGCATTACTAACTGAGCAAAGGAAAAGGATATGAATGGTTTGAAAGAAAAAGTTTTGTAAATTAAATGTTTGATTATTTACTCTAATCAGAACAAGGTTTTTTACATTAAGTGGGGACACGTGTGGTTTTGTTCCTTGGCCAACTGTAGAAACAGATGTGCTGTAGATGACATCTTTGTCTGTTCTATATGTGTTCCTACAGGAAGTCTTTCCCATTTCATTCTGAAGTATACTCACATGAACTCTGTCCCTTAGTTACCAACAATGATAGAAAGAGCTCTCACCTCATATGAATAAGAGAAAGGGTATATTCTGGGCTGATTTGGAATAACATTACACAGGAACACAGATTCAGATCCTCCACATAATGTGTTTCAATAAGATAACAACTTAATGAGCTTTTTATAGTAATAGAACAAAGGCAGTTATGAAACACCATATTTTCAAGCATTGAAAATTGGTGGGTACATCATCTAGGTGGGTTATAGAGAGTAGGCAAGCTCTATTATAGGCCGCAGACACTGTCTGACAACCTGCTCGACAATTTGGTTAGTGGCACAGGAGATCTGTTCTCACATTCCAACAGATTTACCCCATGGTTGCAAAGATTTTAGGTCATGTTCAGAGGAGGGCAAAATTGGCCACCAAGGGGCCTGAAAATGTTCTCAGGTAATATGTCTGTGAACTTGCAAAATTCCAATCTCTCAATATCATTTACAACCTAATCACTCATTCAGGCTTTATAGTCATTGATTCTTTCCAGGAATTCTCCAAATCATCAACTTTCTGGTGACATGAGGGAACACTACTTAAAATTAAATTGAAACCAGTCACTTAGCTGTAGAGAAATTTCATTGTCTTTTCAAAGTGAAATTATACAATAAAGTATAACTTCGGAATCAAAGTTACACTGTTGCTGAAGTATGGTTTCAACTCTCACAATAGCCATTGCTTTGACGAAGGCTCAAATCTTCCTTGCATAGTTACCATCCAATACCATGGCTGTTGATAAGCAGGACATTGGAGTCCAACTACAAGGTTCAGATGAACTCATTTGAACTAACTGAATGTGGGATTAGGAAAACTTTTCTCCATATTTCCAAACTACTACTTACATTTAATTTAAAAGGATTAATGATAACTACACACTCATATTATGCTAGTAAGTGAAATAGCATTTGCTTATCAAGATCCTCAGATTACAAGTGCTTAATGATATATAATACATATCCTATTCTACTTAATAAAACCGAGAACTAAGTTATTCAACAAAAACAATCATTACTCATAGATGCCAAGTCTTCCTCTTGACCTTGGAATTGATTTTTTGTTTTTTCTGCTTGCTCATTTTCTCAGACTTCCTTTAAATTGTTAGGTAAATTCAATTAAACCCACTAGAATTATGCTCTATTTGCTGGTTCTTTTTAAATTGTTTTCTTTTTAATTATTGTCTTTAGATAAAAGGGAAGATTAACTATTAAGGAAAGAACAGGCTGCAGAATGTGTGCCCCATAGTTAGCTATGCACACTTTGTTCTAATTAAAAGAACTTCACTTCCTTTTACCACAGTCATGGGGATTAATTTTTAAGCTAATAGAGACAAGAGGTGTAAGAGAAACACAAATAGGAGAGTCTGATTTCAAATGTGGCTTGCAGCTACAGTGATGCTGATCACCTGTTGCTTAATTCAGAACTAAGCCTCATAAAATCAATGGGGAGAATTAGATGACTAATAGCCAGAGGATTATCTGCCCACTGTGAGGTCATCCCTCACTCATGGAAGCCCAGTGTCAGACCTGAAAAAGAGCTGATATTCTTCTAGCCCAGTCAACAGTGACTTTCTTGTACAGACTTATGAGTAAATCAACATGTAAGAAGTAACCAACTGATGAGGGGCACAGTTTAATGAGATTTCTGCAGTCTTTTACACACCATCATCCAGTTGTGCCCGCACCATTTGTTGAAGATGCTTTCCTCCTCTCATTGTATACTTTTAGCTGTTTTGTTAAAAATCAGGTGTTCGTAGGTGTGTGGGTTAAGGTCTGGATTTTTGATTCGATTCCATTGCTCTATTTGTCTGTTTTTGTGCCAATACCATGCTGTTTTCAGGACTATAGCTCTGTAATAGAGCTTTAAGTTGGGAATTGTGATGCCTCCTGAATTTACTTTATTGTACAGGATTGTTTTGGCTATCCTGGGTCTTTTGTTTTTTCATTTAAAGTTGATTATTATCCTTTCAAGGTCAGTGAAGAATTGTGCTAGGATTTTAATGGGGATTGCATTGAATCTGTAGATTGCTTTTGGCAAGATTGCCATTTTTACTATGTTCATCCTACCTATCTAAGAGCATGGGAGATCTTTCCATTTTCTGCTATCTTCTTTAATTTCTTTCTTTAGGGACACAAAGTTCTTGCTATATAGGTCTTTCACTTGTTTGGTAAGCTTTACCCCAAGATACTTTATGTGTTTGTGGCTATTATAAAGAGTGATGTTTCTCTGATTTCTTTCTCAGTCCCTTTGTCGTCGGTATATAGTAGGGCCACTAATTTTTTTGAGTTTATCTTGTATCCTGCTAGTTTGCTGAAGGTGTTTATTAGCTGTAGGAGTTCCCTGGAAGAATTTTTTGGGTCACTTATGTAAATTATCATATCATCTGAAAATAGTGACAGTTTGACTTCTTCCTTTCCAATTTGTATCCCCTTGATCTCCCTTTGTTGTCTTACTGCTTTAGCTTGAACTTCAAGTACAATATGGAAGAAATATGGAGAGATAGGACAGACTTGTCTTGTTCCTGATTTTAGAGGAATCGCCTTAATCTTCTCTCCATTCAGTTCGATGTTGGCTGTTGGTTTACTGTGTATCACTTTTATTATATTTAGGTATGTTCCTGTTATCCCTGGTCTTTCCAAGCCATTTATCATTCTGTTAGCCCTTTGGTAGTCTCTTTGTCCCATGGGACTTTGTAAATATATTACTATACTTGATTAAATATGCAGCATACACCCACATTTTGTGTGTATTTTGGTTTATATTTTATTCACTCATCTAAGAAAGGAAAAAGTCATATAAATGACCTTTTTTTTTGTTTTGCCTGTATGTATTCATTAATTAGTATTCATTGACTTTAGTCTAAAAAAGAAAATCTTAGTATAAACATTAGTAATTGGGTAATGCAATTAATTCTCATTGTTTCCAAAGCACTTCTGGTAATTTAGGAACAAAAATTAAAGACACAATTCTATTTATTATATGGTTAATATAAAGTCAAAATGAAAACTTAGGGATGAAGTTCTTACCTATGTAATCTAGGTAGCATGTAACATTCAGTGATTATTTGCTTTGTACAGTCATGAAAGAGCCTGCATGTGCAACGCTTTTTAAAATCTATTAGAGAAGCTAAGCACATACTAAACTGTTCAGTCATAAGCAGGAAAACACAAAGTGTTCTGTGCTTCATAGTATGATAATCTTCAGTAGTTCTCTTGGAAGAAAAATTCATTTGTTGGTATTGATTCTATGGAAGATGAATAATAGCTGGCTTCACATATTGAGTACAACCCAAGCAGGTAAAGAAGGAAGCAAGCATGCTTTTCCCTGGAAATGTTGAATAAAATTAGTAAGGTGCCTTTTATGTGATAAACGCCCTATGCTTCTGGCATTTAATGATAGATGAGCAGTTTGGGAAGACCGAGAAATTCTTGCATTTAAAGCCAAGTTATAAAGCTCAAAGAAGGAGTCTTAGCCTCAAAGTGGGGGTCTTAGCCCAGTCACAGAAAGCTGAACTGGGTCCCAGGAAAGGAAAGTGCTCCAAGATTCCTGTAGATGATCAGTCACAGCAGGGAGTCTAGTCAAACAAGAACTCATTTATTGTCTCATAGCGTAGCAGGCATCTTTTAAAGGAAAAGAACTGCAGAGCCAGAAACAGTCAGCAATGGTTTAAAAGTCTATCAAGTGCCTAGGTGGCTTTATGCTTTACTTAGTGATCATGAACTGTTCATGCTCTGACCTCATCTGGTTTGATCTAGGCAATCAATCATCTATGTTTTGTAAACAACTCACGACTCGTCTTCTTGACTTTCCCTCAGCGCCATCTTTGACTGGCTCTTGTGCCCTACAGAACCACCCCCCCCAAAAAAAGATACTTTAAAATCAATGCTAATGTGTTGAAGTTGAATTTTACTATATTATTGCTCTTAATAATTATAGATTCACAAGTATTTATCTCATAACAGAGTGGCAACTACATAACTTTTACTTAGTTTCCTCAAGTGTAACAATTTGCAAAACTCCAGCAGAATTTTGTATGTGAGACACTGAAGTCTTCAAGTTCAGGAGCAGAACAGCTCCAGTACCACCTGAGTCCCTGGTGTTGCCTTTGACTCCCCATGTTCCTTGTCTTTATCCTGGGAAGGTGGCAGCAAGAGTAACTTTGTTGTTTTGCACTTATGTTTCCTCAAAAGCCATTGTGGTTTCTCAGTTCACAGAAATATGCTCTCTCTCTCTCTCTCTCTCTCTCTCTCTCTCTCTCTCTCTCTCTCTCTCTCTCGTCTCTCTCTCTCTCTCTCTCGTGTGTGTGTGTGTGTGTGTGTGTGTGTGTGTGTGTGTGTGTGTGTATTGAGGTCCAAGGGTCCAAGTCTCTTGAGTAGATCTGCTTTGTTCTTAATGATCTCTAGTGATAACAACATACCCAAGCCCTTGTCTCCTTGGCAGGTGTCTCTAAAGAAAAGAATGCGAGAATTCTGTCAGCTTTCGCTAGTGTCCCTTTCTACAAAGGACCACAGTGGGATAGCCATCATCTTTCTTGTCAATGGCCTTAAGAACCAAAGACTCACTTGTCTCTCTCACTTCAAATATTGACCCCCCACATCCCAAGTGCCCAAGTCTTTGAAGGCCAAAGAAATGGCTATGGTGATGATTCTATGATTTCCTAAAAGTATAGGAATCCTCTCTGATGGTTTCTAAAAAAAAAAAAGATTCACTCTTTTGCATCTCCTCTCACAATCAATAAAAAATTGGGGCATTAAAGACTCAGGCATGAGATAGTTGCGTGTAGGTGCTGAAAGGAGAGAGGAAATGTAATCATGTATAGTGGCAGTACTTCCCTATCATTCATGTAATTACCATAAATGAGACGTTTTGCAAAATAACTCATCTATGTTGATGAGACTTCATATATGTAACTTTTTCTAGGAGATACAATCTCTCAGCAACAGTACTGCTGCTTTGGCACTTACATTCCCACCTCATCCCCTGGTCTGTCATTATCCTTGAGCCTTAGGTTTGAGAGTCATTTTGTGCACGAATCAGTTTGGATTGGGCTCCACAACTCTGCCTTTTGATCATGTGTGGTTTTCTGTAATGGTCTCTACCTGTTGCAAAGGGAAGTTTCCTCGATGAGGGTATAGTGGAAATCATTTAGAATACAGCTGAGAATTGTAGGGGTTTAATAAAGTACTAATTATAAGTTCAACTTCAAGATTCATGATTTCTCTAGCCCTGGAAAATTGACTAGGTTTCCACTAACAGGCATTGATCTTGTTGATTAAGCCTTAAGTCCAACTAGAGAGATGTTGATTGTTTCCAAGGTGTGTGTGTGTCACTACTGCACTCTTATGATTATGGTGTTTGTTGAGAATTCTTAATGTCTAGGAGTTGGGACCTATCCAAGTTCATACAGGAATGGAACAACAGGCAAAGGTTATATAGAAACCAAATTGTATCACCTCAGGCTACTAGGCAATATTTTCGTGTATATATTTTCTTATATGTGAATATAATTTTTATTTAAATTAGAAACAAGCTTGTTTTACATATCAATCACAGTCCCCACACTCTCCTGTCCTCCCCTGTTCCCCACACAACTCCCATCCCATTCCCTTTCTACTCCCCAGTGAGGGTAAGGCCTTCCATGAGGAGTATTCCGTCTGTCATATCATTTGGAGCAGGGCCCAGGCCCTCCCCCATGTGTCTGGGCTGAGGGAGTATCCCTTTATGTGGAATCAAACAAAAACAAAAAACAACAACAACAAAAAAAAAAAACAAAACAAGACTACCATGACTGTGCCTTAATCCAATACAACATGTGCAATTATAAGAACACATTAAATTATGAAAATTGCTAATGCAAAGAAAGGAAAAGATCTTCTATAAATATAGTAAGAAGATCTGAAAATTATACTGAGTTGCTTTCCTTGATCTATAAGACCTCAAAACATGTGGGTATATGGCTCAATTTTCTCTAGCTTCTAGAACTGAGAAAATAAATATTTGTGATTAGGGCACGTCAGTCTGAAGGATTTTGTTATAGCTGCCCAAGCATTAGCCCATGTCAGAAGTGAGTCTTTGGTACACAGCCCTCATACAGCATCAGGGATTTGGTTTTTTACTTCTAGAGAGAATGACCAACTTTTTCTCATATTCTCAGCCACTCAGGAGAGTAGCCAATGTTGGTAAGTCATAAGGGAAACCAGTTACATAGGACATTAAGTAGTTTCTGTGATTCCTTCCAGGGTTTTTTGTTTGTTTGTTTGTTGTTTGTTTGTTTGTTTGTTTTCCCCATTATCTGAAAATTGCTTTCCTCAAAAATAAATAAATAAATAAGTTCTTTCTTATAATTCTAACTTCCTTACACCCAAACCATCCTTCTCTGTAGGTGATTTACTGCACTTTTTCTTGTTTTCAATAATTTTTGCAAATACTACATATGGTTTAGCACATTGTTTATGTATCAAACCTCAATGTCAGGGCCTGCTAGGGTATTTGTAGGATGCATGAAGTTTAAGGAAAACAAAGAGTGGATAGAGTTGGGAGGACTGCCCAGTCAATTCCAAACAGCCCCAAGTGTATTTCAGAACCTGCTTATATACAGATTAAAGGAAAAAAGCAGAACAAAGCACAACCTAGCTAATTAACCACCTTCCTATTTTTACTTAAGCCAAAGATCAGTCAGTTTCACTATCTATGAACGTGTCTCCTGTTACTGGCAAACAATTTCATTCCCTATCTCTGTGTGCTTTTCGATTTGCATCAACAGCTTGTGATGGACAGCATGTTCTTTCCCATGGGATTAATCAGAACATTCTCACGGGCTCTCAAAGCAACTGAAACAAGCAAGCTTGACTTGAATTACTTATAAGTCAGAATGAACTCCAGGAGGAAACTGAATCACTTGTGGGCTACCACACCTCAGATACACAGCTGAAACTCTACCACAGCAGCCATATATGAATAGACATTTCTTTTGCACATGCCCAGTATGTAAGCCAATTTCAAAGACAGTGTTCTCATTGTGGGTTTCTAAAGTTTCCACCAACATAAAATGAATATCTTGAAATATCGTCTTATGCAGTAGTTTTGCTGTTATTGATAGTTAGGTTTCAGGCTCTTACCTATACATGGCATACTGGTTACATTTGTTAGGGAGCTAGCTACAGGAGTGTTAGTCTAGTGACTGCATCAGTTAGAGGACAAGGCAATAATTTTCCCTGGATTCAGGAGTCTTTGAATGTGGAGGTCTCACAGAGGAGGGAGAAACAGAACTGAGCGGTCTACAGTAAACACCCAAAGTCTAAAATCTTCCAACTTTGAACCTTGCACATGGGCTATAGGACTTAATCCAGAAAAGGGATCCAACCTTCATTTTCCAGTAATACCTTGTAATATTGCAATTGCTGCCATATCTTAAAATTGTTAATTTTTATGTCTATAGTTTATTATGCCATGAAAGATTGTCAATAACTTACATCTGAGAGTTACTGGACTTATGCAAATCTTCAGTTACTTAAGTATGAGTATTCACATTCAATTTAGTGGAGTTTATACATCTCTGAAAATCACCCATGGGACTCAGAAGGTTAAAACATTGCTTACACAGGTTTATCCAAATAGGCTTGTTAACATGCATGAAGAACAAGATACTTCTGTATTATTTCATATTTTAAAGGTAAGCTGTTACCAAACATTTCATTAAGTGAATTTTGTATGTCAAGAACTATACAAAACACTTTGACATCTCATGGATTAGCTATCATTTTAATTTCTCTTTGTTTACATGAAATTACTGTCTTTGGCAGACTTGGCTTCAAATTCAGGTCCCTCTCCTGGGGATGACATCTCACAATTCTTCTTGCAACTCTTTTCTACTCTTGTGGGTTTTGTCTTGTGAACATCTATCTAACTGACATTCCTTGATTCCTAATGACACACCAGATGTGCTGCCTTTATGGGTAAATCCAACTTGCAGAGGCTTTCCATTGTATAAACTCAAGTTTTCTCTGATGTAAGAATCTCACATGAGTTTTTAACCCACAGCATCTTACAGGAGTGTGATCTGAAAGGTGTGTTCTCCATGGCAGGCTCTTGAAGGCAACAGGGAGAAGAGACACAATTAATTTTACCCAACCCAAGAAGAGTGCATTGCCTGAACAATCTACCTCAGGACCTGAAGATATTTGATAATCTTTATAACCCACCATAATCACATAAAGTACACAATCAAAGCCAGATTGTCTCTCTAAATTTGACACTACTCTTTCTGACATGGTAGCACATAGCAGGAATCCTAGTACTTGGGAGCCTGAAGCATGGACCATCAAGCTCAAGGTCTGCCTGTACTGTAGAACTAGCTCAAAGATATCTTAGTATATCATTAAAAATGTATTTCAGAAGGAAAACAAGAAGGAGAGATTACTATTGACATGGGTACTTCCAGCTGTCAACTTGCTGAGATCTGAATGTCTGAATACTTCCGATTGTCAACTCAATGAGATCTGAAAGCCTGAATACATCTGTTTGTCAACTCAATGAGATCTGAATGTCAACTAAAATGTGCACTCTGGGCAGTTCTGTGATAGTATTTCCAAGAAGTATTGACTGAGAAAAGTTTCTTTTCCAGAGATGGGTATACTTGACAATAGAATGACAAGACATAAACGGTCCCAGAAAAAAACACTGCCACTTGCCTGCCTTCAGGACTTGCTAGTGCATCTCTTCCTGTTGTTGCTGTTGTTCTGCTTCAACTGCCAATCTTCACTGCTAACTGGTTCCAGCTCCTTTGTTTCAGTGTAGATGGGAGGATGAACACTCTCCAGGAATCTTCTAGTTCTTCATCCCAGATTAGGACTCTGGAGGCATACAGTTTTACGGAGTAACTAGCTACTTTGTTCTCAGGCTCTCTAGCAAGCAGAGAGGTATTCAATCCTTGAACTACCCTATCTCTTTTGTGTAATCAGTGGTAGGTGACAATGAAAAAAATGTTCTCACATCACTTTGGGCCTCATTGCTAAACTGTAATGCTTGTTACATTACGTATATGTATGTGCTTTTATTTGGGAGTGATTTCCATTTTCAATGTCTTATGTCAATGTGTAACACTATAGTAAATGAAAGAGATGCCATATTTTGGTTCATGTTGTTGCACTTGCAGCTTGGACAATTACAGTTGCCCCTTAAGTTAAATTCCTGTGCAGTCACTAGAGACATGCTCTCAAAGATGATCCTGGATCCTGGTCCTTTCCTCTCCTTCTTTGTTTCCTGGCTACCATGAAGTAAGCACACCTCCTCTCTGCTGTACTCCCACCATGATATTCCCAACCATCATCTACCCAGCAATAGGACCCACTAGCCACCTCTCAACTGGGTGTCAAAAAAGTCCCTGCTCTTTTAGGATGCTTTCTTTGGGCCTCTTGTTCACTCTGTGGAAGGAGCAGGAAGGTGGGATTTTAACCAATTTTATTTCTCATTTCTCAAGAAGTTCTATATTTGTGGAAAACAAAACAAAATTATGAAGGAAGGAGTGAAGAGAAAGAAGGAAGAGAGAAGGAGGGAAAGAGCCATGGAACAGAAAGAGTGGGAAGAAGAACAGAGAGAGAGTGACAAAAAAAGAAAGAAATGTGAAAAGAAAACAGCCTGGGGGAACTCTTTATGTGAACTTTTTACTCTGACATATAACAAACTCTAAATTCTTACTGGGAGAAAAACATCCTTTTCTTTCAGAGGTTTTTCCTTCAGGTTTGGACACAGAACTCAAGGCAACCTAGATTTCACCCTAAGTCCTTAAGTCTTGTACTTGAGTGAATGAAATAAATCTCCTATCTATCTATCTATCTATCTATCTATCTATTCATCCACCCACCCTTCCATCCATCCATCCCCCTTTCTCTCTCTCTCTGTCTCTCTCTCTCACACACACACACACAAAGTGAGAGAGAGAGAGAGAGAGAGAGAGAGAGAGAGAGAGAGAGAGAGAGAGAGAGAGACACCCTCATTCAGGAAAGAGTTCCATATTACATGTATTACATATGTGAAACTATAAGCTCCCAACCTCAATTCTATTCTCTCTCCCTTCATTATTGTATATTTGACAAATATTCTTTTTCAAGGTGTGGGCAGCTTTGTCTGACTTAGCACAGTAGAAAGGGCAGGAGATGAAAGTAGTCCCTTTCATTTCATTTTCCTTGTCACACACACAAGTACACATTTGTCTGGTATCCTCTATTACTTTTGAGTCTGGTCCAGAAACCCACATGAAGAAAATTTGAGTCTCCTGTCAGTGAGGCTGCCAGAGTTAGAGCACCCACACCATGGTTATGACAGAATCTAATGTCATCTCTGGCTTTAGGAACAGTTCAAATGCTTTCTTGAACTCCTAATTTTGTTTTCTTTTGCTTTGTTTTTTTTTATTGTGCCATTGTTTTACAATTGAACGAGATAAAGCAAGAGTAGAGAACTACTTTCTTGACATCTGCTACTAAAATTTCAAAGTTGCCATAATAATAGTAACTATTTGTTAAACCCTGCTCAGCACATCATGGTTTTGCTTAATATTTTTAGTATGGTGCAAGGACATTACTGGTTCCTTTGTTCATGGAAGATATTGGCTGAGGATTTGGCAGCATGGGAAGCTGCACATTGTAACAGGTATCCTGAAGGTTGGAAATGATAAAAAAAAAAAAAACCAGTCATTTTGCTGAACTGTGAGAAATCTTTTGTAATTTTCGAAAGACAGAGACTTAGTGGCAAAAATAAAGGCAGAATCCAAGCTGTAGTCCTTCCCTCTCACTGCAAAGGCCTTTGTGCCATGAGTGTGCACTCCCTCAGCACAGTTATGATAAACTTCAGTTCAGAGTGGTCACCACCAGGTGTAATATGTTGTTTCCGCCAGTCCGCCACCCTGGGCCCACAGCCGCGCCAGCCCCAAATAACACTCAGAGACTCTGTATTTGATACAATCCTGTTGGCCAGTTACCATTACTGTTTATGGGCTAGCACTGCCTTAATTATTAACCCATTTCTACTTATCTAAGTATTTCCACGTGGTCGTCTTATCCGGGAGGCCGCGGCTGGCGTCCTGCTCCTTCCCGGGCTACATGTTGACTCCTACTACTTCCTCTCTCCTCCTCCTGGTCTCCTAGCCCCGCCTATCTTGCTATCTCATTGGCCACAGTGCTTTATTAACAAGTATGAGAAACATATATACAGAATAACATCTCCCATCATCTCCTCTTTTCTGTCTAAAGTAAAAGAAGGGGTTTAACCTTAACATAGCAAAATATACCATACAACAGTTATCAAATAAGAATCACAGTTAACAATATTTAGTCCATTAACATTTTGTAAAACTTAAAGAAAATATCATCTATCCTATCTTTGTGAGTCTAAAGTCCTATATGTAACTGATCTTTAATCCTAACTAAAGGAAACTATAACTATAACTATCTGTCTTCAACTCCTTCAAAGACCACAGAAGGATAATATATAAACTCTAGAAATGACAGGGACAATTCACTGCCTGGTCAGTCACCCGAAGTTCTTCTGTAATGTTCCATCTTCAGCCCATAGGCCATAGTGTGTGTCCAGACTCCTCAACAAGACAGGAAACTTTAAACTGTCCACCTGTAATGACAGTTTGTCAATCATTTTTCTCTGTGTCCTGTAGACTGTCTGGCTGTCTGGCAGCCTCTTCCATGAAGCAGGAATCCTGTAGCAATGTACATCTTGCATCAGCAGTCACCTTTTTGTGGGTCCTGCATGTCCAGTTTCTACAACATAAAGTCAAACAGTCCAGGCAAGAACAATTTCTTGCCCAAATGGCTAGTCTTGCCATATTGAAAGCAAACTCCATAATGTGTTTCTTCGATGTCCATCTTCCTTTCTTCTGTAGGTGGTGTTACCAGGAGCAGTTGTGCCTCACTGTCAAGAAAAACCCTAAACCATTTTAAATGCCATGTTCTGTAGGTCTTTGAAAGGTTTGAAGAATGCCTATCCATCTCAAATACATCTCTGTATATCTAGAAATCCTAACTAACTTAACTCTAAGTTTTGACTATCATAGGTAATTCTCTAATCTGTACTAAATTATACATTACATTTTCCAATGAGCTATATAAACACAATACCTAAACAAGAGGAGAAATATACATATTACAAAATTGACCTTAAATTGTATCAATAAAAGAAAATCCATTCCAAAGCAAAGTATTCATATCTATACCATAATTCCCTTTTTACCTTTTAAAAGATTGTTTGTGGTTATAGCCATTTATAACCAAGTCCATTTAAATGAAAACAAACATTTATAAACAATATTTGGGAATTTGGGCGTTGTTCTTTCCAAACTACTTCCTGCTGGTAGAGGGCGCTGTCATAGGGGTCCAAAGAAGACGCTGAAATCTTGGCGGTAGTCTGCAAGGCTTTGTCTCAACTGCTTTGAATGTTGGATCACCTGGGGAGTTGTTTCAGGGGGTCTGGCTTGATCAAACCACATAAGTCTGGAAAGAATCCATAGCTTTTCATTTTCTGTGGAAATAAAAATAGAAATCCTTTTCCCCAGTAACTTGTCCTTAGGCTTGAATTTTTGAGTCAAAGCATTTTTAAAATATATAAATTGAATTAATCCAGCAGCATTTCTTTTATCAGTAGTTGTTTTCTCAGCAATCAAATAATTTAAAGACAACAGAAGCAAGTATAGTATCCAAAATTTCTCTGTGTTTTCCATCTTTACGTGGCTTTTTTATTATTCTATTTCTTCTACTTCTATTTTTACGTATTTTGAGACAGGGTTTCTCTGTGTAACTTTTATCTGTCCTGGAATTCAGTGCATACCAGGTTTGCTTTGAAATCACAGAGATCTGCTTGCCTCTGTCTGCCGAGTGCTGGGATTAATGGAGTGTGCCACTACCCATTCATTCTACTTCCTTTTTTCTTTTTTAAACCATTGTATCCTGTTTCTTTTTCTCTCCCAAGCCAGCGTATTTTTTAAAACATAGTGTAAACCTTCATTGCAGCTCTCGTACACACCTATGAATTGTTAGCAGAGCTCTTTAAAAGCAAGGCGGTTTTTGCCGCTTATGCTAATTTTGGAAACCTCCCTTAAAGGAGCAGTGCAACTCTGTCTACAGCAAAACAAATCCAACCGAGAAAATGCTGCTACTAAGAAGTCTTACTAGTCTCTGTTCCTTTGTTTCTAAAACATTTCTTAACCTCTTACTAGTTTTAAGTGAAAGTTCTTATAGCCACGTTGGGCGCCATCTGTAATATGTTGTTTCCGCCAGCCCGCCAGCCTGGGCCCACAGCCGCGCCAGCCCCAAATAACACTCAGAGACTCTGTATTTGATACAATCCTGTTGGCCAGTTACTTCTGACACCATTACGTTACAGCATGTTGTTCCCGCCAGCCTCCTGGTCCTGCCGCCATTGTCCTGCAACCACATGTGCCCCAAATAACACTCAGAGACTCTGTATTTGATACAATCCTGTTGGCCAATTACCATTATTGTTTATGGGCTAGCTCTGCCTTAATTATTAACCCATTTCTACTTATCTAAGTATTTCCACGTGGTCGTCTTATCCGGGAGGCCGCGGCTGGCGTCCTGCTCCTTCCCGGGCTACATGTTGACTCCTACTACTTCCTCTCTCCTCCTCCTGGTCTCCTAGCCCCGCCTATCTTGTTATCTCATTGGCCACAGGGCTTTATTAACCAGTATGAGAAACATATATACAGAATAACATCTCCCATCAACCAGGCATAGGTTGAGTTTAGCCCTTTGCTGGTGATTCTGTGAAAGAATACTTTAGAACACCCTTCATAAGCACTTTCTATATCCTTGGACTAGACACTCCAGGAATGACCATAGTAGAGATGTCTGTGAACTCACCCCTCACTGAGAACTTTCACCCCAGAATGATGTGAAGATGAATAAAGAGGGAACTAAAACACAAAGCAAGGTCATATCCTTGCACCACATGTGCTTAGTAGCAAAGAGATCCACTAACTTGTAGAGTTGACATTTCTGGTTATGTAAGTACTTGCTGAAGTAGATGCTGGCCATGGCAAGGTGTTTATCAATGCCTTTTATTTTTAGTCACTGCATGTTCATAATATTCATCAGCCACTATGACAACCAAACTGTCTCTATGCACTGATGAGCGTGGCTCGGTGGTAGAAGCAAGGTCACCCACAGCTGAGAATCAGTGCCTAGAAGCATAGCATAGTGAAGAGAAGCAAGCAAGCAACAGGCTATGAATAATAGGATGTGATTTTCATAAAGGATATTTACAGACGAATTGCTTTAGAAAACTCATCTTGTTCCAATCTCAATAATCTCCTGAGCTGCACAAAATGGAATGATTCCAATTTTATGGGTAAGGGCACTGAGAAAAAAGAGCTGAACTGACAAAACACACATGTAGACTAGGAGAGCTGATGCTTAAATTCTACCTGTTCAGTCAATCAGGCCTTGGGATGTGAAGGGTGTTCCTAACATGTTTCTGTGCTTGCTCATTTTGTCTCCACATCTCTCAGCTGCATCTAGGACTATCAACTGAGAAGGAAAATTTATGTTTTATACCTAGTTATATCCACACATAAATACTGTAGTTAATCTTCACTGGCCTCATTGCTGCAGCTGATTTTGGATGATTTACTTTCCAAGCCTTGCCTAGGTGCCCAGAAGAAATATCTATTAATTCTGAAGGCTGAGATAAGTCTTGAAACTTGACTCATCTCATCTCTGGTAATCAAACTACTTTCTACTACTAAAAGGATTTATCTATGATCAAATACAGCCAATTCTTTATATTAAAATATTTTCAGAGATACATGTAGAGAAAGAATGAGCAACAGGGAGAGGAGATAGAGAACATAAGGTGTTCTCCCTTTTTAGTAAAAAGAAGAATGAGGAAATCTAAGGATGGGAAGACTATTGTCTTTCATTTTCAAAATTCTACAAATGATTGAGAAAACTGCAAGTAGAATATTTCCTTTATAATCAGGGAACAGTATAAATAGTCTATTAAACAGCCCTTACTATCTATTCATGCCACATTGCAGTAGATGCAGTAGATCACTAAGTCCTGGTTCTGGTGACCCTCATATTTGTAGTCTCATTTTTGTGGTCTATTTTTATATCAGATGCACTGGTAGAGCTTAAAGAACAACAGAGTTACCAGTTACCATTAAATCAATGGGCTTCACTGTGGAGGGTCTGTGATACAGGGTCACAGTGATTGACACACTAATTCATAATCACCATGGAGCATTTGAAGGCCCAGAGAGAATAGGGACTGAATGGCAAATCTCTGAGAGTTAAATATGGGTCAGCATGCCGCACTTATGCACTGGTGCCCTTTGGGGCTCTGCTATGGTTTCCAAGATTGGATTTAAGAGTCTCTAATAGGTAGAATACTAGTTACATGTCTGTCCTAAGCTTGTCTTTGTGCCACTTGATTGGGGGAGAAAAGAGCCTGATCTACTAATTAATGTAATGAACAGACAAATCAGCTAACAAAATGAATGGCAATGTTTTCTTCATGCACTTGCAAATGACATCATGAATTAGTGTAGAAATCAATGGCTTGACAACAGATCTGTTACATCTACTTCCTAGTACTACATGAAGCAAAGATGATGGCCAAATTTCAATTGAACCCACGTGTATTCTACAGATTTCAATAGTATGGCTTCTCAGCCTTTTGGCTAAGATTGTGTGTAGATTGATGTAGCAAGGTTAAGGATTCTGCCATTTATCTCAAACACATACACAAACACATACACGCATACATGCACACACACGTTACGAGCAATTTTCTTGACAGCCTGATGCCACAGCCACATCATCCCCAAATAACACACGGAGACACTGTATTAGATATAAAGCTGTTGGCCTGTCACTAGCATTTCTTATTGGCTAGCTCTTGTCTTAAATGTTAACCCATTTCTATTAATCTTAAGTATTTCCACATGGTCTTATCTTACTGGAGAGAAGGCCAAACCTCTTCTCTCAAGTGACCACATCTTGACTCTCCTCACTACACCTCCCAGAGTCCTCCTTGACTCCTAGTCCCGCCTATCTCGCTTTCCTATTTTCCTTGCTTTATTCACTAAGCAATAAGAGAAACATATTTACAGAATGACATCTCCCATCACACACATGCATGCTTATAGGCACAAATGCATGCATATACAAATATGCACATACATACATGTCTAAATATATATTTAGCTCATATTTTAAGTTATTAAAATAATAATCTTAGTAACATTATCAGAATATGAAACAAATTAATTAGTTCTGTTCAACCACTTATAAATGACCATATCTGTCCAATTCCAAATCTTACCAACTCTTACATAAGTTGTTAGGTCTACATTTAAATTTCATTTCCAAATTTTATTCACTAATATCTTAATTAAAGTTAGATTCCTGTGCCATGCATTATTTTTAAAAATGTATTTATTGATTTATAGCATTAAGAGATTTGTATTATTTTATTTGTAGAATGTCTGTCTCCCCCTATATGTCCACCTCTAGTGCCATAGTATATATAACGAAAGTAATAATTGAGTTCAACATGTTATTGACAGTGATCATATATATATAGAGCCACTCCTGTTCCTGGAAAATTCTGGATACATTTTGTGTGTTTGTTTGTTTTCATTCTAAAATGTCTGTGGTGCTCTTTTATATATTTAAATATAAATATTTTTTCTTGAGTTATTTGGAATGAGTCTTTCTTTACAACAAGTGTCCTAAGTCATTTCCAGAAATGAAGTAACATTGATATAACAGTCAAATATGATGACAGACTGATATTCCCACATGAACTTTTGCATTCTAACCCTTCAGTAAACTGGTCTCTGACTCCATATGGTGAAGACACACTACTCTGTAAAATAATCTGCAACTAATGAAAATGGAGGCCATGGATTTGAAAGTGAGCAAGGAGGAGTATATGGGGGTTGGAGAAAGATATGGGAAAAGGGAAAGTATGGATTTATAATCTCAAAGAATAAAAAATACTTTTTTAGGAATTTGAAGTTCCCAGGAGCTCTGGGTAATCATTTGCTTTTTGCACTCAATCCTCATCTCTAGTCTTCTCAAAGACAGTTTTAATATCCTTTAGGAGTTCGAGAATCTATGTGTGGCACATAGCTCACAACTTTAGTCTTAGCACTTGGGAGGCTGATATGCATATAATTCTGTGGGTTCCTGGCCAAGCTGTCCTATATAGAAGTTCCAGACCAGCAAAGGCTAAACAGGACACAGGAGTGGGATGTGGAGTACAGAGAGACAGAAAGAGAGAATTTCAACAATATGGCTGTCTAAACTAGACATGCATAATGTCAGCACAAGTAGACATGAAAATATGGATGGGAAGTAATTCACAAAGTACTGTTACGGGATAAAGAGTTATAGACAATCAATGGCTGTTGAGGGAGAATCAGTTTGCTACAGGGCCAAGCCCTCTGATAGGTTATTCTATTCTGTATGGTCAGCTCTTAACACATGTCCAAAATAATTCATGTTAATAATTACAGAAGAAAAGATTTTAAATTTGAGAGGCTGTAGGGGTGTAAGAGGAGGACCTAGGAAGAGAAATTGAAAACTAGAAATGATATAATTACAGTACTCATGTGTGAAATTATCCAAAGGGGGAAAATATGTTAAATGAAAGATTGACGTACAGAGCACCATTCAGGAATGGAGGGCCAAGAAACAAGCCACACATCTGGAATAAAGTGTATTTCAGCAAGGGTTTCAAGACCACTTAACAGAGAAATGATAATCTTTGCTATAAATGGAATTAAGAAGACTTAATTAACTGGCAGAGGAAAATGTCAAGCAAAAGCTTGATGCTCTTTAAAATTTCCCTTCCCTATAAACAGAGACTATTGTTCTACTGTGATGAAAAGATGAACATAAAATAAGGACAGTGCTATCCTAGCTGTGTAAGCACCACTTTTTGACTACTTTAAAACCTGACTACAGAAAAATTAATAGGGCAAACAACTGAGACATTGACATTTCATCATAAGAAATGAATAAATAAGTTGAACACATTCTTATAGTAGGAGTGGTATAGATCTTAAAATTCCAATCATCACTTCCCCCATATTTCCTTCTATAACTTGTTGCTAGTATATGTAGTTCCTTGTCAGAACTTCTCACAGGTATGAATAAACCAGAAGCTACTTTGTGGAATGAGCCACAAAGGGATTTTGAACTCTTAAAATACATGGTGAACTGCTTTTCAGAAGGGGTGGATAGAGGCTGAGGTCAACTAACTAATGCTTGTCTCCAAGTATTGTTTCTATAGTGCTTTGAAGTTCTTCATTTTATTTTTACAGTTTCCACCAGGTGGAGTCAGAGGACAGATTATTAAAGGGTTAACATTCAAATGGTTGTTTGTTTCTTTGTCTTCTTGCATGATGAGACTATTGGGATCACCAGTAGATTTCTTCTTCCCTTGAGTGGTCTTGCTAAAGTGTTTCTTTGTTACCATCACATTTTCTGTAACTGTTATGGCAATGTGTTCACGCCAACCCCCACCCCATCCCTTGGGACTGTGATTGGGAACTCATCCTCTGAATAAGAGGCCTCTTCAGACAGTGTGAAATGGCTGCTTTCCATTCTGCCAACCCCCACTCCCACCCCCAGCCTTGTCTTCTGTGAATTGTGGGATTGGCAACTTCCTTATTTACAGCTAAAAGCATTAAAGAACCCCATGCAGAATTTAATAAATACTGGCTGTCATTAGTATAACATTTATTGGACATAAAAGAAAATTTCTGTCTTGTCCTTTTCTCTTATGGGTATCATTCATTCACCACACAAGAACACCAGGAGGAGAGAAAAAAATAAAAAGAAAACAGTAAAGGGGGGAGGAAATCAAAAGAAACCCAGTGCCAAACATAAACATTTATAAAATATTTTCTGTCATATCCCTGAAGAAGTAAAATGAATTTAAACTTCCTGTAGGTCTGGGATCCTGTTCTGATAACCCCCTTGGCAGCAAGAGGTCTTGATTCCCTTTCGTTCTGTTTTTGGGCCAGACTTAAAAGTAGTGAATTTCTCTGTATTGCTTTGGAGCCTGTCCTGGAACTCACTCTGTAGACCAGGTTGACCTCGAACTCACAGCGATCTGCCTGCCTCTGCCTCCCTAGTGCTGGGCTTAAAGGCATGCACTACCAATTCCCTATGAGTTTTCTGTCTTTTCATGTAACAAAAAATAAATAAATAAATCATAACTGCTGTTACCTTCTGACCCTGTCCAATTTGTGAAATTTGTGAACCAAAAAAATGAAGATGTCAAAACATGGAGAAGTGATACTTGTCAAGTACACAGTAATGCAATGGAGAATAAATAGACTGAGCTGTGGACAGTCTTGTAGACTTGTGGACACACATAATACAGGAATGATTTCTGTTTTTCTGTCAGCACAGTGGCTGCCCCTGAATCTACTGCTGTTGCAAGCAGTAATTGTAGCAGTTAGTGGTCCACTTCTCAGGCCGCAGCTCAGGGGACTTCTATGTCCCACTGCATCCACCTCCTGCCACTGCCACCAAATGTAGTTTTTAACTAAGCCTTCATTATTCTATTTACCAATGAAGACTCAGGAATCAGAGGCTGAGGTGAAACCCTGCTAGCTCAGATAAGTTGAGGAGCAACCAGCTGACCACCTCTCTTCACCAGTGTCTCAGAAGAGGGTATCCTTCAGTTCCACCAAACCACAAGGAAAAAAAGATTGCCACCCCCAAAGTCACTACCTACCACTTTCTGTGAGTGTCTCTATCCATTTTACAGATTCCCTGTGAGTCTCTATGATTACTTTCTGTCAACTAGCTGCTGGTTCCACTTCCTGACCCAAAGTTGATTTTATTTAATTAATGCAAACTTGGGGTTCATAGTGTGATCAATTATCCCACAACAAATGATTTAGGAGTCATTCCTAACTGACAGAGACATACAGAGAGAAGAAAGGAGAAAGATTACTTACAGGTTTTCAATATTAATGCCCAGATATACAAATAAAACATTGTTGGCTTATCCCTCACTCCCTGCAGTCTTCAGTTATTGAGGCTAAAGATCAGCTTCGTGTCTAGAGGGTGAAATTTTACATCCAGACCTCTCAATGGAAGTGTCCCCTGTCCTTAGCTTTCATTTTCCTTTTGCTTCTCTTTCTTCATACCATCTCTCCAACCATTTACTCCCCCTTCTCCCCTCCTTTCCTTTCTTCCTTCTTTTCTTCGTTCTGCCCTTGCCTTCAGAATTCTATGCTTTCTTTCACAAACACGGGGTTTCTTGAGGTCCTGGAAGTGCAAATGATGAGAAATCCCTGTCCTCGTGTAGTTTACACATAATAAGCCTTATGCACTAAATTGAGTCACATTTAAATACATGTAATGGAAGAAAAGATGTTAGCTTTCTATCTCTGTGACAAAAGTGTAACACCAATAATAAAAGCCCAGGGATAGATATTGGGCTTCAAGCTGAATATCACAAAAATAAAGAAGCCAGTCAGTAGCTCTTACTTCTACCAAGGCTGAAATTGAGATCCTGTCTTCCCTGTGACTGGAAACTGAATCTCACATGAGACCCTTTGCTCTTTCCTTATATACCTCTAGTGCTGGGGTTAAAGGTGTGAGCTCTGTTTGTCTTTTACACTGATTCACTCTTGTGTAACCCATGGTGGTCTTGAACTCACAGAAATCCATCTGATTCTGTCTCCTGAGTCCTGCAATTAAAGGTGTGTGCCACCCCACCAATGCCCAGCTTCTATGACTGACTAGTATGCCTGCCTTTGCATTTTGATCTCCGGTGGCTTTATTATAAGCAATATGTCATCACATGAAACTCCTAAAAAAATAATTTCAATGGATTGGAGGTCTTTTTCTTTTCTTCCTTCCTTTCTTTTTTTCTTTTCTTTCCTTTCTTTTTTTTTTTTTTTTTTTTTTAACCTTCTCACTCAAACCTGGCAGTTCACAGCTCATGAGCCCTGTTCCTGAGCAGGTAGATGGTGGTGACTCAGAATAGGGTGATGTCATACAATGGGAAGGAAGGCTGTTCACCTCATGATAGCCAGAAAAGCAAAGAGGGAAAGGAAAGGAACAAGCCCCCAGGGTTCCCTTCAAGGGCACGACCCCAATGATTGCATTACCTTCTACTAGGTCTTCTCTCCTAAAGATTGCACCAACTCCTAATAACATACCAACCATTCAGAACAGAGACTTCAGGAAGCATTTCAGATCCATTATCATGACTAGGGTATCAGAAGGAGATAAGATCTGTGGAGAAACTAAGTAAGATAAGAGATAGCAAGACAACGTGGGGTGACTTTGTGATTTTATTTAGGTTTTCACAATTGGCTTTTGGGAGATGTTGGCATTGGTTGACAAAGCCCTGAAGGTAAGTAATGCAGGTCTGTCATGAACACTGCTGGGAAAACTATTCCAGGATGTAGAACTACCATTGCATAGGACTTGGAGTAGATTTCTGCCTGGCATATGTGGAAAATACCAAGAAAATAATCTCAGTTAACTGGATTTTGGGTTCAGAGTCTTTTGTGCAGTGTTGTAATTATGTGGTGTCTGGCAGGAGGGAAATAAGTTTTCCTTCCATGTGTTTTTAGAAAGACAACAGTAGTACATTTGTCATAACTATTTTTGATACTTTTATTTTTAAAACCAGCATTTGTTTTTGTAAGTGCTGGACCAGCTGCCTCCATTGTAGCTTGTTTGGAATGTTTATGATGACCTATAGATCTCATCACTTCTATAATAGTATGTTTTGAGCAGTGAGTGAGTGAAAATAAGAGATATGTTGATATTTTCCTATAACCCATAGCCAGTGGTTTGTTAAAAACAACTGGTACAGAATAATACCACAGGGGGAATAAAGGAAGAAAGAAGGAAGGAAGGAAGGAAGGGAGGAAGGAAGGAAGGAAGGAATGTTAAGAGTAGTTTTCCCACCAGCCTGGTCCCACAGCCACACAGCCATGCCAGCCCCAAATAACACACAGAGACACTGTATTAGATATAAAGGTATTGGCCAGTTACTAGTTTCTTAACGGCTAGCTCTGTCTTAAATACTAACCCATTTCTATAAATCTAAGTATTTTCACGTGGTTTCATCTTACTGGAAAGAGGACCTGGAATTCTATTCTCTCCATCCTCTATGTTGAATCTCCTCCCTACTACTTCCCAAATCCTCCTTGTCTCCTAGTTCTGCCTATCTTGCTTTCCTATTGGCCAACAATGCTTTATTCATTAACTAATACAAGAAACATATTTACAGAACGATATCTCCCATCATCTCCTCTTTTCTGTCTAAAATAAAAAGAAAGGTTTTATCTCAGGTAGAATTGGCTCAGCAGTCACACAGCTTTCATCATTAAAATAATAATAGTCTAAGAAAATAGTTTGATTTAGAGAGACTGCTCAGCAAATTGTCAAACAATGTGATGTGTGCCCACAATATTTACTTGTAACTAACATAGGAGTAAATCCTCAAGGCCTTCTTCCTAATCATGTATGGTAAATAGATGTTACTCATATTGCAGAATTTGGCAGATTAAAATATGTGCACGTGGCAGTTGATACATATTTAGGCTTCTTAATGGTCACTGCACAAATTGTAGAAGCCACTAAGCATGTGATAAGTCACTGTTTAAAACACTAACATGGGAGTTCCAAAAATTATAAAGACAGACAATGGATCTGCATATACCGGTAAAGCATTTCAGCAATTTTGTGCTCAATGGAAAATTGAACACAGAAAAGTCATTCCTTATAATCCACAAGGGCAAGGGATTGTGGAGTGTACTCATAGCTCCTTGAAAACACAACTTCTAAAAGTAAGGAGAAGGGAGTTGTGCCCCCAGTCTCCACATGACTCATTAAATCATGCATTCTTCATTTTAAAATTTTTTTAAATGTGGATGCCTGTGATTAATCTTTGGCGGACAGATTCTGGCATGATGGAACTCGAGCGACATTTGCTCAAGTCAAATGGAAAGATCCATGCACTAAACAATTGGAAAGGGCCCAATCCGGTCCTAATATGGGGTCGAGGGCATGTTTGTGTTTTCTCACAGAAAGAAAATGAAGCCCGGTGGTTGCCAGACCTTTTGGTGAGATGCATGGAACAGAGGAAAACCAGGCCTGAAACTATCTTGGGAACCTGTCCTAGCCAGTTCGAGTGAGACTTGCTGAACCTGTATTCATGACTCTACAGTCCAAGAAAGAAAGAAAATAATTGGTTCGAGATTTTCAGAAGAAAACGAGATTAGAAACTTTCAGTTTGGTTTGAGAGTTCCAGTTTCCCAACAAGCCTGTTGCATTGATCAGTTAGCTACACCACACCTTGGGATAACTGAAAGCTATTGTGAACATGGTGTGGGGCAAAAGTCCATCTTCAGTATTTAAGCAGACAAAGTGATTATCTCACTACAAAGGAAGGAAGGAAGGAAGGAAGGAAGGAAGGAAGGAAGGAAGGAAGGAAGGAAGGAAGGAAGGAAGGAAAGAAAAGTCAGGGGGCCCAACTCAATATGACATGTTATAAAACTCAAATATATGCCTGACCTGGCTTTTAGAGCCATTCACTTGGAGGGTAGGGTGGGTGAATTTAAGAGCGAAGCATGCCTGGGCTACAGAGTGTTCAAAAGCTTGAACAATGTTTAAAAAGCAAAACTTATGTTGGGGATTTAGTTCTGTTGTAGAGTACTTGCCTAGCACACATGAGGGTTCATATCCAATGAATAACTGAACTGCTCACTTGCATGAATCATCTTTTATGGACTGAGCTACCTGTTCTGTTAATCATTTGTATTAATCATGTCCTTATATTGATTACTTTCTACAACCCTCTGAAGTGTGAGCTACTAATCCTCATTTCACTGATCTGACAAGGAAAAGAAAACCTGTAATTATCCTTTTACCTTAAGTAACACCCTTCTCCCTAATAGGGGAAAAAAAGGAGGAGAAGGAGAAAGAGGAGAAGGAGGGCTGGCTCTGTGAAGCAAGTCTTTGTTACTAGAGACAACTCTTTTATGTAAGCTCTTCTTGGTTTTCTTTGAAAGATGTGATACTTCCTTATGCAAAGGCAGGTGTGTTTCCAGCCTGCTTGTTCTTGTCTGCCTGCAGCCTCTGTGATGAGTAACCCAAGAGTTGATATTCAGTGGCTCAGCCTCGCCCTCACCCTCTACTTCCTGATGGCTGGTGTCCATACTTTTGTATTGGCCCCAGATTTTAGAGAATTTAGGAAGAGAGAAAGAGAAAAAGTGGGCTCATAGTAAATCTGACACACGAATTTTAAAAATAAGGTATTTTCAGAAATGTCACCCCTTATTTTCAAAATATCAGAAGGTTAAAATATAGATTTACCTAGTATGCTTTGTTTGTTATTAGCTTCAGGAAAAGAATAAGGATCTATGAAGCATTTGAGGATGTAACATTGAAGTACGTCTTTCAAGTCTCAGTTTGTTGTATGCTTAGTCCAGCATGTAAAAATTAGCAAGAAATAGGATGACAGCTAGGAAAATAAATCCTGGATAACAGACTAGCTGAGTTTTCTACAAGGCTCACAGAAATCCATCTAACTGGAAGAGGAAAGAAAAGAGGAGGCAGGGAGACTTCAGGGCGAAGCTCATTACTGACTTGGTTCTTGAAATCAGCAACAATTCTGGCTTTTTAATTAAGAAAAGCTCTTCCTCCAAATTCAGTCTCTGCACATACAATACCTACCCACATCTTGATTTAATTTTCCACTCTTTAGTTCCACAGTTTTTCTTATTAGTCATAATTTGACTATATAAGATGTTTTCCTATCTTCCCTTTATTTTTCCTCAAGACTTGTTTTACATAAAAGCTGACATTCCCTTATGACTCAAAGCCCTTTTCCTTTTACAGGTCATTAGAGAACCTTCATAATCATAACATGTTGCTAAGATGCCACAGCCATGTCTTTTGGCTTCAGATGAGCTAGGACACTTAAGAGATCATTGTTCTAATGGCAAAGGAACCTAGGGAACTTTGGAATTTTTAGGGTAAATGATAAGAGAGATGGTAGTTGCACTATTGTTCCTCTTAAAGAAAATGTGCTTCAAGGAGTAAGAATGTTCTGCCACAATTCTTTTTGCTAGGCCTGACTTCTCTCAGTAAATCTGAGAGTGTCAGAGGAGACCATTATGAATATAACAGACTCATGCTGGGCAGTGGTGGTGCACACCTTTAATCCCAGCACTTGGGAGGCAGAAGTCAGCAGATCTCTGAGAGTTTGAGGCCAGCCTGTGCTACAAGGGCTAGTTCCAGGACAGGCTCCAGAGTCACAGAAACCTTGTCTTAAAACTCTCAAACAAACAAAAAAGCCAAAAAAAAAAAAAAAAAAACCACAAACAAAAAACAAACAAAAAAAGAAAAAAAAGAAAGAAAAAAGAAAAAGAATATAAGTAATAAGGAAAAAAGGCCCCAATTACTTTTAAGCAAACATTAATACAAAAGAACAAAATGCTAGCCACGTCTTAGAGGATGAGAGCAAGGGACTTGTGTGTTGCCTGAAAGCCAACACCAGGAATACATATGGTGCTGGAAGTGTTCTATTCCTGGATTGTGAAAATTTTAGTGTTTCACTTGTGAAATTCTGCCAGTTTAGTATTTCATTACAATGTGAGAAAATAGGTAAAAATGTATATGGTTTCCTTTCTATATGAATAGAGAAATATATATATATGAACCTGAAATTATTTAAGAGCAAGAACAAAATCTATTCTGACCTCAATAAGTTTATCATTCATTTTTAGGTTCTATATTGTCTCACAAGGTTTTGATGGCATGGTTTTGAATATGAAGATGTTATATTCTTTTCACCAACTTTCCACCTAGCAGAGATGTAAACAAATATGATATCTATCATGTATAATGTACCTTCCCACTTTGTTTCCTCATTTCTAGGCTAGGGCTGGCTTTCTCCTATTGC
This sequence comes from Cricetiscus sungorus, assembly GCA_030556225.1. Classification (NCBI taxonomy): domain Eukaryota; kingdom Metazoa; phylum Chordata; class Mammalia; order Rodentia; family Cricetidae; genus Cricetiscus; species Cricetiscus sungorus. Next base: position 118,793,533 of record JANBXA010000007.1, read on the forward strand.
AGATGCTTCAATTACATTTAATGCCAAAGCATTTCCTATGTGATGAAATCAGACAGGATCTTTCATTTCTTTATGATGATATTTCTTTATTTAAATTAGAAAAAAGCTTGTTTTATATTTCAATCCCAGTCCTTCTCCCCTCTATCCCCAACCCTCATCCCATCCCCTTTCTGCTCCCCATGGAGGGTGAGGCCTTCCACAAAGGAACTTCAAAGAGTGTCATATCATTTGGAGCAGGGCCTAGCCCCTGCTGATAGATAGAGTATCCCTCTATGTGGAATGGGCTCCCAAAGTACATTCGAATTCTAGGGATAAATACCAATCCACTACCAGAGGCCTCATAGACTGCCCAGTCCTCCTAACTAACACCCACATTCAGGGAGTCTGGGTCAGTCCTACGCTGTTTTCCCAACTATCAGACTGGGGTCCATGAGTTCCCATTTGTTCAGGTCAGCTGTTTCTGTGGGTTTCTCCAGCCTGGTCTTGACTCCTTTGCTCATCACTCCTCCCTCTCTGCAACTGGATTTCAGGAGTTCAGCTCAGTGTTTACCAGTGGGTATCTGCGTCTGCTTCCATCACCTACTGGATGAAGGCTCTAGAATGTCATATAAGATTGTCATCAATCTCATTATCAGGGAAGGGCATTTAAGGTGGCCTCTCTTCTATTGCTTAGATTGTTAGTTGGGGTCATCCTTGTAGATAGCAGAACATTTCCCTAGTGCCAGATTTCTATTTAAACCTATAATGGCTTCTTCTATTATGGTATCTCTTTTCTTGCTCTTCTCTATTCTTTCCCTGACTCAATCTTCCTGCTCCCTCATGTACTTCTCTCCCCTTCTCTTCTCCCCTTCTCTTTCACCTAACTCCCTCCATCCTCCCTTTTGCTCCCAATTTGCTCAGGAGATCTTGTCCCTTTCCTCTTCTCAGGGGGACAATGTATGTCTCTCTTAGGGTCCTCCTTGCCTAGATTCTCTGGCAGTGTGGATTGTAGGCTGGTGATTCTTTTTTCTATGTCTAAAATCCATGTATGAGTACATTCCATGTTTGTCCTTTTGTGAATGGATTGCCTCACTCAGGATGGTTTCTTCTAGTTCTATCCATTTGCCTGTGAATTTCATGATTCCACTGTTTTTGTCTGTTGGTTTTGTTTTTTTCTGCTTAGTAGTGCTTCGTTGTGTAAGTGTACCACATTTTCTCCATCCATTCTGCTATTGAGGGGCCAAGAAACATATAAAGTATCTTTCATTTTTATGTTAAATAAATAATCTCTGAATGTTACCTACTACCAAGCTTCCCTCAGACATGGACATTATAAACTACATTTCTTCCTTGGTGCTCAGTATTCCCTCCTTGGCATTTTGACTCCTCATTGACCATTCAATAAACTTAATAAAGTTTTATCTTTGTAACTAAATTATTAAGATTGCTTTGAAGATTACTAAAATAAGTTAAAATTGAAGGACTCATAGAATTTACAAATTAAGTTGTTTCTTCTTTCAACAAAATTACTAAATCCCAATAAAATACATGGAAGTAAAACAAAAGTGAATATTACATACTGATTTCTTTTCGTAGACAAATGAATATGATATAAAACTAAAATACAAATATTTAAAATACATTCACAGATAATGACCTTGTTATCAGGCATCACTGATGTATCAACAATATCCTATGTAACAAAGAGTCTTGTTCAGAGCAGAAAAAACAAAGGCCTAGTATACAAATCTGCCCCTTATCATTTGGTAGCCTTTCCCACATTGCCTGGTTTCTTCGTGGATTTGTAAAATGAAGTGACTACAGAATGCAACAGTTTTCCAGCTCTGACACTTGGGGTCCAACAAGTGATGGGTAATTTAATGAAAGAGCAGAAATGCAAAGCCATTTGCTTCTTGGTCCCCAAATCCTCTCCATTAAGGGCTTACATCACTGGAGGCTGCTAGCTACATTCGGACACATCCTCTTCTGCTTGCTGTCCTGTAACTCCCACTGTCTCCATGAGCTGAAACATTACTTGCAGTGACTCTGAACTCTACTGGAGAAAATAGAGTCCACTTAAGTGGAATAGAGTATTCTTTACTATTACTTGAACTTCATTTTCTTACTTGTACTCTAAGCCAACTTTTATGCTCACATTCTACTTCATCCTGTTTTCTTATTTATTGTAAATCTTGTCCTTTAGCTAAGTGATTAAAAAGAAAAAAAAAGCCAAAACCATTAGGCAAACAATTCCTTTTAATAGAAAAAAATATCTTTAACTTAGAAACATGAAAAGCATTTCCTTACTACAAAGTTCAATTAGGTCAGAACTATCTAAACCAGATAATTGGGCTCTAAGATTTTCCTGATTATCAATAGCCACTTGCATCTACTGACTCATACTATTTGAAGGAGATTTAATTATTAACCAAACTGATGGCACTTAGGAGAACTGGTTTCGAGGTTTAACATAATTTGACTTAAAAAAGTAGATTCATTCTACTATAACTCTACTTCAGGGGAAAGTAAAATTCACATGTAGTTAAATAAAGTATTTGTAGCTAACTGATTTTAAAGAGCCTCTTCCAGTGACCTGTTATTAAAAAATAAATAAATAAAAGAAGGGTTCAAGTAAATATGCTACCTAATTGTCCTGGTTAGCTTTAAATGTTAACTTAGCCCAGCCTAGAATCATAGAAAAAGAAAAGGAAGTTTCAGTTGAATGATTGTCTTTATCAGGTTGGTCTGTGAAGCTATGTAACCTCTGTGGGTGGTATCATTCATTCCCTGGTCAGATAGGAGGTCCTGGGATGTATCCATTCCAGGACCATCATTGTGTGTATGTATGTGTGTGTGCGGGGGTCTGTAATCTGTACACAAACTAAAAGCAGTATTCCTCCAAGGTTTATGCTTCAAGGTCCAACTTGATTTTCTGCCCTGATTTCTCTCAATGATGGGTTGTAACCTGCTAAGATTCTGTTAAAATGAAGTAAATCTTTCCATCTCCTGAGGTGCTTTTGCCGGTTTTTGTACAGCTACAGAATGAAACCAGATCAAGAATTATATGAGAGAGAGAGCAAATTTTATGAGCACATGTAGAGCAGTCACAAATGTTCTCAAAGGAACATAGCTTTTCCCCACAATTATCTAATGAAGAAGGCACTTTTTATTACCATGCATAAATATTTAGTCTGGTTTGTAACACATAATATAACAATAAAATGAGTTATCAATGCTTTGCCCTTAAAAATCATTAATATCTCTAGTCATTAGTAGCTCAACAATTATGGTATAATGTTTCCTAGCCTCACTTTGGAAGTTCAGAGCGAGGACCAAAAGCCTACAGATTTTGAAGTGTTCTAATCCCCAAAATGGAGGAAGAGATAAACAAAAAAGCTATTATTGTAGATAGGAATTAAACTATATCAATTTTAAATATGAAAAAGTCTCATAGAAGAGATTTAGCAGGACAATTAAACAAAGTTTGTAAAGGGTTGTGTATTAGATAGTATGTTGCCAACGCTAGATTTTCTGAATTAGATAATCCCATTATGATCTCAAGAAATAGCAACCTAATTTTGAGGAATGAAGAAATGTTTTGGACTAAAAGAATGTGATGTCTATAAAGTAGAGGACAAAATATCTCTACATATATAATAGGAGTGTCAGTAGCAAGGAAAAAACATTTAAAATTAGTAAATAAACAATGTAGAATATTCTTTATACTGACTTGGTATCTTCCCTGTAAACTTTAAGTTGCTTTAAAATTATGTTTGCTGTTTTAATGTTCATTATATTTTCCCAGTACTGGTAAATCCTTACATAAACAACCTGATAAAAAGAGGTGAAACAAAATTCTAAACTGGGGTAAAATTGCTTTAGAGTGTTATAATGTCAGCTTTTAGGAACATCTGTATAATCAGCACTGTAAGCACTATATTCTCATGAAACTAACACATTGCACTAAAGTAGATATTCTAAATCATTGCTTTTTCTTTATTGCAGCTCCTTTACAGAGTGATGAATTTGAGTTTATAGTGATTGAAAAATTTTCATCTGTGGCTATAGAGCACTTTCCTCCTATGCAATAAGAATCTAAGGGTCAGTTTAGAGACATGGTCCAGAGTTGCTTTAAGTCCCAAAGTGAACTCTGTTCTTATCTACCTATATATGCATTCTATACATTTCCATAAAGTATCCAGAGGGAGTGGCACTATTAGTAGGAGTAGCCTTGTTAGAGTAGATATGGTCTTGTTAGAGGAAATGTTTCACTGTGAAGGTGGGCTTTGAAGTCTCATATATGCTCAAGCCATGACCAATGAACAGACTACTTCCTGTTGCTTGCATGTTAATATGTAAAACTCTCAGCTCCTTCTCTAGGACCATGACTGCCTACATACCGCCATCTCTCACCATGATGATAGTAGACTGAATCTCTAAACAGACACTATATTAAATGTTTTGCTTTATAATAGTTGTTATGGTCATAGTGTCTCTTCATGGCACTAGAAATGCTAAGGAAGAAGTTGGTACCAGAAGTGGATATTGCTGTGATAGGCTTGACCATGATTTTGTTTGAAGGAAAGTGGACCTTTGGATAGAGGATTAGAAAAGCAGTTGAATTATTTAAGTGCTGCTGAATGGGCCATACTAGTAGCACCAGGGAAGACAGTGGTGCTTAGTGTGGGAGCCTGGATCACTCTGTTTCAGAGAAGAATATTAGTATGTGGACTAGAGATTATTCTTGTGATATTTTGGTGAAGAAATGAATGTTCGTTTTTTTTTTCCCCTTGCCCAAAAAGTCAGTCTGAAGCTAAAGTGGAGAGTTTTGGATTAACATCATTTGCAGAGGAAATCTCAAAACAGCCTCCTATAGTCATGGGGTTATTACTGATAAATCTAATAGAGATCTATAATGAAAAGGAGCAAGTTGAGCATGGCAAATTACAAAATGTAAAATTTAAGGAGAAAAGAAGTACAGGAAGTGCTATTGAGCTAAGTCCATTGTTCAGGAAGATAAACAGATTAAGAAATAGAATACAGGGAGTGATGACCTCAGGTCAAGATCCCACCCAGTTAATTTTCCAACTTGTGAAAAGGAATAAAAAAAAAGCCTCAAGCCAGATGAGATGACACACACCTTTTATTCTAGAACTTCAGAGTCAGAGACTGGTGGGTCTCTGAGGTTGAGGCCAGCTTAGTCTACAGAGCAAGTTCCAGGACAGCCAAGCTTAGGCAGTGAGGGTAACCATCAAAAACATAAAGCTGGTGAAGATGCAATTGAATAAGTGGGGAGGGGGCACTAAGCAGCAGAATGTGGCAGCTTCAGCCACATGATTTTGAGTTAAGGGTAGAAGAAAGAAACTATGGAATTTGCCTCCATGAATAGGGAAAGCTGCTGAGGCCAGACATGTGCCAGGCCTCTGACAGAGGCCTAAAGATGCCATTGTATGAAAATGTGAAGTTGAAGCCTGGATTGCCATGGATACTTTAAGATGTTGAAGATACCAGAGCTGAGGAAAGCTGCTAACAAGGAGTGGAAACAACCCAAGAGAAAAAAGTATGTTGCAATAAACAAAGTTGAAAGGAGTTGGAGATCTGAAGAGCATTTTAACATCAGACATGGAGATGCCAAGTTTGAAGTTGTCCTGCTGGGTTTTGGTCTTGCTGTGGTCCAGTATTTCCTCACTATGCTCGCTTCACTATGTTTTGGAATGGTAATGTCTATCCTGTGCCATTATATGTTGAAAGTATATTATCTGTTTTTTTTATTTTGACTTTATAGGAGATTATAGTTAAGATATGGCACACATATCAGAATAGTATTTGAACTTTGGACTTTTAAATAAGTTTGAGACTGTTATTTGAAAGTATGGGGACTTTTGAAGTGGGACTTCAAATTTTTGCATTATGATATGGTTACAAGATTTTGGGAGCCAGGGAGTGGAATGTGATGGTTTAAAAGAAAATGGTCCCCAAAGGAAGTAGCATTACTAAGAGGAGTGGCCTTGTTGGAGTAGGTATAGTCTTGTTGGAGGAAGTGTGTCACTGTGGAGTTTAGCTTTGAGATTTCATATATGCTTGAGCCATGACCAATGAGCAGATGACTTCCTATTGCCTGCATATCAAGATATAAAACTATCAGTTCCTTCTCCAGCACTATATCTGCCTGCTGTTGCCACGTCCCACACTGATAATGGACTGAACCTCTGAACTGTAAACCAACCTATAAATGGTTTTCTTTATAAAGTTGCCATGGTAATGATGTCTCTTCACAGCAATAAGAACCCTAATTAAGACAGTGATCATGGAACTGATTTTCCTTCAGTGCTGTCATCATCAGGATATTATTTTGCATAGTTCTGGAGTTCTGGTACTATAACAGAAAAGTTTCACATCTTCCTCCAGTCCAGGAGCCTTTCTAGGGAATTTAGCCACTCCCTCTAATTCTCCTTATTCGATAGTCTTTTCCCATAAAAGTGGAAAAGCATAATTACATCTCCATTGTAAAGTCAGACAGTGAAAGTATTAACAAGAGATTTGGGGATCATAAAAATAAATAACCAAAACATAGCTTGGTTAATTTAATGTATTGGAAAAAAGCAACCCAGTAACAAGTTTGAAGCTGTAGTTAAACTTGGACAAGTGCACAGCTATACATGTAGATCAATTTCAACAATAACAACAGCAATTTTAAAAATGTATAGCTGCTGGTTCAATAGGTAAAAGTGATGACCCCCTAGAGTACTTTCGCCTGAACAGTAATTGAGATTCTTGACCCCTACTTAAACACAGGGTGCATGGAGACATCTGGCTAATAAGACTAGACTAATCTGTGAAGTGAATCAGTGAGAAATCCCCCCTCAATATATAATGTGGAGAATAACAGAGCAAGGCATGAAATACCAATCTGTGGTCTCCATAAGCATAGTATACACTTGCTAGAACAAGCATATTTGTAATTACATAGAGATAAACATGCATACATGGTATATGCATACACTACATGTAATCATAGAACAAAAAACTTTATACATCATGAAGGGAAGTATATAATTTTATCATTCCCTTAATTTTTTAAAGAAATGATGACTATAAGTTGTACCCTAAGTTGGATGGCTTTTATGTTGACACTAAGAAATGAATTTTTGTTCAACAATTTCAAGATAAATCCAGAAATATGTAACTTGATAAGCAATGGTGGAAGAATAATACAGGAAAAGAAGAGAAAAATATTTCATGGGGCAAGAATCTATACCTGTGGTCTGAATAGTGTGTCTAATTCTGTCAAATAGTTTCAGCTTCCCAGATAGGGAAACTATTTTGTCCCGTGACTATTTGTGTATACTGAGATCATAAGTATGACTACTAAACTAAGTTCTTGCTCAACATTGCTTACCCAAAGACTGAGAAGAACTCTTCTAACTTTACAAAGTTTTAAAAATTATTACTGGCATGAATTTGAAACAAACAATGTAATATAAATAATTTTTTGAGCCACAGTATGAGACAGTATGAAGCAGATATTCTCTGTTTAATCCTGTAATGTCTTATTTATATAAGAGGATTTAATTTCTGAATGTTTAGACTTGCTTCTGGATCTCGTCTTGTTCTGTGCTCAGCCTTCTGTGTGATATATAAAAATGTCTGGGTACAGTTAACTGTGATCTCTTCCCACTTATGGACCCACACCTTAAATACATCATGTAAAAATGTAGTTACTGCTACGTTTTAGCAAATGCAGCATTCTTCTGTCTCTTGTCATATTTCACTCTCATACCATGTGATTCTTTCAGGTTACAAAAGAGAAAGTATTCCTAAGCCTTACAATGTAAATAAAATTTCAATTATTAAAGGTCTATACAGTTTAAGAAAGTGGAAGTTGCAATTTTTCACGTCTCAGGAGCCGCTGACTTTCATTGATTCTCACACTGCTATTCACGGCTAAGGCAGCTATTAGAGTATCATATCAGTGTCACAAGGTATCTGCAATTTTAGTATAGAATGTCAGTCTCAAAATTAATAGTCAAAAGATTCCTAACCTTAACTTTCAATTCATTAAACTAAGAACATTTTAGGACATGTACACCATCGCACAAATATCTCTTGGTTTACTTGAGCCCCCCTTGCTTTGCATGTGGAAGCACAGCCAAAACTGAAAAGGTCCTTGAAGAAGGGCACAAAAGGAGTGCGAGCTGTGAGGACATCCCCCCCCCATGCTTCTTTGATTTTCAGAGCACTCCCCACCCCCAGCACCAGAGCTGCCACTGCAAGATCAGAGCCAAGCAAGTGGATCTCTGTTAGATCAAGGCTACACTGAACTACATGAAATTGGCCCACACCTAAAGAGAAACAGCTCACACAAAGGTGATCTCAGCACTTGATTTCACATGCCTTTAATCCCAGAGAGGCTTAAATGAAAACACAAAGGGCCTCATGAGAATATTTATTCTCCAGCCACACTGAGGACAGGACACCCCTTCCAGCCTGAGGTAGAGGTAAGAGCTAGTGGCCTGCTGCTTTGATTTTCTGAAACTTGGCTTGAAGCTTGAATCTCAGTATCATTCTCCAGGTTTTTAATTATTCATTTTATATGTAATCTGTAAGCCAAATAAACCCTCCCCTCTCTGAGTTACTTTTGATCATGGCTTTTATCACAGCAACAGAGACCAAAGTAAGACACAATTCTAGAACTGATTTAAATATATTATTTTGATAAATAAGATAGACCCAGTGAAAATAGCAATGTGGGATCAATCCAGAGTGGTGAATTTTCAGCTGAAGTAGAGAGCTATTTATCATATCCTAGGAACAGAATAGTGAGGTACAGGAAGATAGCCGTGCATCTAATGTCATTGTAAGGTGTCATCAATGCTTAAATAAACCCCAAATAACAAGCTTATGACATAGGTAATTCTGTTCCCTAACATCCTCTTATTAGTTTACCCTGTTTTTTAATGCGGGTTTAAATAGATGAGTTATCGTCTAATATTTGAATTTTAAAAATGCAAATAAACATATTTAGATTTGTCTTAGCCACTGTTTTATTGCTATGAAGAGATACCATGACCAAGGCAACTTATAAAAGAATCAATTTAATCAGCAACTTGCTACAGCTTCAGAGATTTAGTCCATCATCATAGCAGCAAGCATGGTGGGAGACAGGGATAGGTTTGGAAAAGCTACATCCTCCTGATCCGTAAGAAGAGAAAAAGAGAGATATGGGGAGTGGGGAGCTGACATGGACTTTTAAACCTCAAAGCCTACCCCCAGCGACATGTTTCCTCCAACAAGGCCTTATGATGCTTTCAAACAGTTCCATTTTCTAGTGATTAATCATTCAAATATAAGAGCCTAAGGGGGCCAGTCTCATTCAAACCAACACAAGACTGTAAAGAAATTAAGGATTATTGATTCTATTTCCAATAATACTATAACACTCCATTAATCATCAACAGCAATGTCTGACAAAATTGTATTTGTCAAAATTATTATATATATTTTTATTTTTGCTATCTCCATGGAAACATGCCATTGGAGTCCATGAACTAACAGCACTTTAACATATTCCAAACTATGTAAGAGCTTTTTGCAAAGGAATTAGATCTATCAAGGTCTTCTCTAATTCTGAATACAGTAAAGAGAAGAAAGCCATTTTCTTTGGAGACCACACTGGGTAATGGTTATTAGGCCAGAGGTTAAAAATTGTATGGGCCACTTCACTCCCATGGTATTCTAAAGGGAATGCCAACATTTCTGTCCTCTAAATTTGAAGACATTTCCATCTCAGAAACCAGACAACTTGAACTATGCCATATGGTTGGCTGTTGTTGGAGTCAGGAATCAGCCATAGTTCTGTGAGGCTTGTGTACTTTGTGTATATTTTGTCAGTTGATGTTTGGTTACCATCTGTGGCCTTAACAACATTCTAAAATACTCATCCTATCAGCAGTGTACTAACAGAGTCCAAGCTAGTTTTATCACATTTAGAATTTTGTATTCTAAATACTATTTAGCTTTCAAATCATCTTCCCTTCCCTACATCCACACCAATCTACCAATTTGCAAGCCCTATGTAGTGTAAATACCTTTAGGCAGAGATTATTCCAATATCTTTCGAATGTAACTGACCACTGCATGAAACTCAAATACTCATAATTAGCATACAGACCAGCAGGCTGCAGATCTTTGCAGGAGACATAATTCTGCTTGGGAATTAGAACACGAGGGAAGAAATTAGAGTTATTTTGTTGAATCCCATTCCAGTTTGTCACTACCCTCTTGGAGAGTCATGGGCTTCAAATTAATTAATATCCCTTTCCTCCCTTAAATTGTATTCAATAGAAAGTCCTGGCCAGCCATGTTGTTTAGCAGTAGAGGAGCTTACTCACAGGACTAATAACAAGAATTAGACCGCTGGATACTATAGAATGGCAAGAGAGGAAAACCTCCGTGCCTTACTTCAGGTATCTATTTCTCTGATAAGATGCTATGGTGAAAATCAACTTGGGAAAGAAAGTGTATTCCATTTTATAGCTCATAGTTCATTTTCCGGGGAAATCAACTGATGTAGAAACCATGGAGAAGTGCTACTTTCTGGATTGCTCTCCAAGTCTTTTTCAACCGATTCCTCATATACTCCTTAATCACCTGGCCAACCAGAGTGACAGGACCTACAATGAATGGGCTGGGTCCTCCCACAACGATCACTCATTAAGAACATGCTCCATAGGCCAAAATAGTGAGGGTATTTTCTCAATTGAGGTTCCCTCTTCCCAAATGACTCTAGCTTGTGCCATACTGACATAAAACTAACCAGCATACTCTCCAAGAGTTGTCCCTTGACACTCAAATGCATACTCAAATCACAAGCACAAGCACACACCCCCACACACACATAGGCATGTGCTAACACATGCATTCACACATGTACCCATGTAGGCACATATGCACACAAAATAAAATAAGTGGATTTTTTAAAAAGGTACTAAACTTACAAGTCTGGAAATTAAAAGAGCGAGTAACTCATTTTATAGTATAGAGGCTTCTGAGTTTTGATAGAGTTAAACATGATAATTATATAATGTGAAAATGTATAACTGATACAGCCAGCATTCATATATTACCCTAGTCTACTTCATAAGAATGCCTATTGTGTAACTGTAGAATATATTATTTAATATATTAAATACTGTACCCTGGGTCTTTCAGCACTAATTGTTTACCTGTGTAATAAATTGATCTTAGAAATGGATAGAAGCCCCATCTGCACCCCAGGAATACATAGCATTGCATATTGTTGCTCCATGACTAGGTCCAACTTCAAATGACCTTGCAGTTTATGCTACATGCTTATTACTTTTGCATATTCATAATTTTTAAAAAGTGTAAATCCCACCACCAGAAGCCTGGGATTCTCTGTCTGTTTTACTGAACAGGGAGGATTTTTCAGAAGTACAGTCTGGTCTGAGCAAGAGATATTATTACTAATTACAAGTAAGCATCATTTTACATTCATTTATCACACACTAGTGTTTAATATTGAGAGAAAATGTATATAAAATATATTTAATCCTGTTTTTCTAAAAAAACAGTTACACATGCACTACATATTTTGAGTGCTTATATGAAAATTTGTATTTTGACATTGTTTTGTGTTACAAAATATTTACTGACTTGCTTCCAAATTATATTCAGAGATTATGGGGGAACAAAAGCAAACCACCAGAATCTGAGTTAGCAAGTACAAGAGTACAATCTATGGACACCACCATTTTTATACACACACAGCTATGGGTTAAACAGATCTATACAATACCAGCTTTCATGTGGCTCTGTCTGCTCAAGGTTCTCATTTTGGAAAATATGGGCTATCAGGAGCCTCCCTCCTGTACTCCAAAAAGGGTGAGGAGACTCTTGCTCTGAGACAAAGACATCAGCCATGGGAAAAACGTCTCTACACAATGCTACTGGAAGTAAAAAAAAAAAAACCTTCTCATTGTGTCTCATGGATTGTGGCTCCTCTTTTCTTGATACTTACATTTAATATTGCAGGAGCAAAAATAGAGCTGTGGTGCTAAATTTTAACAATAGATTAAACTTATTATCTAGGTAAGTGTGTAAGCATCTCACTGTGCACCCACCCATCTAAATACTTTATGCACACTTCGTGTTTATCACCAATCTGCTAAGAAAAGGGAAAAGAATGTTCTTCTCCAGTGTTCAAACTAGATAGACATACACCATGTGAAAGCAAAGTTGTCGATCACTCTCCAACAGGAATTGTTGCAAAGATCCCCAAAGACAAACTACGCCCAAAGATGATAAACTGACAAAGTATTTACTTGTAACATACACAGTATTCCCATTCAATGTAACTCATCTCTATATAACTTCTGATACCTAACAGTAATGTTAGATAGGTAATAACTACACATAGTGTTTAGTGAATGATGTACAAATAGTTAAAAATGGTCTATCAGTTGATATTCACACAGTCATGATAGGCTTCGTTACCTCGTCTATTTCAACAACAAGTTTCTAATCCATATAGAACTTGTGGGTGCAAAGGATCCACTATATTCTAAAGTGAAATACATATACAGAAGCTTGTTTGACGTTCATTTTTCATATCTTCAAATCTAGGAACAGTTGTCTTATACTTTCTATGGAAGATTTTTGGATTGAGGTGTTCAATTCTGCATATTGCTCAGTGTTTAGTTATAGTTTCTATTGCTGGGAAGAGACACCATGACTATGGCAAATCTTATAAGGGAAAACATTTAATTGAGGTAGAAGCTTACAGTTTCAGAGGAAAGGAGCATGGTTGTATGCAGGCAGCTATGGTGCTAGCCACAGTTTGATCAGAAGTCAACAGGAAATTATCTGAGACACTGGGTGGTATCCTGAGCATAGGTAACCTTAAACTCCACAGTGACACACTTCCTCTAACAAGGCCATACCTACTCTAACAAAACTACACCTCCTAATAATGCCACTCCTTATGAGCTTTGGGGCCAGTTACATTCAAACTGCCACATTCCGCTCCCTGACCCACATAAACTTTTAACATCAAAATGCAAAATGTATTTAGCTCAACTTCTAAAGATCCCATAGTCTATTATAGTCTCAAGAGTGTATAAAAGTTCAGTTTCTTCTGAGACTCAAAGCAATCTCTTAACTGTAATCCCTCTGTAAAATCAATATTAAAAAGCAAATTACATACTTCCAACATATAATGGCACAGTAAATACATTATCATTCCAAAATGTAGGGAAGGGAGCATAGTGATGAAATATTGGACTAAAGCAACACAAAAAAACCAGCTGAGCTAACTTCAAATTCTGTATCTCAGTGTCTGATGTCAAAAAGTTCTTCAGATATCGACTCTGTTCAGCTTTGTTGGACTGTTTCCACTTCCTATTAGCAGTTCTTCTTGGCAGGTATTCTATCTAACATATTGGGTTCTGCAAGGTAAAAAAGGCTTCAACTTCCCAGATTCACATAATGGTCTTTCTACTCAGCTACACATCTAACACATGCCTGGCCTCAGCTGCTTTCCTTAGGCATGGAGGCAAATTCAATAACCTGTTTCTTTTATCCTTAACTTTAAAGTCTGAACCTCATGAATGAAGCTTCCAAGTTGTGCTGCTTGCTGGAGCTGGAACATACCCCACCCCTTCCCGTACCTTATTCAATTACATCTTTACAAGCTTTCTGATTTTGATTGTTATCTCTACTGCCTAAGCTTGGCTGTCCTGGAACTTGCTCTATCGATCATGCTGTCCTCAAATTCATGGATCTTTCCATTACATCTTCAGCAGCTTTCTGTTTTCCATAGTTTTCTTCACTGATCAACCTTGGCTATCCTTGAACTTACTCTGTAGATCAAGGGGCCTCAAACTCAGAGTTCCACAAGCCTCTGCTTTCTGAGTACTTGGATTAAAATACTCAGATCTAACCGTTTCTCTAATTCCTTTTCAAAAGTCAGAAACTTAACTGGGTGGGATTTTGACCTGAGGTCACCACCCCTTTCCCTTAATGCCTTAATCCTTTTATTTCTTTGAGCACGGGACATAGCTTCATTCCACTTCCTGGTGTTCTTTTTCTCTTCAAGAATTACATTTTGTAATTCACGCTGCTCAGATTATTCTTTTTCATTATAAATTTTCATTAGAGTTACCACTAAAAATCACATGACAGAGTCTATATGAGGCTGTTTTGAAACTTCCTCTGACAACAGAAAATTAATCCAAAACTCTTCATTTTAGCCTTAAGCAGATGTTTTGGACAAGAGCAAAAAGCAGCAACATTCTTCACCAAAATATCACAAGAATGATTTTTAGGCAACATATTAAATGTTTTCGCCTCTGAAACTTCTTGAAGTAGTCCCACACAGTACAAAATTCATCAAATCACACTCAGCACTAGTGTCTTCCATGTTCCTACTGGTATGACCCAATAAACAGTGCTTAAAGCATGCCACTGTTTTCCTAACCCAAAGCAGAAAAGTCAATATTACTCAAAATAGAAACATGTTCAGGCCTATAAGTAATACCCAAATCCTTGGTACCATCTTCTGTCTTAAGATTTCTATTACCATAAAGAGACACCATGACCTAGGCAACTTTTATAAAGGAAAACATTTAATTAATGTTGAATTGCAGTTTCTGAGGTTCAGCCCATTATCATCATGGTGGGGTGCATAGGGCAATGAAGACAGACATAGTGCTGGCTATAACTTAATCACATAGTAGCAGTAAATGGTCTGAGACACAGGGAGTGGCTTGAGCATATGTGACCTCAAAGCCTGCTTCCATAGTGATACACTTCCCCCAACAAGGATGTACCCACTCCACAAAGCCACACCCACTAATAGTGCTGCTGCCAATGAGCTTATGGGGGCCTATTACATTCAAACTACCACACTTAGTTTCTATACAACATTCTTTCATGAAAGCTCAGTATGCACAGAGACTGCTGTACTGCTCAGAGTATTATTGCCTGGTCCTCTAACTAATGTAGCCACTAGGCCAACACCTCTGCTATGAGCATATTAGATAATATAACTAATGTGCCAGCAATGGAAAAGAATCTATTTCAAGATAGCCATCATATTTTTGTGGAAACATTAGCAATAAGAAAGCAATTGATGAGAACACTGTTTCTGAAGTTAGTTTACATACTGGCATGTGTAAAGGAAAAATATACTAGGCTATGACTAGTGAAGACTTTCAAGTGGGCATCTGAGGTTCAATAGCCACTGAAATACAAAAGATATGCTAAACCATATATAGGGTTTGCAAAAAATACCAGAAACAACAATGAAGTGTTGTAAATCACCCACCAAGAAGGTTGGCTTGGGTGTTATGAAGTTGGAATGAAGAGAAGGAAATTTTTAGGAGATGTATTCATTAAGACAGTTTGAAGGAATCACTGAGAAAACTTGATTAGTGTTTCCTGCAATAGGTTTCCCCTGCAGTGGTCTAACATCTGCTTCTGCCTTAAAAGAGACATTAAGAGAATGGAAGGAAAATTGGTCAGGATCCCTAAAAGTAAAAACAGAGTCCTACTGCCATGTAAGGGTCACACTGTAAGGCTATGAGTAAGCAAGGGGAAGGGACGTCTGACATGGGCCACACGCTATTTTCTTTGCTGTCATAGCAAAAGCCTATAGAGTGCTATGCCCTAAACATAAAAATTTGTTTTCTCTCAGTTCTAGAGGTTAGAGGTAAATGGCCAATTTTATACAGGGTTGAAAAGAATTCTTTCATCAGCTTGTAGACTAAGAAAATTCAGTTTTAGAGTTTGCCATATCCCCAATTTGTCTTTTTTCCTATGTGCATGAATTTTTCTTTTGTTTAATATATTCTTAGAAGGGCACCTATTGCACTACATTAAAACTCACTTAGTTGGTTTCACTTTAAGTTTTAGTTTGATTTAACTCATTTTAAGTGGGTAGTGAACATGGGGTATAGCACATATTAAGCAAGTAATTTACCTCTCATCCATATCTGTATGTCTTTTCCTCTTTAAATTTCAGTGTTTGGGAAACACAATTCTGTTCATTAAGGTACTAGATGAGGAAAATACATAATGGCGCTCATTACCATAGGTCTCCTAAATCCATTCAATCAAAAGGAAGAGTGGCTTGTTCTATAGCTATAATAGGACTAAAGTCCTGTGATAAAAGAATTGTTCATAAGTGCATAAGAGTGTATAAGAACATCAACACTGGGAATCCCTTAACAAAAAAAAAAAAAAAAAAAAAAGGAAAGCACCACTGAGAAACTTCAAAGCGCTCAAGTCAAGACCACAATATATCAATCCTCTGAGAAAATTCACACCCACAAAAGACTTCTTAACCTTCCACCCCAGACTATCTCCATCTAAGATTTCAACTAAAGAATGAAACATATGCTCAGCTAACTGGTAAGTGACAAAGATGTGGGTTAACAAAGAAAGGAAAAGAAAGAAAATTTGATTCTTTCAGTTAATCTGGTATTGTGTCACAGAATATCCCATTTGGTCATGACAAATGGGGGCCTTGAAGAAGGTGGACCCTTGTGTAATAAATGCCCCTGGACATCTTAATATTATATGAGATCTTACCCACCTCAAGAGCCATTCTGTGAATGAAATGAGCTGGGTAGCAACTATTGTGTTCATTCAGAGAAGAACTTCTTCCATTCAGTACATGTGTACCCTGTCCATAATACTGGGGGACTCATGGAGGAAGAACAG
Organism: Cricetiscus sungorus; assembly: GCA_030556225.1. Lineage (NCBI taxonomy): Eukaryota > Metazoa > Chordata > Mammalia > Rodentia > Cricetidae > Cricetiscus > Cricetiscus sungorus. Next base: position 118,810,255 of record JANBXA010000007.1, read on the forward strand.
AGAAAAGCTGGCTCTTCAAACAAGTACAGAGTGGAAAAAACAAAGCAACTAACAATTGTATGTGCAACAGTGCTCTCAGCTGACTCCCAGCCAGTAGCTAAAATAATTACATGTAGAAAAGTGACAGGTAGTGTTATAGCAGGAGATGTCAGCCACTTCTCCTTGAACTCACTGAATAATCACACCCATCACACTTATCCTGTAATAGCTGTGGACTGATAGTTTTTGGCTAAAGGTCCATGGAATGTCTTTCCATTCATAAACTTAAGCCTTCAAGGCAGGCTTTGTGAATTTTGACTGGGAGTTTTATTTTGTGGTCAATTTACTCTAATTTCCCAACTGATTCTATCGCAAACAATTTTCTACAATGAAAATGCCCTGGGAACTTAGTTGAAAGGAAAGACTGGCAGATGTGATTCAGTGCTTCCCTGACAGCAGTTGTGCACCATCATGTCAGAGCTGCTCATCCTGTGTTGTTTTGGAAAAATCTTGTAGATCAGAGAAGATCCCGTGCAAAGCACTTGTTTAAATTCCATCATTAACCTATATAGGTAAATGACAGAGAGAGGGGGGGGAGAGACAGAGACAGAGAGAGACAGAGACAGAGACAGAGACAGAGACAGAGACAGAGGCAGAGAGAGAGAGAAAGGAAAGAAAAGAAAAAGTGGCAATGTCTCATTGCAGAGAATTTCACAATCATTGTCTGTCTGTTGTGACACTCTGAGGTCTAAGGATCTTGAGATCCTAATAGCTCATCAGAGTGATAAAGCAGGGCTGCTTTTTTTTTTCTTTTTTTTTTTTTTTTTTTCAGAAGTTGCCTTCACTCCTCAGGCATGTTATAACTGAACATCTTTAAGGTGTAGCAGGTTAGGACATGCTTCTCAACTAAAGGTTCACTAATTATCTGTCTGGTAGCTGTTACCTCTAGGGTATTCAGAACTGTTTATCAATGAGAGTCTGTAGCTCTCTAATAATTAATCTTTTACTTCCAATATTTTTCTAAAGATTCAGAAATCCTTGTAGTCTATACCATCACCAATCATATGTGCTTTGGTATCTTTGTAGATCTCTTAGCTGCAAAGGTACCAGGAATTAAATTGACAGGCCCAGGCAAAAAGAAGGACCACAGCATGACATTGGCTGTTCTCTCCAATATATACTTTTGAATTTTGTGATGTCTGTTTTCATCCTGCTCTACAGTGTGCTTGGTATTAAATGGGAAAGATAACTAGGCATTAGGATGTCAAAATAGTCATTAGAAAGTCAAAGCACGAATATATGAATGGTAAGCAGAGTATGTAAGAACATGATCCTTTGGAAAGGTAGGGACATAGCCTTCATTCAGGGTCAAATGTGGCATTAACTAAATTATTTCTCATGAAACCCTACTTGAAACGTCATCTTCCAGCTGTCTCGTAGCATTGCCTTTCATTTTCTTTCTTGTACTCTACTTTCTTCCTGTCTCTTGACACTTTTTACTTCCTGACATGACAGCCTGAGACAATATAATTGGACTTTACCATAATCTTTGACTGTTATCCCATTCCTATGTGAACGTGAACAAATCATCACATCTCTTAGACACTAAGAACTATTTTTATTCTTCTCTAATATATATGTTACATAATATAATCTCTCATATATTACATTAGTTTCCCCTACCTCCTCTCCCCCGCCAGTACCTTTCCCCTACCTCCCCTCTACCATGATCCATCTGTCTCTGCCTCCACTCAGAAAAGAGCAGACTTCCCAGGGACATCAACCAAACAGGGTATCACAAGATACAATAAGACTAGGCATATATCATCACATCAAGGCCAGGCAAAGCAACCCACTACAAGGAAAAGTGTCTAACAACTACACAAAGGAGTTAGAGGCAGCCTCCATTCCCACTGTTAGGAATCCTACAAGAAGACCAAGCTACTCAGCCATAACATACATGCAGAGGACTTGGTCAGACCCCTACAGACTCCCTGATCTCTGCAAGCATCCATGAATCCCAGTCAGTTGATTATGTGGGACATATTCATGTGGTGACTCTGATCCCTCAGGTTCCCCTGATACTTCCTTCCTGTTCTCTTCAGGACTCCCTAGCTCTGCATAATATTTGCTATAAGACTCTAAATCTGCCCTCATAAGGTGCTGGATGAAGCCCCTCTGGCCTCTTTGATAACAATTTTGGTAGGCTCTGGTCCCAGAACACTCTGCAGGAAGGACATATTGTAGGTTGAAGGTTTTGTGGTTAGGTTGGTGTCCGAATCCCTACATTTGAGGCCTTGCCTGGTTATAGAAGATGGCCAGTTCAGGCTCTATGCCCTGCATTGCTAGGAATATTTTCTAGGGTTACTCTTGTAGATTCCATGGAGTTTACATTGCACTATTTCTACATCACTCCTGAAATACTTCCTAGTTATAGCCATTTTTACTAGTATTTTCTTGCTCCTGACACCTGATCCTTCTTGTTCCCAAACCCACATACGATTCATCTATGAAATCTATTCTATGTAGCCTCGCAGAGAGGTCTTTGTGTCTCCACTTAAGCCTTCTTTGTTACTTAGCTTCTCTATGTCTGTAGGCTGTAGCACAATTGACTTTTTACTTTAGAGCTAATATCCACTTATAATGAGTACATGCCATGTTTGTCTTTCTGAGACTGGGTTTACCTCATTCATGAGGATTGTTTTTTAGTTCCATCCATTTACCTTCAAATTTCATGATGTCATTGTTTTTAACAGCTTAGTAATACTCCATTGTGTAAATGTACAACATTTTGTCTATTCATTCTTCTGTTGAGGAACATCTAGGTTGTCTCCAGTTTATTCACAAGAGCTGAACAAGGCTGCTATGAACATAGTTGAACAAGTGTCCTTGTGGGAGGATGGAGCATCCTTTGGGTGTATGACCAGGTGTGTTATAGCTGGGTCTTAAATTAGATCGATTCCCAATTTTCTCAGAAAACAACATATTGATTTCCGAAGAGGGGGAAGTCATCTTTCAATACAAAGAAAAATATGAAAAAATATAATATCTGCCACCTGAAATCTTAACAGAATATGCTATAAACCTGAAATACACACTGAGCCTATTTTTAGCCCTGAATGAGGGTTGTCATCTCAGCCAAGTGGAAGAAATCAGCAAGAGGACTACAAATTCAAAGTTCTTCTAGGTTACAGGGTGATCTTCTGAAAAGCAAGGGCAAAATTTAGAACAAAATTTTAATTGTTTGTCATGGAATGCATAAGAACAAACTTACCTTTCTCAAGGTATACTCCAGAGGCAAAGGTGAGACACATGGGCATAACCCTGAAAGCTAACACCAGAACCCATGTGTTACTGGGACTGTTCTGGTCCTGGGCTGCCAGGACCTCGGTGTTTCACTTGTGAATTTCTGCCAAAGTTTTGCAAGCTGTTACAACAGGGAGAAACTAAGCAAAACATATGTGTTTTCCACTGTGTTATTTAAGAGAAATACATGTAAAGTTAAATATCAACATATTACCAAACCATTTTAGGTGTTTTTGTCTAATTGCTGAAGATACTATAAGCTGGTTTTGAATACAGATGATAGTATACACACACACACACACACACACACACACACACACTTTTTTGAGACAGGTTTTCTCTGTATAACAGCTATAGCTGTCCTGGAACTCACTTTGTAGACAAGGCTAGCCTTGAACTCAGAGAGGTCCACCTGCCTCTGCCTTCTGAGGGCTGGCATTACAGCTGTGCACCACCAACATTAAAATATCTTGAACTTTCCTCCTAGCATTAAATGACAATTACACAGGCCATTTGCCATATAAAATGCAGCTTCCCAATTTTGTTTTTCATACCCAAGCTAGAGTCAACCTCCTTCACAAGCTTGGGTTATATTCAGTATACAAGGGAGCTATGGCTGCCTTTCCATAGAATCAGTATGAAACTACATTTTCAAATGAAAAAAAAATTTACAGAATTTCGTGCTATAAGTCATAAACACTCCGTGTTATACTTTACTATGATTATACAATTCTGTAGGTATTTCCCATCTTTTCAACAAGTTTGAAGCATTGAATATACAGGGTCTTTTGCTTTCCTGTGAAGCAAGTAATATCTGTCACCTACCACCAACTTGACATAAGACAAGAATTTCATACCTAGAGTATCCTCTATATGTCTCCATATTCCCTCCACAATATTTCAACTCTTCATTGACCATTCAGTAAATTTAATGAAGTTTTATTTTCATAACTAAATTATGAAGACTTTAAAAAGTAGCAGGAAAAATGAAAGACCCCCCCCCCCCAAAAAATGTCACCAGACTAGACATTTGATGATTTGTGTCTGAGGTCTGAAACTGCCCCTGCTAGAAGAGATAGAAAATTACAATTTCTGTCACTCAGCTTGCCATTTGTGAAAATGAAAATTATTTTGTTTTATGTACTTTTTGGACAATGAAATCACACTTACGATTGCAAAACTAAATCTCTCAAAAAGTTCTTCACAGATAGGGTGACAATAAATTCTGTAACAGTCCAGGGTTTTAATCATGATTGTTGATATGGCTTTCTTGTGATTGAAATACAAAATACCGTCCAGAGACTCAGTACCAGACAAAAAGGTTTTGTTTAATACTGTAATGTCTTATTTATAGATGGAAGATTTAATTTTCAAATAATCAAACTGCTTCTGGCTTTTGTCTTATGCTCTACTCTGCCTTCTCTTTGATATATGAGAAATGGTCTTATGGGGTGCATTGCCACAGTGTTCATGTGTCTTCCAGCTGACATATTTATACATGGTTCAAACATATCTGGTAAAAATAAAGGCACTCCTTGGGTTTAAGAAAATGCAATCCCCTTTATATATGAATATTTTTCATACTCAGTATCAAATTACCTTTCAGGTTTTCCACAGACCCCCATTTCTCCAGCATTTAAAATGTCAGTAATTATGTTCCAAATCTTAAAAGGCAGTCAAATTGCAAATCTTCTAAATTTACACAAGCTTAACAAAACTTGAAGTTGGAGTTGCAATGACTTCAGGAGCTGCTGGTTTCATTCATTCTCACACTGCTACACATGATTAGGGCATCTGTTAGAATGTTACAATATCACTGCCACACAGTCTCTATCATTTGGAAATGTTAAGCTATTTATTACAACATCTGAATCTGTAAACTGCTCATCTAAAAATCCCTAATGATAAGTTTTAAGTCATTGAAGTAAGAATTTTTTAGAATAAACAAACCAGTGTTTAAATATTCTCTTGTTTTTACTTGAGCCCAGCTTGTTTTCCATGTGGGAGCTCTGGCCAGAGTGAGCAGGTCCTCTTTGCAAGGCATAATGGGAATATGGGCTGTGGGTGTCACATAGAGAACTCAGGGTCTCCTTTGATCTTCAGAACACGCCCTGAATCATCAGAGCTTCCCCTGAAAGAACAGCACCTTCCAACATGGCATCCTAAATGTGCATTTGATGTTAAATGAGGCACAAAGAAAATGTCATCATAACCAAAACGAAGAAGGTTAGGGAACTTTCCAAACGGTAGAATATTTTCACTGTATAACTTTGAACTCCAAATGAACACAGTGTGTAGAATGCCTCCTGATATATTTCCGTGAATCATCCAGAAGTGGGGAGAAGTGTTCTCTTTCTCTTGGTGCTCTGAAAATTAACTTGCTGTTGAGCTTCCTATACAGTCATATTTCCAGGAATAATTCATTCCAATTTCCGACAAATGTATAACCCTTTACACATTACTACACCCAAGGTTATAGATATCTCATTCCTATTATGTTTCCCTTTCCTTTATTTTATTTTATTTTATTTGCAAGCATTGTGTACTTTCTCTCCAGTAAATTAAACTATCTAGCAAGTGCTTTAATGCTATAACACTTATAACCAAAATGTCACAGTAATTCAGTAATTGCTTATCAAATGTTGATCCATCTGTTCAATTATATGCTAGTTACTTCAAATTTTATTCTGACAAATACAATGTTTCTTTGCTGGACTGAGGATGAATCTGTAACACTTTTATGTATTCATTTCAGCTCTGCATTTTGGTATATTTTATCACTATAACTCAAACTTACGCAGAGGAGGAATCTGGAGTCCAGAAGAAAAGAACAGCTCATGCAGAAGCCAGTTCCAGGACTATCTTGTACTGGGACTAGGAGATAACACAACAGATCTGCCAAGGACACAGAAACAATATCAAAGCCAGTTATTTAACTTTCACCCCTACAACATCAGTTGTAGCAAGCTAACACTGTTCCCTCCAGTTCACGGCATTCTCTGATTTGTGCTGTCTCTTTCTCTGCCTTTTTCTTTTCTTTCTCTTACCCCATACCTTTTCCTTTTACTATTACATCTTCCAAAGCCCAGAAATGTGATGATACCTTGTTTGTACAAATAACGTATGTCTGAAGATCAGAGGGTGGAGCTTGGCACTAGCTAACCATAGAGGTCTGGAGGATTGTATAGACAGACAGGAAGTGAGATGGCTGGGTGAAGAAACGAAAAAGGAATATAGGCAGAAGGAAACAGGAACTCCCTCCCTTTTCCAACAGCAAACTAGTAAGATAAAGGTGGCTCTGGCTTGCTCCTTCTCTCTCAGCATTTTTCCCTATATTGACTCTGGACTTTTATTATTAAGACCTATTAGAACTCATGTTACTCAGAAATAAACCTTGTTTATGATACATAGGAATATATCTTACCCCTTCTTTATAGTCTACTATTACCCTAGATGCCAACATATTCACCCTCTCATTTTCTTTATCATTTCCCCTCCTACATGTCTCAGTCTCCTATTCTTTCCATCTAACAAACTACTACTAACCACAAGCCTTACATTGAATGCTTACATCTTTTTCTTTTCCTTTCCACTCAAATATGTGATATCTAACAGTGTCAATATTGTTAACTATTCACAGTGCTATCAGGGTCTCTTTACTCATTAAAACACTCGGTACATAACAAGTCGCTGTTTTGTCACCATCTACCCTTAATCACAGTAGGTTAACAGCTGGATAGCTGGATAGTGACTTTTGCTGAAGACAATACTCAACCCATGGAAGTAAACTACAGCAAGAGTCTACTTCCTGGGGCATCACGATAACAGAGGTAAACACCAATATAACTTTCTCACAATCCAGTCTCTCCTGAACACTGCAAACACCTCCACTGAAAGAATGGGCAAAACCCAAATTAGAATAACAACAACAACAACATTGAAACAATGATCTAACACTAAATGAACAGATCACAATGCAAAAGGCAAGTAACAAATACTAAGACAGTTTTTTCCCCCTCAAAACATTATCAATTATATAACAATGCCCCTAACAAAACTACTTTGATGAAATACCAGATAATGAATTCAAAAAAATGATTATAACTATGGTAAAAAAAATGTGCTATACTTATAGCTCAGTACCTTGCTCAGGCATCATCAAAGGAACAGCTTTCCACAATAGGTGGGAACAAACTCAGAAGTCCACAGCTACTGAGAGACTTTGAAACACCTAGCCCTAAGTGGGGAAGTTTTCATCAAATCTTCCTTCAAATCTTCTTTATCACAGGTTAAAGAATCAAGCTGATGCTCCCTTAGAAGTCTCTTTCCTGCTATCTTTTTTTTTTTTTTTTGAAGTAACAAAGGCGCTATGTGCATTGGTGTGAAGGATAGAGAATCAAAATTCCTATGAAGACTTACATCTTTGCACATAGAATATTTCATTGTCAGTCCTCCCTCCGTAGAGAAGTTGCTTTTTTTTTTTTAGAAAACGATGATTAATATAGATATTCACACATGGTTAAAATGTAGAGAATAAATCTCTGCGGAATTCTCAGCAACAAATGGAACTTCCATATTATAACTCATCTTCCCACAACCCAGGTAACAACATAGAAGAGGTGTAGAACTATGGTAAAGGCTAGAGGTCAGGGTAAGCTACTACAACACAGTGCCTCTGGACATGATGGGTTCATTGTACACAGGAACTCATGGTGGTTGTGGTTAACTAGATAAGATATGTACAAGAAAAAGCCCATCAACATTACAGCATGGCTTCAGGAGCACAAAATGTCACCTTCCTAAGAGGAGTTATTAGCAGTTGATGGCTCCTGGTAGAAGGAAAGTCAGTTTTCTCCAGAGGTATGGCCCATGATAGATTGATCATGCCCCAATGAATGGCTCCACACTCATGTGCATGTGGGCAACATTAACTGGATTCAGTGGGTCACAATAAATTTAAATGTACAGGAAATTGGGAGGAGGAAGTATATGGATGCAGATCTGGGAGAAGTTATAGGGGAGAACAGATTTGGATATGATCACAATACACTGTACACATATATGAAATTTCAAGGAATAAATATATATATTAAAAATTCAAATTGGACAGAATCCTGTGAGATTACCTTTATTAAGCTTTACATTCTAATTCCAGGTAGACATTTCATTTGACAAGCTGGTATGGCATTCTAGAAGACATTTCACAACACTCAGAAGGGATAACAACAGGGAACAGAACATCTTAGTCTGTAGCCATTATGCAGATCAAGTAATTCAAGAAGTCATTGAGAGACAGAGATTAAATCACAACTGGTCCTCCTTACCAAGTAAATATTTTAAACATTCTACAATGTAAACACCTGATCATGACAGAGTCACAGAGAGCTCACACCTTTCAATCTATGGGTCATGGATATGAGTCCCACATTGGGCTCCAAAATGTAAATGGAGGTCTTAATTGATCTAAATAATAAAAAGCCAAGTCAGATATAGAGGAAAATGCTGAGATTAGAGAAAAGGAGCAAGCCATAGCCACACCTTGCCTCCTTAGTGTCTCAGCAAACAAAAGAGTGAGTTCCTGTTTCTTCTTGCTTATATTCTGTTTCCACCCAGCTATCACACTTCCTGTCTGTCTGTACAGACACCCAGACCTCTATGGTTAGATAGTGGCAAGCACCATTCTCTGACCTTCAAACATGCTTTATTTGTACAAGCAAGGTGTCACCACAACAGAAAGCCTGCACTTTTCAATCTGGGGTATGAATTGGGGTCACATATTAGAAGGCTAATGATTCTTTCAGATTTAGTTATGTGTTTTTTATGTGCAATATTAGTATTGATGAATTGCTTATGTTTAAGAAATTAATAGAAGAGTTAAAGGAAAACACCACAATACTGGTGACTTTAGGAGATGTATAGTCATTGCTGTATGGTTTCTCTTTGCTCTGGTGACTTCTTTATGGGTTCTTCTGAGATATTTTCATTACAACTGTCTTGAATTCAGTGTATTCATAAATACCATGCTCACCCCTAGAGAGGGAAGAAAAATTGCATATAGACATGATTGCTTACTGCAGTGTAAGTAAAATATAATTATCATAATTTGGTGCACGATTTTTCTTGCTTATCTGAGTAGGGACAGTGTAAAATATTTATTGGATACATAGTACTTTGTATAGGTGCTAGCTTTTAAGTTTTATGACAAAACATAAACTACCCAGTGGAAAGCAATATTCTAAAATGTCTTTTATTTTAAACAAATATGTACTTGCCTTATTTCCAGAGAAGGCATCCATTACATTATTTTATTTGTTCATATGACCAACTACTACATAATTCAATCTGATCATGTTTATTGGACCAATAAATAGGGAAATGTAGTTCATATTGCACTGTACGGTGACTTCACGGTGAACAAAATAAACCACCAGCTGCACTAGAGCCTACATTCACCATCCACTGTCACAGGAGTGGTGAGAATTTAGAAAATTACCAAGATACACTTTTAGTTAGGGTGCTCTGTTCTTCTGAAGCTGCAGTTTTAACAGGATCTTTTGACTCTGGACCAAACACCTAATCTTTGTAAATGGGATTTTTGTTTCTTTGTTCTTTTTGTTTTGGTTTTGGACTGCTTGTGTATTCTTTTAAGGAGTAAAGAAACTTAAGATTGACCTGATCCAGGCTTTTCAGGTTTTAGCAGTTGTTGGATTTCTCTGTTACTCAATGTCCTATTATACACTTAATATTTTTTCAAATCAGCCCCAAGTGACCAGAAGCTGAATTGAGTCCATCTGTAGACACAACAGTACCTTATTAGGATTCTACCTGAGGCCAATTTTGGAAATTATGATCTCTTTCTATCTGGTGGATGACTTAATTTAGAAAGATTATACTCAGTTGTGTTCTACAAGTGTTTGGATAAGATCATATTACATGTATACAGGGCTGTTCCCAGGATCATCAAACCTATACATACATGGGTTTGCCAAAGAGCTTGGTTTGATGATTGATGATTCTCTTCCAGCCCTGCTCCTGAGTCAGTTGTGTATATAGATATAGATGTCTTCTTCTTCACAGCTATCCATCAACAATCCCCTTATATTTATTGTTTTTGTGAATAATTTAAACTTCTGTGAACCTCAAAATTATGTTTTAATATAATTAAAAGTGTTCATCCAGCTGTCAGAAGTCCATTAAATGTATTGTTTTAATAAGTAGTTCATCTCAAAGAGACAGAGAAACTAGCTCATAATTTTGACCAAGTTGCTTCTCATTGTATTTAGGGTTACTAAGGCACTGCACACTCTCAGAAGAGTTCTAAACATATTGTCATACCAAGGCTGGCCTAAGGCATCCATCTCAGAAACACTGTTCATATATTACTTTAGCATATACCACAAGAGCATCTATCCCCTTACATTTTTCCTTAGCTAAGAAAAATTTATATATTGCTATTTCTGACTTTTAAGTCTTTTGTATTTAAATCCTCTGGGGCCTTCATCAAATGTTGGTTCTGATTGAGCACATCTGGAGGAGTTCTAGTAAGCCTGCACATAACAATTTTGCTTCTCATAACAGTACACACAACACATGAAACAGTATGAGACTATGCTGTGTCTGCCAAGAAATGAGCCTTACTGAAGGTTCAGATTAAAAGAAATGGGTGAATATTTAAGACAGAGCTAGCCAATAAGAAACGCTAATAACTGCCCAACAGCTTTATATCTAATACAGCATCTCTGTGTGTTATTTGGGGCTGATGCAGCTGTGGGACCAGGTTGGCGAGAAAACTGCTCATAACAAAATGGTGCCTGCAACTTGGGTACTAAGAACTTCTACAAAACTTAACAAAAGCTTAATAAAGTATTTTAAAAACAAAATAACAGAGACAAATAAGTCTTCTTTATAGCAGCATTTTGTCTCTGAGCATTGGGCTCTGTTTAACTCGAGACAAGCAGAGATTTGTGCAGCTCCTTTAAGGGAGGTGCCCTAACTTAGCATAAGCGTCAAAACCTGCTAACAATTTAATGCTGTGTATGAGATCCGGCAATAGCAGTGACCACATCTCCAAGCTGGTAGTATAGACCAAGGTGGTGAGCACAGCTCTCAGTGCTGGCAGTAAATGTACCCACGCCATCTTGGATAGACGGTGGCTAAAACAGCTGTGGCTTTAATTTTAGCAATGTTGTTTGGCAGATAACAGACTCATGGCCAGAAAAAGCTAAATATTTACAGTAAAGACAGATCCAGATTTTAAAAACCCTTGTAGCTGAGTGTGGTGCCACATGCCTTTAATTCCAGCACTTGGGTGGAAGAGGCAAGCAGATCTCTGTGATTTCAAAGTGAACCTGGTGTATACAGGTAATTCCAGGACAGGCAAAAGTTACAAAAAAAATAGAAGTAGAAAAAATAAAGTAATAAAAAAGCCACATGAAGATGGAAAGCACACAGAGAGTCTGGATACTGTATGCTATTCTATTACATTGTCTTTGTATTGTTTGACTGCTAGGGAAATAGCAATGACTGTTAAAAGAAATGCTACTGGATTAATCCAATTTATATATTTTAAAAATGCTTTGACTTCAAAATTAAAGTCTAAGGACAGGTTACTGGGGAAAAGAATTTCTAATTTTGTTTCCATAGAAAATGAAAAGCTATGGATTCCTTCTAGACTAACATGGTTTGATCAAGCAAAACCCCCTGGATCAACGGCCCAGGTGATCCAATGTCCAAAATAGCTAGGACAAGGCAGCCTTGCAGACCACTACAGTGGATTTCTGCTTCTTCTTAGGATTCCCAAGACAGCACCCCCTACTTGCAGGAAGTACTTTGGAAAGAATGATGATGCCCAAATTCCCAAATTTTGTTTATAAATTTTTTTTTCATTTAAATGTGGTTGGTTGTAAGTGGTTAATGATCACAACGAATCTCTTTTTAAAGGTAAAAAGGGGATTATGCCAAAGAAATGAATACTTTGTTTTGGAATGGATTTTCATTTATTGATATGAATTTAAGGTCAATTTTGTGATATGTATATTTCTCCTCTTGTTTAGGTATTGTGTTTATATAGCTCATTTAAAAATATAATGTATAATTTAGTACAGATTATAGATAGTTACCTATAATAGTCAAAACTTATAGCTATGTTAGTTAGGATTTCTAGATATACAGAAATTTATTTGAAATGGATAAATATTCTTCAACTTTTTCAAAGACCTATAGAATATGGTATTTAAAATAGCTTAAGGTTTTTCTTGACTGTGATGCACAATTGCTCCTGGCAATACCACCTGAGTCAGAAAGGAAGATGGATATTGAAGAAACTCATTATGGAGTTTACTCCCAATATGACAAGATTAGCCATTTGAGCAAGAAACTGCTCTTGTCTGGACTGTTTGACTTTATCCTGTAAAAACTGGACATACAGGACCCACAGAAGAGTGACTGCTGATTCAAGATGGACATTGCTACAGGGTTCCTGCTTCATGCAAGAGTCTGCCAGACATTCTGCAGGACACAGAGAAAAGTGACGGACAAACTGCCAATACAGGTGGATATTTAAAGTTTCCTGACTTGCTGAGGAGTCTGCCAGACACACTATGGCCTATAGGCTGAAGATGGAACATTACAGAAGAACTTCATGTGACTGACCAGGTAACAAGATGTCTCTGTCGTTTCTAGAGGTTATATATTATCCTTTTGTGGTCTTTGAGTGAGTTAAAGAGAGATAGTTATGGTTATAATTTTCCTTAGTTAGAATTAAAGATAAGTTACATATAAGACTTTAGACTCACAAAGATAGGGTAGGTGACAGAATATTTTCTTTAATTCTTGCTAAACATTAATGACTAAATATTGTTAACAATAGTTCTTATTTTATAACTGTTTTGTTATATATTTTACTATATTAAAGTTAAAACCATTCTTCATATTTCAGACAGAGAAGAGGAGATGATGGGAGATGTCATTTTGTAAATATGTTTCTTATTGTTTAATGATAAAAGCACTGTTAGCATATAGGAAAATAAGATAGGAGGGACTAGGAGACAAGGAGGATTCTGGGAGATGTAAAAGAGTCAAGATGTAAGGACTTGAGAGAAGAGGTCCAGACCCTATTTCTGGTAAAAATGAGACCATGTGGAAACACTTAGATTAATAGAAATGAGTTAATATTTAAGACAGAGCTAGCCAGGAAACAATATTAACAGGTCAACAGCTTTATATCTAATATAGCGTCTCTGTGTGTTATTTTGTGGCTGATGTGGCTCTGGGAACAGACTGGCAGGAAAACTGCTCATAACATGAAGTGGTGGTGATCTTGGTGTTTATACACTTAGCAGTTGAAAATCGTGTCTCTTTAGAAATTATTATGTGTTTCAACACTTGTTCCAATCATTGGTCAAGTGATGGTTTAAACAGAAGTGGTGACAGGAATTGGGCCCACTTATCAGTCTGATAATTAGCTTTTGGAAATATTTTGAAGATGTTTTTAAAGAAAAATACAGTTAAAACATGTGACAGAACTCAAGAGAAGTAGTAGATGAAGACAGTGAGAGGTGACTGAAGTGCAGTTCCGCAGGCCATGAACAATTATTTTAATGCTAAAGCAGAGCTCTATATTTTATAGAGCTGCTTTTGACTCTGATAGATGACTTATAAACATACATGGGACAGAGTTAGTCTTATAGTTAGAAAATGTAAAATATGAATATGTGTTAGTAACACTGAATTTACCAGTACTTTTGTCATAGAAAGATAACAAAGAAACAAGAAAAAAAAGACCCTATGTTGATCATTAGTTATACTAACATGATGGGAGTTTATTGTTATTTTTCATTTACAGAAACTATTTTTATAACAGGTAAGATAATTTCTATGAATATTTAAGTCTAGAGGAGGTCAACTCAGCCTGTCCATGTGGCTGACACAGTTAGGGCACACCTTACTTCAGATGAACTTACCACACTATCCCAGCTTGCAGAGCAGAAGACACAGTGGTGGCCTTATCCAGGTCTTTTGTGAAGACTCCTGCTGCTAGGCCATAGATAGTGTTGTTTGCTCTCTTGATGACATCAACTATACGTTTAAACTTCATGATCTGCTGCACTGGCACAAATATCTACATAGAATCACACACACACACACACACACACACACACACACACACACACACACACACAAAGAAACAGATTGGTTAACACTCGTTCTTTAAACACACCATATATGTTTCTCTAAATCCATTCTACAGGGACTAAGTTGCTGTCTCTCACTTCAGATCTATGTGTAAGGATCAAAACAGGTAGCCATGGCCAGTGAACAGGGAAACATGCTCTGATCATGTGTTATTTTCTCTGTGGAACAGACACCAGTCTTCATGGCAGCATCTAATCCTACATGTTGTAACAGAACTGCCCAAAATGCAAGGACTGAACATCAAATCACTAAGTGCATGCCTTCCTTGGAAACATCTTAAACCCTAAGACTAGTTTTCTTCATTGTTCAAGTTACTGCACAAGGAAGCATAGTGAAAAAAGCAGTCCTTTGCTCTAAGAGTAACAAATAGACAATGATTGAGAACAATGTTTATGCTTTCAACACCAGTGTATCATTGATTCAAATATCATCCACCTTATTTTATATAGGTACTTATATAACTATAAAATTGAGCTAAAACAGCACAACATTTTTGTACAGGTTTTACTAGTCACCCAAGCATGTACAGAATTACCAAAAGGTAAAAAATAAAAAGAAGACTTATTACTGGAAGCCTAATTTCAGATCCTATAAGGACCAAACCCTGAGGTCTCTGGAAGTGGCTAGAGTCACAGGATAGTGAATAAGAGTCACTGGTATTCTAATCCAGTACGAGCCAGACTTTCAGTTCTACTTGTTATTAAAACCTAGTATGTATCTCACCCCCAGGTAATAGGAAAAAACAGGGTTTTCTCATAGACATGAAACTACCATATTCAAAATGAAATAAAGGGATTTTCTGAGCACTAGTACCAGTTCCTGGGAAATGGGAATATGGGTTGGCAAAATCCTTCAAGCTTCAAATGGTTTTCTGGTTCCAAGTTAATTTAAATTTCATGGTGCAGTTAGTAGCCACTCCCTGAAGGTTGGGGGCAGATCCATAGGGTTCTAATTTCTGCCATGACTCTATAACAGGGTTTGCTCAGTGTAGCAACAATTTAGTGGGCACAGTATGAGCTCCAAGCTCTTATTCTGAAGCAGCAAATGAGATATCAGTGAGTATATTACAGGAGCACAATAAATACTTTCTTGAATGAAGATTATTGTCTGCTTTATTGTCCTTTGTATACATGCTAACCAAAATCTGTAAGAACAATAGCTCTAATCAAAGAAGAATTGACCAATAAGTGGAGCAGTTCAAAAGCAGTTGAGTGAATTGATGCAGACAAACAGTGTGGTGGATGATCCAAACACATTGATTTTTATTTTGGTTCTTTTTATTTTTTTTCTGCTTCTGGCAAAGCTGATAGTCCCCTTTTCTCTTCCTTTGTTTACATTTTGGAGGAAAAAATACTCTCAGATAATGTGCCATATCAGGTAAATGTGTATAGATATATTGGACATTTAAATTATGATTCATTGCCTTTGAGCCATTTTATCTTCTTATTATACATGACACTTTCCTTGTCTAAGGCAAATGCGTATGGAAAAACCATCAGACATGTGGAGTCTATTAGCTACCATTTTAACCATAAACTAGTTCCTCTTAATTATACATTGAATATATGGGTACCATTTTAATGATGCTACTTAGATTGTACTCCCCAGGACTCATCCTCACTTCCCTTACATGTATGGTCCACTCCGTCTCTGTGAGTTTGACTTTTTCTTTCTTTTTTTTTTTTAATAACTGAGATCATTCACTATATGTTGTTCAATGCCTGGCATATGTAACACAATATGTGAACATATACTCCTGTTTTTATAAATGAAAAAGTCATTTCCCATTCCTTTAAGGCTGTAAATGAAGCACCTATAGAAGCTGCTGTGGAATTTGTTCTGTGTTTGATAGAAACTGCTTGTAGCCCATTGCATTCCTCACTGATCAGTCTTGATCACAAATTACTTTAGACTTTATCATCAAGCATTTCAGGAGGAATGCTGTTTAAGGAGCTGAGGGTTTTAGAGTGACACACAGAAGAATATGGACGGCCCAGAAACAGAACATATTGGAACCATTACCTCCTCCTTGGCAATGCGCATCTCATCAGTAACATTGGAGAACACCGTGGGCTGGACAAAGTAGCCCTTGTTCCCCCAGCGTCTGCCACCACACTCCAGTTTGGCTCCTTCTTTCTTCCTACTCTCAATGAGATCAAGTATTTTCTCATGCTGTTCCTTGTCAATCTAGTTGAAACACACACACACACACACACACACACACACACACATACACACACACGAAAAGAGCAACAGTAAAGATAACATATTGTAAATGAGGGCTTAACATGCCAGGATATTCATACTAAATTTAATGTTTCAAAATAGGTAACAGATACTCATCTCATTATTCAGTGTGTTTTTTTTCTCATGATTTTTTAGTAGAGAACCCTTAAAAGTATTTAAAGTGAAAGTGTCCCTTTTCGTGACTTGAAAAATGACATTCTTCATATTCTTGGACTCTCCCAATCTCCTCAATCAGAGATGATTCCATGGCATGCTTTCTAACTGCACTAATCTCAGTTTCAACATGCAAGAAGTGTAAATGCTAGCTACAATCAGTTATAATTTTAGAAACTTAGACATCATATATGATAACATGTTGTGATAAAATCTTCCATGCTCATCACTCAAAGGAATATTTCCCCAAAGAAAATCTCTTCATTTGTATCCTATAGAATTGTAACTGGCTTTCTTGGACCTCCAACCCCCAAATCATGACATGAGGAATTATTAGTTATGAATACTCAGTGTTAGTACAGGTTTGTCCCTGTAGCTCGTTTAACTTATGTCAACCTGTTTGTCTTCATATCTACATTTTGCCTTGATTCTTTTTTCTTTTAATCTTTTATTCTGTATGCCCTATTTTCCTGCTTCTCCAGTGTCTGGCTGACTGGAGGCTGCTGGCTGACTGGTCCCAAATACCTCCCTGTCTTTCTCCCTTGTTCTGAAAATTAACTAAACCATATCCTCAAAACTCACTATTTATTAGTACTTGCTTCAAGTTTATTTCCAAAATTAAAGAATTTCCCTGTTTGTTTTTTTTTGTTTGTTTGTTTTTTGTTTTTCAGAGAACATAGCTGGTGACAATCCAGTTCTTGAATATTTTCAAAAGGAAAAATCTGGAGGTATTTGTTTCCTGGAATCTTTATAAGAGCAATGGATTAAAATTGAGTAGAACTTTACATTCAAGTGCTTTGGTACTGACAATGACTCCTGCAGTCAGCAGCTTGCACATTATATTATACTTAAAATGCACTTCGTGGAATCCATGATAGAGATACTGAATGAGCCAGTGAGTTAAATCCACAGAAATGACCAAAGGACACAATATTAAGACATAAGACTAATGGCAGAAAATTTGTCAGAATGTAGGATCATGTTTAGTATGCTTTGTTCAGTATGTTTCTGATGGGAGATGTTATTCTGTAAATATGTTTCTCATACTGGTAAATGAATAAAGCACTGTGGCCAATGGAAAAGCAAGATAGGTGGGACTAGGAGACAAGGAGGAAAGAGGATATAGTAAGGAGAAGTCAGCATGGAGAGCCTGGAGAGAGCACCACACCGGGCCGTTGCTCGTGGAAATACTTAGATTAATAGAAATGGGTTAATCATTAAGACAGAGCTAGCCAATAAGAAACAAATAACAGGCCAACAGCCTTATATCAAATACAGAGTTTCAGCGTGTTATTTGGGGCTGGCTGGTGCTGTGGTGGGACCAGGCAGCTGGCAGGGAAAACATTCTCGTTACATGTTTCAGATTGATGAGCTTGTCTTTATCAATCCAGAACCACATTCAATAATGCTTGTGTGTACTTTTAGAGGCCTTTATTGTTTCATAGACCTGTCTAGAAAATTTGATGGGACATGATGTTGTTGTAATAGTCTCAAAATACACACTTTAATTTTTTGAATATACAAATTCTCTGATTTCTTAAATTTGATGTGTTGAAAAACAGATAATTTGAAGAAACACAGCATTATCTGTGGAAAGCTCATGTTTTACAACCATAGTCTAACAAAATCATTGAGAACAAATATTAAAATATATCAATTCAATTGATAAGTCTACAAAGTAACCCCTTCACCTTGTCTCAGAGAAGACTGTAGAATAAGGGTCAGAAAATTTATGAGTTTATAAGAGAACCAGCATGTTTGCTGTGAGAGGGTGTCTCCTGTATATGGCAGGGAAGCTTCACCCATGAAATTTCAACAATATGATCACCTAAACAACACCCAGCCAATGATGAAAGCAATTGACAAGATGGTATATGTTGTGTAGTATTTTGTTTGTGTTCTTACAAATAAAGCTTGCTTGGAGTCAGAGGGCAGAGCTAGCCACTAATTAATCATAGAGGTTTGAAGAATTGTACAGAGAGGAGGCAGGAAGTGATAAGGTGAGGTGGACACAAGATCTTGGCTCTTTTTGTCAGAGGAACAAAAGAGATAGGAAGTTGATGGGAGATGTTATTCTGTAAATGTTTTTCATACTGGTTAAACAATAAAGCACTGTTGAGCCAATGGAAAAGCAAAATAGGCAGGGCTAGGAGACAAGGAGGAAAGAGGAAGTAGGAGGGAGGAGTCAAGATGTAGAGCATGGAGGAAGCAAGACGCCAGCCGTGGCTCTCAGATAAGATGACCACATGGAAATACTTAGATAAGTAGAAATGGGTTAATAATTAAGACAGAGCTAGCCCATAAACAATAATGGTTATTGGCCAACAGAATTATATCAAAAACAGAGTCTCTGCGTGTTATTTGGGGCTCACATGGCAGCAGGACCGTGGCAGCAGGACTGGCTGCAGCCCGCGGGAAAAACCTGCCGTAACAGGAAGTGACTGGCTGCTGTGCTGTTTCTCTGATCCTTTAGGTTTTTACCCCAATATGTGACTCCTGGGTTTTATTAATAAGGTTAATTAGATTTATGCTTCAGACATGGATGAAAAACATTGTACAAGACTCTACACAAAAGGAAGAACTATAGGAGATTAATAGCTGATTACAGAGGGAA
Organism: Cricetiscus sungorus; assembly: GCA_030556225.1. Taxonomy (NCBI): domain Eukaryota; kingdom Metazoa; phylum Chordata; class Mammalia; order Rodentia; family Cricetidae; genus Cricetiscus; species Cricetiscus sungorus. The sequence continues at coordinate 118,829,747 of JANBXA010000007.1, forward strand.
TCAATTTTGCCAGAGAGAAACCCCCTGACAGGTTACACCCTCAGGCAGTAAACCCTTAACATACAAGCCACAGCAAATTCACTTGGCGGGATATGTTTATGCACAATATGTAGATGTGTGTGTAGCAATAATTAAAGAAAATGTCATTAACTTGAGGGGGAAGGAGGGCGATGGAGAGGAGAAGAGGGAATAACAGAATGTATTCACATCAAATTCTCAAAATTTTTAAATTAAAGAAAACTAATTGCTGCAAAGAAGAGGTTAATTGTTACTATGTATGAAGGAATTTAGTATTTATTAGTTTAGTAGATATTTATGAATATACACCAAAATCAGTATGGTGCTTCATTTGCCAATGTACCACACAGTTTGTCTATTTCAGTGTGTGGTGAATCAATCCCTGAGATTGATATTATTATATGTTTTCATTAATGGCAAGGTAACTGAGTAGAGGGAAGGTCAAATTTCTTTTTCAAATGAAAATACTGATCATTCCAGATATATGTGCATATAAGCATATATATGTGTAGAGGAATGAAGTAAAAAAGAAAACTCTTTATAAATGAACAATCCCTATATAAACTCTAATATGTAATATGAAATAAGTAACACCTCTATTATAAATGCTGAAAACTCAAATACAGTTAGTTGGTAATCATAAAAAAGAAGAACCCCCAAAACTGTGGAAATTCTATTTCCTATACAAATATATATGGCTTTTGTTGTTGCCATACCTGTTTGGTTGTGATACAATATGTGTTCCCAAACCCTGTTTAAAAAGACTTGGTGACTCAAAAAGCAGTGGATGAGATGCTAGTCAATGTCTCTTCCAATAAGCTCTATTTTTGTTGTTATTGTTGTCTTCGAAACAGAGGTTCTCGAGCCCATCCTGGAACTAGCTCTTGTAGACCAGACCAGTCTCAAACTCTGCCTGTGCCTCCCAAGTGCTGGAATTAAAAGTATGTACCACCACTGCCTGGCATCAGCTCTTTCTTATGAGAGAGAAAGAAAGAAAGAGAGAGAGAGAGAGAGAGAGAGAGAGAGAGAGAGAGAGAGAGAGAGAAGCATTGAGATGCCTGAAACTTTCCCCTTGTGTTGGTCAAATTCCCAGCATGCCTATCTGTTCTATTTACACAGTACTGCCTGCCACAATCAGCTATGAACTTACAACGAGTGACTCCCTGTGCTAATCAACTAGAAAATGGGATTGTGTGCTCTCATCTTCTATGATTTAATATTTTAAGTCTATTTTAATATGTTCTTAGAAGTTATAAAATATTGAAACTTATTTTTTGAAGATACTGGTTTCTTTCAGGTGAAGAAATATTGACCCTTGTTTAATATTATGTATTACAGATACCAGAGGCCCCTCTTTTACCTTACTGTCCTCTAAGTATGTAATACTGTCATCAGTCTAGCATTTATTTTTTTCCATTCATTTACTCTTTCTGTCTTCTATAATCTTAATAATATATCTAATGATAGACATATTTTATGTTTATGTATACAGAATGAAAAACAGTAACAACAAAACCCACTCAGAATTATATATGTTTGTGGACTTTGAGACGCACAAATAGAAATTTGAAAAATTACTGCGTTATGAAAATTATCAAGAACTATATAATCCCCAGCACTTGGGAGGCAGAGGCAGGCAGATCTCTGTGAGTTTGAGACCAGCCTGGTCTACAAGATTCCGGGACAGCTTCTAAAACCACAGAGAAACCATGTCTCTAAAAACCAAAAAAAAAAAAAAAAAAAAAAAAAAACAAAACCTACATAATCTCTGAACTCAATGGTAAAAAATACAATGATTACAATGATAATACAATGATATTGAAACAACACAATAACCTGGCAGTTACCTTATGTTTTTGGAGTTTCACCAATTGGCATTATTTTTGTCCTAAGGCTTTTCTACTTGTATGTTTGTGCTAAATAGAAAATTCCAAAACTTTCTTCCAAGATAATTATGGCCAGAAAAACTAGTGACTGTGACAGTGTCCTCTTTGGGTTTTATGGCTTTGCCAGGTTTCTCTCTCGGGGTATAGATGGTACCAATGCACTCTTTTTCTTAATTGAATTTAAGTTACCCTTATAAAATAATTCAAGAATGAAGTACGATTCTAACTCAACAGTGAGAAACAGTATATCATAGTTAATGAGAAAGAATGAGAGCCCCAAGGTCAATGTTCAGTCCCTAGAGCAAAGCTCTCAGGAACAGCTCTAATGACACATGGGGACAGTAATCTCATTGCAGCGAGGTTGTCCTGTTCACTGTGGGGCGCTCAGCAGCATCCCTTCCTTTTCTCACTAGATGTGAAGAAGTCCCTTTCACCTTGTTGTGACAATTTAATCTGTATACAGATAAGGTCAGTGTCCTCAACTGTGGGATACAGAGGGAGGAGCAAACTAAGAGATTGAACAAGGGACCATGAACAAAAGCTGTACAAGAGCAAACGTGTAATTATAGATGAGAGAGACAAAGACATTCATATTTGCAGTGGGTGTAATTACAAAGAAGAAGCCTAGAGTCCTCAGGGAATGCCTGGCTTTTTATAACTAAATGGAGAAGTTTATCTGAAGCCCAGAAACAAGGACCTTCAAAAACATGATATCATTGCATGGGAGAAACTGAGGAACTTGCAGAGAGTTGGGGAGTGCTGTATTGCTTATAGTATGGCAGCTAAGGTAAAGTATTGATTATAAGGGAGAATTTACAGATATGTACACAAACTTCTAAACTAAAAATTGTATGTAGAAATTAAGAATTTTACCAAAGAAACAATGCAGAAAATGATAGCATTTCCTTCTTTTTGGTGTGTCTATGTGAATGTGGAGTGTGTGTGTGTGTGTGTGTGTGTGTGTGTGTGTGTGTGCGCGCGCGCACGTGCATGTGTGCGTGTGCACATGTATTTTCATGTAAGTATAGGTAAGAGCAAATGCATGTACAGGTGCATGCAGCTGCATGTGGAAAAAGTATATATAGGTTCATGTACATGTATGTGGATGCCAAAGGTTGACATTGAGTGTCTTTCTCAATGGTTTTCAAGTTTTTTCTAATGAGAAGAAGATCTCACTGAACTTGTAGCTCTAGTCTAACCAGCTGACCCCTTTTAACACTGAACTCCTACACACATCCTGCTCTTATGTGGGTGTTAGAATCAGAACTCTGGTCTTTGTGGTTATGTGACAAATGTTTGTATGTGTTGATTCATCTCCCCAGACCTTCTTTCATGCTTACGTGCTGCCATGGCTGCTAGAATGTTTCTAGATAGAAAAAAAAAATGGCCAACACAAAACACAAAAGTTGTCTCTGCTGTTAGAAGTTTGATTAATTAAATCACCAGATCAAAATAATGCCAGCTAACAATGAGCATGAATAGGAAGTTAATCTTACTCAAGCAAAATTAGACCTGAAAAGATTAGTTTTGACATCCAAAATTCTTGCCTAATGTATACTCACCTGAGGACCTTGATTTATTCCTGAGTTCAGAGGATTTCCAAGAACATATTTCTTAGCCCTCTCAACACTTCTTTTCACAAACTCATCATAAATTGACTCCTCAACAAAAAGCCTGGAAGCTGCCACACAAATCTGCCCCTGGTGGTAGAACACTCCTTGGTGTGCAAACTCAACAGCATTGTCCACTGCAAAGGAAGAATTCACAGGAAAGAAGGAACATTTTCTAAAGAATACACACACACACACACACACACACACACACACACATATTCATATACATATATACACAAACATATACATATATATATATATAATTTCTCAAATGCAATATAGTGATAGAAAAACTGATCAATCATCTGATAAGATATACACTTAATACATTCCACTGTTTTGAAGCCAGGTAACAAATTACCTTGGAAATAATAATAAGAGAACTCTGGAAAGGTGTTGTCATGACTTTCTGAAGAAGGTAGATTTGACTAAAAGATCAAGTATCCTTGCAAATAATTTTATAACTCCTTCTATTTTATAATTCTTCTGGCTATTACATTTCTTTAGGTGTCAGGTTTTAACTAGATGATAAGACAAATCTGATCTGAATTATCTATTGCCTTTAATAATTTCAAAACATTATTGACTATTTTGCTCAATATAAAAAATGTTATCTTTCTGAAAATGACACTCTAACAACTAAAACTCACTACATCATAACAATTCACCCTCCCACCCTTAATCTAGGAAAATTATTTCCAAAATTTAACTAAAGCCTATATCATAGAAGTAAACTAAACTCATAGTTTAGGTGGTCTAATGTGCCTACAGTTCTGTTTTAGAATATTGTTGATTCTAAACAAAAAAGACATAGATATTAGGGTGTGTGTGTGTGTGTGTGTGTGTGTGTGTGTTTTAATTTACAACTGAGGAATACTCAGTTTATGATTGTAGAAATTGCATATAAATCTGTGAGCTAATTGTAGTTGCTGAAAGTGTAGTGAGGAGAGTTTGCAAAATGACAAACTAGGAATCTTACTAACCAAGTAGTAAGTTCTAATATTTCCAGTAAAGATCCCAATAGTGACAACAGTGAATTCTGTGGATCATTTGTTTATAGCCTCATTTTAAGGATGAGCTGAAGGGATGGTTAAAGGAACTCTTCACCATAACTTTCAACTAAACCGCCACTGTTTAGAAAGTCACATGAGAATTTTATTTGGTAGTAAAATAAGAATTATCTGGATCATTAATAATGTCACATCAAAATGATAAACTTAACTACCCCTAAAATGCAAATAGAGAGATAAATGACTTAACAGGTTCAATTTTCTTCTGGCCCTTTTCAGGTGAATGATCCAGAGTGAAGGCAGAGAAAAAATAGGAATGTGTGGCAACCAGGCTATTTTTGGTTCCAATGTCTCAAGTATCTTGTGTCTTCAATACAATTAAAGATATGGAATTATCAAAACCATATCAAATATTCTTCTAGATACAGTCTTTTATACAACCTCAGATTTTGGGAAGTAACAATCTACTTCAACCCAGAACAAAATCTTCTGTGTCAGCTACAGGAACAATTTAAAAGAATTCAAGAATAACCACAGACTCTAGTTAATTCCTTACACTTTGAAGTAAAGTCACATGTGAGAATCCAGCTGCCTATGTGACGTTATCAGGCATCAGGAGGAAGAGGGTGAGATGCTAGCAAGGGACTTGTACTCACAGTCAGCATCTGCAAACACAATGCAGGGGCTCTTTCCCCCAAGCTCCAGGGTGACCCTCTTCAGGTTGTTTTTCCCTGCAGCTTCTTTTATTAATTTGCCAACCTGAAACCAAACATCACAGAGAAGGAAGCTTATTTTGTTCTCAAATAGATGGGTGATTTTAATACTTTCCATTTATAGGATATTTGCACCACTATTTAATTTCATTTGGAGGAAACATGAAATGGTGTTATTCAAGATCTATAGCCTTCAAGTGTAAAAGCCTCCACCATCAAGTCTGCAAATATGAGACAAATCAGAAAGTATTCATGGGCAGATGTAAGAGATGACTTCATGTATGAACAGGTAAATGATTATTTTTCATTTTTTATTTTCATCAAAATGTCGTCTCTGTATTTGATCAGAAATACTCCCAAACACCTCATGTATTGATTTCTCATGCCTCTAGTGACATTCAGAGAACTCTGTCCAGCCAAAATAGTGTTCTCTCCATCACCTAAATGTCAGCTCTCTTCCTCTCTTTCTGTACCCTCCTAACCCAGACTGCTTTAAGGTTGGTCCTTTACTTGGGATCAGCTCTTAACACAGGCCCTTCTTGAGCCTTGTTGTGATGAGATGGACATGGTTCTTTTCTCCTAGTCTCCCAAAGCTCATAAAGATGCTCCTGAGTGCATGTATATCTGTGTAAATCTCTTAAAAAACACATTCCCTGCCTAATTCCCTGTCTATTTATTAGTGTCCTCACTCTTAATTGCCCCCCTCCCACCCCTAATCTACCTCTCCTATGACTCTTCCATTCTTAAACACATGTCACTTAGCACAGAATAATAAACTGGCTCTGAACTCTTTGTTTCTACTACACTGAGACGGAATTCCACCATTCTCACTTCTTTAGTTCTAATTGCTTCTTTGAAGAAAGTTACATTGCTTTTGTTTTGTTTTCTTTGTGGATCCTTTCCTGTCTAGAGAATTATCTATGATCAGTTTTAGTTTTGACTTTTGAATTCTCTTTTAATTGTTATTGACTCTTCATTGTATATATTGAGAATATGCTAAGGTAGCCCACTTTCTCTTTTAGAGGCAACCATTGTATTTCGTATTTTTTAACGTCTGGCTTTCTTTGCCTACTCCACATGCTCGAATGTAATGAAAGGTTTCTAATTCATCAGAAAAATAAGGTAAATTATTAAGTCTTATGTGGAAGCTAAACTGTTATTGTGCATTAGACAATAGAGAATTGATTTGCTAATATTTTCAATCTTTTAAGTATTTTATTAATAAATTTCACTCTGGAATTAAATCAGTGGAAATAAATAAATAGTAAACATGCTTAGGGAAACCCTAAACATTAACTTATACCCAATTATTCTTTCACAGTTCCTTCTCTACTCTCTCTTCCTCTAGTCCTTCCTTCCTGCATTCTGGCCTTTCTTTTTCTTTTGTTTTTTTCTTTCACTTTCTGAGAGTATCTCCTTATGCAGCTTAGTCTGACCTTAACCTAGTATCATCCCACTTCTACCTCTCAAGTGCTTGAAGTCCAACCATAACAACATATTTCTTAGCACCATTTTTTCCTTAAGATGATTAAGAATATTATATTTTCTAGATAGCAAATTCCTGTGTCTCTTTTTTTTAACATTAAAATAATATACAAGTTTACTGGACAAAATTTTCTGTCAGATAACTTACTTCTATCTTGGAGAATGGAAGTATTTTTCTAACATCTACAGATGTTAAGAGAATTAAGGTGACAGCTGGTTAGCAACATTAGTGAGACAGGATTATTATTGGTAGTGTGCATATCCACATGGCTAACGAGAAGTCTGCTTGAATTTTCCAATCAAACATAAAATGATTTTTAGCCTGCAATTTCATTTCTTCACACAGAAAAATAAAGTGCTGTCAGTTTTCTAAAGAGACCAATAATAATGACAAAACAGAACTCTTAAGGCTATAGTGAAAAAAATGTGTTCATCATATTGTTGCATTGCTGTGTGGGGCAAAAGTAGCTAGTGCTCTCTACCACCAAAATTAACTATGTCTTATTGTGTGGCTGGAAGTCTATTTTAAACTAATGTAATACAAGTTTTATTAGAATGGTTTCCAGTGTTGTTATGGCCACGAGAGATGCTGCCTCTGCTTTATACATGTTTGCCAGTATCTCTGAGTTAACAGATCCAACTGACACTTGAAGAAGGAAGCAAAATGAGTTTGAGTTGGACCAATACTACTTTTGTTCATTCTGGTGTCTAAAAACACGTTGCTAGCATATCTTTATTAATTCACAAGCAGTTGTGCATCTTTTTGTGGATAACACAGAACCAAAGAGTCTTTGAGACTCTTTTCCAAGGGAGAGAGAGTAGCTATTAGGCAAGGACATTCATGCCCATGATTACATCTCAGACAGTGAGAGCATAGATGGGAAGCCTTTTAGTTCATGATTCTCTCAGACCTAAATATACTAGGTTACTGGCATACTGGTCTTGGGGCAGTGCGGGAAGCACTGGGAGTCAGGGGAGAGGTGCTTATACCCATATACATGCCAAAGCCTGTACAAATGAAAGACAAAGGATTAATCAGGAGGTAAGAGGGCACAGTGACACATCTAAATTAGTGTGAGAAAGTCAGAGTGGGACAAGGAAGCAGAAGCTGAGAATGCTTTACAGACATGTTACTAAGTACTCAGCAGGGTGCTAAATGTCTTCTTCTACCAGCTCTCACTCTTGCTATGTAAAACTGAATAAAGTAGGACTTACAGTCCCTGGGCTTTTCAAATAAAGAATGCCAAACTGGGAAAGGATTCTTCTGTTTTCTGGGGCATACCCTTCTTATTCAAAACCAGAAGTTGTCTACTCTCCTAATTTCCTTGTTTACTTTTCAGAAAGTAAATGGGCATGGGGATACATTACAGGAATAGCAAAAAGACACGGAGCTGAGGATTAGTTAAGATAATCGCAGAACAAAGCTGTTGCCAGGCTTGAGCAGCATCAGCCTCTGGCAGAAGCAAACTGGAAAAGGAGCCCTAGGATATGGGTTCAGAAGTGCTCATAGCATCCCTGTTACAAAGATGTAGAATTCTAGGCTTCCTTCTGGCCTACCTGTTTGATATACTTCGCTGTCAGCCTACTTGCTGTATCACCATAACTAAAGCTATCATCACGGGTTGAATACCATCATGCATTTTTCCCCCTAAAGGAAACTTTGAATGTGTGGTTGATTTTACCTGTCTCATTCAGAGATTTACAGGATATACTGTATTTCTGTTATGTATGAAAAACACATATGAAAAGGTGAAGAAAATAAAAACTCAATTGTTACAGCAGGTTTTTCCTACCCGCCCGCCGGCGCCATCCTGCTTGCAGCCAGTCTGGGCCCACAGCCACACCAGCCCCAAATAACATTCAGAGACTCTGTATTTGATATAATCCTGTTGGCCAATTACCATTATTGTTTATGTGTTAGCTCTGCCTTAATTATTAACCCATTTCTACTTATCTAAGTATTTCCACGTGGTCGTCTTATCAGGGAGCCGCGGCAGGCGTCTTCCTTCCTCCCCGGGCTATGTCTCGACTCCTCCTTCCCACTTCCTCTTTCCACCTTGTCTCCTAGCCCCGCCTATCTTGCTATCTCATTGGCCACAGTGCTTTATTAACCAGTGTGAGAAACATATATACAGAATAACATCTCCCATCACTCAATGTCTTCTTTCAATTCTCTGTGAAGTTTTAAAACAACATCTATGTAGCTAACTGCAATTACGAAGAAATGAACTTATTCTCCATTCACTAGGCAAATGTTCTTTCTTAAAACCTCAAATGAGTTCCATGTTTGGATGAGTTTTCATCCCTAGGTCCATTAAATAGAATAATTTAAGTACCCAATCACTTTCTCCTGTTTCTTGTGTTGGCACTTAGCAAGTTACTGATGGGAGCCATGCAGCCTAGTCTCAGATCAGCATGTGACTACCTACCCAACAGGTTTCAGACTCTTACTTGGTAAAGACCAGTAAACCACAGGACAGCACAGGAATTTGCAAAATTTGTATGCCTTCAGGCTCTTTTCTCTCATTATATTGATGATCCTTTGGGTGGTTTTTAGTTTTACTTTGTCAGTCACACATGTAATGGCTGTATTTCCTTGGAAATTCTATTCTTTCTTGAATATTTTTCCTGAAGATTCAACAGGGGGCAGATGCTTCTCAAATCTCTTTTCTGATGACTAGCTACAATTCCCAATCCTGGAAACTTTTCTGACTCAATAAAAACAGTTCTGTACAGATGTGAACACAACACTTAGAACATTAACCATACCTCACAGTTCTGGAGAGGAGAGTAAGGTGTGCGTTCACAGAAAAGGGGGAATACACATAGTGCCAACTACTGAGATTAAGTTCCCTGGATATCATGCATAGAATCATTGGTAGGATATTGTATGCTTCAAGAGGAAAAACTACAATGGAAAATGAGGAATAGGTAGATCCATCTTTACCATGCACAGGAACTTATTTTGGTAGGGGATGTGTGGTGTTGTGAGATGGGAAAAGAGTGCTTTTTCAAGGTCTGCTATTTAAAGAAATGTTGAGACATGGGACTTGTAGACAAGGCAACTCTAGGAAAGAAAGTCTTACAGAAATGAAAGAATTTTCTGGATTTGATATTGTTGATCTTAAAGCATTGTGCCCCTGTCTATCACTTTTTAACTTTGTAACCACAAGTAGCTGCCAGCTGACATTAGTGCTGCCAGAGCAGGATGTGTCTGGCTTGATATTTAGTTAAGTCTGAAAAAATGATGAACTCTGTCGAGAATAAGGTTATGTAGGGAGTTTGAAGTTGTATGTGGGGAAGCATAAAGGGGAACGATGTGGGATTTCATAATAATTACCATGTATTCCTTAAATTGTGATGTGTTTCTCTAAGTCAAAAATAGAAGCCAATAATAAAGCTGTTCATGGAACCCTGGTGAGAAAACCTCTAAGTATAAATAAAGACAGCCTGAGCTATTTGGGGTGACTTCAGTTCAACCCACTTTGTGGTCATAAGTTTCCCTTCTGCCATTACCCCTTCCCTATCTCAGGACCTGAACCTGAGCAGAAGCTTTACCCTGGCAAGGTCTATCCATATTCATTTTTCATGCTTGCCAATGAGTCATACAGTATCTTTTCTGTCAATAGTTAACAACATTCCATATTTGAGAGTGACTCAAATATGGTTTTGTTTGAAATAGCTTAATATCTACATACTCTTTTGTTTGTGACAGAAACTCATTCAATCCCCAGAATTACGTTTCACAACTTTTTCTCTAGTACTCTCTCTCTCCTCTTGCTGAGTCTTGTTACGGTTGTGGCTGGTTCCTGTTTTTCAACTGTCGTCTACTCATGGTATAGCCTGGCACACAGAAAACAAAGGCTCTTTCAGCAGGAACTTGAAAGAAAACAGAATGTGTCTCCCTTTCAGAGTATGCTTGGTAGCCAGAGTCCCAAACAAGAAGCTAGAGGTGAGACTCTGCCATTTACTTTTCTTTCTTTATATCTTTCTTTCTTTCCTTCTTTTCCTTATTTTACATATCGATTTCTGTTCCCTCTTCCTCCCTTCTTCTCTCCCTCCCTCCCATACCCTCTGACCACCCTCCCATCCCACCCCACCTCCACTCCACAGGGAGAGTGGTGCCTTCCAGGAGGGGTCAACAAAATCTATTACTTTTCTTCATCTAGAGGTAGTAATTACATTGATTTGTACATATCACTGTGGCCTAAGTTGTATTTCCTACCATAAACTTTACTACTCTTCTGACAGTCTCAAAGGCTACTTTTCTCCTAAGAGATGGTAGTGATTACACTAAAAATTGGTTACTATAGTATTTCCACTTTAGTAACAGGAATTTTCTTCTGTCTAAAAGTCATTCACTTGTGCTTGACAAACATATTTGTAGTCTAGAATGCATAACAGAGCACCAAAGAAACTTTTTTAAAGAATGCATTGGCTGAGAGACAGCTGCAAAGAGCCTTCCTCTCCTTGGTAGAGATAAGACCTTCAGGAAACGGCCCTACCTCTGTTGATCCCGTGAAGGACACTTTGTCAATGTCCATGTGAGAGGAGATGGCTGCCCCTGAAGTTGGCCCATATCCAGGGACAACATTCACCACACCCGGAGGAAATCCTGCCTGCAAGTAAAGAAGCAAGCAGATAGTAGATAAAGAATTTAATTCATGAAAGACCTGAGTGGAGACTGATGCTGTTTCATTATGCTAACCATGGGAGTCAAGAAAACATACTTGATTATATCTGTCCTTTATTCATTACTGTTTATAATTACTTATCCATATGAAAATATCTCTGAGGTAGCAATCCCTTAGGACACTATGGTCTAAGTAAATATATGTCACTACTGGCGTATTAATTGCCTCTCATTTGGTATGATAAAACATTGGCCCAAGCAATCTCGGGAAGGAAGGGGTTTATTGGTTATGTCTATTGTTGAGGGAAGCCAAGATAGAAGCCTGGAGCCAAGAGCTAAAGCACAGACCATGGAGAAATGTTACACATTGCCTTATTTTCTCTGGCTGGCTCAGTTACCTTTCTTACACAGCCAGGCCCACCTGCCTAGGGATGATAGTACTACCGTGCCCTGGGCCTTACTACATCAGTCAATATCGAGAAAATACACCACAGGCAAAGACAATTTCTCATATGAGGTATCCTCTTCTTAGATATGTCAAATTGACAGCAAAATTGTGACAACTGTTCATCACCCCAATGATTATCTGTGTCAAATCTTAAAAAAATAACTCAAATTGATATATATATATATAGTAGTATATGTTAAATTACTTATGCAGAAAGATAGAATTTATTGTTACCACCAGCTAAACTAGAAACATTGGCACAGCAGGCATATTGGCATAGAAGCCACTAACCTTTAGAGATAATAAAACTCAAAGTAAATTTTCAGAAGCAACTAGGCCAGGATGTGAAGATATAGCTCAATATTTCACCAATTGAGAAAATATTATGTTTCCTCATGAACTTATGCTCATGAGATTTGAATAATATGAATAACCAGTTACAATATGACTGGCTGTAGTTTCTATCATTATTTAGAGACGCACATGGCAGACTGTAGCTCTGCTGCATCCATCGCCATAAGTGGGCAGCAGCCATGTGTGAACAGTGAAGCTCACAGTAGCAATAGTGAGTCTGTAAGGTAAATGGGTGATAGGGGGTAGACCCTGAATTTACCTGCATGTTGTGACTCTGGAGACTCACCTCTTTTATTAAAGATGTCACGTGAAGGGCAGTGAGAGGAGTTTGCTCTGCTGGTTTGACAATAACTGTGTTCCCACAGCTAAGGGCTGGGGCTATCTTCCAAATGAACATTAACAAGGGACCGTTCCACTGGAAGGCAAAATTGGACACTCAACAATTTGCATTGCTCAAAACCACATTTATTATTGATTCTTGCTGCCCTGATGAGAGTTGACTAATATTTTGGAAGTTATGCATAATTATCTAGTTTATTTTACTTAAGTTCATAAAAGAAACTAGTAAATAATAGAAAGAACAAAACAAACTATATAGGACAAAGGAATGGGAAAGAATTACCAAATCTTTTTTATGTTTTAAATTCTTATTTTGCAAGAAAACTGTTACTGCATGGTTTCATATATAGTTAAGGATGCTATAATTTGCTTGTGTTTTAACAGTGTGAGGTATTCTCCTTCTCTTTCCCTCTGTACTTTAAATTTATAAAAATTCTTATTTAGGAGTGTGTGTGTATTTGTGTGTGTGTGTGTGTGTGTGTGTGTGTGTGTGTGTGTGTGTGCATGCATGTGGGTGTGTTAGAGAGTGATCCCAGGAACTCAAGCATGTTGAATGTGTTCTCCATATCAATAAGCTAGACTCAGCCCAGGACAAACAGCATTGTTTTTTGCTTTTATTTTTAATTTTTTATTTAATATTTTTTCTTATTTTACATATCAATCTCAGTTACCTCTCCCTCCCTTCCTCCCATGGCCCCCACCCGAAACCCCCATCTACTCCCCACGAGGGATCATCAAAGTCTGTCAAGTCACTTGGAGTAAGGCCTAGGCCCTTCCCTGTGCCTCTAGGCTTAGGGAGTATCCCTCCATGGGGAATGGGCTCCTGAAGTCCGTTCCTGAACTAGGGATATGTCCTGGTTCCATTGAGACTTCCCAGGCTTCCTAACTGGAACCCACACCTGGGTTGGTCTTATACTAGTTTCCTAGCTGTCATTCTGAGGTCCGTGAGCTCCCCCTTGTTCAGGTCAGCTTGACAAACAGCATTGTTAAAGGCAAAATGGTCACATCCAGAGGGTGAATGGGGGAACTAATGTTAAAACTTATCCAGTATTCCTAGCTGGTAGAGTGATGTGGGTATGTTTGAGTGTTTTTTAAGCGTTTGAAGTAATGAACAGTTCCCAGAAATACACCGATATGTTCAGTCACTCTAAACAAGAGTCACTGTTTGTTCAAAAACTTCAGGACACTTCACAGTGTTTTAATTTAGTCTTTTAAATTATATCAAATTAGCTATATATGGCTATTTTTCCTGTGTTAAGCTTAGAGGAAATTTGGTTACATACAGAACATGATTTTTTTGGTGGAATAATTTTGAGTCCCCAACCCTGCTACCTAAAGATACAATACAGGACACACACTATTCCAGTTTTCATGGAGGTTATTCCTTCCATTTAAATCAAAGACATTTCCACGATTTGAATAATCTTGCTGTTGTTACTACTACTACTGTCTACAGTGGGAAGTCTCAAGGAACAAACAGAGGTGCTGGGAGCAGTGAGCACTGCTGTGTGCACTGACATGTGATAAATGATAAGCCTTTGTCACATGATTACAAAGCACAGCTCATGAAACCAGAACATAGCACAATTTCCAAATCCACATATGCAGTAAACACTTAGGCTTATTTGGCAATGCTGAAACACCCTCAAAGGTACAGCAGCATATAGAGAGGGATCTGCTCCAGCTAGCACACATCCAAGAAGCAAAGTTACAGGAATATATTCTTCAGGCAGTCAAGCTTATTGAATTCACTTCATACATAACCATCACACAAGCTTCAGTTGTGTGGGGATGGGCTTCAGATTAAATGGAATTACTGCTTTCTTTCCCCCATTGGAGTCATGAAGGAGAATTTACAGGGAGGATTTGGCCACACACCCCAATAGGTTCACGTCTTGTGTATGTGAAGTTATCTCCATCCACTAAAGGCAAATGTGGTAACATGCATGGCAGAGTGAGGCAAGATTGGTAGAAGGGGAAGCCCACAGTGAGTAGCAAAAGGGAAACAAACTATCCTATCTATAAGGTTGAAAACATAACAACAGAGTCCTTAGACAACAATTTCAGTCTAAAGACTTGGGTACATGAAAATAAGTGACAAAATGGGGAAAGACCCGATAGGCTGTCAACTCCATTCCCTGTATTCAAAAATGGCTGCCTTCCACATCACTCTCATAAGAGCAGTACAGAAAGAACTGGGAGGTGATTTCCTCTTACAGTGAGGACAGAGCCATATGCAAATGTTTGCAACATCTCAAATGTCCCATTAGCACCAACTTTTAAAAGGTAAATAATTTAAAATAGTAAAACTTCTCCAAGGAGTAACAAATCTTTCTCTAGACTTGTTCCAGTTTTGGAGTTTCCTTTATTCCTACCAAACATAAATGCAATCTCTTATTCCATGAATAATGTACCTAAAGTGAAATGTGTATGTGTGGGTTTTTTTTTTGTTGTTGTTGTTGTTGTTTGGTTTTTGGTTTTTCTTGTTTTGTTTTGTTTTGTTTTTTTATCTTGATTTGACTGACTCTTGTGCCTCACTAACAACATAAGCCTAAATATATCTTGGAAGAGGACATCTTAATTGAGAAAATGCTTTCATCAGACTGTTCTGTAGGCAAGTCTATGCAGCATTTTCTTAAATATTGTTGGATGTGGAATGGCCCAGCCCACTGTGAACTGTCATTCCTTGGCAGATTGCCCTGGAATATATAAGAAATAAGGCTGAGTAAGCCATAAAAAGCAAGCCTATCCTATACTATATTGTTCATGGCCTTTGCTTCAGTTACTGCCTCCAGGTTTCTGCCCTAAATTTTTGCCCTCATTTCACTCAGAGATGGAGTATAGTGTCGAAATACAAGTGGAAGAGACCCCTTCCTTCACAAGTTGATTCTGGTCATGGTGTTTTCTCATAGCAAACACTCCCTTTGATTGGGCCCTATTTGGAGTTGTATGTTTTTTTTCTGGCTTCCACAGAAACCTGCTATGATATCAGCACTCTCCCTGTCAAAATCTACAGGAACTTAAAATGGCTTCCTCTGTGCTTCCTACAAGTCACAAAATAACCCCCTTCCTAGTATCCCTGTTGCCTTATTCTCATCTTCTAACTTCCTGGTAAACACTTCTTATACTGTATCTTCCAGTTAGATTGGCAGTGCACATCATAAACAGAACTTGAAGTAGATTATTTGCATTCCTAAAGTCATTACAGGTAAAGATGTAAAACTGCCTCTAATACTTCCCAAACTGATTCTTTTATCATGTGAAATATTTGTCGTGTGTCTGTTCTGCTACTTGTATACCTCACTAAGTAATGCATAACATTTTCATGCAAAGGTTCTTAACTCACCTGATAAGCATTATTTCACCTTGTTTTGTTGCTTTGGGAACACATTAGTGTAAATTTGGTTGTTGAAGAACACTGGGCTAGGTGTACTGGGCTTAAATGGGCACAGATTGGCGCAGCTTACTCATTTTGGACATGCAAAGTTTTAGGTAATAATATTACAGAAGAGATATAAATGTCATTGTGGAAATGGAGTCAATATATAATTTTCATGGTCAGCTTTGAAAAGTTAGGACCCTGAGATACCTCACTCAGATTAGTAGCTGAGTCTATGAGAATGTTCTTACTAAACTATCCATGATGTTGACTCTTAATAGAACTTCCAGCATCAGAACTATGTTGGGTCAATGTGAAGAAGAAAGTAATTATTTACCTCGTTGGTGCACACATTTATCAGAGAGATCTTCACTAATGGCCTACCTCTACCATCATGCTAGTAGTTTCCCAAACATACTTACCACTTGGTATTGTTTGACCATGAATCTTGTCAGCCCAGCCTGCACAGTACTTTAGTGCTTTTATGATGACCTCAAAATCCATCAAGTATGCCTGGGTGAAGAGTCTCCCAGCATTCATTGACTCCATTGTCTAAAACACAGATAGTAAAATCAAAGTCTAAATTTTCAACAATAAAAATTAGATCAAGGACATGTAGTCAATCTTTTTAGAGCTTATGTCCTAGAGACTTTTGGGAAATACAAGGACTCTTAACTCTAATGTTTCTTTGAAAGCAACTTAAGAAAGAATCAAATGTCTTTTTGTGGTCACATTACACTGGTGAGAGAGGTGATGAGATTCTGATTGTCTGACGCCCCCCCCCCCGACCCCTGCCCTCAAATCTTTCTGTCAGATTCTAAGTACCTTTGGCTAAGCAGAATCTAAGTACTGGTTATATAAGTTCACAGCTATGAAAATGATTCTTAGTATCCACTTTCTCTCAGAGTTCCAACAAGATTTTACTTGTCATCTGACTGTGTCTTTTATCAGGGAATTGCTATAGCAGAGTTTTAAACTATAAACTGCCATTTGGGTAATATTTTTACAATTATTTCAAATTCCCTTCTCTCAGAGCTCAGTGAACAACATGGAAGAGATGGCAGAAAGAGTATAATAGTCAGAGAAAATGGAAGACACTAGGAGAACAAGGTCCTCTAGATCAGCTAAGCAAGTTGCACAGGAACTCACCAGGACTGAAGCAGCAAGCACAGGGCCTGCACAGGTCTGCACCATGTCTTCTGCATATATGTTACAACTTTTAGCTTAGTACTTTTAATGGGACTTCTGACTGTGTGAATGAGAGAATTTCTGACTCTTATGCCTGTTCTTAGGGTTTCTTTCCTTCTGTTTATGTTCAACTTCAAAATGATGGTTTTAACTTTATCTTATTATATTTTATTTTTGTCATATTTGGTTGTTACCTCTCGGAAATCAGTTCTTTTCTAAAGAGAGACAGAAAGGGAGTGGATCCCTATGTGGGAATGAGAAACTGGGAGGAATAGAGGGAGAGGAAATATAATCAGGATATATTGTACAAGAAAAGCATCTATTTTACATAAGGAAAACTAAAAAATTATGATGTTCCACATGTTCTTATCTCATCAGCATCCTCTCCTTCCCTTTTTATGCAGACTTTAAAGGATGGTTTGAAATAATACAATCTACTGGGAGGTCACCTGGCAAGATGGACAGGTTTGATATTGTTCACTGTCTTATATTTATTCTCCTCTCCCCATGGCTGTCAAGCTCACAGAAGAAGTTAACACTCTTCACTCTGCAATTAAGACAAATGAAAGGAGCTAAGCTTTGGGAAATGCCAATTACTTTCAATAGAACATTTCAGTTTGTATACACTTATTACAGAGCTATGAATTCTATTTTGGCATGTTTTGAACAATGCAGAATCCTTAAAGAATAAGTGATTCCCAATAATTCCTCAATTGTTGATAATTTTGATAAAAATGAAGGTTTGAATCTTACTGTCACTTGAGATTCTAAAGCTAGTAATGTTGACTCTGAATTGTAACCTATGTGCCACTTTGTTTCCAGTTGGCTTTATTAAAATCCAAAGCTGAAGAGACAAGGAAATGGACCCTCCATCCATGATTTATACTGACTCATCTAACTATTGAAATTAGAAAATGCAGGCCCTGAGAGCATAAAGATCTATGATGAGTGTAGCAAAACTGAGTTCTGGAATCTAAGAAATTCTAGAAAAGGGCAACAACAACTTTGCTAGTCTAACTCTAAACCAAACTGACCGGCCACTTGGAGCAGTGAGTATGCTCTCCAGAGTTTCTCCACTGTCTCCCAATGGTGTTGGTGAATACTCACAGTCAGCAGCAGTCTCTTTCCATTAAGTCAGCCAGCTTATACAGTAGGCGCCCCCTTTCTGAAGCATGCATGGTGCGCCATGGGGAGCCAATCTGAAAAGCCTGACGTGCAGCCTTCACAGCTTTGTCAACATCTGCCTGGAATTCACAGCATATTCAATTCAGGATACGTAAAATACTAGATGAGCAAAAACTACATCACAATCTTGTAAACTAGGACACAGTTCCTCACAAGCAGTAGCTAGATCTTGATTAGCCCAAAGTCCGGAACATTTCACACACTCTACACCACAGATATGTTATAATGATTTTTGAGTAATATTTCAAATAAGCTCCATATCTTTATCAAATAGTTCAACTCCTAGAAGTGCTGTTCTAACAGTTGTTACTTTATTGTACTGTAATAGGACTTAGTGTTTATTTTATTTGAAATAATGTTCTACTTAATGTGCATACTTTATCTCATTTGATTCATAAAAATGCTGTGAGAAAAATCTATTATTCATTTTACAGGTGAAGAAATTAAAGCAAAAAGAGAGAGGTTATCTCAGTGTTTGTAAGCCACATGTCCAGCTCACAGCTCTATATCTGACACTTAGACCTCATGTCCATCATCTTTCATAACCTCTCAAAACAGTGCCACCACAGGGGTGACAACTGTGTAAATTTATGAGCTTGTGTTCAACACTTTATGTTTAAACCAAAACGCTATGTGTGTGATATGCCCCTACTTCCCAATTGCATATGAAGTTATCCACTCCAGTCTCTAATTAAGTAGAGAAGAGAGTCTTTTATTAATAATATATTGATTATAATCTCATTAATTGAAACAAAATGGAGTATTAGAATAAAGTCACATTCTCATTGTTTAGCTTTCTTGTTTTCAGTCATGTATCACCACTACATTTTCCCTTTAGTTTATTCCTTTAGATTTCCTAAGCCACTTCCCTTCCAAACTTTGCCATGGTTGCCACCATCCTGGGTAGATCCCTACTTAGACTTCTTCTAGGCTCTTCCAGTCAACATGCTAAAAGTATCATTGCTCCTTTCTTTACTATGTCATGCTTTTTTTTTAACTTCATCAAATCAGCTGCAAATAGCAGGTATGCAAGGACTAGTCCACAGATTTTTATCTACAGGGCTCTCAAATTCATGGAACCCTACAAATCAAGATGATCAAAAGAACCATGGGTTACATCTTGTTGCAATGCACCTTGAGAATGAGAACACTGTTGTTTTTAAATCACATGTTTTAACCTAGTGTGACACAGATCTGTATTAATCACTCTCCTCAGTGTTCTGTCGTTGGCCTTTGCTTAATAAGAGCTCTCTTGAGCCCTCTTGTCTCTCCAAAGGATGGATAGAAATGACTTTGAGACATCATGTAACCATGTATGTAAAAAACAAAAACCAGCAATGACAAAGTCTACCTACAAAAAAACTGTTATAAGTAAATTTGTTCTGGCAGTTTTGTCATTTGAGTCAAGGCACTCCTTTTCTCAAACCAAATGTTCAATCATGCAGGACCAGGAATAGACTAAAGACAGTGAATTTTCAATTAAAAATAAAAAGGATTCTGAGTTTTTTCATTTTAGTTTTGAGGCAGCCAAATGCCCATTTACTGTAGAGCTTTCTATCAATTGGCTAGTGATAGGACAGTGAGGTCAAGAGTTTGTTCTGAAATATTCATTAGATGAGAGAGAACAAATATAACCAAATATAACCAAACATCACACTATTTTATTATAAACACAGGCCTTGTGCTATATTCAGCAGCAATATACTAAAATTGGAATAATACAGAGAAGATTAGCATGGCCCCTGCACAAGGATGAGATGCAAATTTTTGAAGCATGTCATATTTTTAGAAACCCAAGGGAAAAAAATAAACAGGTAAAGGACTGAAAGACTGGAAATGGAAATAGATGCAATAAAGAAAACACAGAGGGAATTCTGGGAATGGAAAATCTAGGTAAATACAGGGCTCTCTTAGTATCCCACAAGAACTGTTCCCCAAATCAGTGAAAGATAATCTAAACTCATGAATGTTAAATATATGTAGTATTACCCCCCCCAGACATCATTTCAGTAACTAGACTTCTGATACTGAGTACAAATGCTAGGTAAGTAGTGGAAAACTACACTGTTTCGATAATAATGGCCCAAACTCTCTGCCAACTTGGTGTTCACACAGTCTCATCACATCACCTATGTCAGCAACTACATGTTTCAGAGCCCAGGGTTGAATTCACCAATATAGAATCTGAGGGTACAGATGGTCCACTCTATTCTAAACTAAAGTACATTGTGCCACAACTTGTTTGAGATTCATTATTCTTATCTTTAAACTCACAGCTGTCTCGCATTTTCTATGTGGCAGATGTGCCAAATGCTCACAAGATGAGGTTAACTAGAAGACAAGACAACCCAATGTAAAATGATGACATCATCCCAGTGCATTCTAGTATATTCTTTCAGCTTTTCTACCCTCTACTGCATAGTTCTTTACTGTTGTCTGTTGTAAACAGCCTCTCATTCATTCTTCCACTTCCCATGGTCTCTTTAATGCTACCATGTTAACATTCATGCATGTTATCTTATCACATTTGTTAAGTGTCTCCAATTTCTGGCTTCACCCACAATCCTAAGAGCAAAGACCAAAGCTCTCTGGTTTTCAAGGGCCAACATTTTCTGTAAAGACTTCACTTGTACAAACTTAATGTTCATATTTCTCCTACTCCAGCTGACTAGCCCTTCTCACTTTTGCTACTGAAATTCTCTTTGCATAGAAAATGTCCTACCAAAAATCCCATTAGCTTCCAAAATCTTACACATTTTCAAGGCCTATTTTAACATGAGTCTACCACAATGGTCACCAGACACCCAGTTCAGTGGCAGATAATAGTCAAGAGCCAGTTAAGCTTTAAGAAGGGAAACATGTTCTTTATCCCCACAAGTAACTATTAAATATCATGGATCCTGTTTTAGTCATAACAAAGAACTTACCTTGTGTTAGTGAAACACAGCAGAATTAGATATAACACTTCATGTTATATCCAACTTCCACATTCAATTTTCTTGACAGTGAAGTTGAATAACACTGCTCTGTTATACAGTCACAGCTGTTGAGTTTTTCAGCCTGTGCATAACCCTGTGAGACTCCATTTTATGAGAAGTTTTTGACTCCATTTTGAGGGAAAATGGTTGCTAGCCCCAGGTAGACCCAGGAACTCCACCAAATCCCACCTACCTTGCACAGTCAGACTAATAACTTACTCCTGGAGATAGAAATGGAACCATACTATAGGTTTACTGAGGAGAAATGAAAGTGTGTGGACAAGTGGGAATATAAATATCAAATCAAAGAAAAGGGAGAAAGAACTTATCAGACACCCAGGAAAGGGTATAGCTCCCTTGCCTAGTCCCATAAAGTGATGGACACCTAAGACTGCAATGCCATGGCCTCTGAACAAGCTATTGTCTGATACCTGATATGTGTGCCAGGTACCAAGGACTCCTTGACTCAGCTGAGTCCTTGCTATTAATGCCACCTACTCAACAGCCTGCCTGTACATATGTGCACTTTTTGTTAACTAACATGTACAGATTCATAGTCTTCTTTTTGAATGAAATTTTAATCATCAAGGAGAAAGCATGATTAGCTGACAGGTACCCTAACTATGTTACTCTATTGAAACTCTATGCCCTATATTAAATACTAGTGCTAATCCTTAAAAATAAAAAAGACAAGTTATTTAATAGTTCATACTTCACTATGTTACAGTAGCTTAAGACCATGGATATATTGGACTCCACCTCCCTACTCTAGATTCCCAGGTAACATTAGAAATGCTAACATTGGAGCTATAGCCCATGTTTGTTTATTTATTTAGTTAGTTGTTTCTTATTCTCTTTATGTTTTTTTAAGTTCTTGAGTATTATGGATATTTATTCTCTACCAGATTTATATGTGGCAAATTTTCTTAGGCCAAGGACAACAAAACATTTACCCAACTTCCTGAGAAATCATATTTTCATGTCTTTCATTGAACTTGCAGTGGACTTTGAGTTCAGAATGGTGAGAAGCAAAGACTCCTGATAAAAATTTTAAGTTACCTTGTCCCCTTCTTCCACATGGCAGATGACTTCTCAGTTGCAGGATTAATGATGGGAAATATCTTGCCACTCACTGAGTCATGCCATTCATTGTTTGTGGAGATCTGTGGTAATGAAGCAAAGACAGATAAAAAGTATTTAAATATGCAGTAAGGTAGAGGGTTTGATAAACTAGTGTTGATGTTTTAAATGTTGCCTAAATATTATGTGCCTTTCCATGTCTAAAAATTGTTCATAAGGGCCATGCGGTGGTGGTGCACGCCTTTAATTCCAGCATTCAGAAGGCAGAGGCAGGTGGATCTCTGTAAGTTAGAGGCCATACTGGTCTACAAGGTCTAGTTCTAGGACAGATAAATCCTGTCTCAAACAACAACAACAAAAAAAAAAACATAACAACAACAAAATGTTCATGTGTGTGTGTCATTCAACACCTAAAGAAACATAGATGTTGGGCAATTAGAAATTCAGGTGTGTGTCACTAAGACATAGTAACTAGGAGAGGCACCCTTAGAGCATTGGAAAAAATCTAAAATTCAATATTTGCACTCTGAACTTGCTTTTCATTACATGCATTTGACTCCATTTTGTTTTGTGTGCACAAAAACGTACTCTGAAGGTTAAGATTACATAACTCTCTGGCTATAGCTATTATTATTCTTTCTCTTTATGTTACTAATCTTCTTAGGTGTTCCCTTTCTTGAGCACCAAGCATCTCCTGGTGAAGAATAGAACCTCTGACCTGGGTGGAGATGTAAGATTACAATTGGGCTGATTCAATCTCTTTGGAAAAGGACCATGCTGAGGAAGCTGAGCTCACCTTAAGCCAAACTGAAGAGATTAGTGCGTGTAATAAATAGTCCTTTAAAGAGATACTGTACTTTTCCTTCCCCAAAACCACACCCCTAATGCAGAAGTTTGAACCACAGCATTGTAGGGTGATAAGTCTGATGATTTTTCTGAATTATTCAGAAAAGAATAACTTTCCCTTTTCCTCTTTCTATTCTCCTCTGAGAAGGCTTTTATTTACAGTTTGTCATTTCTCCCATCACTTTGAACATCCTAGTTCCTTCCCTAGAAACTTCTCTGACTTCCATGTGGCTCTTTACTGTCCACTCCCATGCCAGTTTGAGTGACAAGAATGTTCCCCTCCTCTTCCCAAACTCCTCCTCTAGGCAGCTGCTGAGCTTTTACATCTGGCTTGCCTTTGGGTTTTTCTTGTAGATTGTAAGAATAGTCTTCCAAATTCCAATTGTTTCTATCCATAAATTATTCCACTAATAAGACTGAGAGCCCCAAGAGATGACCCTGAGTTTCCTTAGTATCAATACCATATACCTCTTGCAATAATATAGAAGAAAATTAAAACAGTAAGGAAAATAATGCAGAAACTGAGACACTGATTAGACAAAGCGATTTGACAAATACTTCTAAGCCCTACCTTTCATGCATTGCAACCCAAGTTAACAGCCATTGTTTGAACCCCTGTAGAAAGTGTGAATCTAATACAATTCTTCAGTGTCACACAGTAAAAGGACCGTGTGTTGGCATAGAGAAAGCTCCCCATTGAGATTTAATTGCATACATAACTAGCATCCTCCCAAGTGTGAAAATGCTGTAACCAGCAAATCAAATGGCATAATGCTTACTGAGTAGACTAGACTTATGTAGAAAATACATAGAAAAAAATCAACATTGACTAAGTGGCATTGCTTGTTTTTACGTATATGAACAACAAATGAATTTATTTTGACTCTTAAATACTTAGGCCTATCATTCTCCCTCTAATGTCCTTATACAATGTGTTTGCAGTGAAGAAGTTTCAATCTGGAAGCATCTGTCTGTGTTAAGGGATTACTGGTCCTGTCCTTGTACATGGGACTTGAAAGAATACCTCATTTTTCTAGTACTTTCACCTTGTTTACTAAGTGTTAAATGAAACAAATCAGAGGAAAGAAAGATCATTTTAAAACTCACTTGAGGTATACACACACACACACACACACACACACACACACACACACACACAAAGTCGTAGCAAAATTCATAAATGATAAGGAAAGGGGGAGGGACACCCTGCCAACCAAAATACCTTGCCAAACTCTTCTTAGTGATTAAAATGTAACTACATAAGCAGTGTGGACAAGCCCCATATTCTTGGGAATGCCTGATCTATAAGCATCCCCACACACCCCACCCTCATCCTCCCACCTTACTCCCCAACAACCATCCTCAGAAAACCCAGGGGCCACAGTCCCCACCTGCACTGATTGGAGGAAGAGATGGGTAAACAGCAGTGTAAGAATATGTTCAACAACATAACGAGAAATATGGCACCATTCATAAACTAACGGCTCTGCAACAGCAAGACCTGAACATCTCAACACAGATGAAACAGAAGAAAATGCCCTTTAAAAAATAACTTTTACAAAGATGATAGAGCCCATTAAAGAGGAAAAGAAAATTTCCCTTAAAGATATGGAGTGAAAGACAAACAAAAATAAATTGAAAGAAATCAATAAATCCTTTAAAGATAGTCAAGAAAAAAAAAAAGGTAAAGTTAAAAGTTCAAGACTTGAAAATGGAATAGCCGATGTGTACATTGTGACAGGAATTTCTTCCAAATGAGAAAATGTGTGAGGGGGCACAGTCTACGGTGTGCTGTTGGAGAGTGTGGGCCCATCATAGTTGGCATATTCTTCTTTATCAACATCTAAATTGAAAGCATTTTCTCTCTAGCAAACATGGGTGAAATCATGCCTCAGGGAATGGCCACGGCCAAGGCTCATTCCTCTCTGCAGACATGGTCCTAAGCAAAGGGACCAAAAGCCAGGCAGCACCCTCACTTGAGATGCTTGGGAGAATGAACAGACCCCAGTGATTAACAATCACCTATGTTTGCTCACAAGGAGAAATAAATATGTGAGCAAGTGTATTGCTCTCTTCTCATTACCTTGAACCCACTCTGATTTCATTGTTTAGTTCGGAAGTAGCATGGTTCTCTAGAGAGTTGAACAGTTTATCTCTCACGTGGTTTACCATATCATACAGTAACATGGCTAATTTTAAGTGACTTTCCTAATAACTTGGTTGGGTGTGCGTGTAATATGTTTTTCTTAATTTTGGAATCCTAAAATCTATGACAGAAGTAGGTATGGAACCATTCAGTAGGCAACGTTACGAGAGTTCCTGACGACTAGCCCAGCCTAACCATGTGCTCTCTCTAGATGCAGATTTAGAAACCTGAGTCAGGCTCTTGCTCTTGTGACTAAGTATTATTTAGCAGCCAGCAATGGCGTGTTTTCTCCAACAACAGCAAACTTGCCTGGAGAAAAAAAGCAAGTACCATTTCTTTCTGGATATAAGAAAACTAGCTCAAGTCCATTTGGGGATTTTTGGGGTTTGACGGCAGCCTCCATTCAACATCCAAGGTTAAGTGCTCCAACCTTAACACCAGTAAACATATGGTCTTGTTATCCTGCTTTAATGTGCTATTTTGAGAGAGAGAGAGAGAGAGAGAGAGAGAGAGAGAGAGAGAGAGAGAGAGAGAGAGAGAGAGAGAGAGAGAGAGAGAGAGAGAGAGAGAGAGCTTACTTGCCTGACTCCTTCCAGTAAGTTCCTCTGTTTGTCCGACTTACCCTAAGTGCTCACTGCAGGGGTTAACAGACCTGATGCTCACTCTGCTTCATTGCACTCTGGCACAAGAACCTTTCGTACAGAATAAAATTCTTTTCCCTTGGACACATTTCAAGATAAAAACGAGAAGTTGTCTGGTACGGTTTAGAATTCTCCGCTGAATCAGCATTTGCAAGCATTTTATTTTACGTTTGCAGAAAGCTGCTGCACAAGCCACATGGACGTAGGCCTTAATCAGACCTCCAGGGAAAGCCCTGCTTGCAAGTATCTTACCTTGGTATACTGAATCTCCAAGTGGGGCAGGGACTTCAGGATGTGCAGGGGAAGACATTGCTGGTTTGGCTCCTGGAACACAGGTGACAGGCTCAGCAATTTGGTTCTCATGGAGTCCTTGTTCCTTTTTATCTGCATGCACCATGCATATTGGTCATTTGCATATTGAGATATGACTGGATGGGCAGACTCAGGGCAGAGCAGATAGGACACTACTTACTGTCTTGTAACACCTAGGGCTGGGAGTCTTTGCTTTAAATGTAAATCCTTAAGGAACCTTAAGGAACCCTCAGCACCTCAGCCCTGAAGTTCCATCTGGAGACTGCTCACTATTTACAGATGAATTAGTTTACAAAGCCAAACATGTGCTAAGACAGCATTTGCAACTAACTGCTCTGAACACTTAAAGTCAGTTATAATCTTCTAGGTTTTCCATGACTTTTTATGTTACTATGAAACTTTCGCTTCTCTGACAGACTGGGAATCAGGAAATTTGTGAAAAGAAAATTCTCTTGTTGAGCTAAGGGGAGAAGGCCATGAAATTTCAGGTCAAAGCTGCCAGAATCTACACCTTTGTTCCTGGTCAAAGTACTGCTCAGGAGATAGGCACTCTCTCTAGACTGTTTTTGGCCACATTTAAAAATTCAGCTCATTGAGTCTACTTCCAGTCTGGGTAGCAGTTTCAGTGTCAAATTGGAGCCGAAGATTACCTTTGTCTTTTCAGTGGGAACAAAAACTTGTGCAGGCCTTTTCTGTCAGAGTTCGCCATAACTCACAGACCCTCAAAGAACATCACATTCTTCGAAGGTGAAAATTCTTTGAAAGTGAAAGTAATGCCAAATTTTGGGACGGTCTGCACTTGTAAAGAATTACTTGTGAAAAATTACAGTTCTCAATCTGTGGGGGTCAAATATTATATATCTTGTATATCAGATATCTTCTTTTCAATTACTAACAGTAGAAAAATTACAGTTATGAAATAGCAACAAAATAATTTTGTAGTTGGGGGTCACCACAACATGAGGAACTATATTAAAGGGTCACAGCATTAGGAAGTTGAAAAACAACTCTGTTCCAATACAGTCTAGGCAGTGTACAAAGGAAGAATGGAAATAGTACTTCCTAAGAGTTTAAATTCTGAATATTTTGACAATTTTTAACTGTAGAATTTTCATGCTGAATACATGCTTCTCTGTGTTGATACTCCAGCACAAGTTAGGACAGTATCGAAAGCTTTACGGTCCGGCTTCAAAAGATTTTGTTCAGGGTTCAAAAAGAGATGTTATAGTAAGTGTAGGATCTGTCTGAGGCCCACAGAAGAGAATCTCCTCACAGCACATTAGTTCTATTCCTGTGTTCTTTATCGTTCTCTCTTTACAGTTCTCTGCACTAATTCTTTTGTCCTAATTGTCTTTATTTTCTGAGCTCTCTGATCTAATTCTCTGTTTCATTCATTCATTCATTATTCTTCTGCTGCTGCTGTTTCTGCTTCTTGATTTTCCTCCTTACTTATTTTTCCTATATTTTTATCCATTTACATTTCCACTAACTTCTACCAGCTTCTCCCTTCAGCTACTACCTCCTTCATCTTGTCTTTCCTCCTCTCTCCAGCCATGGCCCTGTGCAAGGCTAGAGTTTTTCAGGGTCATAGAATCAGACAAAAATTTCACAAAGCGGTAACTAACTATCAGCCTTTCACTGTCAGCCTTTCTCCATGGAAAGGTTAAAACTACAAGAACTACAAGAACTTTGTCAAGGGAAAAGGGAGGGAGGAGAGAGAGGAGAGAGAGAGAGAGAGAGAGAGAGAGAGAGAGAGAGAGAGAGAGAGAGAGAGAGAGAGATTAAGGAAACCTAAGAAGAGAATATGTATACTTTTGCTATTTTCTTAAATGTGACTACCAAATAGACCGTGGGGAAGAAAAGTACAAAGAATTAAAAATTTGCTTTAAGGTTAATACAAAGTTACCTTGGGGCAGCATGTTCCTATCTGCTGGCAGGGGGAATCCAGGACACTCTTGTTCCCTATCTCTTTGAGAGCTACAATTCAACAACTTCAGACATGACGTAATTCTTGTCCTTGGCCATCACAGCAGAAGTCTTTTTTGCCTGGACTCTAACACTGGCCAACTGTCTGTCAAGGAAGATAATTGCAGGAGGGTAGACGTCTAAGTTTATACAAAGACCTGATTGAGACAGTGAAGGTATTGATTGTGATTACTTTCTTGCCAGTGCTGGGGGGATGTCAACCACTATACCAATACATAGAAGAAATTGTGCCCAGTAATTGATTAATACACTGCTGGAGTTTTGGGGATGAAACTCGTCATAGAAAGGGAGTGCTATGGCTTCTTACAGTTAGGACAGTGACTTTTCATAAAGCAAATACTCCTACCACCCTGCATGTGGCCCTTCTTCATCAGAATGTGTGGTCCTGGTGGGTAAGCTTCTTAATTTGTCAGATGAGCTCTCACTGCATAATTCTGTGGTCCATAGCAGGGAAGGAACATGATAACAACACTCTTTGGATGATTATGTTATTAAGAAGGAATAATGACAACTTCTTTGTAGTACACTTGTCAATTCCCCTGCATGGGGACTTAGCTAGGGGCAGTAACAGGGATTTGGGAAACATCTTTTTTCTTTCCACCCTAACCCAGGCTTCTCATTTTGTGAACATGAACACAGCTTGTGATCATAGACCTCACAGGATACCAATGAAATCTCACTTGAGGCAAAGCTTCCCCAATCTGTTATTTCTTCTTTCTAGCTCTACCTTGACATCCATAAGATGATCCCCACATAGGCTCAAAACAGCTTGAGGTCTTTGAGTGAGTAGTTACACACAGGAAAATTATGTTCAAGCTTTTATTTATATGAGCAGGGAAACAGGTAGAAAACATTTTCATCTTTCTGGGACATATCAGTTCTGTTGTAACTTGGTCTACACTGATCAGAAGGTACAATAGAGAGCTGAGGAATGGATGAGTGAGTATGTTTTTAAAAATAATTGTATTTTGGGGGAAAATACAATTTAAAAAATGGATTTGGGGTCAGGTCTAGTGCACAGAACATTTTTCTAGATTATGATACCATACCTTTTAGATGTATTTCAGTATCCAACACTTCTCATTTGGATCACTTGAATTGGGATAGAATTTCTGTTGGTCCAATTTCCTTCTTTCTTCTTTCCTTTCTTTCTTTCTTTTTTTCTTTCTCTCCTTCTCCCTCTCCCTCCCTCCCTCCCTCCCTCTCTCCCTCTCTCTCTCCCTCTCCCTCTCTCCCTCTCCCTCTCCCTCTCCCTCTCCCCCCTTCTCTCTCTCTCTCTCTCTCTCTCTCTCTCTCTCTCTCTCTCTCTCTCTCTCCTCCCTCCCCCTCTCTCTTTCTCTGTCTGTTTCTCCATGTCTCTGTCTCTGTCTTCCCACCTTTCATTTTGGAAATTTGTTTTCTCTTTAACTAATGCCCTTTAAGTTAAATACGATTGTTCAACAGCAATTATATAACATGCAGACTAATGCTCTTGCCAATGCCCAGACATTGGATGCATTTTGCAGAGTCACAGTTGTTTGTGGGTTCAAAACTTGTTATTTGATGTCTACAAGGTGATAACACAGGCTATGAAACATTCTTGGCATTCTGTTTTACTCTCTCAGTGGGTGTATCATTCGCTGTCTTTCACTAGGTAAATGTGCAATAATATATGCCTAAAACCAAGAATCATTGCATGTAGTAAAGGAAACTTGGAGACTTTGGAGGCAGTTACTATGCCTGCCCTTTAACTTTCAGTAAGTATTTACTAAGCATTATGTATGCATTTCTAAACTTCCACTTCCTTTGCCAGGATTTTTTTTTCTGTTCAATACTGAGCTATGACAGGTTTTTCCAAAGTTATACAAAATTTTATTTTTAAGGATGGTTACAAAAGCCAAAGACTTTTTCTTTCATTCTTCCCCTTAAAGAGGAAAACTAAAGCTTTGGTAAAATGATAACTTGGTAGGGCCTCCTCAAGATTAAATTCAGAGCTTTCATTTGATGGCAGAGCTGGTAATCTATTTAACATGAAGTCCTGGGGAAAATATTTAATTATTTCCTTCTCAATGATAAGCTAAATTTCATACACACACACACATACACACACACACACACACACACACACACACAGATAGAGAGAGAGAGAGAGAGAGAGAGAGAGAAATATAGTTATAGTTAAGTGATAACTCATGTCAAAGCTGACACTTATACCAAGAAATATACAAACCATGACCTCTGCCATCACTGAACCCAGCTTAGCAGGCAAAATGTCAGTACAGAGCTCCATTCAAGAAGTGGTTCCTGACAAGATAAAAGCTCTTACTTATATGGGGATTTGAACTTTCTACTGATATGAATAACAGAAATTAAGGCAAGATTAGATAATAAAGCATTACTGAATTGTGAAATGAACTTTTCTGCAATGGGCCAAATGATGGCTTCCTCTCAAAGTGTATGTGCTGAAATCATAACCCTCAATATGATGGTGTGAAAAATGGGGTCTGTGAGATGAAAATGGTTGATGAAGGGGAAGCCCTAGTGAGTGAGTTTAGTGTAGTGACTTTATAAGAAAGATCCCACTCCCAGCCTCATTGTTTTGAATTTTCCCTTCCCTCTTTTTTTTTCTGGTAGCATAGATTGAACTCAGAGCCTCAGACATAGTAGGCAAGCATTCTAACATCTAGCTTATGTCACCAGCTTCGTCTTCAATGTGAAGAAGATCCAAGAGGTCAGGAGTCTGCTGCCAAAAGGTAGGTTCCTACATAACATGATCATACTAGCACTCTGATGTTTGACTTTTAGCCTCCAGACCTCTTCTTCAAAAGATATCCACTAAGTACCTCTTTTTTAAAAATGACTACATTACCTTCTTTTCATGTTGTCTGATTTCAGGATCCTGGATGGTTCATGGAGCTCAGAATCATGTTCTGATTCATGCCACACCCCTCAAAATACTGCTTCTTTCATCATGGTTGAGTTAGCCCCAATATGAATATTTCTTCACACTTCTTTATGACACAGTTTATCTGATATCACATCATTCTTATGCCTGTACAGGGTTTAGCCCTTGGTTGTACTTTGTTGTCTACTGAATGCTAAAAACTACTCATGGAATTAAATGTGTGCATATATGCACTAATTGCTGTTCACCTACTAGTCTTCTCTATTTAGGCAAACTTTTTTCTCTTTTGGGGGGGTTCTCACATATTTTATTATTATCCTTCTGTTTGTTACGAATATACCATAGGTATCACAGGCATCTAACACAATTGGGCCTCTCACTAGATAGTAAGGTCTCTAAAATAAACTCTGAATTAAAACCTTTATAATTATTTGAGGTTTAAAATGTTTTGCTAAATCTTATAGGCGAAAGCCATCTCCCAGAACTTGTCTGGTATGGGGTTTGAAATTACCTTGTCAACACAATACTCAGCGTTGTATATATACTTTCCACTTTGTTTCCTAAGAGAGAAAGTTAAACCACTAACTAGTCAGTCTGCTGTGGGTACTTTAATATATTCTGTAGCTGCCCCATGTTTTTGACATTTATGTTGTGCATAGATTACCCTGAAACATGTTCAGCACTTTCCTAGAAGTGATTCTCCTTCTCCACTTTTGTGCTCATAACTTAAATCACATTAGTTCAGTCACTGAGTGAATTAGTAAGTATACATGGACTCCGGCTTGGTGCTGAGCCCCAATGAACAGAGTGTTGAATCTTACCTGAGATTTAAAGGATGGATGGTGGTCTTTCCCCTCCTTTATGATTTTCTAAATGCTTTAATAGTTAATTTTACAGAATTTAACTATTATAGGTAGTGCCATTTGTAGGATGTTTAAAAACAACAAGAGTACAACTCAGCAAATTGCTATAATTGGAAAAGGAAAATAGCCACCACTTTGACATAGAGCCCCATCAGAGCTTACAAGCCCTTTCCTATTCCCTCAAATTATTTCTACCTCCAATACATCCAATTATTTAATACATGATTATTTGAACTCATAATGAATGAAATACACATCTGAATATTTTTACCAGGGAATGCAGGGTACAGGCAACGTTGTTAGTTAGTCTTATCATAGAAATGTCTTTTCATGGACAATCCTGTCCTTATATTCACAGATGGATGAAGAGTTACACTGTGTCAAACAGAACTGTAGCTTACACAGTGCATGTTTATATCAAGTGATACTTCCCCGCTTAAGCATCTCACATTCACAAATTCAGAGCACTGGCCCTTGTCCTCTAGCATTTTCCAGAGGACAATAATATCACTGAAAAACTGGATGAGAGGGTTAGCACACACAGATCTGTGGTCTCATTTTAGAATTTCACTTTGTGAAAACAATCAAATACATTTAAGCTAGCAACACATATCACAATAAATGATAACTATCTATCTCTCTATTTATTTATTTATATACTCATGTATTCCCATGTTCTCTTGGTTGAGCAAAGTGTCCTGGGTTCATATGTCCCCTCCCCACTTGAATATCTGTTTAAGTGTGCTGGTTAAAAAAGTGCAAATTAAGTGAAAACTCGAGAGATTTAGTATCATTTTTTAAATTTAATAATTACTGAGTGGTTCAATAATTCATACATTTTTTTAAATAAAAGAACAATACTTCAAAGGATATGGAAAAATTTTTTGAAGTTTGTTTATTAATTAGAAGATTATACATGCATGTGTGCATAGAGAAGCCTATTTTATCTGCTGCAAAAGACAGAAACCCTTCCAAAGATAGCCAAGCAGGGGTATGTGGGTGCTCAGGTCAGATCCATACCACTGAAGATAGATGTATAATGTTTGTCAGTTTGGTTAGACCTAAGACCAAGAAACTTGCTCCTTGGTGAGTCTACCAGAATGTTTCCTGGAAGAATTAACTGAGGATGAAGACTCTTTCCTGGAGTGGAAAACACCTTTGGTATTGGACCAGATACAATGAGGCCTGGAAGGAAAGACTCTAATGCCACTTGCCCCTGCCAATCTTCACTTTTTGCTGAAAAGTACATCCAATCTGTCCAATAGATGCCAGTGCTTCTGCTATTCTCAGATGACACCAGGTCCAAGGTTCTATTGCTTTGCAATATGGACAGAAAGCCATCAGCTCTGTCATAATCCTCTACGACTTTAACACCAGATTGGGATGGCTAAGGCATTGAAACTCATGGACTGAATTATTGGGTTACCCAGAAGATCTAGTAAAGCCAGTCAAGTAAATCTAATGAATCTGCTTGCAATATCTATTCATTTTATCTACCTCATTTTTCTGGGGAACCCCATCTAATACAACAGGGTTTCAGAATATTTGCATGATAAAGAAGTAGGGTTATTTAAGACATATGAAAAGACACTAGATAAGAATTAGTCAGTTGTCTGTGAATGCATAATTAAACTTATAGATATTTATTGAATGCCTATTTAGAAAATGACTAATACATCTGAAGGTAGAGCCTTCTGACAACAAAAGTTGAGTTCTACTAGGCAATACTTAGACAGACGCTGCCTTCAAACCCCTGCAAAGGTAACTTAGGTAACAGTTATTATTAAAATCATATATTAGAAGTAATCTCTACAGCAAAGCCAGTGAAATATAACTAACTTACAACTCAAATGCATGATTTGCAATAAGAGAGGATTTCAAACTCAACCCAAAGAAAGTGTTTAAGTCAATTAAACCTGGTAATTTATTTAGTTTTCACCTCTAGTTCAAATAGCAGAAATGACTCTTCTGGTTTAAGTGTGAGCTCTAACAATTTACCCACCTCCCCCAAATGCCATACTTCCTAATTCTTCCCACTAACTGGGAGCCAAATTCAGATACATGAGCCTAGGGACTCATCTCATTTAAACTGCATAGTCCCACATGCAATTGCAAACATTCTGATATGAGGAAGGCAGAAATTTAACTATATCAAAGAAAGGCAAAGTGACCAATGAAAGGAAATGCTGTGCTACTGTCTTGATGCTGGTCAAAGTGTCCAGAGCAAAGGAGTGAAAGGAACACAAGCAAAAAGATGTAATATAGAAGATGTAAAGACATGATTTCTTCCCTAGAACCTCTGGAGGGAACAGAATTTGTTTAGGACCTCCATCCATTGAATTTTATTAGATATGTCAAAGTTCCAAAATCTTAAACTCTATATTTGCCCTGACCCGCAGGGCAGTCAACAAGGAACCAGGGACACCTAGAAGGGAATTGGGGACAAGAGGTACAAAGAACGGACAGAAAGACAGTATTCTGATCAAGCTGACAAATTTTATTTTTAGGGGGAGGCTTATATAGGACCATAGGCAGGATGTAAGCAGGATTTGCAAGTAGGCATGGTGAAACAGTCAGTAAAATAAATGTCCTGAATTGTTTAGCTAATTTGTAACTGGCTGTAAAACTTTAGCAGGATGATAGCTGTGAACTGGCTAGCTATTCTTTAATGGGCTGTAAAACTGCAGCAGGAGAAACATCCTAAGCTATTCTTTAACAGCAAGCCTGGGTCTCAGAATGCTCTGCTGAACATTCTGCTTATTTCTTAAGAGGCAGTAATTTTCTATCTCAGATACCTGAGGTCGTGAGGATGGTGATGGTCCCCAACATATTGTCATACCAGCACTTTCCAAAGTACAGACTATGCAGTGTGATGATGGGAGATGTCATAGGCTCCCTAAAACATGTACCTACAAGTTCATGGAAGCATTTCCAAAATGGAGATGATTGTTATTTGGGTGCAAACTGAATCCATGTTACTAAGCCACAGTCACCTTTCACTCAAGAATAACCTGTTTCTTATTTCCTTTGAAATTAGAGGCATTTGGGAATGACAGATTTGTTGACTCTTGACCATAAGAGTTGTCTGGTCCCAGTTACAAGAATAAGCCAATTATGCACACCTAAGCAAATTGTCTTCTCAGGTGACATTGTGTTGATAATTTGTTTCTGGGGTCGTCTTTGATTGGTAGAGAGACGATTAGTTCATCTTGATCTTATTGGATATCATTTCACTTTTCACACAGTGTTCATTTTGAACTTAATAATCCAATAAAGTATTTAACAAATCATTGAATCAGCTTAATGGATTATGAACAGCATTTTGAAAAATAAAATACAATAGAATAGAACACTTAGCCATGCATTACATGCACTGTAGGTCAATATAATTTCATGATTTTTTTCAAGTATACTTTATGGTCAAATGATATGTAGCATGTGTCATTAAAAGTATATGTTTTGTTAAATATTACATGAAATATATCACCTTATGCATTATTCTAATAAGTATTTGGTGGAAACAAAGTTGCTAGAAGTCATAACCTTTGGAATTTAGATATCAGGTTGGTTAACATCCCAGAGTAGAGTTTTAAGAAAAATCACATGACCCATTGAATGGAGCAAACTCTAGGAAGGGGTATCAGAGATCCATGATCAGCATGGTGCTCTGAAATGTCTG
Organism: Cricetiscus sungorus; assembly: GCA_030556225.1. Lineage (NCBI taxonomy): Eukaryota > Metazoa > Chordata > Mammalia > Rodentia > Cricetidae > Cricetiscus > Cricetiscus sungorus. The sequence continues at coordinate 118,865,413 of JANBXA010000007.1, forward strand.
CAAGTTTTTCAGTTATGGCAACAGGTCCATAAAGACCTGTTAAGTCTACAAATCTCACAATGAAACATTTGATGGAGAGAGTTTTGTCAGTTTTGTGTTCTTGGAGAGTCAATCCTAGCTTCTTTCCGGTCTTTTCTCTAACTAGACCATAGTGATGCAGCAGGCCATCAATATTCACAGATTTATTTCCCATGTTTCTCTATAATCTCATGTCTGAACCTGTTGTGAACCAACCCAGGCTGTTTACCTTTTAGAAGAATTATTAATCATCCTTGATTCAGATACTACCTATTGATCAGAAATTAAATGAATGAATAACTTTAGTTAATATTTCCCAGTAATCATCAAACAATAATGCCAGAAAGGTTATATTAAAATAAGTATACTGACCAGGAAGAACAAAAGTATATCGGATAAATGGTCACATGCTCCAATGAAAATTTACCTAGTTATCAACACTGTTAAACACAGGAGGGATGCAAAAGCACAGGGCATTCTGTAGAGCTCAATGGCTGCAATAAGTGACTAGAATACAGGTGATTTTCCCAAGTATCTGATAGTATCTAACTTTGTAAATATGATTTCTTTCTCAGAAAGTTCATTACAATATAAAGTTGCTACTGGTGTTCATGTGACATTTTTATCCTGAAATTTGACTAAATTTGTTTTTCATTGTGTGTATGTGGAAGTGTGAAGTCTTTTGCTTCATAATCTACAGAATTGTGTTGGTCACAAATGGGGATGATTTAACTTCCACTTATTAAAATTCAAAACCCATAATTTATTTTGCTTGTCTGGTCTCTGAATAAGACTTCTAATATGACACAGAATGAGAGTATTGGATGTGAACATCCCAGCTTGTGTCTTTCTCTAAATAACAAGATTCACATTTGCCATTCCTTATGATGTTAGCTATGAGAGAGTCTGATGTGTTGAATAGTTTCTTATGCTCACTTTTCTGAGGTGTTTGATCATTCAAGGATGCTAACTTTTATCAAATACCTTTTCTGAATCTTAAGAAAGATTTTTGTCCTTTGAATAACAATATTTTGTATTTACTGTTTGTGTATGTTGCTACATCACTGCAAGTGATGTGTTTCCAACTATTAGTAGCTCAGAATTCTAGCTCAAGTAGGTAATATTCCGATTCAAGTCAGCAGCTAGGGTTCTGGGACACGCCTTACAAAGGAAGAAAATATGAAGCGGAGTGAAAGAGGAGGGAAATTGTTTATTGTTGTATACTTGCAGTTGTAAACAGTTTGAGCTGATGTGCCTGTCTTTTCAGATATCCAATGAATGAATTTCTCTGGACTTCATTCACTCAAAATGGTTTTTCAAATATGCATTTGCTATGGTCAGAATTCAATTATACATCTAGAAAGACCACATTAAGCACTAAGTTTCTCCACCTTAAAATCTTAAGCTATTGTACATAATGTGGCAATTAGTCTTGATTGTCAACTGGAGAAAATTTGAAACTAACATGCAAACAAATCTTTGGGCATGCCTGTGTGTAAATTCCTATATTATACTAATTAAGGTGAGAAAACCACCCTAAATGTAGGTGTCAATGTTCCATGAACTGGGTACCCAGAGTTGGGGGTGGAGATAAAGGAGGTAGAGGCAAAGAAGCAGCATTCATCACTCTCTGCTTCCTGAATGTGAAGGAAACTGGAGTCAAAATAAGCCCATCTTCCTCCAGGTGCTTCTGTCAGGGGTTTTGTCACAGCGTGAGAAAGCTAAGTAATACTGAAGTAAATGATGAAATAACTACTAGGATACTCTGTTTAGTGTAATGTGGACAGTTTATGCCGATAGCCATACCTGTGTGCACATAAAATATTCTTTGATCTGTTATTCTTTGGTCAGTATTAAGCAGCTCTCAGCTTTCCTTGAACAATCCCTGTTTTAGAGTGAAGAATTAGGTAGCTGGTGATTTTCACTTTCTGGTATTGTGGGCAGTGAAGCTGAGGGTGAGTCCTTCATTGATCAGACTTTATGATGACATAGCACTTTGTGAAATGAAAGGGTAGGAAGCTGATTGTGTAACCTCTTAAATGTCTGATAACATGGATTGCTTAATGGGAAAACCTTGCTCCAGCATATCATTGAACAATGCTGCAAATTATCTTGCCAACATGCAATAATTGGGGTCATGTTAGTTTGTTATTTAGGCCTCAGCTAAAATAAATATGTTTGCTGCTTTAACATGCCTTTCTCTGCTCTGTCTGAATGCTTGGTGATCTAATAATTGATATAATTGATATGGAGTTTCTTTCCTATGTAAAATATTTAGCATTAAGAGAAAACCATGGAATAGACATTTTCTAAGATGGTGTTGCCTTTGAATGTTTATACTAAGCTGTAGGAAAGAAAGTTATTTAAAGGGATACTTCCAAAGAAACTTATGTAACACTTTATACAGGGGCAAGAGAATTCAGTTGAGGGTAAGTGTGCACCCTACTCACTCCCTTTCTTCACAAATTAGAACAAACAATGTGAAGTTCAGGTCCATTGACTATTCACTGGCTACAAATCTTTTTCAAAAGATAAAATGCAAGCTCTTTGGCATGTTTTAAATCTGCTTTGTATCCATTCTGTAACCCTGTGTATTTTTATAGGCAAGTAAAGACCATTGATAAAGGGATGTTAATGACCATTTATTCTTGATTCTTGTTAATTTTGGATTTGGTGGTGATGGCTTATAGCTTTGGGTGTAAATCCCCCCCCTTTTTTTTTTTTTTTTGCTTTTGGTAAATTGAGATTATCTACTGTCTATGGTTTTGTAAGTGAGTGTGGTTAACTTACTTGGGTTAGAGTTTTCCTTCCAGTACTTTCTGTAGGGCTGAATTTGTGGATATGTATTGCTTAATCTGGTTTTGTCATGGAATAACTTGTTTTCTCCATATATAGTGATTAAAAACTTTTCTGGGTATAATAGTCTGGGCTTGCATCCATGGTCTCTTAGTGTTTGTATAACATCTATCCAGGACCTTCTGGCTTTCAGAGTTCCCGTTGAGAAATCAGATGTAATTTTGATGTCTGCCTTTATATGTTACTTGGTCTTTTTCCTTGCTGCCCTTAATATTCTTTCTATATGTTTGGTGTTTTGATTATTATGTGGTGAGGGAACCTTTTTGTGGTCTAGTCTATTTGGTGCTTTGTAAGCTTTTTGTACTTTCATAGGCATGTCTTTCATTAGGTAGGAATATTTTTCTTCTATAATTTTGTTGAATATGTTTTCTGCACCTTTGAGCTGGATTTCTTCACTTTCTTCTACACCTGTTAATCTTAGGTTTGGTCTTTTCACAGAATCCCATATGTCCTGAACATTTTGTGTTAGAGATTTGTTGGATTTAAAAATTTTTTGTTCGGTGAATCTATTTTCTCTAGTTTATCTTCAACACCTGAAATTCTCTCATCTCTTGTACTCTAATGGTTATGCTTGCATCTATAGTTCCTAATTATTTACCTAGATTTTCTGTTTTCAGCATTCTCTCAGTCTGTGTTTTCTTTATTATCTCTATTTTACCTTTCAAGTTTTGAACTGTTTGAATTGTTTCCTTCACTATTTGATTGTTTTTTCTTGGTTTTCTTTGCTGTCTTTAAGAGATTTATTTCTTGTGGCTTTCTGTTTGTCTTTTCCTCCATTTCTTGCATTTTTTGTTTGTTTTTTCTTTCATTTATATAAGGGATTTTCACATTTCCTCCTTGAGGGCCATTGTCATCTTCATAAAGTTGTTGTTAAGGCCATTCTCTTCTTCATCTGCATTGGGATGTTCAGGTCTTGCTGATATAAAGTGCTAGACTCTGGTGGTATCTTATTAGTCTTACTGTTGTTGAATATATTCTTATACTGTTGTCTTCCCATCCCTTCTTCCAGTGGGTGCAAGTTGGTTCTCTTCCTCTCCTGCTGGGTACAGGTCCAGGTCTCTCTACCATTAGGTTCGGGCAAGTCCAAGTTTCCAATGGTGGCAGACATTGAATAGTTTGGTCTGCCCCTAGGGCTCTGCAGGATTGGGTGGGTGGGATGAGAGCATGTGCAGTCTCCTGGTCAGGGGAATCCAAGCAGGGAAGGTGTTAGTGGGGGAGGTGGTCTAGAGAAGACCCTGTTCTCATCTCTCCTGGTGGGTGCAGGCAGGTCCACTTCCTAAACATAACACCAGTAGCACAGACACTGAAATTAACAATTAAATAAATGGGACCTCCTAGACACTTCTGTAAGGCAAAGAACACAGTAAACAAGACAAAACAGCAGCCCACAGAATGGGGAAAGATATTCACCAACCCCACATCTGACAGGGCTGATCTCCAAAATATACAAAGAATTCAAGAAGCTAGTGACCAAAACACCAATTGATCCAATTAAAAAGTGGAGTACAGATCTAAATAGAGAATTCTCAATAGAGGAATCTCAAATGGATGAAAGACACTTAAGAAATTGTTCAACATTCTTAGCCATCAGGGAAGATGCAAATCAAAACAACTCCTGTCAGATGGCTAAAATCAAAAACACCAATGACAGTTTATGCTGGAGAGGATGTAGAGAAAGGGGAATACTCCTCTGTTGCTGGTAGGAGTGCAAACTTGTACAGCCACTTTGAAAATAAGTATGGCAGTTTCTCAGGAAAATGGGAATCAGTCTACCTCGGGATTCAGCAATTCCACTCTTAGGCGAAAACTCCAAGAATGCACATTCATACAACAAGGAACACTCTTCAACTATGTTCATAGCAGCATTATTTGTAATAGCCAGAACCCAGGAGCAATCTAAATGACCCTCAACTGTAGAATGGATAAAGAAAATATGGTACATTTACACAATGGAGTACTACTCAGCAGGAAAAAAAAATGAAATCTTGAAATTCCCAGGCAAATAAATGGAATGAGAAGGAACCATTCCATTCTGTGTGAGGTAACCAAGACACAGAAAGACATTCATGGTATATACCCACTCATAAGCAGATTTTAGACATAGATCAAAGTATTGTCAGCCTACAATCCACAACTCCAGAGAAGATAGGAAACAAGGAGGACCCTAAAACAGATATGTATGGTGTCCCGGTGAAGGGAAAAGGGACAAGATCTCTGAACAATTTGGGAGCATGGGGGAAGAAGGGAGGGAGGGAGGGAGGTAAGAGAATGAGGAGGAAAGAAGGGGAGCAGGAAGAGAACATGAGGGATCAGGAAGACTGAGTCTGGGGAAGAATAGAGAAGGAGAGCAAGAAAAGACATACCATATTATAGGTTTAAAGAGAAATGTGGCACTAGGGAAATGTCTGGGGATTCACACAGATGACCCCAACTAAGAATTTAAGCAATAGTGGAGAGGCTACCTCAAATGCCCGTCCCCAATAATGAGATTGATTACTACCTTAAATGCCATCATTGAGCCTTCATCCAGTAGCTGACAGAAGCAGAAGCAGAGATCCACAGCTAAGCACGAACTGGAATCCAGTTATAGAAAGGGAGGAGTGATGAGCAGAGGGTCAAGACCAAACTGGGGAAATCTGCAGAACAGCTGACCTGACCAAGTGGGAGGTCACAGATCCCAGTCTGACAGCTGGGGGAACCAGCATAGGACTAAAGCAGGCCCCATGAACATGGATATCAGTTGGGGGGCCTGGGTAGTCTATGGAGCCTCTGGCAGTGGAACCAGTATTTATCCCTAGGAATCAATACTTATCCCTAGTGGATGAATGGGCTTTGGGAGTGAGAGCCTATTCCCTATGGAAGGATAATAATCTTTTATCCCTGGAGAATGGGAGGGAGAGGGAACTGGAATTGGTATAAGATTGTTTTTAATTTACATAAAAATGTATTAAAAATGAATAGCATGTTTCATAGACTTAAGAATTTTTCAAAATATATATATATATATATTTGAAAAATATATATATATGATGTATATATAAATATGATGTATTTTGGCTTACAGTTCACGAGTTTATAATGGTGAGGACAGCATGCCAGCAGGCATTGTCTTTCTGGTTGTTCTTAGCTTGTGGCTCCAGTCCAAGTTATTGGTTCTGCCATTATCAGAACCAGAAATTAACCTAACTCTTCCTTTTTTTCTCTAAAATTCTAAAATGTAAATTTTTTCTTAGCCATCAGCTACTGTTCTCTTTGTGTGTGTGTGTGTGTGTGTGTGTGTGTGTGTATGTGTGTGTGTGTGTGTGTGTGTGTGTGTGTGTGTGTGCTTTTTCCTTGTTACTGTTTTTACTATGATACGACTAAGTGTTTTTCTCAGGCATTCATTTTGACACTTAAACCTGGATTTCATGCCCCTCATTCACTCATTCATTTTGTAGTTTTCTTAGTTATTTTTCACTGGTCATGTAAAGAAAGTTGTTCTAACTACTTTTGACTTATTTTGAAATTCTCTATTTTCCTACCCTTGTGCTGCCTCCTTAATGAACTTATCAGGTCTCTAGGTTACCTGCTCTCTGTCCACATGTCCTTAGTGTGTTGATTAGATCATCCATTTAATATTTTATGTCAACAACTTTCTTTTTCTACAGGCTTATTTACAATTTCAATGATTTCCAATGCTCCATATATCATATTTTGTGTTGCTTTAACCAAGATAAACTATTTCAAGTCATTGCTTAACTAAAGAATTCCAGAGAAGTTCTACTCTGGAGTGACATTAATGAAAATTCAGAAGTATCTGTTTAAATAGTAGACTTGGCAAAGCCCATGCAGGCTCATTTGGAAGAGAACATGTTTCACAAGACACAACAGCAACCACTGCCAAAGTCTGAATGTCTAAAAGGCCCTTTTGCTTATATGGCCTACACATATGTACCAGGCACCCTAGTATTTATAAAACACACACACACACACACACACACACACACACACATGCATGTATGCATATGCACAGGGCATGCACACACACAAAAACACATGCACATGAACAAGCACATAAATGCTTACACATGTGCATAATTATGAAAGCATATATACACAGGCATACACACACAAATACATGCATATTCACACACATGCACATGCATAAGCACACACATGCTTACATGCACACATACTAGGAGTACAGAGATATTACTATGAAATGGAAACACACAGATCACAATTTGTGACCATATGTTATAATTTTGGGTCTTAATTAAATAGTATACCTATGACTCGTTAAAGGGACATATATACTCAGGATATATACATATATAAATATGTATATGTGCATAAACATGCACATATTTATATATGTATATATACATATATGTGTATATATGTAAAGGGACATATATACATATATAAAGAGACTATATACTGAGGATAGGAAAGGCACAAGGAACATGCCTCTCTTTATACATAAATATACTTCTATATTTTTAAGCTCGGCCAACAACAGATGTCCCGTGGAGATCTGAATTTGACACCATTTGAGATGTTTTTCTTAGAAGACCTAATATTTCTTCTGTAGTTCTTAGATGCTGTGACAACACAAACAGTCACTGGCATGTGCTGAACAGAACATCCAGGATGATCCACAAGGCCAGCTTTTATGTATTTTTCTTGTTGTTTCTGTCAAAGACTAAACTCAAAGTGGGTGTTAATTTTAAATGTTCATAAGCAATTCTGATTACTTGTAAAAAAGAGTTTTCTCAGAATCCTGACTGTTAGAATTCAATTTCTGACTGTTAGAAATCAATTCACCTTAATATGAAACTACAATAGCTCAAAGTACAAAGAAGAAATTCAGCATGTGGACTTTAAGCATTTTAGAAACAATTTGTAAACATAGGAAACAGTTTGTCTTGGACAATTGTATCATGGTTCTTCTTGAACCCAGATTTCCATGTCTCTCTCACAAGTGGAGATTCTTCTGCTTACCTCCAAAATCACAGCAGCCCATTCATGCATTTTTTTGTGCATGAACCAGTTCCTCAGATGCAGGAGTCATAAAGGTCATAAACTTCATAAACACAATCTAAGAAAACAATCTCTGAACACTCCAAATAGTTTATCCAAAGAAGCTTGTTTCCACAGTTCTAAGTCTTGTGGGGTAAGTGCATGTAGCATTAACATCCTGCTGTTGTTTCAGTTATGAACTGAGCTCAGTAATTCAATCCCTACGAAGTGCAAAAACCTGAGAATCCCTTTGTTAATGCCTAAAAGTGTCTGACTGGTCAGTGTCTGTCAGACTCATTTTAGAACCACAGAATTGTGAATTCTTCATGCCTGTTTCTTGACTGATGTACCCCAGTGGAGGAACTGAAAGAAACAGCATGGGCCTACCTTCTTTCATCTACTATTTGAATCAGTCCCAAATTGATTCTAGTTGAAGTGTTTATTTATATGCCTCCATGTCTGGTCCGTCTTTGATAACACAAGTGGAAATTTTATCTTGGTCAGAATACAGGAAAAGGCTAATGGAAGTCACCCCTACAAAGGACAAAACAGAATTTTCATAAAATATTTAAAGCAATAAGGATAATTTCTAGTCTGATGTTTGGGTTTTAATTAAATATTTAGAAGAGTAAAGTAAAATAAATTTATTACTGTTTAAATATTTGGAACAGATTAATTTAAATGCATATTTGATTTAAGCCTTGCAATGTTATAAAAATATTTAGAGCAATTATGATTTTTTCAATATTTATGTGAATATTAAATAACAAAAAGCTTGAGAAAAGTAACATAAGTTTAAAAAATAAAGCATAAGTTAAAGAGTGCCTAATATAACTGAAGAATCTATCCACACCTGTGAATCTGTAAAAAGCCACACTTATTATTCTTTGGTGTGAATGGGTGAGCCTGCCAACTTCTTTGTGTGTCATTTAACTAATGCTAAAGATAATTATCTATCTGAGACCAGCACTCTAGCAGATCTGAGACTTCAGCTGCATCATGTTTCTTAGTAGAGCCACGCCATTTCAGTTTTAAATCTAATATTTCTCCAAAGATTGTTTTGTGAAAAGAAGATGATCACCCACGACCATTGTGAATGACAATCTATCTGTCTTGAACTTTGAAACCTGAGTTTAAAACACCACTTAGTAGTTTCCTTAAGGTCCATGCTGCTTTTTGTGTCTGTACCCTGACATGTACTAAATGTTCAATGGATATTTTTAAGGAATTGAAAGGAGGCAACATATTGTAAATACTGGAATTGCTGGAAAGAGCTAAAGAAGCAATGAAAAGTAGAAGCTGAAACTTTCTCCAATTTGTGATCATTTTTCATGGCCATTCTCATTTCAAACAGTGAAGCAACATCGAAGCCAGTAACCTGACATGAGATTTGTTTGCTCAGAAACCACATCTTAATCCTTCGCGGTTTTGCACTCTCCCGTGGTAATGAAAACTTTCCTGATTCTGAGGGTTTCCCAAGCTTACATGGTTCTTCCAGAGCTGTTCAGTCTGTACTAATTTCCTCTGACACCCTTGCCTGCAGTCATTCCCCATCAAGCAAGCAACCTGATGACTTCATTATTAAAGTCTGATCAATTAAAACAATGTCATTGGCTTCTTGATAATTTTTACACTCTGTAAATATATGACAGTTACTTTTTTAAACAATACATCTGATGTATTCCCTAAGCTCACCCAAGTAATATGGTAGGTCATGAGTCAGGACAACTACATCTCAACCCTAAGAGCTAACCGAGGCTCTCTTTCCAAGCTGATATCCTGTGCTTCCAAAGAAGAAAGAATGATAGCCAATCATTGTGTCATTTATCACATTTTGATGCTTCAAACTGCCTTTGGATTTTCTGGGTTGCAAAACAGATGGGCAGCCATGTAAATTAACTGCACACATTCTAACAAGCACTGTTGTCCAAAAGAAAGAGAGAAAGAAAGAAAGAATTAAAGAAAGGAAGAGAAAGAAAGAAAGAAGCTTCAGTATCTCCAATGCTGCTTTCTCCTCCAGTTCTAATTTTTCTGGCTCTTAGGAACCCCAAAATTAAACATCACAACAGTGAAGTTATGAGTGTGTCCCCCAGAGCTTATAACAGTGAAGGTATGAGTGTGCCCCCCAGAGATTATAACATTAAAATATGCAATCTTTAGTGCAACTGTATGGTGAGGTATGGATTTTAAGACGTGACTTGAGCTCCTATTAGTAAATTCTGTTATCACAGAAATGGCTTACAAAAAATATCACCTCTTTTAAAACTGAGTTCATATCCCTGCACATTCTCCTGTCCCCATGTTTCAATACCACCTTGCAATGCAGCAAGAAGGACACCCACCCAGATGTGGGTTCTCAATCTTAGACTTGCCAGCTTCTAGAACTGTGAGCTTCTGTATGATATTCTTGTAGCACTGCATGTGGCAGCTTCAGAAGGACAAGGTGTATTCTGGTTTACAGTTTGAAAAGAGTGTTATATCATGGTGGAGAAGGCAAGATTCACACAGTGGGAAAAAAATGGTAACATAAGTGGGAGGCCTTCCTGTCACATTGATCAGTAGCCAAGGAGTACAAAGAAATCAGAATTGGACCAGAACTCTAACATGCCTTAAGGATTTACTCCTCCTACAAGATTCCACAGTTTACCCTAACATTGTCATAATCTGGAGATCAAGTGTTAAACCCCATGACCATGGAGAACATTTCATGTTCAAACAACCATTAAAGTCATCTAACCCATGATATTGTGTTCATAAAATTAACTAAAAAGCACATATTACTAAGAATATCAGCCCATGTTTTCATGATCATTATCTTTTCAGCAAAACAAAACAAATATTAAACATATTCTAAGGCACAGATATTTTCAATTTTACTAGTTCTTTCTGTACAATGTATTTTGATAATATTCACTCATTTCCCTAACTCAGCTCAACAACTCTCAGCTCCCCAGTCAACTGCCCCCCCTCTCTCTTTCCCTTTTACTTTTTTCTCCATTTTTATACTCATTAAGTCCAATTTGTGCTGCCTATATATGCTTGTGTGTGTGGCCTTCTACTGGAGGACAGTTGGCTTACTGGAGGTACAGTCTTAAAGAAAACTCACTCCTGTCCCAGCAGCTACCAACAGTCCATAGCTCTTCCAACATAGGTGGGAATTTGTATCTACCTCCCCTCTCTACACCGTGTTTTGGTCTAGCTTGGGCTTGCACAGGTCATGAATATGTTGTCACAATGACTATGAGTTTGTGTGTAGAGCTGCCCTGCTGTGTGCAAAAGATACTGTCTTGTTTTCATCAACACATTCTATAATCTTTTTACCTCCCTCTTCCTTAATCCCTCAGCCTTGGAAAGACGGGTCATGAAAGAGATGTCTTATTTGGGGATAAAGCATCCTTTAGTCTCTTATTCTCCGTAGAAGTTTCTCTGCTGAGGACTGATAGATTCATTAATCATGGGTATAATGATAGATTGTGAGAAGTCAATTTCATACATGTCCATTTAGCAGGAGAATAGTAGTAGGTTCTTACCTTGGGCCTATGACCTATCTAGTCATAGGTTCTTGGCCCAACAATGATGTCAAGTATGGGTTTCATTGTATGGAGCATGACTTAAATTTAATCACTATAACTTTGTGATTGGATAATACGCCAGGGGCTTATTTGGGAAAAGACTGATCCCCCCAGTAGATATTGACTACCTATAGCTCTTCATCTAAGGAAAAATCTCTCAGGAAGTTCCTGAGAGATTTCCCCCATCCATGTTGGCATGTCAACTGGTATTGTTATTGTATAGATCTTGTTTAGGCAACCACATTATTGAGATTTTATAAATGCAGCTTCCCTGGTATGTATAGAAGAGACATTTTGAAAGTACAGAAAGCTAGCAAGCTAACAGACTGGGCTTGCAGAAACTCCTAGCCCTTGGTAAGTAAGAGAAGGTTGCAGCAGGAGAAATAAGAAGCAGAAGAGGAGAGAAGGACATCTCAAGTTGCCTACTCTGGATTTCAATGTGGAGATAATCTGGGAGTCTATAAATAGAAAATGAGCAAAGAAAACATGATTTATATTTACAATGGAAAATTTTAGCTACAAAGAAGAATAATGTCACATTATTAAATATCACATAATCTCTTACTTACGGATCTTAGATTTTATATAGACACTTAAGATCAAGTATGTATATATGACATGAAAAAAGAATTGAAATTGTCTAGAGGAACAATAAGGATTAACAGAAGAGTAAGGGAGGGAGGAAAAGGAAGGTATGGGCTTATGAGTGGATTATATGTGATGGATATGATATGCTTATATAAATATATCCTATGTAACTCATGCACAATGAACACAAGCCAATAAAATATTACAAAACAAAATAAAAAAAACAGTGTCTCTGAAGATACTATAAGAATCATCTCAGGAGAGATGAATAGAATCACAGGTGTGTGTGTGACATGTATGAAACTCCAACTGAGAGTCCTGGCCTCACTCTCATTGCCCACTTACCTACTCATCTTTATTACACATAAAACTTCAAAACTCATGTTTATATTATTCGTAAGTACTAACCATGGCTAGAAATGCATATCTTACATTGAACATCAAGGTTCATTTTATCAGGTAAGCATCTTTAAACATTGTTTTCATGATAACTGAGAATAAACTAGTAATGTTGTGATTGTAAGGATTCAAGCATTATGTTGGCTTGCCCTTGTCACCTGATATAATGCACTCAGACAGTACTCTGGTAAGCCCAGGGTTTCATGGCTAAGTAGTCTGCTTGCAGGTTTAAAGGACCCCTTTATTAGAAAGACCCCCACCTACTTAAACTCTCTTTCCTGCTGTTCCCCTGGGGCAGACAGGGTTTTCCTCTCTCCCTCTTCTCTTCTGTCCTTTCTATGTATTTTCTTGCCATTAGTCATTATTCCTAACAGTGATTATAGGAGAGTAAGTGTTTACAGCTGTAAAAAGACTTGAGGAAAGGCCACCCATGTCATCCAAGGAGGTTTGAAGTAAGAGTTGTTTTTGAAGACACACCAGATAAAAGAACCTATGGTTCAGGGGCACCCAACAAAAGTCCTTCCATATATCAATGATAATGGGTAAACAAAACAACCAAGGTTAGACATAAGACAGGATTTCAGTTCAAGGCATGTGTTCTGAGTGAGATTCATGGAGAGTCCAAATGAGTCAGAGGCAGAAACTAGCACAAGGCCCTCAGCTAGAGAGACCTTCTCATTATCTCAGCACAGACATGGGAACTACTAGTTCATGCTTGCATTCAGTTCATTTTCTATTTAAAATTATTATTGGAATAGCTAGACTATAAGTTCTCAACAGCTTTAAAACATATTCTGCTGGCTTTCCCATTTCTCCCTACCACATATCATAAAATATAATATATAAAACAAGATGAGACCATGCTGGGCAAACCCATAAACAGCTGACCTCAGCAAGTGGGAACTCACTGACACACTGACAACTGAGGAACCAGCTTAAGACTGAAACCAGGACCCCTGAACATGGGTCTGAGTTGGGGGACTTGGGCAGTCTATGGGGCCTCAGGCAGTGGAACAGTATTTATTCCTAGTACATAAATGGACTTTGGGATCCCATTCCTCATGGAGAGATACTTTCTCAGCCTAGACACACAGGGGAGGGCCTAGACCCTGCCCCAAATGATGATCCCTCATGGAAAACCTCACCCTCCCTGAGGAGTGGATAGGAGTGGGAAGGGGGTGGGTGGTAAGGGGCATGAAGGTAGGATGTGAGGGAGAAGGAACTGGGATTGATGTGTAAGATTGGTTTTAATTTAAATAACAATTTATTTAAAAACAAAACCAAAAACTAAAAGTTAAAAAAAAGGACTGATACTGGTACTTTTTCCAAGCAGAGAGATAATTCTGAGCAAAACAAAAATGCACAAAATTTCTGTAGGCCTGAGACAGCCAGGTTACAGTTTCAGGAACTCTGTCTTCAGTGCCAGGTTAAGACTTTAAGAGAAGTTTGAGCGCCACCTTGTGGTAACATATTTGAGATCCTGGCTGAAGTCCCAATTCTAGGCTGAGAATAAAGCATGTGAACCAAGATAGAGATTAAACAAACAAAACAACAACAAAAAAAATACCAACAACAACTTTAACAAACATATGCAAAAGTACAAAAAGTAGACTGTTTACTGACATGACTTATTATCATAAATATTAGAGCCTGCATTGTACAGCACCTTCCTAGTAGACTGTGAATGCTTACATACGCACTGATTAATAGTTTCTATGTGTGTGTGCACATATGCACGAATGTGTGTGTGCATGTTTCTTCTTGCCTTATGCCTTGTTGATTCCTGCTGCATAGCTCATGAACTTTGGAGATTCTCCCGTCTCCACAGTGTATCTTGCTAAAGGAACATTGAGCTCACAGACACATACTACACAGTTAGTTTTTACATGGGTTCTGAAGATCCAAACTCAGGTCCTCATGCTTGTGTGGACCAGAAAAATCCAACTTGCTGTCTTCATTGTCTTAGAGCCCACAGCACAGAACTTGATGTTTTGTGTAAATCTACTTGCTACTACTGGGTCTTGGTTCATGATAGATTTACAGGAGGAAATATAAGAACAAGAACTCCTGGGTAACTGAAAGCATGACACTTGGAATAAAGAATGCTTCTGCTGATACTTATTCATCCATGTTCATTGCTGCTCTGGTCATAATAGCAAGAAATTAAAAACAGCCTAGATGTGCCTCAAATGATGAATGGATAATAAAAAATGGTAATTTATACAATTGGATATTATTCAACTGCTAAATAAAATTATGAAGTTTGTAAGTAAATGACTGAAGAAAAAATCCTACTGTGGTGGACAAACATTACATATGGATGTTAGCTTTTAAGTTTTCAACGTGTGTATTTTAATCCAAACAACACATTATATACTAAGGGACTAGGGAGGAGGAGACCTTCCAAGGAAGGGGAAATAGAGTATACTGTTTTAAAGAGATAAAGGGGAAAGTAGCATAGGAGTAAATGGAGAAAAGGATGGGAAAGAAGGGTAAAAAAGACAACCTGGGGAGAGACAACTAACACTTAGGGCCATTTGAAAAACCTATAGAAACCTACTACTGCAAAAGCACCCCAAAATATATACAAAGAAGGAATTTAACGTATAATGGGGAAGACAATGCCTCACCTAGAGCACCAAGCAGAGCCTCCAGTGACAGCAGTAATTACAGGTTGTTGAGCTGTTGGTCAGAGGGCCCCCTAGATGCCCCCACGCATCATGGGCTCTCAATGATGCAATTGGTTACCCTCCACCACCTGTCAGTATGAACCTATTGTTGAAGACACCATTTACTTATGTCATCAAACATGGAGAAATTGAGCAGGTGGCCAATTCACCCTACTGACTAGTGTTCCTAGTACTGGGAAGTACTACCAAACAGCAGCAATCATCACTCTCACAAGCTATGAACCCTGGAACCTGCAATAGAGACCAGTCTGCAAGATGCACAGGTATAATCGTGATGCAAATATGGGAGTGACCTTTTTAAATTGAATTTAAGGCCCTCTCCGTGAGATAGAACCCATATTTGGCATTGCTAAAGTGGCCAACAACTTGACACAGGGAGAAAAACTATCATTTTGCTAAATGAACATAGCTGTTGAAGTACCCTGTACACTTAAGGCTGCAATCCACCATGTCCAGACAACTCTCCGAGCTTGGTGCAAAATGGAGGACTCCCTTTCCAGTAGGATCTCCTCCCTATCTGGATAATATCTCTAGGCCAAGACTCCTGACCTTATCTGGAATCTGTCCCTGAGGCTGGATGCCTGACCTTTGACACAGATCCCTGCAGATGCTCTCTTCCTGCTGCCTATATGATAACTAGGTATTGTGCACCAGCTAGGTGATAGGATTGTGCTGCCAAATGCAAACTAGATGATGTCCCAGCGGCTGTTCCCAGCCTGTATGTTTCCCCTTGCTCTGGGATAGAGTTGAGCTGTTAACACTGAAGCAGTCTCCCAGAAGGCTATTTCTGTTCTTGCTCACAGCCGTCTGAACTCTGTTCTCTACTTTTGCTCCCACCTCCCTTGAAGACTGATGGCCAGTGATCCCTGAGGAAGACATAGACCCACACACAGAAATAAGATGTCTAGTGGCATATTGCTATTCCCATAGGTCAGTCAGTACATCACTTACATCACTCAACCCTCCTCAGAGAAGCTTGCGTCTTGCAGTAGATGGTAATTAACATGGAGAATCACAACTAAACAAGGCGCAGAGTGAGAGGCTTTGGAGCACTCAGCCCTAAACAGGAATTCTTCATCAAAGCCTTCCCCTCAAGGAGGAAAGATCTGGAAGTAACAGATGACTCCAATGAGACAGTATCTTTGAGATGATACAGGACTGATACATATAAGAACTCAGGCTGTGATAGCTCACATAAAACAAGTTCAAGTCATATATATACAAGTTTAAGTCAGCTAAAATCCCAGCACTGAGAATCACAAGTAAGCACAAAGCACTACCCTACCAAACAGCTATCTGAAATTGATAGCTGCTGGGAATCAGCTTTCTCATATCATGAGATATATGAACTATACACCGGGGCAGGCCCCATGCCCAGGAGTAGTTGGTAAACACAAAACAGGCTCCATGCTTCTTGTTTTGTTTTGGCATTGTCTTTTTGTTGTTGTTGTTATTGTCTTTTTGTTTTGTTGTTTTGTTTTTGATTAATTATTTTGTTTTGTTTGTTTTATGAGAAACAATATGAAGTTGGATAGGGAAAGAATATTATCAATTTGTTTCAAAAGGTCAAAAAATATTAAAAAATCAACAAAAAGAACACCTTTCTTCTGCTTTGTCACTTTTCAGTCTGGTCATCTTACTACTCCATCCTGCTGGGCTTTGTTTAGATTAGAAAGTGTTGTGAGCAGAGCAGGACACAGTCTGCATTTTCATCATTTTGTGCAAAAACACAAAAAAAAAGTGAGGTTCAGTGACATTTTCACATGTTCATAATGTACTTGGATCATATTCACCCCTTTGTCACCCTCCACTGCTCTTCTTCTGACTCCCTTGCCCTCTTCCTGTTTCATATTAGACTGACTCTACTTTTACATCTTTTGACCTAGATTCCACATATGAGAGATTATGGGAAATACTAATAACATGACTTCATTCTTTAGGAATTGATGAAACTCCAGTGTGTGTGCATGTGTGTGTGTGTGTGTGTGTGTGTGTGTGTGTGTGTGTGTGTGTGTGTGTGTGTGTGTGTGTGTGTGTGTGTGTGTGTGAGTGTAGTGTCACAATAAACACAGATGACCAAGTGCATTTGTTGTATCCTGACTTTGGTATATATCCAGAAATACTATAGCTGAATCACATGGTAGTTTATTTAGTTTCTTGAGAAATTTCTGTTGGGTAGCCATTTCCTCTGACTCAAAATATTCCCCTTCCAGAGGGATGATTGAGTCTCATGAGATCCCAAAGAGCTGAGAATGTCTCAAGATGCTCAAGTCTTGTGCCTGAGATTGTCAAAGCAGCAACTGCTGAGCTAAGGAGACCTTTTTGTGAGCTGCCTGCAAGTGGTCCAGAGAGCTCTGCAGATGCTGCTTCCATGAGTCATCACCCATGATTGGGTGATGTATCTGCCTTTAAGTTATCTATTCTGCCATAAGTAAATCATCACCTGTGCTCTTATATACAACTTCAATAAACTCACTTGGTCACTAAGCTAGACTTGGGTGGAATTTAGTTGATGCTGATGCTCTATCTTGGGTGACTAGGCATTTGTTGAATCTCTCTGAGGAAAACTCATGCAACAATCTCCATAGTGATTTCCACAGTGGCTACAGCAATTTACATTCCAACAACATGATGCAATGATTGCTTCCTGCCCACTCTCCTTATCCTTAACTGTAGTTGTTCCTACAACATTTATAAAAGTGTTTATTTCTCTAAATCAAGTAAAACTAGTATGAAGTAATTAAATCCCTTTCATGGAGTACTTTTTTTTCCCTATCCATGGGGTCTTTAAGCAATCAGAATCACTCAATGCAGTGAATTCCAACCATTCATTTCACAGCAGCTATGTCTTAGGTTGAATGTATCCCCCACAAATGAACTTCTCCATCACCTCTAAAGCAGTTGCCTGAAGCAGCTTTATCATATAAAACTTATTGTATCCTACTTTAGCCACTATTAGTTGTTGATTTTTTTTAATTGTGCAGACATTTATTATGTTTCTCTCTGTGTTGGCTTACTGTCTGCGTCCTTCCTATAGAAAAACATCTGCTATTTGATACTAGATTTGAAAGACTAATCCAGTGTCTGGCATTCATTGGCCATGAACTTTTCTGACCATACTGGTAGCGTTATTCACCTTTCCTAGAGACCAGATGTGGATATCCATACATGCTCTCTCCAGTGAGATTAGAGACAGTGTGTCACAAGTATCTATCTCTGCCATTGGTGAATAAGGGCAGTAAAGATGCTTGCTGCCATTCCTCAGAACACACTTGATGGAAAGAGACAATGAACTCCTCTGCTGACTGTCATCAACTGTGATGTGTGTGCTTGAACATGTGTACAACACAAACATGTACGCACACACGCACACACACACATTAAAGAAATAATAAGTAATAAATAAATAATATGGAAAGAGGGAAATAATAGTTATCCCTGTTGAGCTGTGGAATAATAGTTGAGAAACTTGGAAACATGTTAGTCTGGCCCCGAATGTACCTCCAAACTTCTCTCCAAAAGGTCTTACTGGATTTAGCCAAGAACATTTAGTACTGCTTGCTATTTTATGGATTTTTGCAATGTGCTTTTCTTGTTTAGGACCCAGCTTGAAAGTCTGAAGTCTGCATAAAAATCACATCATTTTGAAAGCTGGGAGAAGAGCTAGTGTGCCTAGTCCTGGGGCCAGGGCTCTTACTACTCTTACAGTTCTTCACAGATCAGGGCACACATCAGCTTAGACCACACTCAAGAAGGCTGGAACAATCATGTTTGTGAAAAAAATATGTGTCAAAAAGTGTTGTGTTTTGTTTCAGGAGCATAGGTCTGAGAAACAGTACACATCAGAACTGAACCTTGACGTTGCCTCAAGAATACAATTTGTGCATCCTAGAGAAAGAGCCTGGCATGCTTATAATACCATCAACCAGATGGAAACAGAGCAGGCAATGCAAAAGTAGCCATGCATGTCTGTAGCACTTCCCCCATGCCCCACATGATCAGCCAAACAACTAAGCCATCATGAGACACTATCTTCCTTGCTGACAGTTCAAGAAACCTCCTGCCTCTCTAGACGTGGCAATTTTTAAAAATCATTACTGTTGTTTTAACCAAATTAAAATCCACTTTCCTAGTTCTTACCAGCCCTTGTTGGGGTTCAGGACAAATGCTGGGAGTCATAGATGCTCTCAGTGTGCAGACTTTCATCTTATGTCTGGGGTCCACAGTTTCTGATTCGCACATCAGATTCTCTATGTGGCTTTTCCTGTACTTCTGCTTTGCTCCTTCTGCCCTTAGTTCCAATACCTGGGAAGTAGCTGTCAATGGCTGGTGTGATGAGAAAGCCAGGATCACTTCAAGTGGGTAATTGTCTGTGCTTCCAAACAGCCAGTAGATGATTGTCACAGGGGAATGACTCTCTTTTTCCCAGGAGGCTGTGCTAAGCTTTGTTTCCCAACCACCACATCTGCCCCCCGTGTGCTTCACTGCCTCATGATCACCTCCCCAAACAGCTTCCTCAGTTTTATCTATAATTTCTATCTCCTGTGGACTCTAACCTAGCCCACTACCACATGAGCTCAGCAGCTTTCCATCACCCTAAAAAATACCTAAGGAAATCCAACCACTTAGCTCATGTCTGAGAAGAAAAAGTAGAGGCAGGAGACCAGAGTCCCACAATGCACTCTGTGAGATCACCCCTAGTCACCTAAATACTCATCCATCCAAAAGCCCAGCCTCCCTGAAGTAGCAAGTAACATGAGCCTTTGGGAGACATTTAAATCCAATCTTCCCCTGGCTTCCCACATGTCCTTGCTGCTAGGGAAGCAACCAGAGCTATTAGAGTACCAGAAGATTTCCAAAGACCTAAATCCCAGTTTTTAGAACAAATAGAGTCCTCACCAAAACTTCTATAAGTTCAGAGCATTTTGAAATATGACAAAGTAGAAATAGAAATGTGCAGTAAAATAAGCCACAAATACAAGTGATAGCCCTCAGTCAATTGCTTAGCAGTCACATTATCAAAGAAAAAAAGATGAAATTAATTTCACTGATGTGCTTGACTTAAACAGATGTATCCAAAAGTGTTGCTTCGTAATGAAACCTAACTTAAAAGCTTGTTAAATATATGTTAGATGTGCCCTGGTCTTCAAAGTATAGTAGTATGTGTTTTGTTTTCACAGCACACTTAAATATCTAGCCATGTCGTAAGTACTCAATGTTCGTGGGTAGTTAAGGGAGACCATACAGGATGACTAGTCTAAACACAGGCGAATTAAATCATGTTGTATAAACTCATTGTCATATGGAAAATTCAGAGACAATATATGATTTCCAAATGTAGACAACTATCCTAGAGCAGAACCCAGCCTAGACTCCAAGACACTAAAGTTCACTCATCTTGTCTGTATTCCTATTAATGCTATTTATCCTAAATTCAATGTGACTCTGCCACTAAAGTATCCCATCTAAAAATAACTTCAAATGCATCAAACATATGGGCAGTTGTTTTTATTAAATCTCTAAAAGGTCATACTTTTGCAATTGAGCAAATTCTTCCTTATAATTATTTCTGATTTAAACTTCTCTAAATTAATTCTCTAAAACAATTCTACAATTTTATATACTCTAATACATCTACAGTTTCACACCTTTGGCTCTGTTTCTCTCCAGAGCAGATGAAACCAAACTGGAATCTTGCTGTTTAAACTAGGTTGGCAGGCCAGAAAGCTCTTGGGGTCCATCTGTCTCCATCTCCTGGCTCATACCAACAACCATGCTGAGCTTTTTACCTGGGTACTGGGTATTCAAATTTAGAGCTTCATGATTGCACAGCAGGCAATCATACATAGAGCCATTTCCCTACACCTGAATATTAACTGATTATTCACTAAATCTCTGAAGAAAAAAAATGTAATTCACAAAAAGGGAGCTTGTGGAGTTAAGCTCCACCTCACTGTGACTTAACTATGTGTTACTTAGTGCTCAAATATTTGGGAAAACATGGATTTCCACAAGAAACCACAATAGACATGATTTTTTTGTATTTTCTTAAAGATGTTGTGGTTGAAGCTTACTTAATGAGGGAAAGGATACCAGGACAAAAATCAGTGGCTGATGAGTGACAATAGTCAGGAACAAAGTTGCAAAGCAAATCTTAGCAGTGACTTCAGATTTATGCTTCCAACCACAAAGTCACCTAAGTCTACAGAGATGAAACGCTTGGCGGCTCCATTGTGGCACAGTTCAGTGAAGAAATATTTCCCGAGATGAACATTTCTTGTAGATTCATCATGTTCTGAGATTGGTTGTGAGGTTCAAGTTTCCTTTTTGTAGCCAGCTCATTTTCATCGGCCAATGGGTCTATCCTATTTGGTAGCCATTTATACAGATTGAATTCCATTACCAATAAACGTTGTAAGTCTGAGCTCAGTGACTCAAGTGACCTTATTCTTCAGCTCTGCTTTTCAATTATTGTCACCATGTTTGAAATAATGAAACAAGAGAAAAATCTATCTTGCTCTTATGCAGTTTGGTCTGCTTTAACACATGAAAACTTGTACTGAATCCATTTCCATGATCGATTTGTATTATCAATTTTAAGCAATGTCCAAGAGGAAAAAGAACTCTGATCCCCAGAAGAAAAGAATATAGCTCATAGGATTTTAGCTCACCTGAACTCTACCCAGTTAACTGTGATGATTGATGTGGGGAGGCCCTACTCACTGTGTGGTGCCACCTTGGACTGATGGCCCCGGGTGCTATAACAAAGCAGGTTGAGCAAGGCATGAAGAGTAAGCCAGTAAGCAGTACCCATCCCCCAACCCCACCCCAAGGCCTCTGCTTCAACTTCTGTGTCCACGGTTCCTACCCTGACTTCCTTTAATAATGAGCTGTGTTGCAAAAGTATAAGTGAAATAAACCCTTTCCTCCCCAGGTTGATTTTGGTCCTGGTGTTTCATCACATCAATGAAACCCTAGCCAAGAGAGATATTAAATAATTTCCTTAAAATCAAGCAACATATGTTGCCATTGCCTGCTCTAGTATTTAACATAAGTACTCCTATATTGATGACTATTTGATAGATTAACACATAATTCAAAAATTGGGCCAGAGAGATGGTTCAGTTGATAAAGGCATCTGTTCCTAAATCTAACATCCTGAGTTCTGTTCCTGGAACCCACATGGTGGGAGAGGAGCAATGGCTTCTGATGGTTGTCCTCTGACCCTCACTTGTAAGCTATGAGATACATATGCCCACACACATTCAAAAAAGGATGGAAACAAAAGAAACAAGGTATAGCTGATGAAGGAAGACGCAATAAGGAACAAAATGAGTACCTACTATCTTCTGAACTACAGCAATAAACAGCAACAACAGAAAGCTCATCCCTTACCCCAAGCCCATAGGAAGCAGTCAGATATGGAAGAGAATCTATGCCCATGAAATATGGCAGCTAAATTTGCAAGTGCAGAAGACTTGAATTCAGAGCTCCTGAGATGTGTGGACCGTCTCAAAAACTGTAATGGTAATATGCTCCACCTTCTACCCAATCCTAATAGAAATCATATCCTTAGAACTTCACTTTTGAAGATTAATTTTTTAAAATAATACTGATACTCTTTTTATTATTAATAATATAATTTAAAAACTCACATGTCGATTCCAGTTTCCTCTCCCTCCCTTCTCCCCATCTGTCCCTCCCTCCCTTCTTCCCTTCCTCCCACTTACTCTCTTTCCCCCCTCACATGCACCCTGACCACCCTCCCCTCCAATCCCCCACCCCCATTCCATATGTAGGGCTATGCTATCCAGGTGGGGTCATGTAAATCTGTCAAGTCATTTGAAATAGGGACTAGGACTTTTCTCCTGTCTCTAGGTTAAGGGAGTATCCCTTTATGGGGGATGTGTTCATAAGGTCCTTTTGTGAATCAGGAATATATCCTGGTTCTACTGTCTGAGGTCCCTTAGACTGCTCAGTTCTTCTAGTTGAGACCCATATTCAGAGGGGTCTGAGTCAGTCCCATGCTGGGTTCCTAGCCATTAGTCTGGGAGGCCCATTAGCTTCTCCTTGTTCAGCTTATCTGTCTTTGTTTGATAGCAAGAACCTGGAAGCAACCTAGATGCTTCTCAACTGAAGAATGGATAAAGAAGATGTGGCACATCTACACAATTGAATATTACTCTGCAGAAAAATAATAATGGAATCTTGAAATTCACAGGCAAGTGGATGGAACTTGAAGAAAACATCCTGAATGAGGTAACCCAGTCACAAAAAGAATAACATGGTATGTACTTGCTCATATATGGATTTTAGACCTAGAGCAAAGGATCACCAGCCTATAATTCACACTACCAGAGGAACTAGGATACAAGGTGTATTCTGAGGAATTACTGATACTCTTATGACAAACTGTTTTTTATTTTTCCTATCTGAGGTAATTAATGATTTCTAATTTTCTTGTCTGCTCATCCTCCTTGTTCCCTTAAATATTATGTCTGTGCAGAATATTTTTGCTTACAGAAGAAAATTCTCTCAGAAAATGGACTATAATAGTGAGGTTCTCCACATACACCCAGTTTCAGCCCATGGGCTGTGGCAACAAAGGAAATCTTTTTAATATGAATAAGAAAACAAAATAAACTCACTTAAAATATGCACTCTTTTAGTAACTTCTGTAGTTGACTATGGATTTTGTAGATTACAATGCTATGTCATGTTATACTGTCAAAATTAGACATGGGTATAGGGAAACAACTCAGTGGGTAAAGTGCTTGTTGCAAAACCGGAGGACATCAGCTTGAATCTTGACCTGAGTTCAAATACTCCACAGGTACATGCAAGGGTGGGTGTAGAGACACATGCCAATAATCCCAGCACTGGAAAGGCAGAGATGGCAAAGTCCCAGAAACTGGCTGGTCAGCAAATCAGCAAATCTGTGAGCTCCAAGTTAGTGAGAGACCCTCTCTCAAAAAGTAAGGTGAAGACATATATAAATGGGTGCATATACCTGCACACACAAACACACATACACATACACACGAGCACATACACACATGCATACAAAATAAATTTAATATTTCTAAATAGGTTGGACAAACCTGGTTCTGAGACAGTGCTCTTTCTCTCCAAATGATACAGGCCATGAGGAACTAACTGTTCTAACTGAAAACTCTGGTCAAATATTCCCAAAGGCTTAGAGTTTTATCTGAAATATGAAAATTCCAATCTGTCTTTATGATAGCATTTTCCCCTATTTTCTTTTTTGGCAAAATTTCCTGATGACCCATCAGGACTTCCAGAGCCTGAAGTGCCTGCTATTCAAATGAAAACATTGGACACACTATGATTCAATTGAGGTGACCAGGTAGTAGTTTGTTATGCTATAAATTACTTCATTACTTCATTTGAATTTAAATCATTTCTGTTGTCTTGTACATGACGCCAACAGAATATTCTGGGAGAAATTTACCTGATACCTGCCAACACAGAGAAGATGTTGAAAGGTCACAGTCGTGACTCCTAAGGTTTTCTTTTGAATGGTAAAATTCACCAAAGAAATGTGGCCTTTGTGAATAGTGATAATACAAAAACATCAGTGTAAGAAAAACTAGGAGTCTGTCTTATTTGAGGAAATAATTTTGGACAAGTAATGCTTAACAATAAGTATATTGTTACACTCAAAACAGAAATGCAACTATGATCAAATGCTTTACATAGAAAATAAAATAAAAAAGTATGCATATACAGATAGCACTTTGGCTTAGTTAGCAAATATAGGTAATACTTGATTTCAAACAGTGCTTGATAGTTGGTGTATAGCCATGACGATGCCAGTTAAGATTCTCAGAACCTTAGTTTCTGAAAGAAGTACTTCATGTAGCCAAAAATAAAACAGCATCATGACAGGAATTCAGTGACTGCAAAATAAATGCTACAAAATAGCAAACATATTTTAAGTGTTAAGAAATAAACTGTCTTGAACTATTAATATATTGACATAAAAGTCTATACTCAGTGTTTCTGATGGAACTCTTCTAAATGAATGTAAGCTTAAAATTTACATATAATATTAAAATCTAAACCTACACCTCTGTAGTAGTGGGACTAAATAGGCTATAATATTTTTGAATAGTTTATAGTCAATAAAATATTCTGGAATACTTCCTATGCTATTAGCTATGTTAAGAGAAGAAGGAAAATGAAACTGTATATGCTTTGTAATATAAGCTATTATTTTTTAAGTAATGGTTAAGTCTCTAAGTCTTCCAAAATCTTAAGTGCAGTCATCCACTGAGAGCTAAGAACCCCATCCAAACCCATTCGTAAACCTCTCATGTTTGGATACTGTTAAATTACCCTTTTAGTACATGTATCTGTCCATAGATCTTATGGGGATATATTAGAATAAGAAAACAAATTCAGCTGAACATTTTTATTAAAGATCTATGAATATAGCTTAAAGTTATTTTGCATATATTTATCAGAGATGTTTCATTCCTCTCAGAAAGAAGAAAATTTACTGTTTAGCTTTTTTTTTTTTTTTTTTGCTTCCTTGTTTTAGGTGTAGGAAAAATATACCAAAGTAAACTCTAGCTGTCTAAGCAGCCAAGTCAAAAGATATTCGGAACAGCTTTGAACCCAGCATTCACTGCCCCAGACCCTTGTCTATGGCAGATTTTCTTGTCCTACCAGGTCCCTTCACCCTTCTCTGCCTCAAATAAGACCACAGAGACACTGCATTTAACTATTGGCCAATGGCTAGGGCTTGTTATTATCTATCTCTGTCTTTTCATCAACCAATTAGAGAAACAAATATACAGAAGGACATCCCCATCAAGCAGTCACTCAGACATGCTTTCAGTCACTCTCTGAAGACTGAAAGATTACAATTTGGAAAAAAATTTGCTTAACTTAAAACAGGAGAGTGTGTGTAATTATTCTAATAATCTAAAGTTGATTTTTTAATATGTATAAAGACTTAATGTTGTTTAAAATAGTTTCTAAAAGTATGCTAACTTTAGGAGAGGAACATCCTTAAAAAAATATGCTGTCTTTAAAAAAATATGTGCTGTCTTCTCTTCACCCTTAAAAAATAGATCTAGAGCAAAGACGACATTCACTTCTGAATTTGATCACATAATAAACTGTTTCTATGTATTATCACACAGTCCACGAAAACCCTTGTAGAAATCAACACTATCTTTATTTACTCATCTGTACTACAGTCTAACAATAACAAAAGCCTGGCAGGAATTAGTTCATTTCTTACATCCTAGGAACATTTTCCATGCTTCTAACATAAGTCTTTTCCTTCATAATGCAACTGCTGTAAGTCAAATTGATTCAATTTAATTAGCAAGCATTCATGTAGCATGCACCTGTGAACAACACTGTATGAGACATATAGAACAGTGAGAAGATATGATCCTTGCTCCTAAAGAGCTACAATCTAGATAAGAAAGATTAGCCATGCATGCAAGAAACAATCACCAAAGTGAAAAATCACAGAAAGTCAGTACAGATGCTACCCTGAGGATGCAGATGTAACATTCTAAGGAGTCCCATTAGGAGAATGGCATGATTGGGAATAGATGCTATCTTAAAAAGGAAATTGGAGGAAATGAGTCAAGAATTGGCAAGATTAAAGAGAAGGAGTAAAGTCAAAGGGCAACAAAAGTCTGAAAGTCAACTGCAAGAATGGATGTTGCCTCAGCTCTTGAAAGAGATGCTGAAAGTTACAAGATGCTCCTGAGGTTAAATCACAAGATAAGGAGGGCACTGAGTGCTATCATTCAGTGGACTCAAACTTTAGATAAATATAATGTTTAAACAAAGCTATAAATTAAAGTTCCAACTAAAGGTGTGTTTTCCTAATCTCAACAACAACAACAAAAAGCAAAGAACAACCACAGACTATGACCATCACAATACAGGGGTGATCAAGGGACATTAAAAGAGGGGACTTTGACTGACTGAACAGTCATATGTGCTATTTTTTATTGTTGAACTCACAAAGGTCCAGTTTGTCTAAGAATCACATGCTTCCTTATAGTGACAAACTATTAAGTCAGCATTGCAGAGAACATCAAATTACATGTGACATTTCTCCTGAAGAGCTTCTTTCTTTTTATACTGAATCCAGTTGTCAATGCTAAGTCATATTTGAGGGCTGATGGGTAGAAAGACAAAAGGGGGTAGACGTTATATTTTTAAAGTGAGCCAATTCTCTTAAAATTAATATTATATCAACATGACGTTTATATATGGGAGAAAGGAATCAATTATATATCAATGAATTAATGAGAAAAGGGGAACACACAAAACAGTCAGTGAGTGATCACAATGAGTATCTCATGCAGATAGTTACAAATTTAAAGGGTAAAACAGTGCTACTATATCCCCACTTCCAATTTAAGAAGCTAAATCAGTCTATAAAAAGAAAGTCCATATGAGAAAACATTGACTTTTTAAAGTGTCCTGTCAATTATACCCAGTAATTTTTATCACTATATCACACCCCATTTAAAATTGATTTGTTTGAGACAATGTGGGGGAAGTAAGAGGAAAAACATCATAACCCAGACAAATACAGAATGTGGGGAGATTCTTCTTGCTCAAGGAGAGTTGGTGATCACTTGTAGATGGTCATGACCATGGCCTTGATGACCAATCAGTTGTAGAGCAGAGTTCACCAGTTCAGTGGCCCATCCCATTGTAGCTCTCTACATTCCAAAATGAAAGTGAAGAGTACTTCTGAGATCCCCAGAATTTTTGATAAAGTTACTGGCCACCAGCAGCTGCAGCTGTTTAAAATGAGAGAGAGAGAGAGAGAGAGAGAGAGAGAGAGAGAGAGAGAGAGAGAGAGAGAGAAAGTAAGTGAAAATTCAGCTCTGTGCACATAATGATTCTAAATGAGGTAGTTTAAAATCTATTATCTTCCCAATCTGTTCCACTTTACAACAATGTTTGGGATTTTATAGTCAAAAATATCTCTATATCATTTTATAAAGTTCTCACAAATTCTAGAGAAAGTGATACTTATTTAGTATATAATTACTGTTTATGCAATAAATATAGAAATTAATTTCTTTTCCTTTTTTCAGATAAAACAATTCCTTTTGTCATTAGATACTCAATACACATTTCTCAATAACTATGAACATTGTGGGAACCAGATAATTATCACATTATACATTATATTATTTCAAGCAATAAAGATGATAGTAAATCTTAACTAGAACTTGTGTTATAGAATCAAGACTTTCACCTCACAATTTGAAAAACTAATCTGTAACATTAAATTAAACAGAAGACTATAAGGATGCATCTAATGCTTAAAATCTTGATAAAACTAGGCAATGCTCCAGTTTTATTTTAGGTTCAATCCCCCTAAGGCAAACTGCATGCCAATATAGGTAAACGCTGTCCAAGTAACTGTGTGGATTAAGCAGAAATTGCAGAGAACTCACTGCCCTCTCAGTGTAGGGTAGTTTGCCTAGACTGTGAAGGTGAGTACACTGGGTTGAACAAGCACCCCTTAGGAGGGAGTATGAATTTAAAAAAAGAAAAAAAAAAAAGTACTCTGAATCTTTACAGGGCCTTGTTCATTTGGTTAATAACTGTCTCTTCTTTAAATTAAATCAATTTGAATTGAATATTTTCAAAATTACTTGTAAGAGGTTAAAGTTCTACTACTAGAAAGAATTTTAAAGTTAGGAATGGAGTTAAATAAAGTTAGAAAAGTTAAAAAAATGAATTTCATTCAAGTTTTTCAGTATCTCTTTGCTATCATTGTGGTAGGGGTGGCGGTATTCAATCAAGACCCACCATTAGCTTGGCCAATAACAGTAACCTTTATTTAAACAATGATGCACGTCCTTATCTTCAGAGTATTAAATCTGCACTCATCACCACAGATACACAAACCCTCCTCGTATCCTCGTAATACTGCTGAATAGTGATAGTAAATAAAAAGGCTTTATACCCAGTACTTTTGCAATTTACTTTTCTGACTATTTACAGCACATAGCTGGTTATACCTGTAAATGCAGACACTCAGCAGGTGGAAGGCCAATTGTATTTTAAACATTGCAGAGGTTTTAAAAAGCAATGTAGCCAGTCTGCTGGCATAAACTGCAATCCTAGTTGTTTGGTAGGCCAAAGCCAGGAGATTGCAAATTCAAGAAAAGCCTTGGATAGAGTGACTACAAGGCCAGCCTAGGAAACACAGTCACAGCCCACTTCAAAATAAACAAATAAGAGGCTGAGGACACAGTTTTGTAGTATAGCACTGGAATAGCCCTCAGTGCTGAAAAAATAATAAAAGTAAAGGTGACAAGTCAGATTTAAAAAAAAAAAATCTTCTGATGGTGAAGATGATGAGTTCATAATAGGATCCCTTTGGTGTCCTCCCAATTTTCCCACTTATAACACTACTCAAAATACGTCCTATGGCATTTGCTATCTGCACATGACCAGAGGGAAGTATTCATTGTTTGCATCAGATTTTAAGACCAGTTTTTCATCTGTGTTCCTAAGTTTACACTGTTTAACTTTTCCATCCTTTTCTTTAATCTTCCTCCCATGAAAGAGAAGCTTGGGGAGATCTTAGATGATCGATGGTGCAAACCATGTGATAAGCTGCTGAGTGCAATGGTGAGCTGACCATCAAATGCCTCATGTGGAGAAAGGAAGAGTGTATTCTTAGGAACACAAAGCATCCAAACAAAAACATATCACTAACCTGCTCGAGCAGCTGCCATTTTCTTGTTTCGCAGTTTGTTCTCCAACGCTTGCTGCACAATAGAGAGAGAGAGAGAGAGAGAGAGAGAGAGAGAGAGAAGACTCCATTCAGATTTCTTCTAGTTGACATTGGTAAAGGTGTTATAACACACACATGCACACACACACACATACACACACACACACACATACATACACACACACACACGCACGCACGCACGCACACACACACACACACACACACACACAATTGTATTGTACCATTTTCATCTTCTTTTTTAGATCCAGGTTTGCTGCTTTCTGGCCCTTGGCAGTAGCATTGAGATAATAGATGGTCAAACTAAATTAAAACATAAAATCATAAAATTGAATAAAATAAAATTGATGTCATTTCTCAGTTTCTCATTATCCTCCTTGTTACTATATTAACCAATGCTAGCATAAAAATGGATACAAGGTACTTTCTAATCAAAAGTTATTATTCTGCATATAAGGACTGGAGTCCAGAGAAGAAAAGAGGTGTATTTAGTATCCTTGTCTGGAGACTTCTATTTACTTAGGAGAGAGGCTGAAGTAAGAGGATTTCATGTTCACTGGCTAGGCTACATTGCAAGCTCAAGGTCAGGTAAGGAAACTTACTTAGACCTTCAGGATATACTAGCAGGTCACTTGTCTATCATGAGTAAAGTTTTGGTTCACTCCTCACTATCACTGAAATAAAGTATAGTTAACATTAGACAATGACTAGGACAAAGCCTGAAAGTTGGCTCAAAGGTTTTGAATGTGCCCCTAGGATGCCATCCTTCATTCCACAGGACCCAATATTAGCTTCTTGGAAGTGTATTACCATCAGCCTTAATTCTAGTTACAGTCCCCTTCTGAACAATGGGAATAGCACAATTGAAAACTCCAGAGTTTAGGTAATGTGTTAAATGTTTATACCTTGAACTCCATATTTGGCCAGTTAGCCTTTGCAAGCAAGACTACAATCCTCAAGGGCATAACTCCATTAACATGGACCCCCCCAAAAAATAAAATGCAACATTTGCATTTCTTCCTTCCTCAAAAGGAAACTATTGCACCAAAGAATAATTTCGGATTTTAAATGTCATTTACATTTCTAGAAAAAGCAAATTCCAGCTCAACAATTCTAACAAAATAAATACCCTCATTTTCTCTTTGGGCAAAATGAACCAGCAAAGGGGAACTGTAGTAAAAAGGAAAGATAGCTGGTGCTGGCCTCACTGCAAATAACTGGAGATTAAACACATTTTCTCTGCCCACCCACATGCCAGAGACTATCCTTTATGAGCCATCTGGTGCTGGCAGCATAACTATTGACACAGTTTAGTTGGGTTTATCTCTTATGTGGTTAGCTAGAATTTGCCTGAAATTACATATATGAAAACATCTGGGACAACATCTGGCATGAAATTCTCTCTCTGTATCTATGATTCTGTGTGTGTGTCTCTCTCTCTGCATAGAATAAGAACTTTTCTGGACATAGGTAAATGTAACTCTCTCTTTCACAAGTCATTCTCAGTTCTGTGATTCTCTGTGCATCTTAAATGAGTGTGCCTTGCATATATTTCCTTGCCTCACATTCACTGAGAGCACTTACAGAAAACTGACCTAAATGCTGTATGAATACTGAAAACCATCCAAGTGGTTCTAATATAATCTACTGGGAAATTCGAATGCTTGTAACATTCTCTAATTAATGGTAATAAAAACCCATGCCACTTGTTGGGGCCTCTTGAAGAAGAATACAGGACCATGTACTTCAGAAAAATTTCAGAGGTAAACTGCAATGTGGATTTTACTTCCACAACTTAGAGCAAAATTCAACCCCCTTGAGGACACCTTTTTAACCCTCATGCTGCCACTTTCCCTCTGTGTCAAGTACTGTGAAACTAACTCACATGTCAGAGTCAGCACCCTAGAGTGCTTTCTTTAGTTCTTGAACCAAGAATGCTCTTTAGATTTTTTTTCCCCCTTTGGTGTTTTCAAGACAAACTTTTTCTGTGTAACAGTCTTGGCTGTCCTGTAACTTGCTTTGTAAACTAGGCTGCCCTTGAACTCACTGAGATCTGCCTGCCTCTGCCTCCCAAGTGCTGAGATTAAAGGCATGTGCTACCACCACCCAGCTACATCTTTAGATGTCTAAGTATTTGTCATGTGATGGGGGTTGTCCTTCTGTATATATGTTTCTCTTACTGGTTAATAAATAAAACACTGTTTGGTCAATGAGGCAGGAAGATAGGCAGGTCTAGGAGACAAGGAGAATTCTGGGAAAGGTAAGCAGAGTGAGAGCGCCACACACCTTGTAGGCTGCCAAAGCAGTAACAGGTCCAAGACCATGTGGAAATACTTAGATTTATAGAAAGGAGTTAATAATTAAGACATAGCTAACCAATAAATAGCCCTAGCCATTGGCCAACAGATTTATAATTAATATAGTGTCTGTGTGTTTATTTGGGCATGAGAAGAGCAGCAGGACCTGGAGGAACAAGGGAAACTAGCAACAGTCATGACCAATTTTGTCTCTTGTCCTCCACTATCTACTTCTGGATCTTTAAGAATATGCCCCGAGCCTGCCTGATATGCCAGGTTATGACCACTGAGCCACAAGTGTCCCAGGATAGCTACCGATGAGGCTCAACACCTGTGTAGTCTAGAGTGTTGTGTTGAGATATCAACAGTTTTTGGACACCCTTAACCATTCCCTACAAGTGACTTTTAGGCCTTCTGAGAGTCCCACTAATTCCAAACTTTCTGGGTGCAAATGAGCAAAAGGAGCCAGTGCAAAAGGGAGAAGTGAGTCTTTGTCACATTGATCAACCACCTCATTTATGAGCAGATCATCCATGTGCTAATGACAATGTGATTAATGCAGCTATGATTATTTTTGGTAAAAAAAAAAAAAAAAAAAACTGTCACTGTAGGGTTCCTAAGGCAACAGAAGCATAAATTCCTGAGGAGGTGTGGAGGATCTTTAGTGAGAGGCATTCCGATAGTGTTGCTCCTTTGTTTAAAAACAAATCTCAGAATAAATTAGGAATGTAGTAGCAAAAGCTGCCCTTTGTGGTCTGTCTGACTGTCTGTCTGTCTGTGTGTCAGTCAAGATCTCATCTTTACTATTAAAGAGACTTGGAACCAAAGGCTATAGGATCCTTGTTAAGATGCTCTCAGAAACCACATTCTCAAGAAATTGTGGATAATGAAAATCAAGAGACACCTGGTAAATGATGCTTCTCACATGTTTAATCTAGAAACCAACTCTGATTCTTAATAAGGTTATGATGTATAACAGTCATCTCTGTTACTGTTGAATTAGCTCTGAATTAGTATTTC
This sequence comes from Cricetiscus sungorus, assembly GCA_030556225.1. Taxonomy (NCBI): domain Eukaryota; kingdom Metazoa; phylum Chordata; class Mammalia; order Rodentia; family Cricetidae; genus Cricetiscus; species Cricetiscus sungorus. The sequence continues at coordinate 118,898,636 of JANBXA010000007.1, forward strand.
TCCCATCTGTAAGGTGTTGCCATATAAAGGTGTGGACATTGAATTTACTGGAAAGGGTCTGTCTGTGTCTCACTTTATCTGTTAGTATGCATCTCACTTAGAAATGAGCATGTCTGTTAATTTATAAAAGTGAAGATGGGCCTTGTTCACACCCCTTTCTGAGACTATGAGCATGAAAATGTCCATAAAGAATAGCTGTGATAACTAGTTCAGCATCCAGCTTGTTTATTTCAAGCTAGTTGGAGTTTCAGCTCTAATTTTTGTTCAGCTCTCTACCTCAACCTTGTGGGTAACAGTATCCCTGGAAGGGGCTTCATGCTTGGTGCCCTTGACCTAAAGAAGTAGTGATTCCAGACGCTCTCATTAGGATGGAGCTAGCAGGTAAAGAGGAGAGTGTCTCTCTTAGTTCATCAAGAAAACAAATACTTTGTAATACTGGAGCCCAAATTCCATAGCCGGTGAAAGGAAAATAGGAACAAAATCCTTCTGCTAGGTGGCTGTTTGCAAATCACCCTGACTTTGCAGGGATAGTGTAAGATAACTGGAAGATAGTTTGCTTCTCTGACTCTGTTACTATGGAGACATAGTTATTAACAGCACTCTAACTAGTAATAATAATAATATTAATAATAATAATAATAATAATAATGGATTGATTTTTAATGTTCCTTAGGCCTTTAACCCTAAAATATAGCCTAGTGGGTTCCCAAGGTGAATATTAACACAGAGCTTATCATTTCTGTACTCACAGCCATCTGCTTTATGGAACAAGAAGTGAGGGCCCTGCTGCAAAGGGAAACTCAACGTGCTGATTAGATTTAGCATTTAGCATTTATGTTTCCCTTGCTTTAGCTGTTTACTGATAATTATTTTCGTTACTTGGGAACAAATCTTATAATCCTAGGGAGGCAGAGACAGATGCAGATGACTGTGAATCTCATCCAGCAGGAGCAGAAGATGGCTGGCATCCTTTCACGCCCACCATCATGTAGTCAGCAATGCATTTGGTTAGGTTACAACACCACCCTTTGGGGAGGAGAAGGGACTCAAATGGAGCCTGAGAACAAACACATACGCCATCACCAGAACAACAGCAATGACCAGGCCAGGGTTAGAAAGCTGCCTGAGGATCTTCGCCATCCAGCTCGGGAAATCATGTTCCAGGGTCTCACCAATGACTTCAAACATCCTGTTTTTACCACTAGTGGTGGTAGCAGAGGGTTGAATTTAAAACAAACGTAAAACATATGGTTACAGTGAGATACAAAAATATTCTCCATCACTATATAGGTTCTCTTGAGGGTTAAGATCTGATAGTAAGCAACCCATCTACTCTGACCACATCTTGTTAACAGAAGATGAGCAGGCAGTCTCATCCTAACACACACACACACACACACACACACACACACACACACACACACACACACACACAGCACTTAGGAAAATTACTCACAGCTTCAGAAGATTTTTTAATATTGTACTGCTAACATTTTGATTGAATGGTATTTTATGTGTGGCAAATCCCTTCCAAGCCAGCTGCTCTGGGAGGAAGCTCTCTCTGAACTCAGAATGCAGTACACTCAGTTTTTAATTGGCTTTGGGAATGAGCACAAGAAATAATAGAATGGTGGAATAAAGTCTACAAATAACCCAACATCTCATTTCACAGCACAGCTTCAACTCTTTGCCCATCAGCCTTCATTTATCTGAGGTCTAAGTAAACAGCTGCACTCGTAGTGGAGGAGCCTTGTACCCTCTTGTACGCTCAGGTCTCTGATGCTGGACAGCTCCCAGAAAAAGAACAGCTAAGGGTTTAGGTTAAAGGAAAATCAGTTCCTCTGAACTAGAACAGTGAGAACAGTATTTTTAACTTAGTGTGGAGTGTCTAGAATCAGTGAACTATTCATGGTGCCAAGTTACTTCCTTTGAATATGTATATCGATCCTACTATAAAATTTTGTAATTCACAGAAAAGCAAAATGGGCATTTTTCAGTTTAAAAGTTAAATATATATATATTGTTTTTAATCTTTTAATATTCAAACAAAATGGATATGCCCTACAATCTCCAGATCAGATATTGGGTTTTTGTTTGTTTGTTTGTTTGCTTGTTTGTTTGTTTTTTTCGCCCAACTTCAGATTGGGCAAATACTATTTTTTAACAGACATGGTATGGCCTCAAGTAGTTATCAGACTATGGATTATAATGTTTTCCTTTACAAAAGACATAGCTGACACATAAAATCTAAGTGACTAATGGTGACAATAATGTCAAGCACTGTGATAACTAGAGACTTTTAAACATGAACAGACAAACATGAACAAACTTGAACAAATGCCAAAATGTTTGGTATTATTACTGTTTTATATCATTGGAAGTATGAACAGTATTTTTGTTGTTTTTTCAAGACAGGGTTTCTCTGTATTGCTTTGAAGCCTGTCCAGGAACTAGCTCTGTAGATCAGGCTAGCCTCAAACCCACAGAAATTGGCCTGCCTCTGTCTCTCAAGTGCTGGGATTAAAGGCTTGCACCACCAGCTTATGAACAATATTTAATTGCTAAATATTTTATGTTATAAAGAATGATTTTTTTCAGGGAGAAAAACATAGAATTGCTGCAATATAAGAAGAGCAGGGGAAACTGAAGAACTATAAACTTCGGAATTATTCATGCAGGTGTAAAGAGACTATCAGATTGGAGGCAACATGGCTGAACAATTAGAAATATTTTCTTCATATTATTAACAAAGAAATAGTTTTAAAATTATAGAAAGTATAAATTAAATCTCTCTAATAATGGTTTTAATAATTTTCTAGAAAACATAAGAATGTTCTAGAAAATCTCACCAAATTATTTTGCTAGATAGTTGAGTGGGCTGTAGAACATCTTATCTGAAAACACACCAGTAATCTGAAAACAACTAGACAGAACTAGTGTATTCAAGTCCAAGTCAGAGGACAAAATTCTAGTTTCATATTAACCTCCTTCAGCTTCACTGTTGCTGGTTTACTGCCCAACCAGAAACCAGATATGATCTATCAGCCTTCCCTCAACAGAAGGGTAATACCTCAACACCCATTTCCTAAGCGTAATAAACCACAAGAAATGTGATTCCTGGTCTCATTCCAGAACACAACAGCCTTGGAGTGAATGTGTGGGGGGGGTCCTAAACATTGGGTTTTTTCCAAAAGAAGGAAATTATTCATAATCATTGTACCTAAATGTGCAAATCAAAAATTTATGGTAAAAGTCACATACTATGATATTCTTGCCATCATTTCTTTCTCAGTAAAAAATTGCTAAGAAACCCAGGAAAACAGAAAGCCAGAGAGAATGCAACTTAAGAAGCTGAACTTGTACAATTGTTGCATGTTTCTGCCTGGTAATTTAAGTCTAAATCCAGTTGTGCCACCAACCAGCTTGGCTTTTATGCTTCCCTCACTTTTTGTAAAAGAGCAAAGGTTCTTTCCAGTGTTTTGATGGGAAGGATGAAGGTCAACTTGTTAGTTAAAACATATCTGAGTTTCAAAGTCATGAGGGTGAGTTTCAGCCAAAGGAAGACTTCTTTCTCAAGTCTTCCTTTTTATTTCAATTTTGTTTTCAGATTAAGATGTCAACTTCAAGACTGTAATTTCCTATTTCATCTCTAGATGTCACTGTCTGCATTATTTATTTCAGCCTACTTGCCAACAGATATGTGAGCACGTTCACACACAAGTGTACAAGCAAACACTTAGAGAAAGACACAGAGAGATGTGGAAGGCTTATTAATTTCAGTTTCCCAAGTCTGCTAGACACCAGCTAGTTCTCAACTATTCTCAGAAAGATAACTGCGGCAATTTTATGGGTGTGAAAACATGTTCCCTTTATACTTAGTCTTAGGCAACAAACCTTCTGACATGAGAAAGCTCTTGGGTGTGACAGCACAAAAGAACAGTTCTATTTAACCATTAGAGCATTGAATCTGGCACTTACAAGGCTTCATGCTTTCACATTCTCTTCATATCAAATGCATGCTGGCCAATAACAACATGTACAGGTAACTGGGGGACTTGTGATAAGCTCATAAGTAGCTTTGAGGAAATGAAATCCTGTCCTCAAGATTGCAAAGACACTGCTTCTTGATGGGTGTAACTATAGAAAAGCTAGCTTTAACAAATCAAAATGCTTTCCTGAACTTTGATTACTGATTTGAGTGACAAATAGGTAGAAAACAGATGTGGAACTAAGGAGCATACCACTTTTCAATTCATAGAGTCCTTTTGGATCACAAAATATACAACTCTTTCAACTTGTATTGTTATTTAACAATAATTCCACTGATTACTTGATTGGTGGGAAATATTTTTTTTTCAAGGTTCACATGAAATCAAACCATAGCTTATTTATGTGTGAATGTGATGATGTTATAGCATCAGGCAAACATGTCTAGACTAGGAATGTCAAGAATTGCTCTTGGCTCTCCCAAATATGGAAATAGCAGGACTTGGCGTCTATATTGTATCCTTACAGAATATTTCCCATTTATGTTTATCAAGTGAGGCAATAGATGGAAATTGTCTGAGATGCTCCATGTCACATGATGACATGACTACCAAAAAATCTCATTTCTACCAATGACAAAGGTCATGTTTTTAAAAGTCTATACAGTGAGTGGCCATTCCCATTTTAACCCAAAATGAATTCTGTGTTTGAGTCAAATCTTAAATATGAGACCTGAAGGGCCCACAATCAAAAGATGGTGGGAGAGAGACGATCATGTATAGGACAGGCATGGTGGACAAGAAGAGGATGAGCAACAGCATGCCAAGGTAGAAGTTGTTGGATCTGGAAGCTTTAAAGACTCTGGCCTCAGGAACATTGCAGCACATCACAGCCCAGCACTGGAAATACATGGATGTGTGGAGCCGAAGGATGTTGATGCCTGGAAGGCTAGGGGCAAAGAAGGAGCCCATCCTAGAAAGGAATCAGAACACTGATCAATTCCAAGTCTATTGCCATGTGTCACAGGACCTGCTCATTTAACATTGGTCCTCTTACCAAAATCAAAATCCACATTACTAGACACAACCATAAAGACCATGTCTATAAATATTCCTGACTAGCCTGCTCTCATCTTTTAAATGTTTTACCATTTCTCCTATGTATTTTATGTAATTATTCCATAGAAATCATCATAAACTAAATCTGTTTCATTAGTAAATGCAAAAACCAAGAGGAAACAAATGTTTCAATTATTTTGCTTCCTTCTTTCTTCTGCTCTTAGTAAACTCAATTCCCTCTAATATTCCTATCATTGACTAGCATATTTCAAAGTAGAAGTTTTCAAATAATAGAACTTTAGGAGCTCTCCCTCTGTTCAAAAAACCTGATACATTTAAGTTGGTCACTTTTTCCATACATAATTTTTGCTAGTGAAAGAGAAAAAGGAATGTGTTCTAATTCTATTCTATTTTCATAGTAACTATGGTGTTTTAGAACTGATGGGAAAGATAATGATGTAACACTATACTGAATTCCATGTTATCCATTGAAACTTAGTTCTTATTACTATAGAAAACACACTGATTTGTGTATCTGACTTTTAAAAAGTACTATAAAATATTAATTTGAACTGTAACTGTTTAGGTGATTTTTTTTTACTTAATGTCACTCCAGAAAAGATAATTTCAGTTTAGCTTGATGGATGAGAAAGTTCTTTTATACAGTAATCTGAGTTTCACTATATTAGTCAAAAACCAAAAATAACTCTGTATTTTTTCCATAGATAGAGCTGAGCCCTATTTTTTAAATTGTCCCAACTATAATAAAGCCTTCAGAATGTTAGTTTTAATAGTTTGTATTTCCTAAGTGCACACAGTAGCTACTTAACTAACTGTGGTTAGTTTTAATTGTTACCCTAACACAAATTAGTATCAGCTGGAGGAAGAATATCCGTGAGAGATTGTTTAGATCAGGCTGACTTGTGGGTATGTCTGTGGGGAATTATCTTGATTACATTAAGTGGAAAGGCCTTCCCACTATGGGTGGTACCATTCCCTAGGCAAGGGATCTTAAACTGGAACAAGACATGCACACATATGTATATCCATTCATTATTCTATGCTTTATATTATGAATGGAATATGACTAGCTTTTTCAAGTTCCTGCTACCTTGACATCTCTGATGTCACCTGGAACTGTGAGAGATAATAAGTTATTGGTCCTACAAATTGCTTTTGTCAGAGTATTTTAATAATAACAGAGAAAATCTAAGAAACTAAGTCCATGAGAATTTTGTATACTAAAGAGACATTTTTAATCAGGGAAAAAGAAATTATCTTATTACACATGAACCATCCTAAAGTCAATTCTTTCCTTTGAAAAGTGAAAGCTTGCCACAATTTCAATTATCCTGTTCGTGTGCCAAGCAAAAAATCTGAATGATGTCATAGTGAACAGACTGATTACATAACTAGCAAGAGAGAAGTTGGCATTCAAGAAAAAAATAATAAGTTCCCAATTGTCCTGGTTAATTTGAATTACAAAGCTTAGTACCTGGGGCTGATCAGGTCCACCTTGTTCTAAAACTCAGGGTTGTATATGTGTCTTATTTGGACCAATAATAGATGATTACACTAAGACATATCAGCTAGACTTTCCTAAAATTATATACTCTTATACAAAGTCCTACTCGAATTCACCAGAAGCAAGCCTCACCAGTGTAAAAGAATAAACACAAAGTGGCAATACAGAGATTTCAAGCATGCACAGCTTTCTTTCCATTAACAAACTGTAAAAAGCAATTATATTTTCTCAGTATTACAAGCAAAACCAATCAGGGTAGCAATGACAATGTCTTTTCTGACAATAAAAGTGATTTCTAGATCAATCTGTTGTGTTAGCTCTGAAAGAACACAATGGACATTCAGCTTAAGCCTGCACTGGTGGTATCAACAGTCCAGAGGCATTGATGGCACTGAAAAGATGGAGGAAGAGGTTTTGCACCATTATAGTAGTTGTGCTGCCCACTTTCTGCCATGAATGATGCTTCTCCTCTGGGAGGTGAAGGATCAGAACCCATAGGACCTGCTCCCTCACTCTCCTGGGCTTGAGTCCTCAGATTAGACCTCCTTTTCATTCTTCCTTACATGGAGAATAAAGGATGTGTTCTACTCCTTAGCAATCCTCTGGATACAGGAACCATATTTACAAAAGTTAGAAAGTAAGAAAGGGTACAGAAATTACATTCCTAACCATGTCTGACCTGACAACAACAACAACAAATGCACTTTTTGTATTATTTCTTCTGGTTCACCTATGGAGGAAAATCCAACAGGTCTCATTGGCAGAATTATGGAAGATTGGAAATGTCCCTTGTGCTACTGAAGCAGAATGGTTTCCATGTTTGAAAAGGGTCCCATGCTCTATCAACATACATTTGGTCTGATGAGTCTGATTGAAAGATTTGAATGGTATATGAAATTAATTTGAAAAAAAAGAAAAAGAAAGAAAACACCAGCTAAAACTATCTTGACACCTGTGATAGGACAGTGGTGTAGTTAGTCTTCAGCACATGTCCCCAGTAAGAAAGAGAAGCTTCCCTGTAACTGCCTGTAAGTTGGGATGCTCACAGGGAGTGACAGATTCTATGACACATCATCCTCAGATGAATTCCATGCTGTAATTCAATTTTTAAAACTCAAAACTGGTTTTCACTCTATCAACTTATCATAACCTGTCAGAATTTATAGTGCAAATGCCTCCACTTAATAGAAGAGATGACAATCTTTTCACATCAAAATAAAAATTCCCCTGTGCAAATGGCCCTGCTCAACACATTACAAAATGAAGATCTTATTTTTAACTTGAACTTCCTAAAATATGTGTTGTACCTAGTTCTATAAGATGCTGGATTTGGTAAGATTTTTTTTAAAAAAAATATGGTTATCAAATATGCTTTTAGTGTGTTTAATAGTGACAAGAAAATGTTATCAGTTTTTTCAAAAGCCATGTACAACAGCTCATTCCTTCCAGGAGCTAATATGACTGACCATTGATGAGTGATGGTTTCCTCTTCAATCCTGGTGTGACAGGATGAAAGAAGAGAATCTTCAAATCAATCAAGCAAAAAGAGCACAGACTCCCAGTGTCTATTGAAGGAGAATTCTGACAAGCAGGTTGATGACAGAAAATATGAAAAAATTATGCTTTCCACACCACTCATCTCTACCTAGAAAAATAAAGAGCTGGAATCCACAGAATGGGGTCTTTTCTAGACCTAGCAGTATCTCCTTCTACAGCAATGACCTGGAAACTTTTCCCTGCATGCTTAAAAGTCCAACAACTGACATACCAGATCATGCCTTGGTTGAAGATCAGAGCGAGGACATTGCCACTGATGTCAAATTCTGTGTATGAAGGCTAAAGAAAACATACATACTGGATTAGCAGTTCAAACTGAAAGCAAACACACACACACACACTGGGTTAGCATTTCAAACTAAAAGCAATCAGCAAGTGGTTTCACCTCAACATACCCAAGTCTACTACTTCCCCTTCAATAACAGTAGCAGAATAATGACTAGAATACATAAAACACTTTTCAACACACAAAGACTCATTTTGAAAACCAGTCATGGGGCTGGTAAAAATGGCTTTATTGGTAAAGTGTTCTTACTGCCAAGCCTGACAATTTACATTCAATCTGGAGACCCTACATGGAAAAATACCACTACCAACACCAAAAATAAAAAACAAAACCAAAAAACTCCACACATGTGTCCATGGTATGTATGTGACATCCCCAGGTGCAAATATGGCAAGGCACTGTGTTCTATATGTTGATACATGTAAAACCTAAATCTTTTCATTTGAAACAGCTTAACAGTACATTATTATTATTATTATTATTATTATTATTATTATTATTATTATTTCGTTTTTACATATCAATCTCAGTTCCCTCTCCTTCCCTCCCTCCTTCCCTTTCATGCCCCATGACCCCCCTTCCATCCTACCCACCCCACTCCACAGGGAGGGTGATGCCTTCCAGGAGGGATCAAAATAGATGAGAGGGAGAAAAAAAAGATACCATAACAGAGGGAGCCATTATAAGTTTGAAGAGAAAACTGACTCTACAGAAATGTCCAGAGACCTGCAAGGATGACCCCAACTAACAATCTGAGCAACAGTGAAAAGGCTACCTTAAATGCCCTTCCCTGATAATGAGATCGATGACTAACTTATCTGCTATCATAGAGCCCTCTTCTAGTAGCTGATGGAAACAGAAGCAGACACCCACAGCTAAACAGTCGGCCAAACTCCTGAAATCAAGTTAACAGTACATTTTAAGGCTTTCAAAATTTCACTATCTTTGATCTGTTAAGTTTACTTGTAGTAATTTGTCTTAACAATGTTATCTGAAATGTTGATAAATTTAACAGGAAATGATGAAAACATTTATGTGGACAACATAAGATACATACAATATACTTGTATAATGGCATACTGCTGCTGAAAACTTTGAAAAGTTTGGAAAACTATTATATCAGTGAAAACTATACTTTAATGTTAAACAAAAGTATATAATAGTCTACTATTAAGTATATTCACGTATTACTTTTTTTAAAATCCAAAATTATTTAACTTTATAAAAAAGTAAATATAGAAAAAGAAATATAATAAAATACAGGAAATACTAAACTGAATGCCCAGTTACCATGCCATAAACAATCCTGTTGAGCACAGGACAGCAGCTCCAAACTGCTCTTAAGTAGAGATCCCCCAATAGTGTTGCAATATGTCTCTGTCCAAAGGCAGCCCATCCAAAGACTTCCTGGTTATACATTAGCTATCCTTGTAGGTAAGCTTCTAAGTCAATGGACTTCATGCTAATTAGCATAGACAATATGATTGGCTCCTTCTTAATCTGAGATAAATTGAGTACATGAATTAAGAAGGCCAAGAAAATTGTGTGAGAGAAACATAGAGAGTGGCAGGTGCCTAATAACACTGTAGATCCTATGCTCTTCAGTCCCAACAACTCCATCCCTCAACACACTCATACATACACATACTCATACATACACATACATATATATGCATAAATATATACACATTAGCATGCATACATGTATACACAAATAATGCATATTCATACACATATATCAACACATGTGCATACACACATATATGTACAAAACATACACATGGGCACATACACATAAGCATACCACAATGACCAGAGAATCTCAATTTTATTTATGCCTAAGAACTCAGGGCCTGGATTGTAATCAAAGGATGGAAAGAGAGAATATAACCAGAATTATTATATCCATGCCTGAAATTGTCAAAGAACTAACTTAAATCATGTTGGGAGGCACATGTAAGAAGATAGAATAGATCTCTGGTTTGAATGCCCAACAAAGCTATCCTTATCAAGGCTTTTGTTCTAAATCTTATATTTCAAGCTTCATTTATATCACTTTCCCCAGAAGCAATACTATTTTTCCTTCACAACCTAAAAATGTGGACAATCTACCTTGAAACAGATCCAGGACATAAAGAACAAATGTGATAGAATAATAATGCTTAAGCACGATAAAATGGTAAGATGAGACATAATGAAGAACAGTCCCATGTGTTCAGTAAGGACAAAGATGACCTGGATAGTTTCAATATAAACTTATTCAAGGCAGTGCCAGAGTATTTAGTCTAAAGTTCTACTGGAAGTGTAATGTTCACAGGGCAGGAGTGGTTTATCCTAAAGTTTATGCTCTAAAATCAACAACAAAAAGTATCCTTCACCTCAAGAGTCTATGGGAGTAACTTAGCTGATATAGCACACACCTGACATGCACAAAATCCCAGCTGTATACCCTAGCCTAAGAACAAAATAGGTATAGTGGTACATGCCTGTAATCTGAGCATTTGGGAGGTGGAGGCAGGAGGGTCAGAAAGTTCAAGATCACTCTCAGCTACACAGCAAGTCAGAGGCCAGGTCCAGGTATATAAGAGCCTGTATAGATAGATGAGAGAGAGAGAGAGAGAGAGAGAGAGAGAGAGAGAGAGAGAGAGAGAGAGAGAGAGAGAAGAGAGAAGAGATGAGTGGAATAAAACAAACAAAGGGAAAGAGGGGAGACAGGGAGGAAAGGAGGGAGTGAGGAAGAAAGAAGGGAGGGAGGAAGGGAGGAAGGGAGGGAGGGAGGGAGGGAGGGAGGGAGGGGAAAAGCAAGAACTGTATTTGGCTAGACAATATGAGCTCCAGATCGTTTTGTTTACCAGAATGCTCTGTCCTATCTGTTGAAGCTTTCTTGCCTGAAGTTTGAGTTTTGCTCAGAGCCTGTGGGATTCCCAAAACGCATTTGAAACTGCTCCATTGGGTGGTCTGCACCATCTGTGGCCTGGAACAACTTCTTGTTGCCATTTTAAAATTAAACCTTCAACTGTTGTCTCTTTTGATATCAGGATTTAGCCAAGTATGGGACATGTAACAAATTCAACCCTTTAAGTTATTAGTTTTTAATTCTTCCACAAAGTCATTTATAAAGAGATATTTGATATCTTACTAGCTGACTAGAAAAGGAGGAGCTGGAGAGACAGCTCAGTGGTCAAGAACACTTGTTGCAAAGGACCTCAGTTCAGTTCCCAGCACCCACAAGTGCCTGTAACTGCAGTTCTAAGAGATCCAACACCTTTCTGGCAGGTACTAATACACATGTATTGCACATTCAAACATGTAGGTACTCCACACACACATCCACATAAAATAAAAGTAAATAATAAAAGTTTAAAAATAAAGCACAAGAGAGATGCTGGGACTCCCCAGCAGTATCTAAAGGATTAAGGTATTGGTTTTCTAAACTGACAGGAAACAGTGAGGATGCAAGAGTCCTCTATACCCTGTGATCTTCTGTATAGACATTGGATTTACATTTAAGTAGTAAACCCTGCCCCAATATTTCCTGAGTAAGTGAGCTGGGCCAGTCACTTGTCTCTTGAGGATCCAGTTTCAGCACAGATAAATCAATGAAATGAAATAGGTCTGGAGTCAGCATGTTACAGCCCATAAACTGAAGATGGATGGCCATCTGCTTTTGTAAGTGATTTTTTATTAGAATAAAGCTGCAGCTCCTCCTTCGTGCATTGTCTCCCACAGGTTTAGATTAAAACAGAGCTTATTGGCTGGAGCAGAGAGTGTTATCACTTGCAAAGTCTAAAACATTACCCATCCCTTTTCAGAAAACAGTCACCAGTTCCTGACTAGAAATTTTCTGACATCCTTTCCTAACCTAAAATCTAAAATTTATTAAAACTAAGTGCAGTTATTTTTAAAAAAAAATGCTTCTCTGTAAATGCTTTAAAAATGAAATTCAATATGTCATGTAGTAAACACATAACGCTCCACTCTAAAAATGGCACACAAAGTTCTATCAATATGTATGATTCAGTGTTCATTCTTTTAGAGGAAAGCTTCTTGAAACCATGAGATTAGATTATATTTAAAGTATTAAAGCAATACTTCACCAAATAGAAATTAATTTGCAATATATTTGTTTCTGAAATAAGAAAAACAATGGATTAAAAGTTAAATAGTTCATGACAAAGGGGAAATATGCATGTTTCCTTGAAACCTGAGATAAGGCAATGAGAGTAGTGTAGGAAGTTCCCCCCATGGCCACTCACCCTGCCTACAATGCCAGCAACAGAAGGACTCACTTGGTTTTGGTCAGAGGAAAGCAACAAAGAAATAAAAGTCATATATATATATAGTTTTGGGGACTTTACAGTGAGCTAGAATCAAGCATCTATCTAGGGAAGGTATAGGCTCACTGACAAACAGCCTGAGGAAATCCATTGTGTCCCTGAAAATTGAGTTAGCTTGAGCAGAATGCCACTATACAGATGTTAGGAAATGCAATCAGGATCTCAGAGCCAATGTATTCTGCCTTTTCAAGGACCTGCCTGACCATTTCCACACAATTTCCAATTCCCACAGTTGTACCACTCCACTCAGTGCTGCAGGCTAAGCCTGGGCTGTGACTCCAGAGCAGTGGTGCCTGTGTATGGTCTCTAGCCTGAAGTCACAGGGTCACCAAGAAGCTGGGAAGAAAAGTTAATGCTCAGGCCCTGCCCCAGAGCTACTAAATAGAACTGCTAAATTCTCCTAGGCCCTCTGTGGACTCTGATGAATGACTAAGTTTGAGAACCACAGATCTAGGATAAGCTTTAGCTTCATCTACCAGGCTGAATCGGCCCTCAAGGCTTTGCCCTTCAGCCTAGCTGAGAATAATCCTGCTAGCTGCAGATTGACTCTCTCCACATTCTGGAGTGCAGCATCATATAAAGCCAGCTCTGTAGGTTCTTCACATTCATTCTTGCTCCATCGTGGTATGCCCAAGTCTCCTTACTGCCTCTGTATCATGCTGTCTTCCTGATGGCAATCTCATACTTGCCCATATCTACCTGAGAGCATCTTCTATCTTGTGACCTCTAATTATTCAAGTTTACTCCATTCTATGGAATGTAATGTCCAATCCAGGGAGCACTGGAAGTTTAAAAAGCCATATATTACATTCACTCTTTGGCATTTCACTCTGTAGATATTCTGTGTTACAGTGAACATTTAATATGATATAAATGTGGTTATGGCTTTGAAGTAAATTACATAGGAGTTCTAATTGTAACTCTACCACTACCTAGCTGTATGCCACTGATTTAACATTCTTTAAGCCTTCATTTATTGTGGAGTGGGAATAATATCAACTTCACAGCATTGCTGGGGTTTTTTAACATGAAATGAAAAATATCTTACAAATATAAATTATTTGTAACACTTCTGATACATAGAGGATACTGAATTAAAAATAGAATGTTACAAAAGGCCAAATGATTAAGACTACACTCAGGTGGTCTCACTGTCATGCACATTTATAGATAATCTTGAGCATCTTCATCAGATCTCAGGGAAATCTCTCATGGTTTTCATTTGTATTCATTTGTAGCAAAGACCCCCTTTTATACAAGTATAAAGAAGATGGTGGATTTGTTCACACAGGCTGGCATAAAATCCTACATCTTTCAGATACTCTTGATTCTTTTTGCTGATAACCACTAAGCCTGCTGTCAGTATAAATTAAATGCTAGGTTAAAACATTCTTCACTGAACTGGTGAGCAATACAAAAATACAATAGAACAAAAGAGAGAAAAGGCACCTTTTATATAACCAAGCAAACCGGTTTTGGGAAATATGTTGTAAGGAACAAATTTATGTACACCACTAGGATGTATATATGATGATGTTTACCAACAGTAATATAATCGAATGTATTTTAACAAAAACAGATATAGTTCAACTGACAACAAGTAAACTACTATAAATTTTTCTAAATCTAAATGCAGAACATATAACCATTAAAAGCATATTACATTTTAAAGGAACAAAATTATATCACTTGTGGAAAATTGATGAACGACAGATCGTTGTGATAAAAATAAACTAGACTCATAAAAATGGTAACTGAACGTGTTTTCTATTTTCTATCATTATGAAATATAGGGGAGCCTAACATTGACATAAAATTAAAATCTGGACAATCAGTGTGTTGAAGGGGAAAATGGAGGAGAATAAACAAAGGACAAAGGATGACAATGACAAAATGTATATTATATGCTATCTTGAAATATCATAGCAAATCTGATTGTTTTGTACAACTAGTCTACGTTAATAAAAATAAATAAATTTATATTACAGAAGGCTAAGGTTTTGGCTTAATGGTAGAGCACAAGTCAGCATGACCAAGGCCCTGGACTCAGTCCGCAGCTTGCATGTTATAATCTTGTAGTAACGTGAAGTCGTGGTGACACGGCCAGTGAGGTACTCAAAAATAGACACATAGATTACCTGTCTCCACATGAAAACACATGTTTACATACATACGCACACAAATACACATATGTAATCTATAATGGGACATATTAAAACATAATGTTTATGTACATATATGCAATATTAAGATTATTTGACTCAGATAAGTTAAATATTCTCACTACTGGTAGAATTAGCTATCATTTTTATTTTTACATTTAACTTTATTGTATTTTACAATTTTTCTACAAAAATCTCATGATACTTTTGAAGTTCTGAGAAACAAAGAAATAATATATTTTTATGGCAAATGGCCGCATTTTCTCTCAAATTTCTGAAGATACTTAGGAATCTCTCCTTACCTCAGCTCGTTTTTCTTTCCTTAATAGCAAGTGCTTTCTGAACTAAAATTATCAATTAGCAAATCTAAAGCAAGAACAGAGAAACACTGACTGGAGTGTTCACCTCTGGGCCCCTGTCTCATTTGTCCCCTTTAAGAAATGTCTTCTTCATCCCTTGTAATTCTACTCATCCTATAAGATCAACTCAATGTCCCTTTCTCCAACCATACTTATCCCTTCCCCCCTCTCCTGTCTTCTGTCTTCCCACATGTTATACTCCAAAGTCCAAGAACAATTGATCTGTCCTTTGCTAATGTCCTTGCATGACTTTAGAACTTATAGCTTGCTAGATAAAGGTAGTAGTATTAGTAGAATTGAAGAATGAATACCCTAATGGTTGAAGGTGGAAGTTTCTGACTATTTTTTTCTCAGTTGGAAATTAGTCTTATAGCCACATTTTCTAATTTGTCAACAAAGAAAATGTGTTGTGCAGAGTTTCCAGTTTTAAAAGTTTTAGCTCATTAAAAATACCCAAACACTAGGCAAGCAAATTAAAATCAAGACTTCAGATCCAAGTTGCATATTCTCTGTGGACTCCACATCCTCATCTCCTCTATGCCACTCAGTACCTTGCACAGATTTTCTCATAGTGGCCAGCACCAGCAGGCTTCCAAGGAAGTCAGTCAGTCATTTGGCAGGAATGATATGATCCATAGCAAAGATACATCATCTAACATTAACATTTTATAACTTGTTTTGATTTTGAACTTTCCTTCAAAGAACCTTCCAAAGGTAAAACGAGAGAGAATTCTTTCTTTGTGACTCAAAAACAGAAACCTGTTTCCTGTACTTTGTACTAACCCAAGAGCTCTGTCAGCACTCAATAAATAATAAATTACAGTCATTTAATTACAGCTTTTATGCATCCAGGTCATGTTATATTGACTTCATATTCATAGTCAACTTTTCTACCACTTAAGAAGAAAGCAGCAAGGGATAAAAGTCAAACAAAAGACAAGCCATGATCTAAGAAAGAGATGCAAATTTTGTGTCTGCCTCAGAAGAGCTGAATCAGGTAGGGAAAATAGAAATGAATCTAAGCCAGATAAATACCTCATAGCAAGCAATAGGAGAGCTGTACAGGGGCATCCAGACTCTCTGCTGCATTACCTCACAGCCATGGACCAGAGAGCATTACCTAAGTGCCTTTGCCTCATCTGAGGGGCTACCTTAAATGAGGGTAACAGAGATGATCTAACAAAAGGCACTGTCTCAAAGTCAGATAGTCAAAAGATGTATCCCAGAATCTTGAATGTGACCTTAGTCTAGACACAAGAAAGCATGAGATAGAAGTGAGATAATCACCTATGCTGATTATTTCTTCACTGGTGGGAAGAGAACCATTGCTAGCTTAGAACACACAACCTTAACAATTCTGGAGGCCCCACTGACTAAGAGACAACATTCTTCCAGCTGTCACTGCTGCCCCAGATGGTACCAGGATGTGGTGGTATAAGTTTATCCATACAGTCAACAGAGGGAATTTACCATGTGACTAGCCTGACTCAAACAACAGCCCTTTTTCTTCGTGTATCCCTCACTGTAACAGAAGATGGATAATAAACAGTTTAAAAAGAAGTGTCCAATAATTGTACAAATGGTTCATAAAACAAAACATTAAGTTGCCATAGTGTTAGAGGGGCTATGTTAGAATGGTAGTCAGAGAAGAACTCTGAGAAAGTGACCTACTGAAGGGATGCTTAATGACAAACAAGTGGCCATGTCCAGTTCAAGGGTAGCAGCATCCATTTGAGGGAAAAATAGTAAGTGCAAATGAAAAAAAAAAAACTGTTTTGTGTTTGAAATTTTTAAAAATTGCATATGTATAAAAAAATAGAATGCAGCAACTAGGCTGAGGCAGCAAGAAAAGAAACAAACAGAGAGCTCTAGGAAGGTATCATGTTCAGGATACTCACAAAGCCATGGAGGGCTTAAACACAGGGTACCATCAGTTCTGCAACTTGTATTTCTATGGATTAACTGAAATCAGTTTTATTTGTACAAATGGACAATGGAGACCTGTTGACATGTCAGACCAAGAACCATGTGTGCTCTACCATTTCCCTAAGTTTAAGGGAGATTTTAACTTGGCCACAGAGGAAAAGCTGGTGATAAAGTTAACGCCAAACAGGTTCAGAGAAACCTGTGTTATTATTTCAGGCTGCCTCCGGAGCTCCATTCAAGCAAAGAAAGCCCTGTCAGCAAACTGGGCCTTCCTTGAAATCTCCACGGTTCCCCTCTGTTGTCTGTCAGGCTCATGTTAGTTGGTGAGTCTGATGGAGCAAACACCATCTTCACTGAATCCTTTCTTCCCATCATGTTCATAGTAAAGCACATGAGTCCCCAAATTCATAGGGATATAAAGAGTATACAGTTTAAATAAATCTTGTATTAGCACCAACTAGCTTCATGGGAAGTGAACTGGCCATAGGACCAAGGTTTCCCTCAACATTCTAACTGACAGTTCAAGGGCTGTAGCACAAATAATATAAACCCAGAGACAGATATCAGGATTCAAGCTGAAGATCAGAAAAGCAAAGCAGCCAAACCACCAGAGAACTCTTACCTCTTCCAAGGCTGGGGTAATCCTGTCCTCAATGTAGCTGGAGACTAATTGTCAGTTCTGAGACCCTGTTTCTCCTGTCTTATAGACCTCTCTAGTGCTGAGATCAAAGGCATGCCCCACCACTTCCCAGCTTCTATGGCTAACTAGTATGGCTGCTTGGCTAACTAGTATGGCTGCTAGGATTAAAGATATGTACCACCAATGCCAAGCCTCTATGGCCGTGATTAGCTTTGTATTCTGATCTTCAGCAAAGCTTTATTAAATCATCAACAATATATCACCATAGAGGGCCATTATTTTAATGAGTCAAAGCTAACTTTACTTCAGTATTACAAACCATCATACTCAAATATGCACTCTTCTGAATTATAACAATTGTAAAATGTTTTATTGAACTGTGTAAAGATGTGTCACTGTCACTGTGACGGGTTTAATAAAAACTAAATGGCCAATAGCTAGCCTGGAGGATAGGCGGGACTTCCAGGCACAGAGGAAAAGGAGGAGAAGGAATCCAGGCAGAGATAGACACCAGAAGACATGGAGAGGAAGTATAAGGTACAAGTTGGAAGAAGGGTTACACATGACAGAACAGAGATTAAGATAAATGGGTTAATTAAAGCTTTAAGAGCTAGTTAGAAACAAGCCTAAACTATAGGTAGAGCTTTCATAATTATTAAGCAGTCCCATTATTTATTTGAGAAGTGCCATTTTTGGGAACTGGCTGGCAGGACAGAGAAAGATTCATTACATATAACCTTACTGCCAAATCGTTGTTTATTGACATCTCTCAAGGTGACCTCACTCGTGTAATGCTGAGACCCCATTCCACTTGTGGAGTGTGAGTAAGTGATGAATAACAGAGCAGAAATTTGATAAAGAAGAAGTCAGCACCATACTTACATATCCGTATTCCAAATCCCAGCACCAGCAGTAATTGCAAAACCTCACGAAGCATGCTCTGAGGAAGTCACCAATGAGGATCGTGACATAAGTGGTCAGAACATCAGAAACGGTGAGTCGCACAAACTCCTGGTATGATATAGTCTTTATTAATGAACACATTTGTGTCTTTAGATGACCCTAATATTGATATCAAATCTGTCATGTTTCTAAGTCACTGGTTTGAAGAATATAACTAATAATAAAAGAAAAATAAAATAAGTAGGCATACCTAGTAAATGAAAATAACTCCCCTGTATTTTATTACTCTTCAACTAAGCAGCTCCATCCTCAGATCTCTGTACCAGCTTCTTTTTACTGGAAAATGTTATAAGACCAAAGTTTAAAAGCAAATGGAAAACCACTCATCATGTGTAGATTTTAGGTTTGTATCTAGCATTGAATTGTATGTTTTAGAAGTATAAAGTGTATATGGCACATGGAAGGAACTTCAATGAGGTTGCTTAAAACTCACTGGGATTAGTTACTCTCCTTGAGGTTAGCTAAATTTATGAAAGAAGCTGCATGAGAGAGGAGGGCTTCCTTTGGCTTACAGGGAATGGCTTCCATTAACCAGGGAAGCATAGTGGTGTGAGTGTGAGGTAGCTGGTCACAATACTAGCATAGTCAGGAAGCAAAGAATGAACATCAGTGGGTTCAGGCTTACCCTACCCCAGACCTCCCCTCAGTGACCCACTTTCTACAGCTTGGTTCTATCTTCTATAACCTCTACCAACTTTCAAACAGTGGCACCAGCTTGCAATCCAGTTTTCAAACACATGAGCCTATGGAGTGTACTTCACATTCAAACCACAATAGTGAGTTATTAAAAAGCTGAAAAAAAAATAATCCTTGTTTTCAACAAAAGCTTTTAAAAATCTATAGAGTAAGATGCTTGGAATGAACTTATATTTACAAAACATTCATGTACATATGCATATATGTGTATATGAGTATATACAATATATATACATATGTATATGTCTTCATATATATGTGTATATAGATACATATATGATGATAAAAGTTGTGAAAAAGTCAAGTCACTTCTGTGGCGTGGGTTTGAATTTAAATGCAAAGTATGTGTATTGTGAGTTGGACAGGAAGGTCACTATTACCTCATTGAAATATATGACAATAAACATTAATAAAAATGGCAAATAGTTATACATTTTCCTCACCACAGCTCATTCCTGCTGTTCCTTTTCTGTTTGTCTCCAATTATTTGTATCCTAAAGACTAAAGACACTGAATGCATAAAATCATAATTTTGCAAACGTCAAGGATGGAGATATGCTCAATTGACAGAATGCTCACCTAGCATTCTGAAAACTCACCTAGGGGTCTGAGTTTGACCCCTAGCACTGTGTTAACCAAAAGTGGTGTAACCAGTGACCCCAGCACTCAGGAGACAGAGGCAGGGAGATCTGAAATTCAAGGTCATCCTCAGCTACACAGTAAATTCACATCTAGTCTGGGGTCCACTATATTACAGCTTGTTGTTCCCGCCGGCCTCCTGGTCCTGCCGCCATTGTCCTGCAACCACGTGTGCCCCAAATAACACTCAGAGACTCTGTATTTGATACAATCCTGTTGGCCAGTTACCATTATTGTTAATGGGCTAGCTCTGCCTTAATCATTAACCCATTTCTACTTATCTAAGTATTTCCACCTGGTCGTCTTATCGGGGAGCCGCGCGGCAGGCTTCCTGCTTCTTCCAGGGCTACATCTCGACTCCTCCTTCTACTTCCTCTTTCCTCCTCCTAGTCTCCTAGCCCCGCCTATCTAGTTTTCGATTGGCCACAGTGCTTTATTAACCAGTATGAGAAACATATATACAGAATAACATCTCCCATCATCTCCTCTTTTCTGTCTAAAGTAAAAGAAGGGGTTTAACCTTAACATAGCAAAATATAACATACAATAGTTATCAAATAAGAATCACAGTAAACAATATTTAGTCCATTAACATTTTGTAAGACTTAAAGAAAATATCATCTATCCTATCTTTGTCAGTCTAAAGTCCTATATGTAACTTATCTTTAATCCTAACCAAGGAAAACTATAACCATAACTACCTGTCTTCAACTCCATCAAAGACCACAGAAGGATAATATATAAACTCTAGAAATGACAGAGACACTCATTGCCTGGTCAGTCACCCGAAGTTCTTCTGTAATGTTCCATCTTCAGCCCATAGGCCATAGTGTGTCTCCAGACTCCTCAACAAGGCAGGAAACTTTTCTCTGTGTCCTGTAGACTGTCTGGCTGTTTGGCAGCCTCTTCCATGAAGCAGGAATCCTGTAGCAATGTCCATCTTGAATCAGCAGTCACCTTTTTGTGGGTCCTGCATGTCCAGTTTCTACAACATAAAGTCAAACAGTCCAGAAGAACAGTACCTTGCTCAAATGGCTAGTCTTGCCATATTAGGAGCAAACTCCATAATGTGTTTCTTCGATGTCCATCTTCCTTTCTTCTGTAGGTGGTGTTACCAGGAGCAGTTGTGCCTCACTGTCAAGAAAAACCCTAAACCATTTTAAATGCCATATTCTGTAGGTCTTTGAAAGGTTTGAAGAATGCCTATCCATCTCAAGTACATCTCTATATATCTAGAAAACTAACTCCAAGCTTGACTATCATAGCTTGACTATCATCTAATCTGTACTAAATTATACATTACATTTCTAAATGAGCTATATAAACACAATACCTAAACAAGAGGAGAAATATACATATCATAAAATTGACCTTAAATTGTATCAATAAAAGAAAATCCATTCCAAAGCAAAGTATTCATATCTATTCCATAATTCCCTTTTTACCTTTAAAAGATTGCTTGTGGTTATAGCCATTTATAACCAAGCCCATTTAAATGAAAACAAACATTTATAAACAATATTTGGGAATTTGGGCGTCGTTCTTTCCAAACTACTTCCTGCTGGTAGAGGGCGCTGTCATGGGGGTCCAAAGAAGACATAGAAATCTTGGCTGTAGTCTGAAAGGCTTTGTCTCAACTGCTTTGAATGCTGGATCACCTGGGGAGCTGTTTTAGGGTCTGGCTTGATCAAACCACGTAAGTCTGGAAAGAATCCATAGCTTTTCATTTTCTGTGGAAACAAAAATAGAATAGAAATCCTTTTCCCCAGTAACTTGTCCTTAGGCTTAAATTTTTGAGTCAAAGTATTTTTAAAATATATAAATTGAATTAATTTAGTAGCATTTCTTTTATTAGTAGTTGTTATTTTCTCAGCAATCCAATAATTTAAAGACAACAGAATTGCGTATAGTATCCAAAATTTCTCTGTGCTTTCCATTTTTACGTGGCTTTTTTATTACTCTATTTCTTCTACTTCTATTTTTGCATATTTTGAGACAGGGTTTCTCTGTGTAACTTTTATCTGTCCTGGAATTCACTCCATACCAGGTTTACTTTGAAATCACAGAGATCTGCTTGCCTCTGTCTGACGAGTACTAGGATTAATTCTACTTCCTTTTTTCTTTTTTAAACCATTGTATCCTGTTTCTTTTTCTCTCCCAAGCCAGCGTATTTTTAAAAACACAGTGTAAACCTTTATTGCAGCTCTCCTACACACCAATGAATTGTTAGCAGAGCTCTTTAAAAGCCAGGCGGCTTTTTGCCACTTATGTTAATTTTGGAAACTTCCCTTAAAGGAGCCGCGCAAATCTCTGTCTACAGCAAAACAAATCCAATCAAGAAAATGTTGCTACCAAGAAGTCTCTGTTCCCTTGTTTCTAAAAACTATTTTTTAAGCTTTTGTTAAGTTTTAAATGAAAGTTCTCAATCCCGATTCTGACACCATTATGTTACAGCAGGTTCCCCGCCGGCCTCCCGGTCCTGCCGTCACGTGGGCCCACAGCCGCGCCAGCCCCAAATAACACTCAGAGACTCTGTATTTGATACAATCCTGTTGGCCAGTTATGTAGCCGGGGAAGGAGCAGGACGCCTGCCGTGTGGCTCCCCGATAAGACGACCACGTGGAAATACTTAGATAAGTAGAAATGGGTTAATAATTAAGACAGAGCTAGCCCATAAACAATAATGGTAATTGGCTAACAGGATTGTATCAAATACAGAGTCTCTGAGTGTTATTTGGGGCACACGTGGTTGCAGGACAATGGCGGCAGAACCAGCGGCAGCCGGCGGGGAAAGTAACAGTCCACAGTTCCCAGTCTTACAAAAAAAAAAAAAAAAAGAACAGTAATACCACTATTCTGTAAAAAAGCCTTTTGATTTTTGACTTCTATCCATCTAGATGGTCTACTTTCTACCAATGAGTACATTGACTCATAGAGCAAGTAGGCATTTGACATAGTCATCAGTAAATTTCCAGCCTCGTGCTTTGGAGTTCCTGGCATCATCAGTCATCATCACCTTCCTTGCCATGCCTGAATACCATATAAAACATTCATAACTAATATTTATTTTATAATATATTAAAATAAAATATATACATCAACTACCTTTGGTATAAGTTAGCTGCAATGTAAATATAATAAAAAACAAATGATTATTGAAAACTTAATAAGCATTTAAAAATTATTTTAGCATTAATTCCCTTGCAAGGTAACTCATGACAAAGGTCTATAAGCAGCAGGACATTTTGACCTCATAGCAGTCAAATAGACAGAAAAAATGAGGGAAAAGAAAGAGAGGCTTTGGCCATAGGTGTTTTAAAACCTCTCATAACAGTTCCTCATCCTTATAGGGGGCTCTGCATACAGCTCGCTGTGTTATACTTGTATTGCTCCTCTGTTTTCTTTTCAGTCTCACTGGCCTTCTTTCAGACTATCAAACTCCAAACTTTCTCAGGGTACTCAGCCCTACATATAGCCTTCCTCTTCCAGCTTCGCCTAACTCACCTCCCAACTCAGATTGTACCAGCTGACAAACACTGTCGCAGCATGACTGACAGCTTCCTTTGCTCCCTTAGACAGATAAGCACTGTGGAAAAAAAAACACTCAGCTTTTATGAATTTTATCTGTTTGATTGCCAATGTACATCTGAAAGCCTTTTATAATTATATAATTATATGGCCTTGCTTCTCTCTGGAATAAATAGGCTGTGCTTTTCACAAAAAGGGGCCCGGCTTTGAATTCCTCTATATCCTTAGAACTAAACAGTTATGGGTGTGTCATTAAGTAAATATGGGATGAGTGAATGTTTGATAGTAACTACTGGTTATTCCTTTTTTAGTCCCTGGTCAATGCTAAAACACTGACAACATGGTCTAGAGATAGGGTGGGAGGGGGGATATTTTCTTTTATGTTTCCTCAAATAGCCTGGGAAGATTTCCTGAGAAGAGAAAATTTCAGAGCTCTTAGAAAGTCACTCATGGCTCCTTAAGTAAGAGTCATCACCCAATATCTGAAGCATTATTCTTTCTCAAGGCATGGCATTTTACTTAAAATCCACAAGGAGAATCTGAAGATGGTAGTATAAATTGTAAGTATCAAATTTACAGATAGCAGAAGAGATATACTGCTATAAAGAGAACCTTCTGAAAGAGTGGCTCAGCTACCTCACAAATGTCCTCCATGTATACAGGCAGCATAAAGGGGGGCATGTATGCAGACAACATGGATGGGGACATGTATACAGACAGCATGAAGGGGTACATGTATGCAGAAGTGTAGAGGCTATGCCTAGTGATAATTGTGTCTCATGGGGACAATACAGCTTTGAACAAAGATTCAAGCTCTGTAATCCCACTGTCACTATGTGGGTGAAATTTAGCTCCTGCCATTGACTTCCTGTAAGGTCTTGGGAGAATTTGTCTCTCAATATTCTCATCTATAGAGTGATAATGTTCAGGCAGCTTAAAATTTCAAGAAGCTAATGCTTGGCACATTAGATGATCATCAGGGTTAGTCATTCTCAGTGTGGCTCTTAGCACTTGGTTTCTTATTCTTCCAAATGCAATGTCAGCCAGGGCTTCGCATGCCTACTTGGGCCACAGGAAAGGGTCTGCTGTCTGTCTTTCAAATACCACTGTAGGTAATAAATTAGTACTTGAGAAACACTGCACCGCTGACAGGAAAGCCAGTTCATTGGTTTATTTTAGAACCAAGAGAATTTTGAGTGACAAAGCATCATGGAAAGAGAACAAAGTGGAAGTCATTCCTGGAAAGGAAAAGCTAACACCTGGAATTCAGCTTGTGAAAGCTGAATCACAAGCTTTGGGGGTACATGTTCCTAATTACATAAACTTAGCTGGCTCTACTATCTCTTCATTTTTCATTCTCTAAAGGATGGAAATATTTCCAGATACAAGGATGGAGACAATGATTATCTCAAGGGCTAGTGCTTACCAGCACTCAAAATTGAATCCACCAAGTTACCTTCACTCTCCCAAATTCCATTGACCTAGTCATAATTTCATATTTCCTTTCTTTCTCCAAAAAGTATCAAACACTTATGGGAATGTCAGCAGATTCAGCAGTGGAAGGGTAGTGTCCCTTAACAGCATGTTGAAAGAAGTGGGGAGAAAGTGTCAGTAAGGAACAATCATGAAATGGGAAACTCACTACAGATATAATCCCCAAACCCAGCATATAGCACACATGTTCTGAGACATGCAGCATGATCTGGGGCTTAGAGAAGGAGAATTAAAGACATGGATTCTATGTTATTATGAGTCAACATGATGGCAGACTGTCACAGAAGCTTCTGCATCAGGAATATAAATTTTTCTCAGAATAATGCCTCATGTCTAATGGCCATCCTGAATCTTAGACTTTACAGTTAATTATTCTGATCCTGTGCAGCAGATGTTGGCCCTCTCAAAGGATAGGCTTCCTAACACATTCCAGAAGAGAGCATCTCAAACTGCATGTTTGCAAACTGTGCATTCTAAAGATCTCAGTACTCAGATTTGGAGACTAGGTTAGTTGTGAAGAAAGAGCCCATGAGAACATACTTCACACAGCACTGAAATATAAACCCACAAGTGACTGCCTGTCTTTGATAGAACAAACTGTCATGGACTCTGTAGGTGAAAATAATACAACTATTTTTTCATGGTTCTGAAAGGCAGAAGTCTAGAATCAAAGTGTAGACATGGGGAGGATCTGCTAAGTTTCTGACTCCTAGAAGTTGTCCACACTCCTTCAGCTATTGCCCCTTCTTCCATCTCTGAAGAGCATCACTCCAACCTCTGTTTCCTTTGTTATATGGCAATTCTCTGACTTTGACTCCATGTCTCTCTTATAGAGACACCCCTTGTAACTGCATTAGTCTCACTCAAAATAGTTCAAGGTCATTCATCCTGCTAAGCTCCTACTTGTGTGAAGTCCATTTTTGCCAAGTAAGGCAACAGACACACAGGTGGACAACTTGGAGGGCTCTTGTTCTGCTTACCACACCATAGCCTACAGTATCTCTCTTTTAAAGGCAGACCAGCTTTATTTTATTATTCATGTATGTTTCTAGAAACATATATGGTGTGTGAAGATCTGAAAATCTAGCATCATTCACTTAAGAAAGGAGCGTATCTGATCCTCAAATACTTAAAAAATAAATACAGCAAATTTATTAAACTATTCATCCTTTATGCCATTTTCAGTCATACAGTTCTAGTGTTTTATGAGTATATATGTATAAACACATATATATGCACACACACATATTTTTTTCTCCCACAATAGAAGTCACAATGGCTTAACCTCATGAACATCATGCATTACTTGAGTAAGACTTGTACTAATACATTGATATTCTCATTCTACAGGAAATATCATTTTTAAAATGTGTTCAATTAATTCACAGAGACTGATACTGATGACCTGCTCTGTTCTAGAAATACTAAAATACACTTGAATTTGTTTGCACTTGATGAACTAAGGTTGAATGCACATTAAGAGTGTTTTCTCCAATGAGATAAAATTACAAGCTTCACAAAGCATAAATAGATTCTGTACAGAAGTGGATGAGTCTGAAACAGCATCTCTAGTTTTTGTTTGGTTTTCTTTTCTTTTATTCGACAGTAAACAATGAGACCTTATTTCTTCTTTTATCTGGTAAAATATCACCATTTACATAACTATTATAAAAAACAAGTAACTTAAAATAGCATTTTTTTCAGGCTTAAGGGAAAATCATTAGACTAAAAATTGATATTATAAAACAACTAGATCTTTTTTATAAAAACAAATAACACTAAGGTTCCACATAAGCACTATTTGAGTCTGTATCTAAATTTGGGTGCTTTGTTAGAGTATAATAGGTGGCATGAATCTCTTTACACGATTGTAAGCTATCCTTTTATGCACAGCTATAAAAGTGCTGTAAAAGGAAAATGTGTTTATCTCAAGGAATGAATGTGAAGTCTCCCTGAGTTAATACATATGAAATTCAGAGCCAGCAAACCCTAAATATTCAAATGTCTCTACTTTTATTAATAAGCAATAAATGAAAAGGCTTTAGTTTGAAGGAAGTATTCAGATCATTTGGTCCAGTAACAGCATACACTTTTCTTCATAATGTTACCTGTCCCACCATTGTTTCCCAGCAGGGTCCTCGTGGTACATCTGCAGGGTGGACAAAAAAGGGTGGTCCTGTGGTGTTCCCAGAGAGGGATTCGTTGTAAGCCTTAATCATGTTGGCTTCCCACAGGGTAATATTGGCTTTCACGTGCTTCTCCTCTTCAATCTAGATATCAAAAAAGTGGACAGGAAAATCACACAGCACAGTTTCAAAGGCATTCCTGGTCATCTCCAAACTGGAAAATTAACATGCTGATGACAAGGACAATCCAGACACAAGGCTCACCTTGTTGTTAATCTCATCCATCAAGGCAAGAATAAATACATACAAGTTGCCTAGAAGAAGAGCAAAAATGCGCCCCAGGAGCCACTTCAGAGCAATGAGTGGATGGTAATCTTCCAGTTCAGCAAATAAGTCAAACAGGGTGGGACAAAACATCCCCAGGAGGGACATAACCATATTCATCTACAAGGAGAGACAGGAATTGGGGTGTTTCCATTAATACTGATTCCCTGCAGAACCTGGGGAAATTTTCAACTAGGTCCCTTTGATATTTTATAAAACCAAGATTATGCCATGCATTTTTAGTATTTGGTCTCAATAAAACAACAAAGACAATATTCAACTCATATTTACAAGTTATATATATGAGCTTGTGGATGTACTCATAATCATGTTTTCTTGGTATATTGAGTGCACAATTTATATCTCTCTGCCCAGAAAACACACTATTCTATGTGGCTACTGATGTACTTTGAAAATGAGTTAAAGAGGAAAGACGGACTGGAAGTAACTCCTCCTGCCACTTACTCTCTAAATACCTGGCTGAAACTGTCAGCACTAAACATTTTTTTTTTTAATTTCCCTCTGTGCCATTCATATTTTGAATGATTAGAACTACCAGAATATAGTTAGAATACAATCACTAATTGTTCAAGTTTTACTAAGAACACACTATTAGAATGATCAAGAGGATCTGCTACTCAGCATGACATAAAATCAGTGTGAAATATTCTCAACTGGACCTAAAAATGTAACAGAGTCTTTGGCACAAGGACAGAGAGTTCAAAGTTGTCCTCAGCAAGTCATAAGACCTAAAGATCAAAGGTGTGGCTACAGTAGGACGTTTGGCTGTCTTAGTCTAAATAACAACAGACCTGAATCTGAGGTGTGGCTACTCCTGATTCTCAAGGCCAGGGAAGGAGAAGTTGGAACTAAGGTGTGGTTATTGAACCCTTAGAATAAAGGAGAAAGAAAAGTCTGTTCCTCTTTTCAGATAAAGTATATAAGAGTGGTGAAAAATAAACTCGTGGCATTTCAGTATTAACTGATCTGTCCTTCTGACCTTTATTCTGTCTCTCTGTCTTTTCTTTACCATCTATAGCTAGCCTTTCTCTCATCCACACTCCCCCACTCAGGTATGAATTTGGGGCCATTCAGCTGGCTCCAATTGAAGCCCACAAAGACTACTCCTGACAGTTTTAGTAGACACATGAAGTTATTTTTGAGTCTCCATTATTATCTCCATTTGTAGCTAGAGCTCAGGGTTCCTCTAGAAGAGATACTAAACCCCTTCTTAAAGAGTTATTCTTTTCGGGATATTGATGTGGCCTGGCCTAGAATTCGCTGTGAGGCCCAGGTGGCTTCAAACTCAGAAAATTTCTCACCCCAGAGTGATGGGAAGGTGGGAAGGAGTTAATGATAAGCAACCATTAGCCATGGACCAAAGCAGAATGAATATTTTTCTTACACTTACTATCAACATTAAGAGAATATTTTGGAAAAAAAAAAAACAGATAAATTCTTTGTGCTATTTTTGTCCTTTTGGGAGAAAAAAATCCCTTTATCTAATAACCTCAACAGGTTTCTATGGAACAACTGTGATACGTTATCTTTAAACATGTGGTTCATATTTGTTGTTATCACTTCTGAAGTTTTTATACTGTTTATACAGGGAGACATTTTTTTTCTTTTTTCTTTCTTTCCTCTTTTTTTGTGTTTCTTTTTGTTTGTTTTTGTTTTTCAAGACAGGATTCCTCTGTAGTTTTGGAGCCTGTCCTGGAACTAGCTCTTGTAGACTAGGCTGGTCTTGAACTCACAGAGATACACCTGCCTCTTCCTCCAGGTGCTGGGATTAAAAGCAGAGGCATTTTTTTATTATTATTTCTACTGAATCACTTGCCTGCTAAGACATTTCTAAGAAGTCATACACTTATAAAGAGTCATCTCAAAATTCTTCCATCTACAGAGCTTTTCAGAAGTTTCCATCTGGAAAATCTGCACATGCTCTGAAAATGCCTAAGTTCAAAGTAATGTTGTGTGGTACACAAAAATATTTTATGTACCACAGGCTCTTGTAATAACTCAGGACCAATTATTTCCTGATTCGAAATCTGTATTCTAATCACTTCTCTCCTATACACTAATTAGGCAGATTCTCTGCAGGCAAATCTAGCCAAGAGCTGGTTTTCCTCATTTGAATAGCTGAGGAGCAAAGGCTTTGGCAAGAAAGAGATGGAGATGTTTCACTGGGATTCTTGTGAAAAGCCTGGAAACACAAAATTAAGCAGGCAATCTGAGTGCTTCTTACAGGATAGGTTTAGGAGCTAAAGACAAAATAAGGAATATGGCCTTTCAGTTGTAGAAGTGACATCTTCCAATTAAGCAATATTGGGTTATAGGAAGAGTCTTAGATTTGAAATAAAACATCAAGGCTATCAACCTGGTTTCCCTAACTTTGTCTGTCATACTGTCTCCTAAGAGGTACCCTTTCCTATATAAAATATTCTCTTCTCTCTTCCCATTCTAACTTTGTATCTTGACATAAATTGAAAACCCAACAGCACAGATTTGGAAACAGAACAGGAAGATGGTGAAAATGTGCAGAGGGATGGATAAGCAGGAAAGCTGAGTGGAGCAGCAGGCAGAAAGCAGCCTTGTCTCAAGTTCATCTGCAGAAACACAGCCCACAAAATAGCAAGTATGAGTTACTAAGCATGTTAAAAACATTCAGAGACGAACTTCATTCTTTTCCCACCACCCAAGGGTGTCAGGATCTTGCTGTGCAAATTCCTGGGATCGCTTCACTGCCCAAAAGATGAGGTATCCACTTGCACCAAGTGTTAGGAACACGAAGAAGTTAGCAAGAAACCTCAGGAATCTGATGAGGTGGATGTTCTCCTCCACCTGGGCTGCTCTTTCTTCTATGATGGCTTCCTGCAGCCAGGAAAGACAGAACACAAGAGAAACACTGCTGTGAAAAAGACCATGAGTTGAGAAAAACAAGGAGCAAAACTGTAAACTAAATCTAAAGTTCCATAAAGTAGCTGAATAGCGACAGGACAGTCAGTGAATTGGTAGAGGCTAAGTTTGGGGTTATCTGCTTCAATGCAAGCTTGAGGCTGGCCTGGGCTACATGAGATCCTTTTAAATCATAACACAAAGAGAATCTGCATTCTAAAAGATACTTCTTCCGGTACTTAATTTTTACAGGGGATGGGGATCATGTAGGGCTTTGCTTTTATGAAACGATTTCATGTATCTTATGCTGGCTTCAAACTCACTTTGTAGCTAAGGCTCCTGCCTCCAATCTCCCAAGCACTGGGGTTATAAGTGTGTGAAACTGTGCCCTGCTCTCCAGGTATTGCTTTAAAGCTATGTTGTAATGCATTAGAAGCAATTTACTTACTGAGCCTACATGCTTCTGCAAATAACTAGTGACGATAGTTGAACTATCTGATAACCAATGAGCTCCTATTTCAACCAAATATCAGTATTTTATTACTAACTTTGGAGAAGAAAAGTCCTGAGGGAAAAAAAATACAGCTGTTATGGGTCACAGGCTATTTCTGTTGTAATCAGACTCATGTCACATTATAGTAGGCAGCAATGATAAGAAGAACATTGTTCTCCTAATTGTCAAAATATTTGACAATTCACAAGGAATGCTTCCCAACAATACCCTTAGGATACAAAGAATGCGCTTTCAGGTTACCTTAAAGTTCATTGTGATAGAATTAAATTTGTTGTCAGCTGTTTCAGGGTTACCAATCAGATAGTCCCAACTGCAGAAAACCTTCCAGCTGAAGTTGAAAGTATTGTCATCACCACCCCCATCATCACCAATATTTTTGGTCATCCTGTAAAAGCAGGTTTTTAATACAGCATCCAGATAAAAGTAACACAGGCAGGCAAGGGAGTGAAAAGACAGTAGTCACAGGTAAACTAAAAATGCAATGTCTGGATCGCATTTTAAACAGGTTATTCATATAAACAGACATTCGAAACTTTGATTACTAAATTTTATGTATTTGTTATTTAATTCTCTCATTCTGTGGTGATCAAAAACTGCTACACACTGTTGATTTTAATACCTATAGAGACTGGCAGAATAAATCCCCTGCAGAGAGAAGGTGGGATTATTTTAAGGCTTATACAAAGCTGCCTGAGCTGTATTCTTCAAAAGAAACTAACACAAAGACTGGATTGGAAACTAGTGTAAGATGAAATGGTAGGTCTGAAGCTGAAAGCACTAGCCATGCCTTTGCTTCCAGTCCATTTCCGGTTCCAGGACTTTCCTGGAAGCACTGGCTGTGCCTTTGCTTCCAGTCCATTTCCGGTTCCAGGACTTTCCTGGAAGCACTGGCTGTGCCTTTGCTTCCAGTCCATTTCCGGTTCCAGGACTTTCCTGGAAGCACTGGCTGTGCCTTTGCTTCCAGTCCATTTCCGGTTCCAGGACTTTCCTGGAAGCACTGGCTGTGCCTTTGCTTCCAGTCCATTTCCGGTTCCAGGACTTTCCTGGAAGCACTGGCTGTGCCTTTGCTTCCAGTCCATTTCCGGTTCCAGGACTTTCCTGGAAGCACTGGCTGTGCCTTTGCTTCCAGTCCATTTCCGGTTCCAGGACTTTCCTGGAAGCACTGGCTGTGCCTTTGCTTCCAGTCCATTTCCGGTTCCAGGACTTTCCTGGAAGCACTGGCTGTGCCTTTGCTTCCAGTCCATTTCCCTTGCTGAACCCCTTGACTGCAGAGTCTCATTTTATTCATGATTAAGTTCCCAGGCACTACACAGCTCTCTAAATTGTTCATAGCAAAGATACCACTCATTGTTTTTAAATGAATAAGTAAATTTAGCACCAGGAAATGTTTTGCCAATAAACACATATATCACAAATAGCCTTTTATATACATGATTGCCATGGGATTGCTTTCCAGTTCTACCCTTCACATTACAAAAGGTTTTGACAATGTCATCTTCACTTCACCAATATTTGCCATTCATCCCAGACTATGTAAGAAGAGAATTTTGCATTTTGAATCTCAGAATTCTAGTTACAGTTCATAAAGCAGTGACATGAGATGGAACATGGTGACTTTAGACCTTTCATCCATCACTGCCCTTCTGTTCCAAGCACTCTTGAAAGAGGGCCAACTGCAGCTTGGTGAGGAGGAGGGAACAGTTGTGTGTTATGCTGGATCTGTTGGGAGGTCATGTTCCCAGAATAAGTCGGCCTCTAAGAGCCTTCCAAGGCACCTTTTAAAAGGGTCTGAATTTCATCTTTAGAAACAGTAGATAGAATCATCTCCGGTGGAAATATTGCTGACAAGTGAAATATTAATGTGAAGTTCATGAGGGCTCTAGGTTTTTTTCTCTAAGAATAGAGAGACCCGTTCAACAAAAGGGGACATAATTGGTAGTTGGAAAATGAGGAGGAAGACACACAAATTTTATGCTAAGATTCAATGTCAGGAAATATGGAAGGGTTTGGAATAGGTCACAGATACTTATGTTAAGTAAATACAAAAGAAGTAAAAGAAAGTGATTTAGATAATGACAATTTAAATAGAATGTAGAAATATATTTACTCCTTTGGAAATTTTGTGTGAGGTAGCCTGTCGCTAATTCTAATGTGATCTAGAAAATAAATGGGTCTTGTAATATACGTATGTTTGAGAAGTTTATTTTTTTTAACAAAAAAAATTTAGTGCAAGAGTCATATCAAGGCAATTTAATTCCAAAGGGATTTTACAAGAGACAAAAGAATAATTTTAAATAGATTTTAAAATTATGAAAGGCCGCCTGAATCCCCGCCTTCCTGATCTCTGACCCTCACTGCAGTTCCTCTGCCAGAGTTCAAGGCCGGGCCCCAGCCAGAGATCTGCCTATCCTGACCAGACCTTCCTGAGTCCCTGCCTGCCAGATATTTGACTCCCATGGCTGGGCCTCTGCTGGAGGTGAGTCTGGGACCAGTTGGGGTTGAATCCCCTCCATACCCTTCCCTGGGAACTCTCTGGATTGGCCCTAGTCTCACTTCCCCCTGTGTCCTGTCCCCCAGCAAGAGCACTCCTGGCGCTCTGATATACACCCACACCCACCGCAGTCACAAGAAGCCTGCCCTCCCCCCACCCTGTACCATACCCTGCCCACTGTCCCACCACTCTGGTTGAGCACTGAAACAGAAGTCAGATCCAACAATCCTGCAACCTTCAGGAAACTTCCTGGAGCTTCTCTGAGCACACAAGACCTGCCTATACACGCAGGACCACCATGAATCTCCCACCTGCCTGATCTCTGACCCCCACTGTCAGTCCTCTGCTGGAGCTCCGGCCCCAGGTCAGAGATCTGCCTATCCCTGCAAGACCATCCTGAATCTTGGCCTGCTGGATCTTTGACCCCCTTCGCAGGGCCCCTACCTGAGGAGAGACCTCCTAGAGAGCTTGGACCATCCAGAGCTATTAGACAGCGAACTTTTGACCCACCTAAGCCCATGGTGGGGAGAGAGAGAGAGAGAGAGAGAGAGAGAGAGAGAGAGAGAGAGAGAGAGAGAGAGAGAGATCCTAGCAGCACCTACTAGAAAAAGCAATGGGAAGAGGGCAATACAAGAAAACACCTAACAATAGAAAGACAAGCATAACACCACCAGAATCTAGGGACTTTACACCAACTAGACCTGAACACACTAAAGCAGATGAAGCAGAAGAGAAGGACTTAAAAACTATCTTCATAAAAATAGAGGCCCTCAAAGATGATATGAGAAAATCCCTTAAAGACATAGAAAAACAAACAAAAAAAATGGAAGAAATGAACAAATCTCTTAAAGAAAGTACATAAAGCCAAGAAAAAACAAATAGGTGAAGGAAACAGTTCAAGAATTGAAAACTGAAATAGAGACAATAAAGAAAACACAAACTGAAGGCATGCTGGAAATAGAAAAACTGAGCAAATGATCGGGAACTACAGATGCAAGCATAACCAAGAGAATACAAGAGATGGAAGAGAGACTCTCAGGCACTGAAGATAAACTCGAGGAAATAGATTAATCCACCAAAGAAAATCTTAAATCCAAATCCTTAACACAAAACATCCAGGAAATGTGGGACACCGTGAAAAGGCCATAGCTAAGAATAATAGACTTAGAGGAAGGTGAAGAAGTCCAGCTCAAAGGTACAAAAAACATTCAACAAAATCATTGAAGAAAACTTTCCCAAGCTGAAGAAGGACATGCCCGTGAAAGTACAAGAAGCATACTGAACACCAAATAGTCTGGACCAAAGAAAAAAGACTCCTCGACACATACTAATCAAAACACCTAACATACAGAATAAAGAAAGAATATCAAGATCACTGAAGGAAAAATGCCAGGTAATGTATAAAGGCAGATCTATCAAAATTACATGAAAACTATCAAGGCCAGAAGGTCCTGGATAGATGTGCTACAAGTACTAAGAGTTTACAAATGCCAGCCCAGGCTACTATATTCAGCAAAATTCTCAATCACTATAGACAGAGAAAACAAGATATTTAATGACAACGCCAGATTTTCACAATACGTATCTACAAATCCAGCCCTACAGAAAGTTCTGGAAGGAAAACTCCAACCCAAGGAAGTTATCTATGCTTACAAAGACATAGGCAATAGATAATCCCACTTCACCAGAACGCAAGGGTAAAGCAGGGCGAATATATTCACAATGCCACTGCCAACAACAAATCTAAAACAAACAAGTATTAACAATCAATGGTCTTTACTTTCCCTCAGCATTAATGGTCTT
The DNA here is from genome assembly GCA_030556225.1 of Cricetiscus sungorus. Lineage (NCBI taxonomy): Eukaryota > Metazoa > Chordata > Mammalia > Rodentia > Cricetidae > Cricetiscus > Cricetiscus sungorus. The sequence goes on from JANBXA010000007.1 coordinate 118,933,946, forward strand.
ACCTCACCTATAGAAAGACACAGGCTAATAGGATGGATATGACAAAGGAGCTGAGAAAAAAATCAGAGAAACATCACCCTTTACAATAGCCACAAACATAAAGTTACCAAAGTCACTTACCAAACAAGTGAAAGAGCTATATAGAAAGAACTGTGTCTTTAAAGAAAGAAATTAAAGAAGATACTAGAAAATGGAAAGATCTCCCATGCTCTTGGATAGGTAGGATAAATATAGTAAAAATGGCAATCTTGCCAAAAGCAATCTACAGATTCAATACAATCCCCATTAAAATCCCAGCACAATTCTTCACAGACCTTGAAAGAATGATAATCAACTTTATATGGAAAAACAAAAGACCCAGGATAGCCAAAACAACCCTGTACAATAAAAGAACTTCAGGAGGCACCACCATCCCCAACTTTAAGCTCTAGTACAGAGCTATAGTCCTGAAAATAGCCTGCTATTGGCACAAAAAATAGACAAGTAGACGAATGGAATACAATCAAAAATCCTGATATTAATCCACACACCTATGACCACCTGATTTTTGACAAAACAACTAAAAGTATACAATGGAAGGAGGAAAACATCTTCAACAAATGGTGCTGGCACAATGGGATGATGGTGTATAGAGGACTGCAGATAGACCCATGTCTATCACCATGCACAAAACTCAAGTTCAAATGAATCAAAGACCTCAACATAAATCCAGCACACTGAAACTTTTAGAAGAGAAAGTGGAAGGTACAGAAAATCAAAAAGTCTAAAAGACACTTAATAAAGTGCTCAACATCCTTAGCTATCAGGGAAATGCAAATCAAAACAACTCTGAGATACCATCTTACTCTTGCCAGAATGGCTAAAATTAGAAACATCAATGACAACTTATGCTGGAGAGGATGTGGAGAAAGGGGAACACTCCTCCACTGCTGGTGGGAGTGCAAATTTGTACAGCCATTTTGGAGATCAGTATAGTGGTTCATCAGGAAAACGAGAATCAGTCTACCACAGAACCCAGCAATCCCACTCTTAGTCATATACGCAAATGATCCACATCCATGCAACAAAGACATGTGCTCAACTATGTTCATAGCAGCATTATTTGTAATAGCAAGATGCCTCTCAATTGAAGAATGGATAAAGAAGATGTGGGACATTTATACAATGGAATACTGCTCTGGGGGGGGGGGTCAATGGAATCTTAAATTTGTAGGCAAGTGGATGGAATTTGAAGAAACCATCCTGAATGAGGTAATCCAGTCACAAAAAGGAGCATGGTATATACTCACTCATATATGGATTTTAGACATAGTGCAAAGGATCACCAGTCTATAATTCACAATGCCAGAGAAACTAGGATCAAGGAGGATTCTAAGGGATTCATGTAAGGTCCCTCACAGAAGGGGAAAGGGACAAGATCTCCTGAGCATATGGGTCGTAAGGGGGGGCAGTCAGTGGAGAGGGAACTAGGAGAAAGAGAAGGGGAGGAGAGAAAAGCACGTGGGACTAGGAAGATTGAGTCAGGGGAAGAATAGACAAGAGAAGAGAGAGAGGGGTAGGGGAGAGACTATAAAACAGGGAGCCATTATAAGTTTGAAGAGAAAACTGAACCTAGAGAAATGTCCAGAGACCTACAAGACTGACCCCAATTAACAATGTGAGCAACATTGGAAAGGCTACCATAAATGTCCTTCCCTGATAATGAGATCAATGACTAACTTATCCACCATCATGGAGCCCTCATCTAGTATCTGATGGAAACAGAAGCAAACACCCACAAGTAAATATTGAGCCCAATGGAATCCAGATGCAGAGAGGGAGGACAAGACCACACTGCAGAAACACATAGAGACAGCAGACCTGAACAAGGAGGAGCTAATGGGCCACCAGACTGATAGCTGGGAATCCAGCATGGGACTGACTCAGACCTCCTGAACATGGGTCTTAGCTAGAAGACCTGGGCAGTCTAAGGGACCTCTTGAGAGTGGAACCAGGATGTATTCCTGGTGCACAAAAGGACTTTGAGGGTACATACACCATGGAGGGATACTCCCTTAACCTAGAAACAGGAGAGGAGGCCTAGTCCCTACTCCAAATGACTTGACAGATTTAGATGCCCTCCTGGAAGGCATCACCCTACATGTGGAGTTGGGGGTGGAGGGAGGGAAGGGTGGTCAGGGGTCATGAGAGGGTGAGAGAGAAGGAAAGAAGGAGAGGAGGGAGTGAGGGAGTGAGGGAGGGAGGGAGGGAGGGAGGGAGGGAGGGAGGGAGGGAGGGAAGGAAGGAGGGAGGGAGGGAGAGAGAGAAACTGGGATCAATATGTAAAATAAAAATAATAAAAAAATAAAAAAATTATGAAAGGCCACCCAGAACAGGCTAGAGATTTATCTTTGTCATCATGAGATGAACTAGTCCTCCGGTTAAGGCAGTGGTTCTCAACCTTCCTAATCCTGAAACCCTTTAATAGAGTTCCTCATGTTGTGGTGACCCCCAACTATAAAATTATTTTCATTGCTTCATTATAACTAATTTTGCTACTGTTATGAATCATGATGTAAATATCTGTGTTTTAACAAAGAAGATCCTAAGAGAGACATAAATGGTCCCCAGGGAGGGGAAAGGGACAAGATCTCCTAAGCAAATTGTGAACATGGCAGGAGGGAAAAAGGGGTTAGGAGAAAGAGAAAGGGAGAAAAGTGGTGGAGAGGAGGGCATGGGGGATGGAATGAGGGTTGGGAGGGGGACAGAGGAGGAGGGAACAGTGAGGAAACTGGGATTGACTTGTAAAACAAGCTTGTTTCAAATTTAAATAAAAACATATCATAAAAATAAATAAATACATGTGTTTTCCAATGGTCTTAGGTGACCCCTTTGAAAGGGTCATTTGACCTGCTCTCCACCCACTCTTCTCCACCAGGTGTTGTGATCCATATTTTGAGAACTGCCGAGTTAGAGAATGATGTTCAAAATTCTGTTCTGGCTATGTGAGCATGGCCTGGTCACCAAGCTGCTGAACCTTAAATTCTTCATCTATTTCACAAAAGCAACTGATTTATCTTCACTCACTACACAAGACACACTGGAGGAATAACTTAGTCTTATGGAAGATGAAGAAGAACACAGAGGAAGGGCAGGGTGTACCAGCGTATTTAACATCTACAAATTCAGGTTCAAACAGGCCCTAAGGACACATGGTCTTTGGTCCTCTTTATTTAATAGCCTGTAAAATGGTATTATAGTAATTTTGTAATGGTTAAGAGGTAACTGTTTTCACTGGAGATGTAGGTCAATAGAATGCTCATCTAGCATGCATGAGATGTTGTGTTGAATCCTCAGCAACATGGACACCTGGCATGGTGGTACAGGTTTTTAATATCACCATTCTAGAAAAGGTAAATTTGAGGCCAGGCTGGGATACATGAGACCCCATCTCAAAAAAAAAAAAAAAAAATTGAAGGAACTGTTAGTGGTTATCATGATGTATACATAGCATTTTTAGGCAAATATTAATTATTATTTTAAGTATAAATTGTGATTTTTGTTATAGATTCTGAAATATGGATACTGCCAACTTTCCCAATTAAAAAATTAATGTTTATGCTTATGCCAGTTAATGACATATGTTGGTTTATGATACATGTAAGATAGTATATGTAGACAAAACTCTAACAACATTTACTGCTTACACATGACAACATAAAGTACTGAAGTACATTTCAGTCTATTCTATGCATAGCATTACTTCCAGGCTTATTAACAGAAGCAAATATATATATTGTCATGGGACCTTGTGGTAGGGAAGTCTTGGGAAAACCTTCTGGGATAGAATGACATTAATAAACTCCTCATTAGGCATACATTCAATGAATTATTCAGCTGTTTCCAGCAGTTTGATATGAATTATGCTGATAAAATCCAGACTTGTTAGCTTATGGAACTGATTTGGATGAGAACAGCTACATATGGAAGAAATAACTTTGAGTTTGAGATTACTAACTTCAAACACTATACAGAAACATGCTTTCCCAGACACCAACATTACAACATCAACTGTTCTAGCCTGCCTTCAAAATTTAGGTATTACATTTAGTATCAGGATTCCAAAGCTTTGAAGAGGGAAGAGAGGAAGGGAAACACTTAAAGTTAAGGTGACCAGCCATTCATGTTAGGAATTCCCATGTTTTTCAGACCTAAAACTGGGAGAGTCCTGGGCTAACCAAACAAAGACCTTCTACCTGGAATGCTCAAAGTGGAATGTTTTTTATTTTACTTTCTAATCTTTCAGCTAGATAATTTACAATAGATTATTTTCTCTCATTTTGGGGGGGGGGATGAAGATGCTGAAGAACAAGCAAGATGACAAGATACCATGAACCTAGGGCCTTGCACATGATATGCAAGTATCCTACCACTAATTATACTCCCAGCCCTACATGTTGCCACCTTCCAACCTGGGGGCAGTGTCAAACCCACCTTTCATTTTTTAGTATAGAATAGTTTAACATCAATGCTGATTTATCTCTTACACACTTGCTATTGTCTAGATATGACATGATATCAATATTATATCTAGTTCTCAAAATGATTTCATTCCATTCCAGAAATCAGATTAAAAACTTACGCTTTGAGGACAACCACAAAGCTGTATCCAATGCACATAATCCCCACCAGGAAGTAGGAGAGAGGTAGCCGGAAATTCAGCCATCCAATCGTGCGTTTATTGTCGTAGTAGCCATAAAAGAGGACAGAGTACTGTGCCAGGCCCTAAAAATCCAACAAAAGACCACTTGCTTAGCAGATGTTATGAAGAGCAACACAAAAAAAAATGATGGACTTTAAAAAGAGCAATAGAATGACACTAATTTCTATTGAGGCCACAGTCTGACATGAGCCTTATGTATTATATAAATTTATTGTTTATATAATTGTATAAAGATTCTTATAAAGTTAATGTTTCAGTTGTCATATTGATTGACAGCTATCTGAAATTCAGTGACTTCTAAATAGACAAAATTTTAACCAAGTATTGACTTGCTCAAATGTGAAACTATTATTGTGAATAGTCCACTGAGTTAAACATCAATACAAACTTCATGGTATCATTTAAAGAATTTGTATAATATACATGTAGGAGATCTCTGGAATGTTCCTCTTTAAAATATTCACTGGGTGTCTATTTCCTGTCACTTCAACCATATTTAAATCTGCTCTCCTTAACCATAGAGCTGTGTCTCAAATTCTTTGCAAAGATAAGCAGGTGAGATGTTATTAGAAGCACTGACATTTCTTCAGGCAGGCTGATAGCGTGCCCTCGTAACAATCATGTTCATCTGTGCGCAACATCTTACTCAAAAATTATCTGCCCAGGTAAGAGTCACCATCCCCCAAAGGTAACCAAATAACTCCCCTCTTTGCACACAGAACACTAAAGTGATGCCACTTTCTCTACCATCACCTTTCCCTCCCATATTTTCACTCTCAACCTTAAGTGTTGTTTCCATAAAATGTTATATATCTACTCCCTGGTTAGGAATCACTTAAATAATCATTTTACTTTGTTAAATAATTGGACTTTTTGGGGTATTTCTTGAAATCAGGTGAGTCACTTTTGAAATTCTTACAAAAGTATATTAGCTGTTTTTAATGTCATGTATATCAATCCAGTGGGTTGATAAGACCTAACAGTAAAGAAAGAGAGAATGGAGATAGGTATCCAGGCATGCAGAGATGGCTCCTCTTCATCTTGACTTTAAGGTCAGAGAGTTCAAAATTCCCCTTGCTCTTCCAAGGTTAAAGTCCTAAGACCTAATGATGTAAGGTGTGGCTACTGTAGGATGTTTGATCTTGGTCATTGATGTATTATCTAAGTAACAACAAACTTGGTGTAAGGTGTGGTTATTCTTGATCCTCATGGTCAGATAATGAGAAACTGAGTCTAAGGTGTGGTTACCAAATGTTTGGAAAAATTAAGGAAGAAAGTCTGTTTGTTCCTTGTGCATGATAAACAAGTCTTTTTCCATGTTCTCCTTTTTGGTTGGGGTATTTAAGAATGTTGAGGAATAAACTTGGGGCATCCAGTATTCACTGGATTGCCCTCCCAACTCTTTCCTGTGTCTCTGCCTTTTTCTTATCAACTTTTCCTGCCATTTCTCAAACCACACTCCTCTTCCTCTCAGGTATGAACTAGGCAAATTAGCTAAATCTGACTGAAGCCCCAACAAAGATGGTAACAACGGGTAGGGCAACACAGAGAGAGATGAGAGAAAGTACCCTGGATAATAAGTCCTAGAAGGAGAATGAAGAGAAAGAATTGAGAAAATTGACCTAAACAAAGTTCATGCCTGGTATTTGAAGAACTATTTTCGAATTTTGTTTTTTAATACCATAAGGACTATCAAGAAATAAAATTTTTTATATACATACACAAAATCTCAAATGAGTTTGTAGATCTAAGTAGGCCAGGATGATGGGATGTGAGAACTATAGACAAATGATGATGTGCTAAGCACCCCCTGTACCACATAGGTCTGCACCTTCATTCTTTGTCTTAAGAAATGAAGCCCATCTGTGATGGCTAAGCCTCCAGAAATCCTATATTAAACAGTATTTGAATGTGTCATTGGAGCATTTCTAATGAGATTTGGGCCCAACATTTCTGTTGGGCCTAAAGAGGTTTGGGCACAAGGCCTTGTGGAACTTCCTGAGCCTGGCTAAAGTATGGTGACCTGTCTTTGGCCTGTAACTTCCACGTGGGAGTGAATCAGCAAAGCCTGATGCAAGACTATCCCCTGGTTAGCTAACTGCTAGCTTGGTGGAACATTATTGGCCCTTTCTCTTCATGTCACCTTACTCCATCCTAAGATTCCTACTCCCTTACCCCAAACCTACATAAGTCCCTGTTTGATGCAATAAACCGAGTCCGTGCCCCTGACCAGGCTCCCTGTCACGTCTGATTGTCCTCAAGGTGGGCAAGGGCTGGGGAATAGGCAGACAATCCACTCACCTTTCCTCAGCCCTCTCCTCTGAGGAAGGAATTGCAGAGGAACAACCCTGCAGTATCACTGTAGGTGAACTCAGTAAAGCAAATGACTATTTCCAACATTGGAGTATCCATCCAATGAATTACTGAATGCCAGGGCTGTAGTATCAGCTAATTAATTTTTGTTGATAATCTAGTATCAGTGGAGCATCTCATTTCATCTCACAGAGCCAGCTAGTGAGCCCTGAGAAGGTACTGCTTCTGGGTCACCCATCCTTCCTCACTCAAATGTTTCTTTCATACATGGAAGTTATCTAAATATAACATTCCCAGGCATTCTCAAGTTTCTCACTGCATCTCAAGGAAATGAAAAAATTCTGAGGGTAGAGCCCAAGACATAAGAGGGAATGTCACCCTTCCCATCTGGGAGGCACACACTGGCTTTGTCTGCCCATGCAAAAGAGCACCTGTGTTGGCACACAGTCTGGCTGTGAATCCTACTTTTCCATAAAAAAAAAAAATACTGCATTTTTCATATCTGGCTTAGCCTTATATTTTCCTCTGGCTATCTCACAACTTGATCAGATAATGGAGGAGTCATTTACCACAACATTGTTCCCTCAACTAACACATAGGAATATTCAGTAGCTACTATACTGATGTGTACTTTTCAGGTAAACAAACTCAACCTTTTTAAGTTAAGTAAGTGGCCAAGTTAACACAGCTAATACATGACAATCTGAACCTGCACCAGCTTTGGCACAAATCCCAAGCATTTGATTACTGAGCTATCTACTTCTCCTCCTGATCCTAAGATGTGGATCATGTTAGTACCATATCTTTCCAAGGAAAGCAAAAAGCAAAACAGGCTACCAATCTAACTGGAGATGATCCCTGGTGCTGGCTGGGACTCTCTGTAAAGAAAGACCCTGAACATACTTTTTTAAATGTTTCAGAGATTTTTATACCTATGTCCATGAGTATTAGAGTTTAACATCTTCTATAATTCATAACCACAGAAAGGAGAATTCAGAAAAGGCCCTGAAAATAGCATGAGAAGAGGACCTAGACAATGGAGAACATCTGGTTGGGTCAGCACAATAGTTACTAGGGGCAGCTGGCTCATCTAGTTCCTGTCCCATTCAACATATGTTCAAAGCTTGCACATTGTAAACAGTAGATCATAACGAAGTAGGGGATCATCTTCTTTGATGCATGCACTGGGGTAGGGGTGTGATTATTCACAAGATTTCTTCCATTCATCTATTGCTACACATGCAAACAAGGATGTAACTGGGCATTATCAACTCAATTTTGATTTCAAAAGCTTTAGGAAATCCATCTAAGGAGGACAGCAATGGTTAAATTTGAGTTGAGAGTCCTAGGAGAGAAATAACCTCCCCTGCTATGCAGTGGGCATGCCACATGTCTTTCCCCACCCCTTAAAACTACAACAGCAGACATCTGGAAGTGACCAAAATAGCAATGACTCCTAGCCCAGTCACGGATGTATTCAGTTGCTATGTGAGTGGACCCTGATTTCCCTGTGGGAGAATTCTCCTCTCCCCCAAGATCTGTGACAGATAAACTACAGCCAGAGCCAAGTTTCAAATCAACACAGAAAATGCCTTTCCAATTCTGCACCACTATGCTTGTATGTCTTGTTTGAAGGATGCAATTTCTCTGGTCTATAACCACCCACACATCACTAACAAAAATGAAAAGACTAAAGGTTTTGGTTATCTTGTCACTAGGAATTAACTTGTGTATTCATGAAATTTTGCTGAGAACTCAGTATTTGGCAAATACAACACACAGAGGAGAAAACTGGATTAATGTACTCCTTCAGAGTTCTGTATTCAAAATACTGATACCAGGAGTATTTGTTTCCTAAAATTGTATCAACACTCTATTTCTTAGCTATTTCATATAATTCCAAATAAATACTCCCTTTGAAAGACAAAACTCTATCCCCAGCATGGCAAATTAATTCCATCATCTTTAGCAACTCTTGTTAAATTGTATAAACTATCAATTATTTTCTGGGTAAAACACACCACAAAGTTAAAATCGGTTTACAATGAAGGTGGGATTTATGAAACTTGTCATATAAATTACATGAGGAGGAGCTGGTCCTGCAGGAACTGAGTCCACTTACATTTCCACTTGCAATTGTTAGTAATCTTTCACATCTCCCAATTAATTAAGAAGGTTGTAAGCAGGAGTGAAAGAGGACAGGACCACTTTCTAAGGAGAACAAAGGTTATGGAGACTGATAATACCCAACAGGAAGCCTTACTTAATATTGCAGGAGCAGCCTGAACAACATGCTGAGAGCCACCAAGCTACCTCCATGTTTCTAAGCTGACCCACAGTCTCCAGCCCAATGTTTTGCTTGCATCTACAGTTTCTTCTTATAGAAATGCAGATCTGGGAACCTAGACCAGATAACTATATGGTTCCTGTTAATTTGTTTAGTTATTAGCATTTTAATTAACATAAAAAGTAATGGGCTTCAATATATTTCCATTCATTGTCTTTGTTGTCCTCTTTCCCAGCCCTTCTCTGAACCCAGGTCTCCTTCTGGCTGGTCCTTTCTTGTCCACTAGCTCCTTTTCTAGTTTAATGATGTATGTATCCTCCTCTCTTCTCCTCCCCAACCCTATCTTAAGACCTCATTTTCCCCCATCCTTGCCCCATTTCTGGTTCTATGATCTACAACTCCCCTACACATACACACACACACACACACACACACACACACACACACACACACACACACACACTCACACACCTTTCCAAGTCTCAAAACTTTACTTACAGAATAATTTCCAGTTTTTCTCATTTTATTCTGAGCAAGATGATGGCACCTTTTTTAAACTGAATAAAATTCCATTGTGTATAGACCACCTTTTCCTCATCCATTCATTTGTGGCTAACAGTGACAATGGATACTGGCAAGGATGGGGGGAAAGGAACCCTTATTTACGGTAGGCAACTGTAGACCATTGTAGCTACTATGGCAATCAGTAGAGATGTTTCTGAAAAATCTCAAAACAATATTACCATGTGACACAGTTGTACCACTCCTGATACTACACTATGTCCTACCACAGAAAGACTTTCCACATGGTTCTTGATATATAATGTGTGTCTTAGAGAGACAAGTAAGACTGAGCCACCACAAACTTTCTCTTCAGCAGGTTAGTGTCAAAGACTTATCCCTCAAAGCTATGACAAAAACCATTGGTTTTGTGGACAGATGCCCTTGTCTATCTGCCTCCTTCACAAGCCAGAGATGCTGATGTAGCTTCCCTTGGCTTCTGGCTTGTAAATATCAGGCACTTATCTTCAGAGCATTTCAGAATATTTTCATGAGTTAGATACTCAAAACAAGTGTTTGTAAAACACCTACCATCTTAGTTAGGATTTCTATTGCTATGAAGAATCACCATGACCATGACAGCTGTTATAAAGGAAAACATTTAAGTAGAGCTGGCTTACAGTTTCAGAGATTTAGTCCATTACCATCATGATGGGAAGTATGGTAGCATGCAAGCAGACATGATGCTGGAGGAGTTGAGAGTTTTACATCAGGATCAGCAGGAAGTAGAAAATGAATGTCACACTAGACATGTCTTGACTATTTGAGGCTTCAAAGTCCACCTCCTAGTGATACACTTCAACATAGCCGCACCTACTCCAACAAGGCCATACTTCCTAATAGTGCCACTTCCTATGATCAAACATTCAAACACATGAGTCTGTGAGTGCCATTCCTATTCAAACCACATCTACCAAGTGCCAGACACTACACTAATACTTAAAATACATAATCTCATTCAGTTTTTCAGCCAGCTTGGCATGTTCTCAGCAAAATATTTTGCATGTGGCTATCAAAAGGTCAGATTGCTTGTCTGACATCTCAAAGGTAGTGTGCAGTGAGATTCCAATAGGAATGCATGTGAATAGAAATGCATAATGGAGTTCCTTTCATTAACTGATTATAGTATAACTCTTCTGTCTTTTGTTAAAAGTACTTGCCTTCACTTGCCCCTGTAGGCCCCTGCCCCTGCTCCTGTCCCGGCCTCTGCCTCTCAAGTGCTTAGATTAAAGGCTTGTACCACCATGCCCAGAAAGTTTTGTGCCCACAACTAATGCTTGAGTATGAATCTGAGTCCACAGTCCAGTATCTATGGTATATTTTACTCTACCATGATGTTCCATAGTTGTGAATTAGCACATTCTAAACAGTTTCCCAAACAGGCTTCTTTTTCCTTTCTAAGAGAGTGGTACCAAGTTACCTGTGCTAGAAACCTAGTTGTTTACTTGGCTGTCCATTTTCATTCATAGCCCATATCCAGTCACTAGCTAAATCCTATAGTTTCTGCCTCATTTTTTTTTTTATTGCACAGAGATCCCTTCTCTTCCCTGATTCCTTTTGAGGGTTCCTCCGTTGACTTTAAGAAGTCATCTTCTCTAATGGTCTAATGGGAACTGCAAAATGGTTCAGTCATAAAGTGTCTGCCATGAAATCATGAGAGCTTGACTTGCAATCTCCAACACCCACACAAAAACTGATTCTCTGGTAGAAGAGATGATTCAGTGATTAAGAGCACTTACTACACTTACAGAACCCTTAGTTTGGTTCCCCCACACCCACATCTGGCAGCTTATAGCCACCTGTAACTCTAGTTCCAGGGAACTTAATGTCTTCTTTGGATTCTATGGTACACACAAGATTCATATAGAGAGAAGCAAGCAAACATATACACATAAGCAAAATGGAATACCTTTTTCTAAAGTCACACAAATCACATATACATACGCAAACACACACTGTCGTGATCACAAGGTTCATCACTGAATGTGTTTGAATCCTGTTCATGTCCTTCTAGCCATTTGCTTCCTATTGGATACAGTCAGTGTCTTAGCATAATGAAATTGGCCATGAATTTTTATCTGCTAAACAACATTGGTCAAATGAAAGCCATATCTGTATTAGCCACTGTCTATCAAAGATGGCAGCAGGAGATGGGGTAGGGGGGTTGAGGTGTATTTACTGCCAGAACTGAGAGCTGTGCTCACTGTCTTGGTCTATGTTACCATCCAGCAGCATGTTGCAGTCTTGGAGATGAGGTCATTGCTATCACCAGCTCTTGTACACACCATCAAGTTATTAGTAGACCTCTTTAAAAGCTTGTGGTTTTTGGTCACTATGTTGAGACAGGAAACCTCTGTTTGTCTCTAGAAAAACAAAGCCCAACCGTGAAAAATGTTGCTACCAAGAAGCCTTGCTTGTCTCTGGTTTGTTGTTGTTGCTGTTGTTTTTGTTTGTTTGTTTGTTTGTTTTTAAAACCCCTTTTTAAGCTTTTGTCAAGTTTTAAGTGAAAGTTCTCATTCCTCATATTTGGTGCCATTTTGTTAAGAGTAGTTTTCCCACCAGCCTGGTCCCACAGCCGCACTAGCTCCAAATAACACACAGAGACACTGTATTAGATATAAAGCTAATATATCTAACTATATTAGATATATTGGCCTGTTACTAGCACTTCTTGGGAGTAGCCATCTTAAATATTAACCCATTTCTATTAATCTAAGTAATTCCATGTGGTCTTATCTTACCAGAGAAAGGATCTGGACCTCTGCTCTCCTTGTCCTACATGTTGACTCTCCTCCTACTGAATCCTCCTTCTCTCATAGTCCCACCTATCTTGCTTTCCTATTGGCCAACAGTGCTTTATTCATTAACTAATATGAGAAACATATTTACAGAATGACATCTCCCATCATCCCTGGGCTATGGCTTATGATGACTTCTCAAGAGCCAGGTGTTAAAGAGAAACATTCTCTCAGTATCCTCAGGTAGCCAGTGCTCCACCAGTTAATGCCCCTCCTCTATTCCTCTTCTCACTGCAATTTGGGGAGGTGCTATGGCATCTCTGCTTGCTAAAATGATATTTACTGGACTGTCTCATCCCAAAGATCACTTCCTCCTGTAGCAAGGAAGCAAACCTCAGGGTAAAATGAACTAAATAGTGGTTCCATATTAGCAAGACCATTTGGCTATGAGTCTTAAATTGGTACTTCAGTTAGGTCTCTGTAAGCAATGGATATAGAATTTTTATGTTTAACTGTTTCTCCTTTCCAAACAAATTATTCAGAACTCAGGTAGGAAATAAATTACAGTTTGATAGACTTCTCTCAAAACTCTAGATAATAAAATTGCAGTAAACTTGAACATTGGGCCCATACTGAGACAGCACTGTACTTTAATATGCCCAAAAGATGTATCTGAACATCTGAGAATGTAGCATTTGCGTAACAACTGTTGGCTTGCACAACAAATTAGACCATAGCATCCCTATGGGCAGGGAACATGTTTGTTATCTCGGCACTCCCAGTTTCCATTCATTTTGTTTGGCAATGGCTGAGTGAATAAGGAAATTACTTTCAGTGAACATTAGCAGCCCAAAGTCAGATTCAGCATCAGTAGATTGTCATCTAAATCTCCTCTCTCTAGACACCTGCTCTCTGCTTATTCATTTTAATAAATCACAAGGTATCATTCAACATAGTAACACGACAAGTATAATCTTCTGCTCAAATTTCATGAACCAAAACATCAAAAAGTATAAGATACACTACAGTTACAAAAAAAAGAGGCTAATTTGTCTGTATCATCTAAAACTCATATTTAAGAAAAATTGAGATGATCTTAGTGCTGCAAAGATACTCTACTGAGTACTGTTTCTTTCCAGCAGCTAAGGAAGTAGCTCAATGACAGAATACTTGCCTATGTGTGTACAAGATGCACAAGGCTCTGGGTTTTATCTCTAGACACACACACACACACACACACACACACACACACACACACACACACACACAAACACACACACACACGTTTTTCCATTATCCTGAAAACTGAGGCCAAAAGATCACATTTAGGAGTTTCTTTGGTCATTTGACTTCTGCACTTATAAATGTAAGTTAGTAGGTTGTGGGTTTATAATCTAACTTACTGGTTCTTAAATACAAGTGAACCCTGCCAGGTGAATTCACTTTTCACACAATCCTAGTCACTCACCAGAATATACTGATAGACTCTCCTCTCCGATACTCTCTTTTTAGTCACCTTGCCCACTTTCAATCCAGTTTATCTCTTGACATCTAAGCTTGATGATGTCACTACTTACCAATAGCCTGGTTAAAATATTTTAATTACTCTAAAAAGTATATTCTAGATTTGAGAGGACCTCACATGGTTCAACACTTTATCTCACCAGTGCTCCTGCTTCCCCTCAGTCTGAGCTCCACTTTCCCTGGCTCAGACCATAAAGAGGCAACCCATCCCTACCACAGGGCTTTTGCATTTGCTATTGTACATGTTAGAATGCTTTGCCTTCTTCAAGGCAGGACATCATGTGACTCTTAGGAGTACAAAGGATTTTCTCAAAATAGCTTTTCCTCTCTTACATCTGTTTCCCTTAGCCCCATCAGGTTTCCCAATGAAGTTCTCCTAATACTATATGTTTCTTTCATAGCAGTTGCTATTACCTGGGTTTTTTTTTTCTGTTTCTTTCTTTTCTTTTTTCTATTTTTGGGGGCTTTTTTGTGTTATTTGACTATTCTGCTAAATTTTTTTTTGTATTTCTGAAGTCCTGAAGACAGAAGTTTGGCTGGCCTTTGCTCACCTTTGCTTAATGTCTGTCGCCTGGCATATGCTTATCAAATGTTTGCTGAATGACTCAAAAGACAACTCATTTCTATTATAACACCCAAAGAAACATGTTGTTTTCATGATGTAAGTACAGCAAGCACCATCTTCTAAAGGCATCACAAATACTTTCACAGGAAGCCTCCTCTTTGTCTGTCCAGGTGTGGCTTGACTGTAGTAATGAAATCTGAAATTTGTTGCTAAATCAAAGGAAGACATGATAGGATAGGGGATCCCAAGTCCACAATAGAGGAAAACAAGAAATCTAAAAGCCAACCAAAGAACCTCTCTCATTTGTTACACTGGTTTCAATGAAGTCCTGGAGTAACAAGATAAAAAAACTAATGAATCAAGAAAAAAAAAAAATCTAGGATGCAAAATAGAGTCTAAGTTGTTTCTTCCTTTAATGACCTTGAAGAGCCCATTGAGGAAATTGTGCTGAATACTGAGGAAGTAAAATAAACATGGTAGCCAGGAGTGGACAGCCCTTAGATACTGCTAATCCTTAGCCCAGGCAACATTCTACCCTGCTCTGGAGGCTAAAAGAATGTCACTAGACACACAGATGAGATGCTTTCTCACCCCTTTCATCTAAGGGAAGACCCAGATCTCCATGTGGAAATGCAAATATATAAGCTTGTTTTTCTCTCCCAAGAAGCTTAGTCTGTTGTTTTGGGTCATGTAACCAAGGGAGGATTATGTAGGAGAAGGGTTTCTGATGACCCAGCTCTGGAACTAGGCTCAACAATGACTGTGGCAAAGTAGCCATGCTGCCTATATTTTAAGCCTGTTGAAGTTCAAAGGAAGGAAGTCAATTCCAGGCCAACAGACCCCTTGGGAGCAAATGTGCTGTTCAGAGATCCTTCCAGAGAAAGTCTCCAGCTTTCACCCTTTGGACCTGTCATGATGCTTCACAATGAGGCTATGCAAACTGCCCAGCCAGTCACTGCATATATAGGGCAAAAGTACAGGTGCACCAATACAGATTCCACTCCAGCTTCAGACTCTCACAGTCTTTTCTTTCCTGTTTCCTTTGTGAGTGTCAGACTTTGTCTGATTTACGGTTGTTCAACTTATCTATCCCCTGCTTCCTTTCCCTTTCTCGTCTATAAGAATTTTCCCCAAGATACTATCTCAGCCTAGACACATCCACATCGGGGAGGGTCAAGGCCCTGCTCCAAATGATATGACAGACTTTGAAGATCCCCCATGGAAGGCCTCACCTTCCCTGGGGAGCAGAAAAGAGATGGGATGGGGGTTGGCCTGAGACAGGGGAGGAGGGGAGGATGTAGGAACATGTAACAGAAGCTTGTTTCAAATTTAAATAAACAAAAAATTATCAAAAATAAATAAATAAAAGTATTTGCCCCCAAACACCAGATGCAACATAGTTTCGTTGCCTATTTCTTGAGAAACTAAAGTCATTTACCTCTTTAAATTGACTCCCAGAAAATGAAGATATACTTGGACTACTGAAATACTTTTAAAGTAGAGGATATAATATTCTTTGTAGAAGTTACCAAAAAAAAAAAAAAAAATCGCTTTGAGTGCAATCAATGCAGTAAGAGAAAAAGAAACTGACATGAGCTGTATTCCAGAGTAAACAGGTTATTTTGGAAGATTATTTAAAAGAGCTGTTGACACTTGTTAAGCAAGAAACCAAACTCCTTTCTATCAACATTCCTACTACGGCAAACCAAGGTCCTTTGAGGACAAGCTTCAAGAAGGGGATATGAAAGAACCAGGCTTGAGATGAGATGTTAAAACAAACAACTTGACATGGAAGTCAACCAAACTTTAGCTAGATTTTCAGTGCATCCATTAATTATCTGTGTTGCCTTTGGCAACTATAAATATATTAATAGCCTCTATCTTGAAGGCTTGTTATGAAGATAAAATGCAATGTCAAATGTAAAATTTAATGCTTATGATTGTGTTATCTCTTCTCTCCTGGGCCTGTAAAGGCTTCTAACTTCCACATCCTTATAACCAGTAGAAAACGTAAGGCAAAGTCAACTCATCCACACTGTTTACCCATCCACACTGAAAAAAAAAAAAAACACCCTCAAACTGAAAGGCTGCCAGCATACCCTTTTATTCTAAGCATGTTTCTTCAATGCTGTGATCTCAGTGTTTATTGTCAGCTTAAAATCCTTCCAAATTCCAACATCATTCCACCTAATTTCTAGATGTTAGGATACTGAAACTATATTTTCTTCCTTTTTGCCCACTACATCCCTGTGTCTCCAAGTATCCTGCCAACAGTGTCATCTTCTGTATTCCCAATTGGTGCAGTCTGCATCTTGACTGCCCACCCCAAAGCCCATGTGATAAAGGTCCTCAGGCCAATACCAGTGGGAGATAGTCTCTAAGGAGAGCCCCTCATTGTGAATATTAGGGAGTAAACTCTTCAAGGGTGTGGTTTCTTCTTGCTCTTTTGCTCTGAGACTGGAGATGAGCAGTGTGTTCCACAACCCACTCAATTGTCACTCAATACCTGCACCAGCTATCCAGAGCCATAGGTCTGTCTGACCTTGGAACAAACTCGCCAGAATAATGAACAAAGTAAACCTTTTCGTTACACAAATTATCTCAGATATTCCCTTGTACTGACATGATGATGATTAACACGGACTTAAATTCCTTTTTCTAATTTCATGAATTCCAATTATAACATTTCTGACTATTTGGTTTATAGCATGCATATTAGATAGTCTATTTCTTGCAACTTTAATAAAATAGATTTCCCTCCTGAACAGTAAGACCTATCATTTGGTACTCAATAAAAGGATCAAAACTATTTTGCTCTGTGAATGATAATTTGTGGCTCTGAGGAATCATAAAACTGGTTACTTTCACGTGTATCATATGATACTTGTCTACTTTAATTAGTAATTAGTAATTAATTAGTAATTCAACCAATTTATGGGTTGAAGAAAGTGCTTTCTAGCTCAGTGACAGAATTGAGCTAGAATGGAAGCTCCAAGATTCCCAAATTCACCAAGTTCAGTAGACCTTTCCTACTCTTTCCCAGTTTTTCTGACCCTTTCTATTTAGTAGATTCTTCTACCACAAGAGGTCATACTTACATCTACTTTTAATGTTCTGTAAATGCAGACTTAAGGGTTTGCTTTCCTTCCTTTGCCTGGAAGAAATTATCTAACCCATGGCCAGACTGTCCATCCACCAGTCATCTCCGCTCTTGACCTGAACACACTTTCCCTTCCTGGTACTTCTTTGGAAGCCAGAATAGAGAATTTCCTATGTTTCCCTCTGAGGAGGCATGGTGGAATTATGGACTCACCTTATGATACAGAGAAAAGCCCTGGGTGAAGTCATTGTTGAAATGATCAAGTCAAAACTCAGGCAAGAAGAAGTCAGAAGTCTGCCTTTTCATTTCAGGAGCTGATTTGGAAATTACAAGTTTACAGTTAAAGTAGGAAATGGGATAAACCTGCTTCCATTCCTTCCCTCTGGGGTGGATACTGCATTGAACAAAGCCAGTCAATTTTCAAGAAACAGTCACGAGAATTCTACAGAAAAGCAGAACATGAAAGTTGCTGCTGACACATAGGACATGAGTAGAAAATTAGATTAGGACTTGCTTAGCCAATGACCCTGAGCTCACTCTTCCCCAAGTCCAATCTTGGGTATGGAATAGATGATTTCCACAGTAATTCCATGTATAAAATTCTCTTATTTTCTGCATTCCTAATAAAAATTCTAGTTACCTCAGGAGACTCTGACAGTACACACAGAGACAACTTTTAGGCTTCAGAGTTGTGCTAAGAATCCCAGCCTTGGCATTTACTACCTGAAGAACTGGGCGGGGGGGAAATGCAAAGTCCAGAAGAACTTAGGCTTCCTATCTGGAAAGCAGGAATTGTAAAGTTCACCTTTCCTAGAATCAGGATTAGTTATAAATACAATTATCTTCTGGTTGTTAAATTACTATTTTAGATCTACTCAGTTATGTATTAATCTATACTTATCATTATCTACATAGTTATCTTTGCAACTGTTAGCACCCAACCAAGTTTTGTTTATACTAGTATGGCTGAGTTCTTTCTTCTAACACAAATGGAGGAAACAGAATACTCTTGACATTAGTCAAAATCTTTCCCTGCCAAAGTTAGAATAACATCTCTGAAGAAAACAATGCAGACAACACTTCTCAAGCTTCAAGACCCATAAAACTCAAACATCTCATAAAGCAACAATATTAATGTTTCTGTAGGAATAATCATATTCAATGAGTAATTTGCTAATTCTATTTCCCATGGATCCTTCAGTGAATCCTCATTAGAGTCTGGCTGAATTTATTTATTTGGTTACTGTAATACAAAAGACCTCTCATTACCTTGCCCTAACCACAAATCTAGCCTTGTCTGATACAATAAGCCTTGCACAGCCATTCTATTTCCTAACTGCTGTTTGCTTTCTAAGCCAAACAGAAAGACAAATACCACATGTTCTCACTTATGTGCAATCGAATCAACCAAACACAAAGAAACAAGAAGTGGAATGGAGCTTCCAGAGCTAGGAAGGGAGGCTCCCAGGAATGATAATTAAAGAATACAAAACCTCACTTGGGCAGGAGGAATATATGTGAGATTTTTATATCTATTCCAAAACACAATAAACATAGCAAATAACTGTGTAGTGGAATACTGTGCACTTAAATAGTAAATTTCAAATGTTCTCATCACAAAAATCATTAATTATTAGACATCCATAATAGGTTAATTCGCTTGATTTAATCATTTTATCTTACATTAAAACACTGTAACCTCACTCTGTATCCCATAATATATGCAACTCTGCTGTCAATATGTGATAAGAAAATATGAATTAAAGTTACAAAGAAATTATAATTTCAATAGAGAATGCTAGAAAAAGAATAAGAATGTCAACTGTTAAAGATATAGAGGAGTATTATCCTTATTCCTACTGTGGAAACACAATGTACGGCTACTCTGGACACCAATAATTTCCTAAAGAGTTGGGCACATATATACCCGTTAACTCAACTCAGACCTACCTACGTAACAGAAATGAAAGTGTGTGTCCACAAACAGCATTCAAGCAAATACAGTAGAAATATTAAAAACAAACAGAACACTAGGGAAACACATTCATCGGTGAATGGATAAACAAAGGAAATTAAAGCCATGCAATGCAGTGTTCCCTGCAGTGAATTATGATGCACGTGTGGCATGAGTAAACCTAAAACATAATAAATGAAAGATATCAGACTACAAATATGTAGTGTCATATGATTTTGCTTATTCCTTTTAAAAAAAGGAATTTCTTTTAGAAAAGGCAAAGCCCTAAAAAAAAAGAAATAGATACAATAGCTGTGTTATATTGGTAGGTGAGGGCTAGAATACAGACAGGCAAAAGAGAGCTCCACAGGAGGTGATGGAAGTGTTTTAAAACTGGTTTGTAAGACTGTGCTGCTGCACAGATTTAAATTATCAAATCATACACTTACACTGGGTGAATTTGATAGTCTGTAAATTATACCACAGTAAAAATGATATGTGCAAAGTCTCAAGGTTAGAAGCGCTGTTCAAAGACTAACTCCAGGAAAACTCACCCCTTCTCAAGCAGAATTAATCATATGTGGTGGCTTGAAAGAGAATGGTCCCCACAATCTCTTATGTTTGAATACTTGGTTTTCAGTTGGTAGAATTTTTGGGAAGGCTTAGGAGGTGTGACCTTGTTGGAGGAGGTGGGATTTAATGTTTCAAAGGACCCATATCATTCCTAATGGCCTCTCTCTATCTCCTACTTGTGGATTAAGATGTGCAATCTCAGCAGCTGCGTCAGCTGCCTGCTTTCATGCCTTCACTCTGCCATCCTAGACTGTAACTCTCTGGAGCCATAAGCCCAATTAAACTCTTTTCTTTTATAAGTTAACTTAGGCATAGCATCTTACCACAGCAATAGAAATGTAACTAAGATGCCACACCTGAACAGATCTCCTCAGGACCCTCTTATTGTTGTTATTCTTGTTTCCGTTGCGCTAATGTGGTATATAAAACATCATATACTAGTTGTCTATTATCTTCCACTAACATAAGTATAATCGATCAAGATCTACATCATGTTTATTTTTGCATGCCTATGTTCAATGAATAAATGTTGGCTTAAAATGAAATGTCCAATTTAGGGTGACTAAAGGCTCAAAACGGCACACTTACTACTTACTCTTTGCTTCATGCACCCTTAGTAGCTCTTAGAAACTGGAACTCTGTCTTAAAATTTGAGTCTTCTGGTACTGATCACATAACCTTATTTCTGTGTTGTTCATCATATAAACCTAAAAATCTTCCCATCCCTCAGGATTACTAATCATGAGATTCATAAGACTAAATGTCATCTGATTCATTTATTTGAGAAAAAGTCTAGAAACAGTCAAACTATACAGACTGTGCTGTAGTAATTAAATGTTCTAAATTTATTGTTGGAACAAAACAGTGACCAAAATCAACTTAGGGAGAAAAGGATTTATTACGGTTGACAAGTTTGTAGTTTATCATCATGGAATGCCAGGCATGAACCTGGAGGCAGGAACTTTAAAAAGTAGAAATGTATAGAGGAATGATGCCAGTGGGTGTTCCTGGCTTGCTGCCTTTCTTAAATATCCCAAGCCCACCCAGGATAACACTACCCACAGAGCCCTCCCACATTAATCATAAATCAAGAAAACACCCCAGACATCTCCATAAGTTAGTCTAATAGAGATAATTTCTTAGTTGAGGTTCTCTCTCCCCAGGCCAGTTAAGTCGGCAACTGAAACAAGCTATGATATTGAATAAGACTAACTTTAGTACTATAATAGAAATAAATAGTATTTATTTCAGAACTACAATAATGTAGTACTTATTTTAGTATCCCTTAGAATTTGGTATCTCTCGGTATGCAAATATTTAACTTGATTTAGCAGTGACTATTAAGTAATATTATGTATGAATCTTGTGTAGGATTGTGAAGAGTTTAATATGGAATATAAAAATGAATTCACAAAGAATCCCATAAGATTTTCAAAGAGCACATTTGCAAATTCTTCCTTTGTTCTTTTCCAAAGGGAGAATAAAGAATGTTTGATTTAAATCTCTGGGATTTGAGTTCACCTTTAGTCCATAGTCAATATTCCTATATAATCATATTATAATGTATGCAAATGTTATTCATACACAACACACACACACACACACACACACACACACACACACACATTTTACACATAGAGTCTTTTACAGGAGGCAGGAACATCTCTCTTAACACATTCTACCAGCCCTATAAGAAGCCTTCATATTACAGGAAATAGCAACATAGAAAAGCTGTTCCCTATGGACAGTTTTGTACAAAAACACTTACGTTGAAGTCATACAATACACCAAAGTTTGCTGCAGATGCCTCTTCAGCTCTTGGGACTGTTTTCCTAGGTAAGCTGCCATATGGTAATCCCCAGAGGTACTAGTTGAAGCAAAAAGAACAGTTAACAATTGAACACAAAAATCTGAGCTACACATGTGATCACAAATGGTTTCATTTAAACCCCTTCTGAAAGCTTTTCATTTGGACCCTGTGGGTCTCCATGTGGGGTCTAGTTTTCCGGGAATCCACTAAGTCCAGAATTAGGAACAAAGGAAGTAAATACCCTACACCCTGCATTCACTGGATGAAGAGCAAAGAGGCCCAACCACAGTCTCCAGGAGGCTTGCTGAGCAACCCTAAGCTCACTAACATGACAGTAGCCACATTTAGAAGAAGAGAGGTAGTGCCGGGAGGCACCACAGTGTTCACCAAAATGATACTAGCCATGGCTTCATATGACAGTTCCCCTCAGGAGAAGAGGGTTTCATTGGAAGGGACTGAAGCCTCAGGAAAACCAACCTTGTAATCCATCAGAGGGCGTCTACTGGGAGCAAACACTCACGTACTGATTACAGCAGCACCTGTACCATCTCCACTGGCATCTGTGCTATGGGCTAAGGCCATGGAGTAAAGAACAGCACTGGGGAGCTGTAAACTAGGCAAGAATAGAGTCATAGGACGGATACATGAAGCATCCTTCATCACCCACAGCTGGCCAAGCAAAAGTTGCCTTATAAGTGAAATGATCCCTTCCCCCAGCTCCCCAGGGAGTGAGTAAGCAAAGCTTAAACCTGAGTGCAGAGGCTGACCAGCCAAAGGCTAGGAATTAGCCCCCACTGATTGATTTTGTACAAAGAGCATGATCTTCGACTACTGCCCTTTGGCTGCTTTGGCTTCCTAGACTGAACAGAACAGGAAGTTCTTTCTCCACACACAGCTTCACAAAAAGTAATTGAGGAATTGGGCATGAAGAGAGTCTGCGTCAAAAGGCCACATGCTTCTGAACAATGCTAGGTGGGGCTGCTGGGCAAATGCAGCTAAGAAATATGACCATGTTGTTGGGAAATGCTTAGCTCTGGTCCCTGGTGTTTCTGCACAGTTAACTCACAGGAAGCACATCCTCTTTTGTTACTATTCAAGACATAGAAGTCATCACCAGGAAACCAGATTCCTTTAATATCTAATGCACACACATGAGCATGAGCAGGTGTCCAAAGGCAGGACAGTCCCAGCTCATTCCATCAGCGTGCACAATGTGCTTTACATAATCTTGTAGAGTTCAAAGGAATTACCAAGAGCCTTTCATCTCCTCCACACAGAGCTAACACAGCATGTGAGGGAAAGACTCCAGCTCTACCTGCCTCTGAAGCCAAGAAGAGTAGCAGTAGGCAGGGATGAAGTGCCGAGTTTGGGGTTTCCTTAGATAGACAAGCAAAAATAAAGTAAGTCTTCATTTGAAATGGGTAAGAGGCACACAGTTGGCTACGTTGCCTGAAACTTTTAACTTGGGGAAGAATCTATTCCCTCTGTCATCTCGGACAAGCAGATTTAGAAGCCCCAGAATTGTCATGGGAATTATAAAACTAGCTGACTAAAATGAAAAATATGGGTGATAAAAGAAGTGTGGGATCTATGCCCAGGCCATCTTACCACAAATACTAAATTTAGCTATGGTTCCTAAGTTACCTAGCACCTAATTCAGGTGTTTGGACTGTTTCAAATGGGGATGGAAAGTCTCTACAATCTCCTCAGGAACTTCTGAGTTCAGTACATAGAATACGAAAGTACTTTGTTCTGTGGGAAGCTTGCATCTCTTTAGAGCTCTAAGGCAATATTATTCACTGACAAAGAGGCTTGTGACAAATGTAAGAGAACTCACTGACTTGAAATTGGGTGAACATAACGTCATTCTATCACCCATCTTTGGCCACTGGTATTGAACAAATTGGTTGTAAAATACTGGTATCAGAACACATTCTGTGTAGGTTGAACAAACTCACACCCAGCTTTTGAAGGATAAGAAGCAACACAAGGCATCTGAGCTGCTTCAAGGGGGTGAAGGCAGCAAGCAAGCACCCTGGTGGTTTGGCCTCCGCTCAGTCTTCCCCACATCAGCTTAGGGTTTTGTTTCTTCTTCAGTTCAGCAAGCAAGCACCCTGGTGGTTTGGCCTCTGCTCAGTCTTCCCCACATCAGCTTAGGGTTTTGTTTCTTCTTCAGTTCAAGCCCTCTATTTTTATGATTTTGACCTTAAAGTACCCCATGACCAATGACCCCATCAACTGTGTGCATGAGACAGGCAAAACATTATTTTAGGAAAATGCTACTGGTGTCGTGTTCCTCCAGTTTAGAGAAGCTAGAACTTTCAATTGTGTGAAGAACAACTTTGAAAGCAAATTTGGCAAAATAAACACAGCTCAGTAGGCATCCCACTAACCAATAGTGCCTTAACTTTGGGGCACAAACCAATGTGAATCTGATTAAAGCCATGATTTTTCCCACCTAAATTGCATACTTAGACATAAAAGCAGCATGTTAAATATACCTCAATGAGGGACACATACCCTTGGAGCAAGGATTAGGAAGTTTAAGCTAGTAAATCCTATTACCTAAGACATGACCATAGCTAGTCAGTCAGTCACATTATTCTGGTGGGGGCGAGGATGAGCAATCACTTAAAACTTTTTTTCAGTATCACTTACAAGTCAGATGTCAGAGCTTACCTCTGGTAACATGATGAGGCTGAATGTCAGGATGAAGAGAACCATGTTAACACCATACATCCACCTCAGGAACAAGAAGTATGAAGCCACTGATGAGCCAAACTGACCTATTACAAGGAAAGTTAGAAGGAAGATGGAAAGTCAAAACAACAAAGAAGTTGTCACTTTGTCTTAGTAGCCCTTCAAAGTAAATCTAATTGAAAATGGAGAGATGGTAGCACTCTGCTCCAGTGTTTAGCTTCCAGTGCCCACATCAGGCAACTAACTGCACACACGTGCACACCCATGCACGTGGGTTTACACGTGTGTGTGTGCGCGCGCGCGTGCACTCACGTGTACACATACACACACACAATCTAAAAAATAGAAGTACATCTGCTAACTGACCATTTTATACTGGCAATCTCTCTTCTCCTCTCTCTTAGAGAGAACATTTCAAAGGCATGGCAGCACTCTCTAGGGAGCAGACTGAATAAACTTTACAGAATGTCACTGTAAAATGCAGCCTATGCCTTCAGGGTCCTTCCAAGGCAGAGCTTTCCTTATTTAGTTCAGCAGCTACAAGCACCACCTACAGTGTGTACTTTAGTCCTTGAGTTCAGTGAGGAGATGCATGGAAAACAGCCGCTCTTGTCCCTTGCCTGCTGTTGGGGGATAATCACAGTGACTGCAGACTTCTTCTTGGATAAATGACAAACCCACCCTTCTCAAAGAACATTGACTGTACCCTCATGGGTGGGTCTAAGGCCATCTGGTACTGTTTCTCATCACCATTAGCATGTTACAGAGATAGTGCAATGCTGAAAGTCACACTGCCCATCTTAGGTATATCCTGGCAGAATTTTTCTTCAATACAGAAAGAACACAGTATCATAGGTGCCGTGGTTGCTCTGAGGAGAGATGCTTCAGTGAGGTGTAGGATAGCATATATAGTGTACGTAACCAAACACAAGGAAGGTTATACAAAGGGTATGTGAGTGAGGATTATAGCCAGACAGGTCCTTCAGGAATGATATTGAGAGGAGTTGTTTAGATCAGTTTAGGTAAGAAGGTGTTAGAGAAGATGATGCTGGAGCAGACATCAGAGGCAGCAACATGCCAAGTGGCAAAATTCTGAGACAAGCAAGAGCTTGGGCAACCATTCAAAACTAAAGCTTATGTGACTGGGGTCTAATGGAGGAGAGAAATGGTGGGAGACACAGTTGACTAGAGGCCAAACCATGCAAGGTAGAATACCCAAAGCAATAGTAGTATTTTGCTTGAAAAGTGATGGAAGGTACTGGGCAGGTGTTAAGTAGTAATGCTGGAGGTCAGACATGTACATGCCTTTTCAAAATCCCATTTGAGCTTTGGGGATCTGATAGATAGCAATAGATGAGACTCTATCAACTCACAATTGCTCTGGTGAAAAACAGAGATCTGTCTGATTCTCAATGACTAAGAAGAATGTGGGTACAAATGCAGAAATCATCTTCTTAAATCTTGTATTAGTGAAGAAGGATTCCAAGATGGATAGATGGCTCAGTGGTTAAGAACAGTGGCTGCTCTTCAAAAGAACCCGAGTTCAATTCCCAGTACCCATGTGGTGGTTCACAATCATCTCTAACTCCAGTTAGAGATCTAATGTCCTCTTCCTTCTTAGGCATCAGGCAGACATGTAGTACACAGACATGCATGCAGGCAAAAAAAAAAAAAAAAAAAAATTACATGCATAAGATTAAATCTGACAAAGTAAACCCCCAGGAACTATAAAACTCAGGATGAGATGTGGTAAAGAAAAGCCCAGTTTTCTTTGGTGATCACTTAAGGCCCAGTATCTAGATTGTTCCCCCAAGTCTTACTGACGACTACTTTGGTAATTCAAGGAAAGATAATGCACAGTCTCAGCAACCCTGTGTCAGTCCCGTTTATATTTTGTATTGAGCAAAGCCCCCATAGATAACCAATGTTCTTCTTTAACCCTCTGGCTTTGAAACTTTTCTATTAGAGACAGCTTCCTACAGGGAACGGGAGGCCCCAATAGAGTAATCACAGCCTCTGCTTGCTAAGGTGAGGCTAATCTGACATCCATAGTATCTTTCCTTCTGAGGCTGAGCCAGTTTATTCTTCAGCCACCGGTTCATTTAGTTCTACAAAATAGGACCAGGTTTATGTTAGGTTTTGTTGTTGTTGTCTTGTTGTGTTTTTGTTTTTGTTTTTCGTGAAATGTTAAAAGAAGTCACTCTCTACATGGAAGTTTAGGAAGGAATCAATGATTTTGATGTTCAAGAATATGTGTTCACATTCATAAGAGACCTTGGATTCATGGCACATTGTAAGGGTCATCTGCTACATGACCTGCCGAGATACTGCAGCCATGTACACTGACCTACATACAGAGCACTAAAGCAGACCTGACACCCACTCCAGGGACATCTGATCACCCACCTGGCTCCCAGTGACTTCATACGGTTGCTCAGCTCTTATCTCTGTTCTCCGGTAACAAATACCAGGGAGCTGCTCAGTCATGCTCACTAATCGTGTTTTATTGAAGCAGTCCTCACTGGAGGAGAACAAGCAACAACCTCTAGACAGCTGGCATAAGGCTTTCTGTACTAATACATGGGGACCTCCCAATGCAGACACCGGAGCACTGGTTGAGCACTGGACCACAGGGTGGGTCCAACAATCCCCCACCTCTGGGGCACTTCCTGGATCTGCTCCAAGCATACTTGACCCACCTATCCAAATGGGACCACCCTGAGTCTCTGCCTGCCTGATCTTTGACCCCATTACTGGGCCCCTGCCTGAGGAGAGACTTCCTAGAGAGCTTGGACCACCTAGAGCTACAGACATTGAACTCCTGACCTACCTAAGCCCACCAGGGGAGTAGCATAGAGAGAAACAGAGAGAGAGAGAGAGAGAGAGAGAGAGGGGGGGGGGAGGGAGAGGGAGAGGGAGAGGGAGAGGAAGAGGGAGAAGGAGAGGGAGAGACCCCACCTGCACCCACTGGAAGAAGTGATGGGAAGACATCAATACAAAAAAACACCTAACAATAGAAAGACAAGCATGACACCATTAGAATCTAGGGACTCCATACCAACTAGACCTGAACACACCAAAGCAGATGAAGCAGAAGAGAGCGACTTAAAAAATATCTTCATAAAACTGACAGCGGCCCTCAAAGACGATATGAGAAAATCCCTTAAAGAAATAGAAGAAAAAAATGGAAGAAATGAACAAATCTCTTAAAGAAAGAACAGAAAGCCAAGAAAAAAACAATCAAACAGTTGAAGGAAACAACTCAAACAGTTC